>AP027107.1:45450568-46650568 GCA_028142955.1 Pinctada fucata | reverse complement strand
CTGTTCGAAAAATAAAAAACTTGAGATACTGTACTTGCTTTCTGTGAAATTCTGTCCAACGGTTGCACCGATTTTAGTACATTTGTTTCAGGTTTACTCACAATTATCGCGAACAAAGTGCTAACGGTCGATTGGATAGGTCGACCGTCACGCCCAATATCTGTATATGGACGTACATATTTTGGGGGAAAACATTTCGTTCGTAATAATTCGAGTGAGCGAGCTAAGAAAAAAGAAAGCAAAAACAAACAATTTGTTTTCTGCTTTGTTTCTTTTTTAAATAAGAATTCAAAAAACAAACATAACTCGTTCCCACGACATAATGATTCAAGGGAGCGAGTTTAAAAAAAATGACACCTCTATGCCACCGTAAAACAAGCACAACACTTCTTATATACATGTATTACATCCGTCTATCTAGATCATCCTGATGCTTTCTGTCCCGAAGAGGACGTTTGTCAAAGGAGGGTATCCCACTTGACCTACTTTTGCCTGTAGTGGTGCAACCTGTCAACAGATCCAGACAAACACAGCATCACTTATAGGGGTCGATGACTCAGTACTTTATTCCTACCAAGTTTCATCAAAATACCTGTAAGTGGTCCTGGAGAAGAAGTTCAATATGTATGAAAATACCCCCTTCAACCTTTTCCAAAATTTTCAACAAAAATTAATATAAAACCATTGAATGACAAATGTGACAACCGGTTGCACATGCAATCACGCATTAATTGAGTCATACTTGTATTCAAAGAAACAGTTTTTGAGCAAATCTAGCATCCAAAAAGACGACAATTTAAGCGGTCAAAACTTTGACTTCAGGGAGTGGAATTAAATATAATTTAACTTCTTTAGACATCCATCTAGATCATCCTGTCGATATGTGCTTCGGTTCTGAAGAAGTTTGTCAAAGGACAGCACCTCGGTGACCTACTTTTCGACTGTGGAGATGCCACCTGTTTACGGATCCGAGCAAAAAGTAATGCTAGTGACAAACTAATAGTACATCCAAATTTCATTAATATTTCTTTAGTGATTATGGAAAGGAAGTCCAATATCCACTTTCCCTTTTCACAAAATTCATGAAAAATTAGATTTTGAACCAAAACCAATATAAAACAATTGAATGACTTAGATGTGAGAAATATGCAGTAAATGAGCGCTCAAAGTCATACGTTAATAGAGTTATTTCAAAGAACCAGTTCAAAAAGAGCATTTCTGACAAAGTCCGAAAAGACGTCAAAACAAGAGGCATATGGGGGGAGGGGGCATCGCTCACCTGAGATGCAAACAAAAGAATGGTAGTGGACAATTTGGTAGAGGACCTTGAGTACTTGCTTCCTGTAAGGTTTCATGAAATTCTCTGCGGCGGTTGCAAAGGAGAATTCCAAAATGTGTCATCCAATCAGAGACCTCGGCGGCCATATATATTTGTTGACCGATCGGCACAAAAAACACAAACTTGATAAAGGACCTTGAGTACTTGCTTCCTGTAAGGTTTCATGAAATTCTTTGCAGAGGAGTTCTAAGTCAAAAATGTGTCCAATCAGATCCCTCGGCGGCCACATTTGTTGACCGATCGGCACGAAAAACATAAACTTGGTAAAGGACCTTGAGTACTTGCTTCCTGTACGGTTTCATGAAATTCTGTGCAGAGGAGATGTCGAAAATGTGTCATCCAATCAGAGCCCTCGGCGGCCATATTTGTTGACCGATCGGCACGAAAAACACAAACTTGGTAAAAAAAAAAACCTTGAGTACTTTCTTCCTGTAAGGTACCTTCTGTTTAGCGGTTGCAGAGGAGATGTCGAAAATGTGTCAGCCAATCAGAGCCCATGGCGGCCATATTTGTTAAACGATCGGCACGAAAAACACAAACTTGGTAGAGGACCTTGAGTACTTGCTTAATGTAAGGTACCTTCTGTGCAGCGGTTGCAGAGGAGATGTCGAAAATGTGTCAGCCAATCAGAGCCAATGGCGGCCATATTTGTTGACCGATCGGCACGAAAAACAAAAACTTGGTAGAGGACCTTGAGTACTTGCTTCCAGTAAGGTTTTATGAAATTCCTTGCTGCGGTTGCAGAGGAGAAGTCAAAAATGTGTCAGCCAATCAGAGCCCTCGGTGGCCATATTTGTGAGACGATCGGCACGAAAAACACAAACTTGGTAGAGGACCATGGGTACTTGCTTCCTGTAAGGTTTCATGAAATTTTGTGCAGCGGTTGCAAAGGAGATGTCGAAAATGTGTCAAACAATTAGAGCCCTCGGTGGCCATATTTGTTGACCAATCGGCACGAAAAACACAAACTTGGTAGAGGACCTTTAGTACTTGCTTCCAGTAAGGTTTTATGAAATTCCGTGCAGCGGTTGCAAAGGAGACGTCGAAAATGTGTCAGCCAATCAGATCCCTCGGCGGCCATATTTGTCAACCGATCGGCACGAAAAACACAAACTTGATAGAGGACATTGAATTCTTCCTTCCAGTAAGGTTTCGTGAAATTTCGTTATGCGATTGCAGAGCAGATTTCGAAAATGTTAAAAGTTTACGCCGGACGGACAGACGACGGACGGCGCGCTATGACAATAGCTCACTTGAGCTTCGCTCAGGTGAGCTTAAAAAAACGTCAAAACTTTGACTTCAGAGTGAAACCATGCTTTCTGTAATACTATACTATTGTTGCAGAGCTGAACATGTGGATCAGCATTTGGCGACCATTACCGTATGAGGTCTGGTGAAGTTAAAAGCATCGGTTGCTGAGGAGAAGGCGTGAATGCGTCAGCCTATCGGAGTCCGTGGCGGCAATCTTAAACATCCGATCGGGTCGAAAAATACAAATTTGGAAAAAAAAAAACATTGAGTACTTGATTCCTGTGTAAGGTTTGATGGAGCTACTACAAAGAAGAAGTCGATTTCAAATGTAAAATGCATAACGACGGACGGTGCGCTATATGGACAATATCTCGCGTGAACTTCGCTCATTTGCGCTAAACATTAGAATACCGGGATAAAAATACAGAGTACATGTATCTCGTAGGGCGACCAACGGACTCCCAGACACAATTATAAAACCCATCAAATGCCGGGTTTGGTAGAGGGCATAAAAACTACAAATTCTTTGAAAAAAGAGACGCAAAAACACGAAGAACATCCGACAATACACATGGACAATATTTAATGAAAGAACAAGACATATAAAACACTATAAAATGCGAAAATACAAACGGACTATGGAAAGATCGAGCGAGATATGCAAAAACACACAGAACACCCGACAGCACACAGACACTAATCATGCTAATGAAAGAGTAAATCATGCAAAAACCCCACTGAAAAAATCTTACAACAAACACGGACTAAAGATATGCAAACAAAAAAATCCAAACAAATAATCCGACAAAACACACGGACTATGGAAAGAGCAAGACATGAAAAAACCGTTAACTGACAACACATACGGACCAAAAAAAGCACAGGACATACAAGACCATCAGACAACAAACATTGGCTACTATCATGATTAATATTTCGGTTTTACCCACAACAAAAATGTCCAGACTTTGCCGATATTTATAGGTACATCAAGTCTAAAGTGCTACCTGAAAACTCACAAGATCATGCTTATATTAGCTCAGAGGCCAGACATTTCAGCATTGAAAACGGTATTCTTTACCATTGGTACCAAAAGCGATGCAAGAAGGTAAGTACAGAGCTTAAGTTTATTCAACAAATTGCTTTACCAAGAGTACTTAGGGAAGATGCTCTGATAGCCTACCATGACAGTATGGCCGGTGGAGGTCACCTCGGTATAGAAAAGGTAAAAGCATCTTTACTTCTCTAGTATTATTGGCCTCGGATGCATGCTGACATTGTACAGTATGTCAAGTCTTGTGACCGCTGTCAACGGGCCAAACGCAACTATACAAATTCTACACCTCCTCTTACTCCGTTACCACCAGTTGAACGATTTGAACGACTTCATGTCGATATTTTGGTTAAGGCCCATACCGGGTAAAACCGAAATATTAATCATGATACTACGGAAAGAACAAGATGTGCAAAGACCAAATACATACTAAGTAAATAACAATATACAATGTACAATTACGCAAAACACCAAGAATATTGGACGGCATTCATGGACTAGAGACAGAATAAGACATGCAAAGCTCTATAAGAACATCAAACCAAGGTCCGATGTAGGCATGCAAAAATAAAACGAACATCCGAAATACACGTGGACTAAGGAGATAACAAGACATGCACAAACATCATCACATCAGGTAACACACACGGGCAAAGTCTGAAAGCACGTGACATGCACATTCAACAACACAAACGGATCCATGAAAGAGTGTGTCATGCTAAAACACAAAGAAAATGCATAAGGAAAGAAAAGATATGGATAAACACCAAATACATCCGTCAAGAAACATGGACGAAGGAAAACTACGGTGTTCATTAGGGGACATCGCTTCTTCAAATCTTCGCCCTACTATATATCACCAAAATTGAAGAATTGAAGTAATGATGCGAAGAATTGAAGTAATGATGCGAAGAATTGAAGTAATGATGCGAAGATTTGAAGAAATGATGCGAAGAAACGATTATTTCTTCAAATCTTCGCATCATTCCTTCAAATCTTCGCATCATTTCTTCAATTCTTCAAATCTTCGCATCATTTCTTCAATTCTTCAAATCTTTAAATCTTCGCATCATTACTTCAAATCTTTAAATCTTCGCATCATTACTTTAAATCTTAAAATCTTCGCATCATTACTTCAAATCTTTAAATCTTCGCATCATTACTTTAAATCTTCAATTCTTCGCATCATTACTTTAAATCTTCAAATCTTCGCATCATTACTTCAAATCTTCAAATCTTCGCATCATTACTTCAAATCTTCAATTCTTCGCATCATTACTTAAATTCTTAAAATCTTCAATTCTTCGCATTTTGACTTTGTCAGAAATAATCATTTTTGCACTATATCTTTTAATAATTCAGTGAGATATGATTTTATGAACTTATTTACTGTATATCAATCATTTTTAAGTAACTTAATGTTTTAATATATCTTATGCTAGAATTTTATTCATTTTGAATCTTAATGAATTATTTCCTTATGTAAAATTGGAGGGGGTGATTTTCAATCTGCAAATTTTTAAGGAGGTTGACACGCCCGTATGTAAACCCGATTCAAAATCTTGAACAGAAAAAGATATTGGATTTCTGACGTAAAACATTTCTTTTTCAATGTCCCATATATAGCAAAAGAAGAAAAAGCTACCAAAATGAATTAAAGTAACAATACAAAATCACTCAGAAATATATTTATAAAAACAAAGACTATGGGTTAATCATTTCGAAGATATCTCAATTTTTGAAATAGTTATACTTTACAGTTGAAAAAGCATCGACTTACAACACGTTATTGTACATGTGATGCAATAAGAATTCTGGGTTCCCCCTGTTCCGAGTGTTTGTGGAAAAGATGCTGAAAATGCAATTCTAGCATAAAATATATATTTAAGCATTAAGTTACTTAAAATGATTAATATACAGTAAATCAGTTCATAAAATCATATATATCATTGAGTTATTGAAAGATATAGTGCAAAAATGATTATTTCTGACAAAGTCAAAATGCGAAGAATTGAATTCGAAGATTTTAAGAATTTAAGTAATGATGCGAAGATTTGAAGATTTGAAGTAATGATGCGAAGATTTGAAGATTTAAAGTAATGATGCGAAGATTTGAAGATTTAAAGTAATGATGCGAAGATTTAAAGATTTGAAGTAATGATGCGAAGATTTAAAGATTTGAAGTAATGATGCGAAGATTTAAAGATTTGAAGTAATGATGCGAAGATTTGAAGATTTAAAGTAATGATGCGAAGATTTGAAGATTTAAAGTAATGATGCGAAGATTTGAAGATTAAAAGTAATGATGCGAAGATTTTAAGATTTGAAGTAATGATGCGAAGATTTTAAGATCTGAAGAATTGAAGAAATGATGCGAAGAATTGAAGTAATGATGCGAAGATTTGAAGGAATGATGCGAAGATTTGAAGAAATAATCGTTTCTTCGCATCATTTCTTCAAATCTTCGCATCATTACTTCAATTCTTCGCATCATTACTTCAATTCTTCGCATCATTACTTCAATTCTTCGACTGGTGATATATAGTAGGGCGAAGATTTGATGAAGCGATGTCCCCTAATGAACACCGTAGAAAACACATGACATGCAAAAACATTAAAAAAACATCAGACAACATACCGGTTAAGAACAGAGCAAGTTATATACAAGCACTATAGTTTGATATACTTGTATGCGAAAACAAACACAGACTTTCAAGATTTGCAATCAGTATACTGATTACCGGTACATCACGGCGACACAAAACATTTGTAACTAGCAAGACACACAAAAAACAACAAGTACACCCGACAACACCTACAACCACAGGGATTTACCGCGCTTCCCGGTTGCTTGAGAGTACTATAAATACTCATAGTACTGTAAAGCAACCGGGAGGAAATGTATTGTAAAAATAACCTTTGTATTTTCTACAACACACTCCCAACAAGTCACCTTCGGGTCTTTTCACTTTACCTGCACTTTTTAAACGCACGTTGTTGTTTGAAGAATACATATATATTGTATTATGCATTTCCACCTCTGACCTCATGAAGGCGTTTATATGTACATAGAAAAACAGTTCAACAAAGTCATTTAATATAATAAATGGCAATCACTGTCTGTCCGTAACGTAACTAGAAGACGAGAATTCATGACAAGGATATTTCTAAGATGCCTAAATATGAATAAGAAGGTATTATTAAATTTCTCCGTAGATCGAGTTAACGTAATATTTTTCTTATCCATACTTGTTGATTTATTACATATCTTTCTCCGGTAAGGTGTATATTTATATATAATAACAAATTAACCATTGATTTCAAAGAAGCGAAATATAAAGTAAGTTAATTTTTTTCTGACAAACAATACATATCAAATAAAAAAAATTAACGTCTTAGAACTAATCTTGATATTTAGAATTGAAGTCTTTGGCACATACATGTACTATCATTAATATTGAAAAATTTTCAATTTTCTCAGTAGCACTTTTGTTTGTAATAGATCCGAATATAAAATAATGGTCACAAATACGTCATCTCACGGTGTTTGGTTCAAAAGCGAACGTTGATGCTCGTCCCCCGTACATTCTCTTGGACATCGGACGCCCAAGTAATCTGTCTCTTGTGTTTTCCCTGGACACTTGTATAGGCGGCAAGCGCAACCCCGAGGCACTTGTAAGTTCGTTCGAATCCACACTACACGGCCTGAATGGTGGGTACAAACCCCGTTCTCTTTTCTTTGGAAATACAGGTCTATTTAGTATAATTTCCAACTGTTCTCTGGCCTCTCTGTTTCCCAAGATGCGACCATCATGACGTCCGTCCGTCAGTAGTTTGTCTGCACGTCTGATCCTCCTCACACGAGGATGTGAGTCCCTTATCACACATTCTATCTCCGTATGTAAGTCTTTGAGAGACATACCACCATACATTCCGTACGGCTTGGCCGGATCGTCCTCTACTAGCGTCATATCGCGGTGTTTCTTCAGACATTTCATGGTTCCACGCGCATGCACAAAATTTCGTTGTAGCGGCTGTCTTTTCTGCCATATTTTATACTGGTAACTCTTTTTGTCTCTATCCATTGCCTTTCCATACCTCGAACACCTGTCTTTAAGTTTATCATTTGTTATAGATGTAGTTTTACGGACTCTGTTTAACTGCTTTCCTATCAGTGACAACCTTCTGTCCTGCATTTTCGGGAAAACACTCGCGACGTCCGCCATTTTTCTTGAATTTCAAGCCTGCTTCAAAATAAAGATATTTTTAATAATTTGAAATGGCAAACGTATATGAAATCAGCATTCCTCGCATCTTCGCGTCCTCTTATCAAAATGACAAAGAATATTTTATATGAGAGATTAAGATAGTAAAATTGTAACATTCTTGTGACATTAGGAGCGATAGCGCATACCTTGCCAATGGCGCTCTTTCTTCCTCACATTTATTTAGTCTTTGTCAATTCTCGATAATGGTCCCCTCTTCAATCTGATATTAAACACAGCAGTGTGTTTGGCTGCATTGTTGAACTTAATCTAATAACAATTGAGTTGAAATATAGAGAAATCTGTCTTGGATTATGTGTTAAATACCGCTTATTTAGTTTTGCCAGCAAATTGAAAATCCGTGTATACTGAGTCATTAAAATTTTAAATCTTTCACATTGTCTAGGGATTAACGGGATAATAAAGTTAGTAGTACAACTTTAATAATATTGTTAAATTTGGAATTTGGATGGAAAATTTGGACAGCTTTACAGCTTTTAATCACGATTGTTAAAACAAATTTTGTCACATAATGTTTAAATTTACCTTGTGTTAATACATGCATAGAGGGGTCCTTTGCACTCTCTGTGTTTTTGTTTGAATACCAGACTATAAATTCACGTAAAAGTAATGAAACATTCTTAATGCTTTTACATGCACCAAGTCAATTTAAATCGGAGGTAAAGAAATATTTTTTATTCATTTCTCATTTTCTTCGCCTCCCAAAATATATCTGGTATATTTTTCGCATGTAGGAATCTATTGATTCGAACATTAAGAAATTCTACAATTCATTGAGCATGTTTGATCTGATGGTGTGATGTTCTCTCTCATGAGCGAAGAAAGGCATTTCATTGTACTATGAAGGCTTCTTATTCTTCGCTCGTCTGAAGCCATTGTTCTTTTAATTTCGGCCCATTCAACTCCGCAACCATTACACCGAAGAAAGTAATCAAGGTCCCCTTCCAAGTTGTGATTTTCGACCTGATCCGTCAACGAAAATGCCCGTCAAGGACAACGATTGGCCTATGCAATTTTACTTCTCCTCCGCAGTTGCTATGCGCGGACACTTGACCCAACCTTTCACCAAGCAAGAACTCTTGGCCCTCTGCAAAGTTTGTGTTTTCCGACCACAGCACTGCATGCTAGTGATGAATCAGTACTGAGTAGTAGAAGACAATCGAATGTCGATCGACAGAAAGTCTTTCGATTCCGACTGACGATTTCAGTTTTTTACAATTGTTTTCGTTTTCTTATATAATGATGATAATGAAATAATTCTTATGGGAGATTTTAATATCGACTTAAACAAAGACCCCCCGTCATACTGGACATCCGCCCTTGAAACCTTCAATCTCTCACAGGTGATTAACACCAACACGCGCGTAACTGCAAATTCTAACACATTGATCGATCATATATATACAAACCGTCCTGACAATATACAGGAGGTGAACGTACCATATATCACAATGTCAGATCACTTCCCTATTTGTATAACGCGCCGACTACCCAAAATAAATAAAAAGTCAACACATTTGGAAATCACTTACCGCGACTTTAAGAATTTTGATGAGTTTCTATTCCTACAAGATTTAGCAAATGCCCCATTTCAACATATTGAGCAACTTTCTGACGTTAACAACGCTATGAATTTGTTTTTCCATATATTTCTTGATGTTTTCAATAAACATGCGAGCCTTAAAACAAAACGGGTTAAAACTTAAACTAAGCCTACATGGTTGACCCCTGAAATTAATGAAGCTAGACACAAACGCGACTACTTTCACAAGAAATTAGATTTTGATAATTATAAAATCTGGCGCAATAAAGTAACCACTCTCATTATAAAGGCAAAAGAAAACTACTTTAGTAAGGCAATTAATGAAAATAAAAACACAGGCGATATTTGGCGGAACATGAAACAAATTATACCTAAAGGAAGTCATTCGATCCCAAATAAACTGTGTGATGGAGAAACTGAAGGTGAAACTAAAGAAGAAATGGCTAAAATCTTTAATCAGTTTTATGCAAATATTTCTAAGCAAATTGTAACTGAAAACATAAGTCCTGTGTCTACTTTAGAACTTCTTAAAAATTTTACTAAGTCAAAGTTAACAACAGCAAATATATTTGAAATTCAACCAATACTCGAAGAGGAAGTGCATAGGATGCTAAAGAAACTTCAAATCAATAAATCAGCTGGAATAGACAACGTAGGACCGCGAATACTAAAATTATCTGCTGATATTATAGCAAAACCAATAACTCATTTGCTAAATTTAAGTATCTCAACCTCGAAATTCCCTGATAACTTCAAAGTAGCAAAGATCATTCCAATTTATAAAAAAGGCGATAAGACAGACCCAGGAAATTACAGACCTATCTCATTACTCCCGACAATTTCAAAACTCTTCGAAAAACATGTTACATCCCAAGTATACAACTTCCTTACAGAAAATGATTTACTAATGGATTCTCAATCTGGGTTCCGTAAGCTCCATTCCTGTCAAACAGCTTTGACTAGACTTACAGAAAAATGGATAAAAGAAATTGATGATGGAAATATGACTGGTACTGTTTTGTTGGATCTTCGAAAAGCATTTGACCTCGTTAATCACCCACTTTTATTAGAAAAAATGAAGCATTATAACTTTGATACAAATAGCTTACAATGGTTTAAATCATATCTTTCAAACAGGTCACAGGTCGTACAAATAGGTAATACGCAATCAGGTCTAGAATCCATTTACTGTGGGGTTCCACAGGGCTCTGTGTTAGGACCAATTCTGTTCCTGATCTATATTAATGATCTTCCACTCCATGTCAAAAATTCTCTTCTTGATCTTTTCGCTGATGATGCGACTCTACATCACTCCGGACACATAATTGATCAGATTGAAAGTAATTTGAATGATGACATACTCAGTGTTAAGACTTGGTGTGATGAAAACAAAATGGCCATCAATGAAAACAAATCTAAATGCTTGCTAATTGGTTCTCGTCAACGTTTATCACGCATTGATAAAAAAGAAATTGATATCGAAGTAAATGGAAAACCTCTTCAAAATGTAGAAGCTGATAAGTTACTTGGAGTTACGATTGACAACAACTTACAATTTAACAAACATATTAGCGAAGTGTGTCGAAATATATCCTGTAAAATAAGTCTATTAAGGAGAATTAAACGGTATTTGAATAAACATTATAGAAAGCTGTATTTCAATGCTTACATACTACCAAGTATTGACTACTGCCTCACTATTTACGGTAACGCTTCTAAAACACAACTTGATCGCGTCCTTATATTACAAAAGAGCGCGGCACGTGTAAGGGAGCAACCATTTGATTTTTATGGGGGGGGGGTGGGCAGGAAGACTTTGCAAAAAAAAATTCCGGATCGAAATTTTAGGGAAAAAAAATTTCCGGCCCAAAGGGCCGGCGAAAAAAATTTTCCGGATCATAAAATTGCCCCTCCCCCCTCTCTTCCGACCTATCCACTGCCCAGTTAACACTTTTTTGTCTATCATAAACTAAGTATAAAAATATGGAACAAACTTTACGCAATTAAGAGTGAATAAATCAAATTCAAAAGTCAATGTTAGCACCATAATAGCCTGTCTCCGTTGAGTATCATTTAAGTAAATAGATTATAGGCATCATATGCCATTCAAGAAATTAAAATGAAGTGAGCTGTGGCAAGAGATGAACTAATTCTGTGTTTGATGTTTAATATGGCCGAAAAATCATGCTGAATTATTTAAACTTTGGAGTAATTTTCAACATTGGAAAATTACAAAAAAAATCATCCGGCCCGAAGGGCCGGCGAAAAAAATTTTCCGGCTCTTAAAATGGCCAAAAAAAATTTTTCCGGCTGGCAAAAGTCTTCCTCCCCCCCCCCCCCCCCCTAAAAATCAAATGGTTGCTCCCTAATTATGGATGCCCCGCCTGATTCACCATCCCAACCTTTATTTGATGAACTAGGTTGGCTTAATATTTATGATAGATGCATGTTTAACAAGGGAGTACTTCTTTACAAAATTTTCAATAACCAGGCCCCTTCATATCTCTGCGACCTTTTCTCTAAAAATTCAAACAGCCTTTACACTTTGAGATCTGTAACCGGAAATGATCTACAAGTCCCAAGACACAAGACAGAGTCCTTCAAGCGCAGTTTACAATACAGTGGAGTCTCCTTATGGAATGAACTTCCATCCAATATAAAAGAAGCATCGTCTTTACTTAGCTTTAAGAATTGCCTTTATAAATATCTTTTTGGAAAAGGAAAGAATGAAGATCCCTTGTAATGTTACATTTATCAAACGCCATGATTCAATATTTCTATTTATCACTTATCATGACTTTTACCATGTCTTATGTATATATATATATATATATATATTGTAAATATGTTATGTGTATTTGTTTGTTTATGAAGGCCTTGAGGAAGAATAGTGTCTCACACATCGAGTTACCTTCTTAAAATAAAGAACTTATTATTATTATTATTATTATATAAGAAATTGATTTTCCTATATTTGAAATTCGTATTTCGATATTAGGAATTCGAACCATTTTCGATATAGTGCAGAAGTTTTGCACAAGAATTGCGATTAATGTGAAAGAACAGTGAATTTCTAATATAAAAAATGAATTTCTACTATAAGAAAATGAATTATTTGTGTAAAATGAATTATTCAATTTGAAGACGTTTACATTTATACCACTTGGTGAATTTCACTGCTGGTGGACCAGGAGTCCCCGAGGGCACATGTAGCCAAGTTCGATCAATTTCGGTTGATCGTTTCTTCAACGCATTCTAAATTTCTGGTATCAAATTTCTTGAAATTTCTAAAAAGTGGGTCCTGTAGCATCATATCCCACCCATCCTGCTACGTCTTTCGGTACACTTTTTCGACAAAGTAACTTTCATACTTTTTTGGTATATTACATTGTTTAGATTTAGGATCACTGATGAGGGTTAAGTACCCGAAACGTGCATGTCTGGTCCACGTTGCCAATTTATGTGTTCTTACATGATGCTATTCAATTTGAAGACGTTTACATTCTTATATTAGAAATTAATTGTATTATTTTCTTATACTTGACATTCATTTTTAGTATTAGAAATTTATTTTCAAATATTAAAATTTCTAATATTAGACATTCATATTTAAAGGCCGACGGGGGACTATATAAGGGGACAGGTAAAATTTCTGTCATTTCCTCACTGACTGCTATAGGGTTCACATCTTTTATTGGTATCTGATTGGTTCCCTTTAATCCTTTTATCCCTATCAATTTTTGATTGACAGCTTAAAACAGATGAGACTCAGGTACCTCGTTAGAATAATAAAGGATTACCTGTCGGTTTGTCTTTGATGTAACACGCCGCTCGCAGACGGCGTTGTCTTCAAAGACGGTATGCCACGCCTATCAATCTAATGTCACTCAGGTATAACTTTCAAGGACCAGGTGGTTCCCAACGTCGGCCTTTAAGTAATATTAGAAAATACAGATTTGTGTCCCATTTGGCTTGCCATACTAATTGGTCTGAACAAACATCCCCGTCTATCCACTCACTCTTTTCTGATCCGTCCATAGTCCCTAGAATTAATAATGAAAGATTCATACGTACAAAAGCTAATTAATTTGGATAGAGATAATCATTTATGATACCAATGAGAACAATTTCAAACAGATATGAACTAAGTTTTCCTTTGTCAGTGAGAAAATTATTACTACATGTTATCCAATTTTCATTACTACTGGTATCCTGAACCGTTTCCTGCGGATATAATTCATTGATAATTTCCAATTACTTGCATCCATTACATCTGTCCATAGAATTCGCTTCCGTCGGTATCATTTTCATTTGTTGTTGTCTCGATGTTGAAAGCTACATGTATATAGACACATCTATAGATTTAGGAAATACATGTATATTCATGAGCCGACTTTTTTTGGAAATTGACTATGAAAACAAAAAAGTAAGTGATTCTGTAAATCAATATATTTGAGACTACCGCAAGTTTTCTTGCAATACTTGTTTCTATATCTCGTTATGAAATAGATCTATATGAATTACTAGTATCAAGCTTTGGGAGAGGAATACAACTAAGTTGGATAACTTGATTCCACTCCCTTGGATGCGGTAATTATCAATAAAATATGTTTAATTAATCTAAAGATTTGGGTTTTAAATAATACTTCAAACACTTCAATATCTACGAAATTCCTCAACTATATAAAAAGAATCACCGAGATGTACCCCAGTACCTCCCACCTGTCCATTTAATACAACTTACTATTCTTCATTTGTATCAAGAATCATCAAGTGGTATCTTAGTGATAAAGTACCCAACCTTACCGTCCATACAAATCCATCTTCACATGGGACTAGCCATGACTGAGCAAAATAAAATGATCAGCACCATAAAATTTTGCTTTCCATCAACAAGATGCAAATTTCCCCGTCGAGTCGCAAAACCGTAAAATATCAGAACCCACCTCCCACGCCCCCTTTTTCTTCCTTTTTGAAGTTTCGCGGGAAAAAATGCGGATTTCCTCTAGACTTTACCTTGCTACGACTGATGCTTCCGTAGTCTGTGCGAAGATGTAGACGACGTATTTCATACTCCTGCTGACAAAATGACGAGGTAGTTATCACTTAGAATAAACAGGTCATATTTAAGTAGGCCAGTTGTTTGTTTTAAAACTTGAGTACATGCAATCCAAAGCTGACAAAAAGCCGAACAGGATGAGCTCGATCGAGCTCATTATCATAATCACTCAGGGAAACTGTCTGCGAATTTTCCTTGTTTCCATTCTTTTAAAAACGCTGTACCTTTGTCCAATTCATTTCTTCCTAAGCAATCATACTGTGTGCGACATACCAAGGACTTATAAGTCCTTGGACATACCAAAGAAGCTTAATAGCAGCGTGTATAATTCTTACATTCCGAATTTCCTCTAAAACCAACGAACACCCCTCCTTCCCCATATCGGATATCCTGGCCCTGGACACATTTGGAGAACAGTACTATAAGACAACCCCCCCCCCCCCTGGCATTGACCCAAAATTTTCCCACTTAAAAACCTTATATTTTTGCCCATTTTTCATCAAAAATCTGCAAAATTGCGCTGGATCCGCCACTGCAGAGAATCAGTTCATTTCTTAGCAGTTCGAATATGGGTCATGTTGCTTAATTATGTGCAGAGCTGTGCCCTTGAAACTTACAAAGAGTCAATATTTTGCAGTTTCCAAACATTTAAAAGTAAAACTGTTACAGAGAATCAATTCATTTTTTGGATAGAGCATTTACACCAAGAAATACAGGTCGTCATCTTTGAATATGGGTCATTTATGTGCAGAGTTACTTGTATGCCCCTTGACACATATAAAAAAAAAATTAAAGCCAATAAGGAAAACTGTTACAGATAATGAATTCATTTCATGGATATAGCTTTTACAGCAAGAAATACAGGTCAGGTTCCCAATATTCAGGGATTTTTTTGAGGGGTTCTCCTGGGCCGAAATTCGGCTCCATTCCCAATGCTGAAAAACAGGCATTTTTCCCAATTTCTGAGCTTAAAATTCCCAATATGAAAAAAAAATTAAATTCCAATTAAAAAAGTATAAAAACCCTTTGAAATTACTGAAAATACATTTATAATTTATCTGTTTTACAATGTACACTATCTGAAATATAATATATTCTTGGTACTACAGGTGTCTATATGTGTTTATTCATCTTCATTAGAAGCAAATTTTTGCTTGTTTTCTCAATTTATTTGTATAATATTTTTCCAAATTTCTACCAAATAACGCTATTTTTCCCAATTTAGAAGGCCCAGGCCCCTGGAATCAAAGAGTTAAAAAAAACCCTGATATTGGTCGTGTGTTTTAGATATGTGCCAACTTATGCCCCTCGAAACTTTGAAAACTTGCATTGGTGTATGCAGGCAATTGGTCATGGAGTAAATTCTGTAAAGACTAATTGTCCCCCGCTTTCGTGAAAGCACGGGGACATTAAAACTCAGTGTCCTATCCGTCTGTCTGTCCATCAGTCACAAAAACTTTAACCTTGTCCATAACTTTTGAATGGTAAGTAATAGGGCTTTCAAATTATTTCACACGTGTATTCATTGTGACAAGACCTTTTCAATTCCATGGATACCAAACCATATGAACTTGACCTTGGAGTTTGACCTATTTTTCTAAATTTTTTTCCTTGACCATAACTTTTGAATGGGAAGTGATAGGGCTTTCATATTTCACAAGTGTATTCATTGTGACAAGACCTTTCCATGGATACCAAAATATTTTACCTTGTGATCTTAAAATTGCACTTTGACCTACTTTTCAAAAGCTTTAACCATATCAATGGTCAGTGATTGGGCTTTCATATTTCACGCATGTATACCTTGTGACAAGACCTTTCTGTTGGTAACAAAATTCTTACCTTGTGACCTAGCATTGGAGGTTGACTCGCATTGAAAACTTCAACCCTGACCATAACTTTTGGATGGTAAATGAAAGGACTTTCATATTTCACATTTCACTTTCCCTTGGTAACAACAATTTAAACCTTTTGACCTTTCTTAGAGTTTAATCTTTTGATATTTAGAATTTTGATGAAACATGATTTATATTATGAAAACTAAGACAAACACCCAAAAGCGGGGACCACAATTTCTTGAATTTGATTATTTATTCCATTGCCTACATACACCAATGTAAAGCAAAAACTGAGAGCAATCCTTAAATTTATGTATTCATATGATTTCCACCACTGCATCCCCTTTACTTTTTGCTTGACATCATATACTAATCTTATTTGCCTGACATGGAAAATGCAAAGCAAGAGCTCTATGTACTTGCATATATTAAAGGGAAAACATAGTTTATATGTAAATACAAATAATTGCAAATGAGCACTGAAGTAGTCTTTAACATGTGTCAAGGTCACCAAGAACTATGTGGATACTTTAGAAGCAAAGCCAAAGGCTTAATTATTTTACAGATGGTCATCTGACTTAGTTACAGCTGCAACGGAGGAAACAATTCTTTCATTGCAGCTGTAACTACATCATGCTATGCATGTACGTTTCCTTTAAAGTTTGTTTGGGATGGGTGCTTAGTAAATATAGATATACATAGTTTGTTTAAATATACCTTTGATAGTTTGATATATCCTATTTGTATTGTTTCAGCTTGCAGGATGCTGTTACCTCCAGTGATATACAGAGAGTTAGAGAGGTGATCAAAGATGGACAGTATACTCCAAAGGAGGTGAAGAACAGTCTCTTTTTTGCTTGTGGAAGCGGTAAAACGGGATGTGCAGCTTTACTTCTGGAGACTGGGATATCACCAGACATCCACAATGATGAAGAGTTCACTCCCTTGACCCTGGCCACCAGAGGGGGCCACCATCAGGTAGTGGATATGTTATTACGATGGGATTGTGATGTTGGGATAGTAGGTCCAATGGGTAATACGTCCCTGCATTACGCAGCTAGCGAGGGATACGGAGAATGCTGTAAACTGCTGGTAGAAGGTGGTGCAGATTTAAACTGTAGAAATTCCCGTGCAGACACTCCGTTGATACTAGCCTCAACAAATGGACATCTAAGTGTCGTTAAATATTTACTTGAGAAAAATGCTTTAGCTAGACGTAGAGGATACCATGAGAGGACGGCTCTTCACTGCGCAACTGAAAACGGTCATTTAGAGATTTGTCGTCTTCTCATCAATGCTAATGCAGATTTGGAGGAGGAAGATACATTTGGTAACACTCCACTTATCTGCGCAGCTGAAAAAGGTTATGTAGAAGTTCTGAGGCTATTTTTAAATCAAGGATGTGACGTTAATCGAATGAGTCATAGTGCCGCAACAGCATTACATTTAGCGTCAAGTCATGGCGATTTGGAATGTTGTCAACTTCTCTTGAACAGCGGTGCAGAAATAGATGCTCAAGACATCAGAAGATTCACCCCACTTATGATGGCAGCCTTGAATGGACATAATCATATCGTTAATTTTTTAGTCGAAAGAAAGTGCAATGTGAATATGGTAGCGTACAATAAAAGATCTGCTCTGCATCTAGCAGCTGAACGAGGAAATCTCACTTGTTGTGAAGCTCTGCTGAAAGCTGGTTCTCACATTGATGCTCAAGACACTATGGCCTGTACCCCAATATTTAATGCTGCCACTAAAGGACAGGCTGGTGTGGTGAAATTCCTTATAGAACGTGGATCGGATATCAACAAACGTCCAAATAACGGGAATTCGCTTCTACATGTCGCTGCTTCAGGTGGCAGCATCGAGTGTTGCCAAGAATTATTGATCAATGGATTTGATGTGAATGCCCAAAACCGTGACGGTATTACACCATTAATTTCAGCTGTAAATGGAAAACAAGTAAAAGCCACCAAGTATCTGTTAGACCATGGTTCAAACTGTAACCACAAAGGACTGCATGGAATGACTGCTTTAAATGAGGCAGTTTTCTACAACTGTCCACAACTTGTTGCTTTGCTTTTAGAATATGGTGCAAATCCAGACATTGAGGATGATGCCGGCACATTGCCGTTATGGTTTGCTGTAGATGGCTTCAGCATCCAGTCAGTGAAACTGCTGCTTCTTGCCAATTGTAGGTTCAATTTACAATCAACTCTGAGCAGTCACTGTGGACCATGTAACCCCATTGAACATGCAATTCACAAGAAAAAAGAGTTTGTTTTAGACTGGTTGGTTACAAAGTATTGTCACGAAGCTGTGAACATACTGCGACAGCATTTACCAAAGATTCAGAAAATGACCAATTTAGAAGCCAGTCTTGTTGAACATGTTCAGGAGCTGGCACAGGGACCAAGATCATTGATGGAACACTGCCGTAAGTCCGTTCGCGAAAGGCTCGGCAGAGGTGTTGAAGTGTCGGAAAAGATTGATCAACTGAAGCTGCCAAAGTCAATTAGGAGTTACCTCCTCTTTTCTGAAATGGAAAACGAATAGCTTATATTTTTTGCACTTAAATGTTCATGAGCTTTTACATCTACCTAGTATATAAAGTTAAAACAGCATGATATATGTGTACAAATTTTAACTTTCTTAAATACTTCAGAAGTGTTCAATGAATTTTATTCAAATGTACCTGTATGTTCAAATTTTTCAAGTAATATGGATTAAGTTTTAGTTAAGTTTATGGAACATGAATTATTTTATTTTAATAAGTGGATAGGTTACTGCTGCAAACAATATGTTATTTAATCATTTGTTTTTACATTCATATTTAAGAAGTAGCATGCTTTTGTAATATGTCTGTAGCCTATGATTGCTAAGTTTACTATTGCAAGCTTAAGCCTTTAATGAATCACTAGAAAATATCTGCATCAGATACAAATAGCATGCCATTATCTTCTAATTTTAGTTCAAATGCTCATTTTTTGTAAGTATAGAGTAAAAATTACCGTAAATTCAATGAAATTCCAGATTCTTTCAATTTTTTCACGAGAATATTAAGAAATAATATCTATAGATCTATTGAAGGTGTCTACCTTCGAAATCATGCTACAAGATTGCTAACAAAAAATAAACAATTTTGTCTTTTTGCAAAGACCAAATTTAAAACTTGACCTCTTTAAATGGGGAGTAATATCATTTTTTGCATCATATCAATCATAAAGGAAAAATGTATAATTAAATGCTTATTTTATTACTCTTTACTATATTTATTTGTGATTCAAGTTAATCAAGTTGATCTTTAAAAATATACATGTACTTGATTGATTGATATTGATAGATATGTTCTGTGTTACAGTCAGTTTCTATATACATGTACATGTAACATGTACATGAATTTGTGAAACATTATAGGCAGGTCTGATTATGTAACTATCATCAGAGTTCCTGAAAAGTATCGGTTTAAGTGGATTTGCCGATGAAAAAATTGTTTGGTCCGATAAAAAATTACTTTATTACTATTATTTGGACTGAAAAAAATCCCCAAATGTCTGACAACTTCATGGAAGTTTTCAAGAACCCTGTATCATGTGATTTCATACTTCAGAAGTGCTTAAACAACAGTAGGATTAAAAATTTAGTATTAATTATAATTTAAAAAAAAAATGTAATGATGAAAAAATTAAATCTTGTCAAAATAGCTTACATGTACATTGTCTTCCAGGAGAATAGTTATACAAATTGATCAGTGCCAAGTAACAAGTCATAAAGTTTGGTTAATCATTGAGTCGAGCATCATTTAGCAACAACTTTTTAACCCCTTCATTCAAATATGATAAATATTTCACAGAATTGTTGCTATGGAATAAGACAGTGTGTCAACCTCAAACATAGGTCATATCTCCGAGGTCAAGGTCATAGCAAAAAAAGTCTGTGACTTGCCTAAGCTGAAAGTCTCTTGGTATTATTTTGGATAATTTTCACAGTTGACAATGTGTGTCAATTTCAAACTTTGAGTTGGACAAAATAAAAATATTTCATCACATTATATGGCTTTAACTCTTGACTTTTCTACAGTATTAAACATGTAGAACGGAATTGTATTTACTTTTATTTAAGGCAGTAATCAAAGTTAAATGTTAAAGTATGCAAATTTTAATGGAATATTTTCATTCTTTTACTCTGAATAGCTCAATATGCTTAAAACCAGATTTCTGCATGCAATATATTATTTTCAATTTTCCAGATTATCATATTGGGAATTTATTTTCACATCATAATCAAACATATAGTTCAATATATCATATATGTTGCAAACCAGATGGACATTGAATATTTGATGGAAGAAAGATTAAGCATATTTCATGGTAACAGGTTTATGATGAAAACATTTTGATTTTGTCTATTTTATGCTTTACATAAATGTTTAGTGTTATACGATCAATTCCATATGTCAGTTTTGATTTCATTAAGAAGTGAATAACATATAAAGCAGAAATTTTTTTATAAGAGTAAAATTTTAACATGTTTAATGTCTGGAATTTTATCTTACTTATCAAGATATTGCACAATTTTTATACAGAAGTAAATTTATCAATAATATATATTACGCATAGATAGTAATTATCTAGACTATTTTATAAGAATTACTGTAAACATGGAGATTTTCGTGAAGGGGTAATTTTTGTGACTATTTCACAATTGTATTATAATTGCAAAAAGAACACCAGCATGAAAATTTTAACCATTATAAAGGACTAAAAGGGAATACTCACAATTTTGCCAAAATTACACCTACGCGTACTGTTGCATTGGTCATTGAACGCAAAAATTTCCTAGCGAAAATATCCACGTTTACAGTTTGTTGATTCTAAGAGTTACAGTTGTTGTTTTGCTTTATGATTGTTGTAGATTAAATGATAAAGCACTTAATGACAATCCCTGGGTTCATTGGTCAGTTTCTTTTTTAAGCTCACCTGAGCCAAAGGAGGCTCAAAGTGAGCTATTGTCATACCGCTTCGTCTGTCAACTTTACTTCTCCAGAACTGCTGAACAGGTTTTCATGAAACTTGGAAAGAACTACCAATGGTCCCCTACAAGTCTTGTTGTTTTTCATCCGGATCCATGAACAGGTGGCGCCACCATAGGCAACAGTAAGTCACAGGGGTACCCTCGTTTGCCAAATATACCCCTCAGAACTGAAGCAATGTATCAACAAACCGAAAGCATCAGAATTATCTAGAGAGATGTCTTAAGAAGTGTTGTTATTTTTGAATTCAACTTTTTAATGCGTTTTTGATGTCTTTTCTGACTTTGTTCGTTAATAACTCTATGAATATGTGCACTGATTTACTGCATATTTGACACTTGTAAGATTCTAAATGCTTTTTGTTTTTTTTTCCTTCAAATATGCAAGGGACTTGTCCTTCTTACATCAATTGCTACACATCCTGATGGTACCTATAGATACTTTCATTTGAACAAGAAAATCTGGATCTGCCCTGGTAAAGTACTACTACAATATGTATGTATCATTATGCATTGTTAGTGTGGTAGTTAGAGCGTGCATGGTTATCAGGTGAGCGATGTGCCTCATGGGGCTCTTGTTGATAATTAATCAGACCTGGTGGAGATCTATTGACAATTAAGCCCTATAAATACTTGATGACGCTGTCATAATGTTGAACTCTGTTTTAAATATCAGTATTGGAAAAAAAGGTTGTGGGATATTAATTACAAATTGCAATATAGAATAATAAAAGTTTTTGTTGGGGAAGAGGACATACCCTATTCCAAGGTGAATTTCACAATGAACAAAGTGAACAAGTCAACACAGTGCAGCAGACCCTTACATGGCACCTAGAATGTCTTAAATATTGACCATGACATTTGACCCCTGGCCTTGAAGGAGAAGCATTGAACATTCACAGTGGGCAACCCATGTCAAGTTTAATGAACATCTTAGTGTCTTCAAAATTTTTCTATGATTGCTATTTGTGACCTTCATTTTTGACCCACAAAAATAAATAATCACTCTTGTTTCTATATATATCCAACTCGCATACTAAGTTTAACAAAAACCAAACAAAGCATAGCATCACCTGGCATGACATAAATAGCAATGTACTCTCATGCAGCTAGTGGTCTTTAATCAATACGAATTTCTAAAAAGCAATATCACTTTGAATTCTTAAAGAGCTCTGAATTCTGATGTCATGTATATGCTAATAATGTGCCAACAATGATGAAGTTAAGTGTAAAAGTTCACCCTGTCTATTCTAACATGTCACTTGGAGATTTTCTCCCTGTATGTACTAAAGAACTCGCCTGGTGTAAAATCTCCAACAAACTTCCAGTTCGCCAATCTCCGCCCATGCACGTGCTATAGAGCTCGTGCAGAACAATAACAACTAGCTAGCTGTGATTTGTTGTCCAGTAATTCATAAGAAATTATTGCACGAAGTTTGGTCCAAGTCCAATCAAAACTGCATCATCTAGGCTGTATACAAGGATTTCAACCATTTCCAATCGATCAACAGGGTCCTTCTTGTCAAAAACAAGTACTTTGTGAAGATTGGTAAAGATCTAATCATAACTGTGCACTCCAAAATATACATACATACAAAGATTTAACCATTTCCAATATGTGATCTTGACAACCAGTAGGGTCCCTCCTCTCGTCATAAGCAGATCGTGCGAGACTCGGGCGACCTGAACCTTTACCCTTTCATCAGAACTGTGCTCTCTAGACTTCCAATTTTGACCTCTGACCTTAAGAATTAAGGATTCTTCTTGTCATCAGCAATACGTGTATGAAGTTTGGTCAAGATCCAATCAAGGATTTAAACTATTTCACCATCTGTTATCTTGACCTTTGACATATGACTGAAAATTAATAGGGTTCGTTTTGTGGCATGACAAATATAAGTGTATGAAGTATGAATGTATGGTCAAGATCAAATTAAAAATGTGCCTTCTAGAAGTACAAAGACTTTAGACACATCCAAATTGTGACTTTGCACATCATTAGTTTTTTCTGTTGTCATGGGCAGTTAGTTATGAAGTTTGGTCAAGACCAAATGAAACTGTGTCCTCTAGGCTGTAACAAGGCTTTTAACATTTTGTGACCATGACTTTTTCACTTATGACCTTAAAAATCAATAGAGTTCATCCTCATGTCATATGCAACAAGTGCATGAATTTTGGTCAAGATCAAATCAAAACTATGCCCTCCAAGCTATATACAACCAACAATAATTTGTGATCTTGACGTTAAAAATAATAGGGTTCTACCTCTTATCATGAGCAATAAGTGTAATAAATTTTGTCACAGTTTTACTGCATTAATATCAAATTACGTCATTTTGTCATACTATTGGATCCCGATTGGCTCTAGTATGAGACGTATCAAATTACAGGAGCTATTAGAAGCATAATTATTGTCTTTGGGGACATTCATCCTCTCTCCATGAGCAAGTCGACATAAACATTACAAACTTTCACTTCTAGTCTGCCAAATGTGTAATCTAGCTATTTTGAGATTCTTGCATGTTGCTTTTTCCTTGCTAGTCGTAAAGGTAAAATAACAGCATTATTAACGGCTAGGTGCAAGAATCTCAAAACAGTTTTGTTTGAATTCAGTTATACGCTATGCAGGTCAGAAGCAAGTTCGCATTATCAAGATTTTGCTCTCAAGACAAAGCGTCCCTCAGAGAAGCTTCTTAGTCAGGGGTACCTTTGTGAACAATGAGGAAGCCCAATGGTCGTTGCGATTCATACACGTACATATAATGCGGAAGGGCTCCAACTCATACCTTCTTGAAAAAAAAAATTCAATCCAATTTTCATACACCAGACACGTGTTTCGAATATTACATAAATTCTCATCAGTGATGCTTCCAGCCAATATGCTTTTCATACGCAGTCCAAAATTTCCCTAGCGCCCTCTTTCGTTATATTTCTGCATTTACTTTACAGGGAGTCCGCGGCTCCAAAATTCCTTTAGGGTCAATACAGTAGCATATCCAAATAAAATCTATGTTCAAAGTAGCATTGGAGGGATGTTGCAAAGTATGTATCACATTAACTAGAATGCTGAAAGATATTCTAGAGTAAATCTCGTTTCACGGCGAAACTATACTGGATTTGACATATTCCATTGTTTGGATGTCCCCGAGTTGACATCGTCCATTTTAAAAATACAGGACGATGTCAACATGGGGACATCCAAACAATCTGATACTGTTAGCAAGCTGGAGATGCTTACCCTCCCAGGGCGCCTGACCTCACTCCCCTTGTAGGGGTTCATTTTCCCTCACTTTCTGTTCTGTTCAGTATCATTTTTCAAGAGTTTGTAAGGATTAGCACGTTACCATTTTGCAGATCCTTTGTGGTGACTCGTTTGTAGTCCATGTGTGAATTTTCATTAAGTTTATAAAGACTCAGGTTTCTATAGCACAGAAACAGATTTTCCCCATTTTTGCAGTTGAACCTTTATTTTGATCCTTTTACTCCAAATTCAATACGAATCCTCCTTTAGCCAAATGTCGTGTTTGAAATGTAGATCAAACATCATGGTCAGGTAAAAACTATTGAAGTAGTAATGGAGAAGTCTTGTTAAATGAATGAAATATGAAAGCCCTGTTGCTCACAACACAAGAGTTATTGCATTGTTCTAATGCCGTTGACAGAGAATGAAATTCTTACAGAACCTCTCACATCGACTCGATGATCATTTCAACTTAATGGATGTTCAATAGATCAGCATGGCAGTGCTGAATCATTATTATAATTACAATGTATGCATTTCACTAGAAAAACGCCCATTATCAGCATCCATTTTCACTAAAGTCCTTACGAACAATTTCAGGAATTTTCGTAACTTTTGATTGTTTACTTCTTCTTTTAAAATAAAAATTATCAATATTTCATTTCTGACTTTAGATGAAGTATGTAGAAATGATATAAGAAAACACAGCACAATCTGCATGGAAAATCTTTTAAACCTTTTATTAATTGACGAAAGTTACGAAAAATTACTGATTTTCTTCGAAGAACTTTTGTGAAACTGGGCACAGAACTTTTAGAGCTTTTACATTCATACAATTCCTCCTCTCATTACGGTGATCCTGTTTGGCAAGTTTGAAAATCATAGGACTAAAGGTACAGTCAATATCATGTCTACATACATGCAACATTTAGCAATGAGAATTGGCTGTGACCCTGACCTTGATAATCAAGAGCTATACCATACTTCAACATCCTTCCCTCAGGATTAGCTGTGACCTTGACCCTAGCATCAATAGGGTATATGTGATCCTTTGATGCAAGTATGAAGATCCTAGAGCAGTGGTTTAGTCCTCTCTCCATGCATAAAAATATGGAAGGAAAGACAAACAGACTGACTGACTGACAAACACACAGGACCATATCTTTGTCCTGTAGATGAACAAAATATTTCCACAGTATACAGGTACTTTACAACAATAATATGAAGATTGCATTCAATGATCTTTAATACTAATTCATGTTTTTGTACAGTATCTGAATGATTATGAATGAAAATGAATGAAACTTATGAATATTTGAAAATGTATAATGAATGAAATTATTTCAAAAATCTGAAATCATAATCACTATTAGGGACTTTAATCTTATACACAGTGCAGTCTGTGCAATTTCTTCAAAAAAGTACAGGTACACTTAACATAAAATATGGACACATCTGACTTTGTTTTCTGATTAATAATTAGAAGTGAAATTTTCATATTTTTTGTAGCTGTCCAATGACATGCCATGTCTTCTTAACAAAAAACAATGAAGGTAGTCGATTGATAATATACATTTCACTCAAATAGATTTTATGTTTCAGTAGAGACTCCATAATGAGTGAAATACAAAATGAAAGTTCAAGATCCAGATGTAGTTTACATCAAATGTAAACAATCTCACTTCTTATCTTCAACATACTAACATACATTTGAAAGAAAAATCTTATAATTTCAAAGTGTTTATAAAATGTAAGTAACATTTATAGAGTTCTACATGTAAAGTGAATGTCTTATTTCATTCAAGAGAAAAATCATTTTGATATTTTTTTAACAGGTGGTTTGTAATTACAATCTCAAAAGAGTAATTTTACTTTATCTCTTTAACAGTTCATGGTATTCAATGTTTTTCTATGTAAACTGGATCTGCTGGATTTTGTCTTAACAACTTCACAATCTAATTTTGTTCCATATTGTCAATAGCGTCATTAACACTGTCCATATAAAACTAGCTCTGCTCGATATCATCGATGACTTCATAATCACTGCCCATGTGCATGCTGATACTACTGGCGACACTTTCCTCATCTGAAACAAAATTGATAAAAGTTTCAAGATTCTTTCTGATAAACGTGGAGAAATTCGTTTTAAATCTTTCACTCATTGACACAGTCAGAGGTAAACACATTTGAATTATCTTTCAAATAACTCATTTAAATTATCTTTTTGAAATAAAAGAATTTTTCATACTACTTGGTGGGCAATTTATAACTCAAGAGAAGTTACCACTGGCAAATGTCAAATCATAAACAACTTGAATCAATTGTTAGATGTATTCGTTGCTTTTAAATCATTTTAAGGAAAATATGAAAAATTTGGACAGAAGAATTGTAACAACTAAACGTTATTTACCAACCTTACAAGCTTGATGGTCTTTGTCTCTAAATTGAGCAAACTATTAAACTTACATGTATGAAAAACAATCCATTCATACAGATTGCCTTTACAGATTTCATCAAAATATTACTATCAATTTCATTCAAAATTGGAAAAACTAAAAGGTAAGTGATGGACAATATTAAACAAATTTTAAAGTATTGCATTGTTACTCAACAATTATTTTTTACATCGTTATGTATAAACACGGCTTACCACTTTCAACATCAGGTGCCACAGCCACCAACTCCACCTCAGACACAGAATTCTGCTTTATCGGTTTTAAGGCATCCATCGTTTCTATAGGAACAATAACAGAGTCATTGCTTGAACTGTCATCCTTAATTTCCACTAAATCTCCAACCTTTTTATTATGCGCACTCACAAACTGAACATCTTCATCTTCATGAACTCTATCTGGACTCTGGATTTCTGGTGCTGCCTTTGGGGGTCCTTTCTTCTGAGTTTGCGGCGTTGTGGCCATATTTTTTGTGTTATTGCCAGTAGATGTTTTAGTCTGAGTTATGCTAGCAGACCCTGTGTTAGATGATGCCTTTGTCTGGGCATTGTTAGCACTAGTTGTTCCTACATTCGGGGGCCTTACATTGACATTAGGTATTCCTCTGGTCTGCCCGCTATATGGACCTATATTTGGAGGCCTAATATTTATATTTGGACGGACATTCTGTTGTGGGAAAGGAATCTGTGGTGGGACTGGTCCAATGTTCATACCTGGTTGTCCAAAAGGCAAGGGCGGAGGGATATTAAGATCCATCAATGGTTTTGGACCAAGTTTTACTGCTTTCTTTGGACTCTCCCAATCATCTTTAGCGCGGTGACCATAGGAGCCTTTCGGTAGAGGAATATCAGCACTAACTACATTGCTCTTTGCCTGTTGCATGTTCTCCTGCTTCTTCGTCATTTCTTCAATTTTTTTAGTTTCTTCAACAAGTCTTTGTTCTTCTTCTTTCTTTTTCTTGGCTTCCTCCTCCTCCTTTTCCTTCTCTTTTGATTTACCACTGAACGCTTTAAGTATGTCTTCTGCAGTAACCAGTTTTTTCTCACCTGGAGCTGTACCAGACTTTGATACGGGTGTCCAAGGTGGTAACACAGTGTTCCTTTTACGCTGTGTTATGGTCGGTATTGCCTTTCCCTGCTGCAATGTCGGGTTTCCCTGTCCACCAGCTTTCTTAAAGATCTTTACTTCAATAGCTTTTTTAGCCTCTTCAACTGCTTTTTTCACGTCAGCTCCATCTTTTTCTGTCTTTGGATCTGGCACATCCTTTCCCGGTTTTGACAATTTTGAGATGGGGAGCATTTTTTTGCTTGATGTAGAATGCCTTTGTGGTTCATCATCATCCAGTTCTTTCACCTCTTTCTCAAAATTCTTCTGTTTTTCTTTTATTCGTTTGTCTTTCTGTTTCTGTTCAGGATTTAATTCGAATTTTCTCTCAATTTCTCGATTCTTCAAATTCTCCTCTCTCTTGCTTGACAGGGCAGTCGCTTTGTCCAGATTTCGCCTTTGCTCATAAAAAGGATTATCCTTTGTGTATGCCTTAAAAATATTTTTAAATCATTAATCCAATGCTTATTCTTATATTTAGTTAAATATCTTTACAAGTTAATGCTCCTTAGAAACTTCAGAGATTTCTAGCTCTCAAAGACAGTCAGAAATTAGTTATTTCTCCATACTCAATTTGCCATGTTATTATACGACTCAGGAGGATTTAGAAATATGAAACTGCATGTTTTTTTCACTAAATAGAGATTAATGAATACATTGATAAAGAGGAAAAAAGTTCATTTATCACTGCTATTACATAAAGTTAGATACTTTTAATATATACATGAAAAATTTTATTGAAGAGAAAAAATAAATAATAAATTGTAAGTTTTTTTTGTGTGTTCACAAATCTTTGTTGTGTGACCACAAGACTTTACTAGATAGTTTTCATGGTGGGCATCTGACTTCATGTGGAATTCCCCACAGGCGATATCCCCTACTAACACCTTACACAAGGAACACCAAAACCCAGAGGTGGGAATCAGGAACTCAGAGCCTGAAATCAGAAACAAAGATATTACAAATGTTATCATAAATAATAATGTATACGACTAAATCTAACAGTGTTACATATTGACAGCTTCAATTGCTCTAATGTAAAGTTTGGTTTACCTTACTGATATTTCATTTTTGTGTCTAAAGATTGAAATTAGTTAAACTTTAGGTATGACTTTTAAAAAACACATATATGTCAATGAATTTATGACACACCATGCACAAGTGTCCATAACTAATCAGATTCTAAAATTTTGTATGACAATTCTAAAAGAATATTTAAGTATGCAATAGAAAATGAGATATGGGCAAGTCAAAACAGAAGTAGGACTTTACAGAAGAGAAAGAGAAATCACATACCATAAATGGAGTGTTTCTGACCAACTGAGTAATGAACTAATAATACAAACAAAATACTTGATACTTATATATAAACTTTGTTACCCTTGATTGGGAGAACGGAGGTTTTTTTAGCGGCTGGTTTCTTCGGTGGATTCTTCATTTCCTCCGGTGTCCATGGCTTGTCATACTGACTTAGGGACTGCAAATAGGTCATGTACTAACTAAAAAGACTGTAAGCCATTTAGTCATTGTTATGTTAAAAGTTGCAGGTTGTCGACCCTATAAGCACAGACGGGACTTAGTACAGATTTCATATCTGCTACAATGTCAAATCAGTGTAAAGAATATAAAACATATAAACACTTATCAGATACTCTTTAAACTTCAATTAATTGATGTAGGTCAAACTGCAATTTAAAATAGGTAATCTGAAGTGCTTTAGGGAGATCGCACAGCTCTCCTTCTGAATGGGTACTGCATCCCAAAGCAAACAATATATCTTCTCCAACATTTTGGTATAGCGTACATATAATCATAATGTACAAAGTAGTGATCAAATTCTACATCTTCTCTTTCATAATATGTCCAATGCAATTTTCAACTCCATTTGAGCGCATGCATCAACATAACCACATATCTACTGTATGTAGTCATAAAAATTCTGTCTACTCTTCTTATGTAACATGTATGTACATTGTAGTTGAAAATCATTACCGAAACATTCTGTGAAAACTCTTTTGTTTGTTAATTTATTACTTTCCTCTAAAGAGTCCAGCTGATATGAAAAAAGTCCAAAGAGAGAGAGGGAGAGGGGGAGGGAAGGGAATTTAAAATGCAACTTTAAGCTCTCTCTCTCTATGGCTTTTGACAAAATGAAAAAGAATACAAAGAATCGAAAATATATCATAACTTAAAAATAAAAGAATTACTACAATACACAGAACTCTTCAGCCATCAATCAGCAATCTACCTTAAGATGGTTTGCGGTATGTAAATGCTGCATATAAATCTGTAGTGAACTGTAGACAATGTTGCACGATTTGCACCAGTGAATTCCTTGGTCGAAGTACTCGTATCGAACCTTCAACTCTCCCTTCACTTGAAACGAAAACTGAAACAAGGAAGTCAGACAGATGATTTCATGATCAGTTCGGAAATCACAATCAAACATTTTGGAAAATGACTTAAGGCTACTATAACCTAGATGGATCAGACTCCTCGAGACATTTTATTGTAAAAATGCTTGTAATGAATGCACTACTTTGCCTTTTTGATTTGAGCATATTATAAATATCTTTCAAAGTCTAAAATGAAAGAAATACATGTTACTTTGTAGTTGTACATTAATATACCACATTATGAAATTGGGGAAGAACTATCTTAATTCTGACCTTATGTTCAGTTAATGCCAGTTATTCAGGTTACAGAGTTTTTCCAGGTAAAGTAAACAAGACAAAAGGGTACTAGTGTTTGTACTATTAAAACTAGCACTGACAAATCACAAACAAGAATTCAGAATCTAGTCATTCCCTTTCCAATGCAATCTCTGTTAATGCAAATAAAGGGCAAAATATGAAGTCAAATTCATTCACTAATAGGTCAAATGACCTTGTGCTAGTATGTAAGAAGCAAATTTTCTATGAATATTTATATTATTTCAGTGTTAGTTATGATTATGATGAAAAATCTGAAAAACAAGGTCAGTCCAAGAAAATCAAAAAAACTAAAATCAGAATGAAAGCTCTTTTAAATAACACCAACTAATTTTAAATCAATTAAATTCAAGTCAAAGGACAAGGCTTGAGACAAACTTGTTAAATTTCAAATTTAAGTTAAAATAGGTAAATTATAAAATCCATTTACTACTAGATATTATAACTGCTGTCAGTCTATAAGTCATGTTTTGGTGGAGTAAGATCAAGAAAGCGCTTATATAAAACTACACTTAGTCTTGTATTCATACTTATAATGAGTTGTACTGCAAAACAAGGCAAGTGTGCTCATTTTCTAAGGTATCATTCTGTTTGAATGTACCATTGCTCTCTGTTTGAATGTTTCTACTGATATATGTTTACACATGCACTATAATATCGATACAGGGCTAACTGAAGAATTTCTTATACTTGTCCTTTGACCTTAATCTAAGAAGGTTTTCAATAACCTGGATTAGTGCAAAGTAATCTGCTTTATAACTGGCTTTGATTAATTACATTTGCATACAATTAATCCTCTCAACTGTGAAATCAAATACTAGTAAAGAACATTTCTTAACAAAACTTACCATGTTTTTCATAGTGACCTTACCTGTTTAGGTTTCTGCTCCGTGTTACTAGCAGCTTCCAACTTGTCCCTGACATCCTTGGCCGTTACCTTCTTTTCCTGGGGCTCGGTGATTTCCTCAGATTTAGGTGGTGGTTTCTGTGTAGGCTCATCCTTCTTCTGCTCTTTTAGCTTCTTACTTTCCGGAGGGCCATCCTTTTTATCAGGGGTGGACATACGTTTTTCGTTTTGCTCCGAAGCTTTGCGTAACTTTGATATCTGCTGTGCTATCTCCTCCTGTAGTTTGCTGTTCTGCATCAGAATTGGGTCTTTATGCCCATCTTTTTGTCTCCTCTTCTTGCGCATGATTTCATTCTGCTGCTTACGCAATTTCTGTAATTCCTCTTCGAGGGCTAGAATTCTCTGCTGGCGGATTTCTTTTTCTTTACGCAGTTTTTCAATTTGTTTTGAAGATAGTTCTTGAGACTTTTGACTATGATCTGAACTCTCACTAAGTGTGCGCTTTTCACCAACTTTTGGTGAGGAACCAATTTTTTTACTTTTAGGAGTGTCCCAGTCATCTGATTGCTTCAATATATATTTCGATTGTTCACTTTTAGGAGGCAAGACAAGCCTTTGAGACCCACTGTCAACTGCACTTATCACTCTTATGTTCTCTAAAGGTAAAGACTTTGTGGATTCACTTTTACTTCTAGGTGAATCAACATTTTTCAGTTCTTTCAAACTGCTTGATGATGGAGCCCTTTCCCTTTCTCTGTCAAGAGAACTCTCTTTTTCAGTTCTCCTATGCTTTTTAGCATCTGAACTGTTTTTATCTTGTATTGGCACACTTTTCAGATTACTAGAGGCTAGAGATGGAATGGGACTATGACCAGTATCAGCATAACGCGGCTTAGCTGGGGCTGCATACCCAGAATGCTGTGACGCTTCATAGCCATAAGGTACCCCTGACGCTGTGGTATAGCCAGGGGGAACTCCCTGATGGGCATAAGAGTAGGCAGAAGGAGGATACTGATCTGCCTGACTATAACTACCTGTATAGCCTGGGTAAGATGACACTGGTGCCGTACTAGTAGGATACTTCTGTTGTTCGTGATGTGAACCTTCTGATTTTGACCCATCTGAAGACCTTTTCCTTTTAAAAACTATTCCCTCTTCAAGGAGCGCAGCCTGTGGGTCATCTTTTGAATAGAGGTCATCATATCCAGATTTTCTATCTATTTCACTACCTTTCTTCACAAAGAGAGAGTCTTTTAAATTTCCATCAATCAGACCACCCTCTAAAAATGATGCTGTTTGGTTGATTCCAACCAGTTCTGGTTCTTCTTTCGGCTTTGTTTCAACCGTTTTTGCCTTTTCTTGCATCCGCTTTGACATCTCGAAATCAAATCCTATAGATTTCAAGATGTTTTCAATTGTTGGGTCATAGTTTGTTTTTGTAGTAACTGGTTGGGCAACAGGCTCCATAGGTTGAGATGTGGGAATTGCAGATGTAGGTTTATTAGTAAATATACTGAGTAGATCTGCTTGAGGCGGCTCTATGTGTATTGGTGGTTGAGGAGGTGCTGGAGCCGCAGGTTTGTAGGGAGGCTCCTCTGGAACCTTCTGGGCTGTGTATGGAGGTTCCATATTATGACCTTGTGAACGTTCCAAAACTGGAAATGTTGATCGCCCATACAATGGATCTAATTGATTTGCAGGAGCAACTGGAGCATTGGCAGGCACCTGAGGGTGAAAATCCCTCCTGGGCTCAGAAGCCTGATGGTATGGATCATTTACTTTTGAAACCAGACCTCTGTCAGGATTTTTATAGTTCCACTGGGAATCATATCCTCTGTCTTGCGGTTTGGATGGTGGGTACGTCTCTCTAGCATCAGAGTCACCATACAAGAATTTTTCTTCATCTTCCACATCCATGTAACTACCTAACCCAGGAATGCCTCCTCTTGGTATCCCGCTATCTGTTGGGGCTGCTGTTGGAGACGGACCCAGTCTGGATTCCATACTTGGTGGAATGTACGTTCCACCTTCATAAGGCTTGACCTCAGGCTCCACTGGTGGAACAGTAGTAGATTTCTTTTTTAATATTGATTTCAGAGGTTTAGGTTCAGCAGGAACCTGTTCTGGTGGTGGCAAACTTGATGGCATTGAAGATTGTTGCATGAAAGGCATTGTGTTTATATTCATATCTTCCCTATACATCCTTGGTGAGAGGGCTGGTGGTCTATCGTAGCTATGTCTGCTATCTATGCTCCTCTCTCTTGATTCTCTGCTATCACGGTAATATGGGTCATCTACCCTATATCCACGATCATGAAATTCCTCCCCCCTATACCTCTCATCCCTATGGTCAAAGGACTCAGGCCCTCTATATCTGTCATGCTCCCTCCTGTCTCTAATATCCCCCAAATCCCTCCTGTCTCTACTATCCCCTAAATCTCTCCTATCTCTACTATCCCCCAAATCCCTTCTGTCTCTGCTATCCCCCAAATCCCTTCTGTCTCTACTATCCCCCAAATCCCTTCTGTCTCTGCTATCCCCCAAATCCCTTCTATCCCCCATATCCCTTCTGTCTCTACTAATACTACCCCCTAGATCCCTTCTATCCCTCCCTCTATCCCTTTCCCTTTCTCTCTCCCTTGGTCCTTGTCTGTCATATTGTCTATCTCTATCACCATATCGATCGTCTTTCCTGTCTGCATCCTTTCTTCGATCCATGCTGTATGGCTCCTGTCCCCGTTGTCCGCCTCTCGAGTCTCGCCGGTCTATGTCTGGAGCACCACCATAGTACATTCTTTCTTCCTCGTACGGATCAATATCCCCTTTGTGTACTTCTACAGGGGGTCCAAGTCTGTCTCGGAGAGGGCTACGACGACGCTCCTTATAAATCTCATTCCCCACCGTAATTCTCAAGGATTCCATCTCTGAAGGAGTAGCACTCTCGCCAATTTCGTCATGCTACAAATAGAAACAATATGATGATATCAAAATGTGAGGAAAGGAAAGGATTAATACGATATTATTTAGGACCGGTGGTAACTTCTTCAAACACAGACTTTTTTATCACAAATAACAAAGTGGTGTCGACTAAACAGCAAGTTAGGGACATGTATGTGTTACCTCTATAAACACATGTATAGTCCTCAGCAAGTAAGGGAGTTGTATGTGTATTCTATATATATAGTCCTCAGCAAGTCAGGGAGTTATATGTGTTCTCTATATATAAAGTCCTCAGCAAGTCAGGGAGTTGCATGTGTTCTCTATATATTTTTTAGTCCTCAGCAAGTCAGGGAGATGTACATGTATGTGTTCTCTATATATAGTCCTCAGCAAGTCAGGGATATGTATGTGTTCTATATATATATAGTCCTCAGCAAGTCAGGGAGTTGTATGTGTTCTCTATATATATAGTCCTCAGCAAGTCGGTGAGTTGTATGTGTTCTCTATATATATACATGTAGTCCTCAGCAAGTCAGTGAGTTGTATGTGTTCTCTATATATATAGTCCTCAGCAAGTCAGGGAGTTGTATGTGTTCTCTCTATATATATAGTCCTCAGCAAGTCAGGGAGTTGTATGTGTTTTCTATATATATAGTCCTCAAGTTCATGATACTGTTTGATTCCTCTAAACAACTTTAAAACAAAATTGACTATTTTCACAAGCAGAGTGGAATTTTGAGGATTTCTGGTAATCCAAGAGGCAGAATTCCGCTTGTCAAATTTATAAAACCTTCAGAAAGGTAGTGATGAAAAATTTGACAAATTCTACTATCGATTATCAGGAAACTATCTGAAACAAATTATCGATTGATCAAATTTCTAAAAATTATCTTCAAAACGAGTGAAATACTATTGAGGTTGTGATGCAGAACAAAGTTATATTCAGAGAACACTTAGGCCATACCAAATTAATTAAATGTTCTTTGGATTTTCTTGTGAAAAAAAGGGTGCGTGCGAGCGAAAATATAATTTTTTTTTTTTTTTTTTAAGTATTGCAGCTTTAAAGGTGCGAGCGAGTGAAATAATTGTTTTTTTATATAGGTTACTCCGTATTCGCAAAGGAATCCCCATAGGAATCTTGTGACTAGGAAGCCTGGCACATACTCGTAGCAGTACATAAAAGATTTTCGAACATTTCCCCTCCTTGACTTTCAGTGCCATGTATTCGCTCCCGACGAAATTTTTTAAACACAAAAAGTATCATTTTCTTCAAAATTTGCACAATCTGAGACTTCTAGAAGCTTTAAAATTTGCAGAAATCAGAACCGACCCTAAAAGATTCTTGAGCCAGAAATTTATTGGTGCGGGCGAGCATTTTATCTTTATAATGTTATTTTTTGAATTTTGATAAATATGGTGCGAGAAATCCAAAGAACATTTAATTAATTTGGTATGGCCTTAAACTAAAAATTTTCAATGTTCACCACATGTTAAATATGGTACATGTACGGATACAAAAATTTCGGCTGAAGTGATCTCTGAATATAAGTCTATTCTTAAGATTACCATCATATAATTGATAATGATGGTCATAAGATAGGCCAAAATAAATTCATATAAAGTAAATTTAGTCAGTATTTTCCTTGATTAATCAAAGGGGATTCCTGTGGAACATACGGTTACCGGTAACAGGGATGCAACTTTGTGAAATTTTCTAGGGGCCACGTGGGCCCCTAGAATAAAAATTTTAGAGGTCCACAAGAAAATCTACGAACCCACAATGAATTTAGCTGATTAATTAAGAAATTAAGCTGAAAAAAATGCTTAAACATATTTATTTGATTGTTACAACTTACAAATATTCTCCTTCAACCTCAACATCATTTTCTCTTGACAATTCAAACACTTTCTCTTCATAATCACTCATTTCACTCTCACTCTCTGACATCCTTTTGCTTTTCACCAGGGTGTTCCACGACTTCTATGAAGTGCCACATACTGAGTGGCAAATTTGTTCAGATTAATTGACATTGGCAATACTACGGCCTGTAAGTGTAAACGCTTTATATATCACCATAAGAGCATTTACTTTAAAGTGATTAAAAGAATCCCACTTTCTGATTGTGCCTTCATAAAGGACGAGGATTTCTGAATGGAACAAAGTTGACTAAAAGCTTGGAAAACTACAATCCGGATTCTACTCGCCAAGTGGGCCACCTGTTTTTGATTACTGGTTGTCCACAGATAAGATTTGGTCCCATTGGCGAGTGGGCGATTAGTAAATTGCAAAGCTGAACATAATTTGCGTATCACATGATATGCAACAGTGCTTCTGAGGATTCGAAAATGGACCATTGATAAAGCATAGAATGACTTACTGAAATTCAGTTCAAATGAAACCATAGCTTCTTTTAGCTTGAATAAAAGAAAAGATGAACCAGAGGATGGGTCTGTCACTTGCAGTGTGGGATTGCAGATGATTTCCATTGTTTTGTCATACATCCTTTTGTTCCAGAAATATTCTTTCAGGGGGGGAGTATTTGAGCTATTTACGCTTACAAGAGCATTAGTAGTAAATAAACAACAGCAAAGTAAATGCATATTATATTAAAAACAGATGACTGGAAGAATCTCAAACGAGATTGGGAGAGGGGGGATATTTTATTGACATTAAAAAAAAAGAAAATCATGGAAAGCGTCCTGTGATTCCTCAAGCTTTTTTTTAAAAAAACTATATAGAGAATAAGTGTCTTAATTTGTGTTTTGTAACGGGTATGCAACACACAGCAAGTGCATTTATCACACATGTAATGTGCATTAGCTCATTTAATGTGATAAACACATTTGCTCAGTTGCTGTGTGTTGAATACCCATAACAATACACAGATTATGACATTTATTCTATATATATGCACCACAGTTGTATGTTTCATTCTTGATTTTCTGAAATCAAGTTTTTATAGGTAAAAAAGCGGTACTAGGAATTACCGAAAAGACAGCATTTACCGAAAAGACATTGTTATTTACCGAAAAGACAAAAATTTCTACCGAAAAGACACTTAAAATTAAACTAAATTAATTTTATGATTGAAAACGTGTATATACACTTAAAAGTATAATCAAAACCATAAGAACTGACTGAATTTAAGGTTTGACTTAGTCATAGTTTCCTCTGATAGAGAATATTAAACCTACTTCTATAATGATAAATTGATAAGTCTGTTGTAGCAAAAGTTGTAATTATTATGAAATTTAGTGTGAATAACTAATTAATTATATAAACTCTGCATATTCCATAATAAAAAATACAAAATATTTAGTAACTTCTTTGTGGTACAAGTGTACATGAGGTTGAATCTGTTGCTAAGCTGCTGCTGAGTCAGATGATGAATTTTGGTGGAATATCGAATTTTGTTGACTTAAAATGAATAACAGAATAAGTTGTACTTTTTTTTAATGGTCTTTTCGCTAAGTATATGTGTCTTTTCGGTAAATATCACTGTCTTTTCGGTAAATGCTGTCTTTTCGGTAATTCCTACTACCGGTAAAAAAGTGACATTAAAACTCAGGTCATTGCAGGTTCAGTTTGCAGGTCAGAAAAGCTGTCGTGGCATGTTACTTAGATCTCATGCATTATTACGTCACAGGCGTTTTCATACAAAATGAAAACATGTTCTTTTTGGTAGTTTCATCTCAGGGAATTACATCTGTTGTGCATAATGAATCAGGCAACTGATGGAGTACTGTGTGAACATCTGAAACTTTCAGAAAGCCTGTGTTCAAAGTGTTTTAGTTTTAGTTACAGTGGCAACAAACAGTTGTTTTATTTCTTTTCTAGCCCTCCTGAGAGAGGGAAATGGATGGAATAAATAAAACCACACTTTCAACTTTGTTGCTACTCATATATTGCCGACTCAAAATAAATATTACTTGACTTGACTTGACTTGCTACTGGAACTATTCGAGTGTCAGAAAGGCACAAAAAAATTGTTGGAAAGCACAAGGTGGTATAACATTTAAATGTAATCTTACATCAAACAAATAAACTTCATTGATATCTAACAATTATTGACCTGAGGACCAAGTCTTTCCGTGACTGGGCGTTTCGGTTTGGGAGATGGTGAGCGCGAATTGTCTCTGTCGCGACTGCGTCTTCGACCTTCGTGGTGCTTTGAATTCGACTTTCTCGTTGTAGCTGATATCACTCCTCCTCTTCCACGACCTCTTTGTCTACCTATGAATACCATCGTTACTTGTTATTGATGCTAACTAAAGAAGTGTGTTTGTAACTTTGAGATCATCGGGGGAATAGTCGGCCATCGCAGGGACTCAAAGTAATGAAAATTTTCCATCTGCATTTTACGGACAAGAGTGAGATTGCGGATCTAGAAGAGGTGAAGGGTTTCAGATTACCTTTCTGTTTCTAGAGATAAAGCTAATTTTAATTTTTTTTATTTAATGTAGGTCAAAGGTCAAGGTCACAGTCTCCAATAAAAGGTCTTGTCATAAGGAATTTTCATGTGTAATTCGGGAAGAGCTAAGTTTACAGGTTTTGAAGTGAGCGTACTAGCTTTCACTATTCCTTTCTTTACGCCCAGTGATACCGGTGCACTGGACGTAAAGAAAGGAATAGTGAAAACTAGGATGCTGACACTGGGGTTTACAATCTACAAAAGCAAAAAAGCAAAATTCAGCAAATGAGCGGAGGATGCCAAATGTCCACTCTGTTTTTTATATGTTGAAGATATATACCACCTGATATCGTTCCATAAAATGCGTAGAGATACTGTTTCGGATATGAAGTCAATAATCAACTCAAGGTCGGACAAGGATGCTTGGGGTAGTATTATGGTTGACAGAAAACAATTCACCAGGCTTGTGCTGGACAATTCAATTAATATTCTTCAAGAAAAGAACAAATAATGAAAGGTCATTCATTCACAAAATGGAGGAAATGTCCAGAATTTTTTGTTACAAATTACATAATTATAGGCTGTCTAAGTTACAAGTGCCTGAGTAAAAATTTTGGTCAGGGATTCCCATTAGGAGAACCATCGCGAAAATAAATAATTTTATTCTTATTTTTATCTACATCTATGAAAAGTGTCTGTGATAAATGTTAACCTTAGTATTTGACTACCGATTTCCTTTTAAAGTTTTAAGAACACATACTGCTTTCTTTTATATGTGCGTATACCATTGTATATACTCTAGCTCTTACTTACATGTATATCATTTTTTAGTTAGAATATGCTCTTTTTAATGTCTTGGTGCTTGCATGTTTTAGTTCTTGTTTTTTACAGATTGACCATTTTATCGCCATTTTGCGAGTACTCCAAACACTGAAATGTGTGATTTAAGTATTCAAGGTCAAGGCCACTACATGTAGGTCAGAAGTCAAGGTATCATATGAGAGGTCTTGTCGTAAGAATATTAAGTCTACTTGTAAGTGAGATATGGAAGCTGTACCTATTCGATATTGCCACGGTTGATTGTTTTGAAGAGTAGGTCAAACTTGAAGGTCAAGGTCAAAAGTCAAGATTTCATATAAAAGGTCTTGTCGCAATGAATCTACAAGTGAAATACGATCAAATAGACACAGTGAAGGTTACTTTTTTTTTAAAGTACGTCAAACTTGGAAGTCAGAATCATTAGCATATCAACAGTCAATGTCTCAAACGAAAAGTCTTGTCTTTTAAAGAAATCTATAAGTGAAATATTGATGTTGTACCCATCACTGTCCATAAGATATAGCCAAGATAGTTATTTTGGAGAGTAGGTAAAACTTTAAGACCAAGGTCACTTGGTCAACGGTCGAAGTCTCAACTGTAAGGTATTGTCACTAAAAGTCACATGTGAAATGTGACAGCCTTACCACATTCAAAAGTTTGACCGTAGGCCTGATTTCCTTAATCGTTAATTATTTTGAATTTAAACTTTGAGGTCAATGTCACTTAGGCAAAAAAAGTCCAGGTCTTGTCGTAACTTGAGCAGTCTACAAGTAAAATATGGAACTTCAAGCTGTACCTATTCATGTGCGGGTCCGAAATATATAGCCACGGTAGACTGTTTTGAAAAGTAAGTCAAACTTGAAGGTCAAGGTCAAAAGTCAAGATTTTATATAAAAGGTCTTGTTGCAAGGAGGCTACAATTGAAATATGGGATTTTACCCTTTACGGTTCAAAGGACACTGCCGAGGTTAATTACATGCATTTTAAAATTGAAAGATTGTCAAACTGAAGGTCAGGGTCATTAGGTCAACAGTCAAGGTCTCAAATGAAAAGTCTCGTCTTGTGGAATCTTTAGACATTTAAATCTTAGGTAAAACTTTTTAAAAGCAAAGGTCACTTGGTCAAAAGTCAAGGTCTCGATTGAAAAGTTTTGTCACTTGTCATATTTTTCAAATGAGATCTTGACCTTTAACCAAGTGACCTGTATCTACCCCTTAACATTGATTTTCTAGCGTGTCAAACTTCGAGGTCAAGGTCACTAGTTCAAGGTTGAGGCAAATATACGTAAATGAAATTACTTTAAAGACATTTATAACCGTCCATGGACCTGCAGAGGTACGTCGACAGGACAGAAGATCAGATGAATCAGTAATGACAACGTACACCAGGTGGGATCGAAACGTATGCTGTTGTGATTCCCTACGGATGTTTCGATTGTTTTCTCATCATTTAAGTGATCCTGCACAAAACCGATGAGACGTTGCAGTAGGGCAATATCTATATTAAGTATGCCCATATCGTTTATATATCTGAAAATTCTGCAGTTTTCTATAGTTTTGGCAAACACTTCAAGAGTTCTGCTAGGTCAAGAACGTTTAGACTATCGCCGACAAAGTATTGAAGTGTTTGCAAAAACTATGAACTCTTCATATACTTTGACGATATGGATTGGTTTATTAGGCATTGCCCTACAGCAACGACTCATCAGTTTTGTAAAGTTTAACTTGGAAAATGACCCCCCCCCCCCAAAAAAAAAAAATCTGCCATACATGTACCTTGTTGTACGTTGTAGACGGTAATTAACACCTTTCCAGACGCTCAATAATTTTCATTGTGTATCAATGATTATATTAATGATTGAATAATTGACTGAGTCGTTAACTGAGTCGTTGACTGATTACCATGAGTAGTTTTCTTTAACTAGCAATGAAGAATTATCCAATCATTGACGATAATTGTTTAATGGCCTAACAATTGCCGTTCAACAAGTGGGTTATTCAACTGCTCCTCGGGCTAAGCCCTCGGAGACAGTTGAATAACCCGTACATACATTTCGATCCCACGCGTTGACGTAGATATGATGCAGCTAAAAGACATGTGATACACATATGATATAATAGCTGACACCAAGAAACTCCGCGCGGAAGAGAACGGCAATGGCACATTATGAATTTTGCTTCATAACATCGGCGCTATCGTCGCTCATAATAATACATCATAGTAGCCGACTATCGATTCTATTTTGAGAATCGATTAATCGGAGGTAATACAATTCTTTGCAAAATGTTTTTTCTTCATGCAAAATGACACTAGAAATGTTAGCACATACATCATATGTATCTCTAACGACGTCAAAGTTTATCTTTAAATTGTGTCGAAAGTCGTACGGAAATAAAGGTACGGTTCTTCTTTTCATGTGGGGTTAAAGTTGAAAAATTGAAGTACTTCGATTATCGCGATTATCAATCGAAATAGACTAAATAATCCAGTCTCTCCGCTGCCGCTAAAAGAGCGGCAGGGGAGAGACTGGATTATTAAGGATTCCGACTATTCCGTCGGAATCCTTTCTGTTATTGCAATGTCTTTTCTTTATTCTTATTATTATTATTCTTATTATTCTTACCCCTTTTCATTTCCAGACACTTTATTCAAAGGTCTTTCAACACAGAGCAAAAAGGATGGTACCATTAGAAAGAGCAGACAAATATCTTCTTAAACTATTTTTTGTTTGTCGATAAGTTCACCAATGCCCCCGCTAGATGTCATCAAAGGTCAAATCTTTAAACTCTTATAACTTCTACATTAATCACACAATTTGAACGAAATTTGTTTAATATCATTCTTTGGAAAATTTGCAAACTTTTATACGCTTACATGCTTCATGAAATATTTACGGTTTTCGCGCTATTATGAGTTGAAAATGGAACTTTAAATTGGCACAGTGCCAATTCCTACAGTTTTCGAGATTTTGAGTTGAAACTTGGATGGTAGGCTACTTATAGGTAGTCATTGATGATGACGTAGTTTCAAGGTCAAATTATGTTTCTCAAGGTCACAACAAACTTTTGCCTATAGAACAAAGATTATTTGACCTTGACAGTTCAAACTTCATAAATACAATCATTGAGCCAATTCCTTTCACCTTGACCTAGACCCAAGGTCAAATTTTCATTCTCAAGGTCACAACAAATATTTGCCTGTAGAACAAAGACCATTTGTCTTTGACAGTTCAAACTTGGCGCAAATATTCCTTGCATCAAGTCCTTTCGCCTTGACCTTGATCCAAGGTCATTTGTTCGATTTCAAGGTCACAACAGACTTTTGTTGATAAAATATTTAGCTTTGATTAGATGAAATGGAATCTTGATGAGAATAAACTCAAATGTTTATCTTTTATCCATGACCTTAGTTCAAGGTCAAATAAACTTTTTCAAGGTCATAACAAACATTTACTCTTGTAGAATTCACAGGATTTTGTCCTTAACTATTTTTCTTCACACAAGAAGTACTTCTTATGTGAATTTTACATAGTAAGATAGATAACTCTTTTATTCTTGTTCTCTGTTTCTTTCTTTTTTATTCTTAGTAGCATTACATATCAGTAGTTTCATGTTGTTGTCATTTTCTATTAATAGAAATTATCTCATTGCAAAACCATTGTGCAATTCTGTTTTGAGAAAGTCATTGTAAATAATTAGATATTGATTGAGCATGGAGTTAAAAGCTTTCGTAAACATGAAAGGTATTTATTATTTTTTTCTTCTATTTTGTTGATGAATAAATAAGAGTCCCAAATTAGACATATGCTCTTTTGACTCATTTGCTGAAATCAATATGGTACTAAAGCAACTATTCTTTTTTCCATCTTCTTTATTCGGATTTTAGCACTTCGGTTCCGAGGAAGGTCTAATAAAGGAGGAATCCGTCTGTTGCTTGCAACAGTAGCCATCTAGTTTAGTCTACAATCGAAAGTACTCATCCGATTGTGTCCGATGATCCATAGCAAATTTTATTCAATTGACCGATAAACCATCCACGGGAAAACAATTTTGGAAGTCCCAAGTTCTAAGGACCAAGATTGGAACACAATTACATGTACACGTTGCTACAACACAGGAACGGCCCAAATATTGAACCATTATATATGATCCAGTGTGCTCACAGACGAGAATTTTGGTAATATATGATTCAAAGGTCCTTGCACCTATGAAATATGCAAAATATTTTTGTTTTAGGCACAATCTAGGGTCACACACCAAGGCAAGATGTGCTGGAAAAAGGGTGACTTGTATCGGGTATAAGCAAAGTTATAAATTACATGTATGTCAATTATCGGAACACAAGATCGGTCACGTAAAATGTTTGCTCGACCTTTCATAGTTCAAGGTCAAGAATTAGGAAAAAGGAGTGGTCTCACGCGAAACGATCCAAACGAAATCGCTAGTATGTACAATGATTTCATAACTAACATATCAAAAACGCTCATTAATGAAAATCATAGAGAAAATTTGGAAACAGCGCATATCATAGACTTTGTTCACTATAAAAACCCAATGAATATAAAATTCTCATTTAATCAAATTTCAGAGGAAGAAGTACTCGAGCTCCTTACTAAGCTAAATATTAAAAAATCAGCCGGAACAGACAATATCGGTCCCAAAATACTTAAGATTGCGGCATCAATTATATTCAAACCCCTGACTCATATCATAAACTTGAGCATTGCAACATGCACGTTTCCTGATAAAATGAAAGAGGCCAAAATAACGCCCATATATAAAAAAGGCGACAAATCTATACCCGGTAATTATCGTCCTATTTCAATTTTACCTACTCTATCTAAATTATTCGAAAAACATTTGGCTTCACAAATACGAAATTTTCTCAATGACTTTGATCTTCTAGTAAAAGAGCAATCGGGTTTCCGTGAACATCATTCATGTATGTCTGCCTTAACAAAAATGACTGAAAATTGGCTATCGGAAATTGACAAAGGGAATCTAACCGGTACGGTATATTTAGACTTTAGTAAGGCATTTGACTTAGTGAATCACGACATCCTTATACAGAAATTGCAACTGTATCACTTTGATGATTCATCACTAAACTTGCTCAAAGCATATCTCAAAAACCGTCGCCAAGAAGTAAGACTTGGTAAATACATCTCAAATAAAACTGAATTAATTGCAGGAGTCCCCCAGGGATCAGTGCTAGGACCACTCTTATTCATTCTTTTCATAAATGACATGCCCTTAGTTGTGAAACAATCAGTCATAGACATATTTGCAGATGATGCGACCTTGCAAAACTCATCAAACAAGATAGATGAAATAAGTGAAAATCTCCAAATTGATATAAACTATATTCAGACATGGTGCAAACAAAATGATATGGTACTAAATGAAACTAAAACAAAAAGTATGGTAATCGGAACCAGACAACGAATTTCAAAAATAGAATCAAATCTACCTCTTGAAATAAACAACCAAATCATAGAGAATTCTACATGCGAGAAATTATTAGGGGTGTTTATCGATCGAAACTTAGACTTTGATAAACATATTGATTATGTTTGTAAAAATGTATCTTCGAAAATTGGACTCCTAAACAAAATAAAGAAATTTTTACCCTTACACACACGTAAACTTTATTATAATGCTTATATTTTACCAGTGATCGATTATTGCCTCACTGTTTGGGGGTCTGCACCAAAATTCCAGTTGGAGAGAATACACAAATTACAAAAACGTGCTGCTAGAGTTATTTTAGATATGCCACCTGAAACACCATCTTTACCTCTCTTTGAACAATTAAACTGGTTAAACATATATGAAAGACTGGAATATAACAAATATATTGTCTTGTACAAAACCACCCAAAATCTCACCCCTACCTACATAAACGAACTCTTTTCTTTCAATAATAATGAAAACTACAGCTCCAGATCATCGTCAAATAACGATATGTTTATAAAACGCCATAAAACAAAAATTTTTGAGAAGTCACTCCAGTACAGCGGACCAAGATTATGGAATGCGCTTCCGGTAAACATACGAGAATCAAATAACATAAATCAATTCAAGAGGAATATAGTATCCCTAATCATTTCTAAAAGGGAAAATATGTGAGTAGATGAATTGATGTGAGCACTTTTCTTTTTCAGAAGTTCACGCAGACACATATAAACTGTGATAAAACTAGATACAATCAAGTATAAAGTGATCAAATGTAATATCTTTTCTCTTGTCATATATGATGTGTATGAGAGAGAGAGGGAGAGAGAGAGAGAGAGAGAGAATTTCCAGGTTTTAAGACACTCAGTTATTATTATGCAGGATGTAGAGAGGTAATGCGTAAATAGAAAGAGTCAGAGAGTTATGGTTTTGTTTTTGTTTTTGTTTTGTTTGTTTGTTTGTTTGTTTTTTTTTTTCTCAATGTTTCTCTTTCAGGTTTTGAGACAACAAATGTAATGAAATTTATAAATATGCAAGAAGCAAAGAGAGAAAGTGCGTAAAGAGTAAGATTCTGAGAGAGAGAATTTGTGTTGAAACGTGTTTTTATACTTTTTTAGGCTTTGAGACAACTAATGTAATGGAATTTATAAATATGCAGGATGTAAGGAGAGAGAGTGCATAGAGAAGAGAAAGATTCAGAGAGTTTTTTTTTTTTTTTTCCTCCATGTTTCTCTTTCAGGTTTTGGTTCATTTATTAGTATAATAAAATTATAATTATGCAGGAGAGAAAGTGCATAAAGAGAATGATTGAGAGAGAGAGAGAGAGAGAATTTTGTGGATATTTTTTTTCCATGTTTCTCTTTCAGGTCTTGGTTCACTTATTAGTATAATAAAATTATAATTATGCAGGAGAGAAAGTGCATAAAGAGAATGACTGAGAGAGAGAGAGAAAAAAAATTGTGAATATGTTTTTATACTTTTTTTCCCTCCATGCTTCTCTTTCAGGTCTTGGTTCATTTATTAGTATAATAAAATTATAATTATGCAGGAGAGAAAGTGCATAAAGAGAATGATTGAGAGTGAGAGAGAGAGAGAGAGAGAATTTGTGGATATGTTTTTTTTTTTTTTTTTTTTTTTTTTTTTTTTTTTTTCTCTTCCAGGTCTTGGTTCACTTATTAGTATGATAAAATTATAATTATGCAGGAGAGAAAGTGCATAAAGAGAATGACTGAGAGAGAGAGAGAGAATTGGTGGATATGTTTTTATACTTTTTTTTTTTTTTTTTTTTTTTTTTTTTTTTTTTTCCCTCCATGTTTCTCTTTCAGGTCTTGGTTCATTTATTAGTATAATAAAATTATAATTATGCAGGAGAGAAAGTGCATAAAGAGAATGATTGAGAGAGAGAGAGAGAGAGAGAGAGAGAGAGAGAGAGAGAGAGAGAGAGAGAGAGAGAGAATTTGTAGATATATTTTGATACCGATTTGTTTACTGTACCTTTCATTTTCAGGATTTTGACATTAATTTTCTACAAATTATATACAACTTTTTATCATATGTATTAGAGAGAGAGAGACAGACAGAGAGAGAGAAAGAGCATATGTTGTAGAATGAGAATATGTTTATCATTATGTATCTGTGTGTGAGGGTGTGTATGTGAGAGAGAGCTCTATAATGATCCTTATTTGTTGTAAAATGATGTCTAGAAGGCCCTGGGGAAGAAAAGCTAAATTGCTTATCAGGTTACCTTCTCTAAATAAAGTATTTATTATTATTATTATTATTATAAATGTGAAAGGCCTACGGCTTTGTAAAAAAAAAAACCAACATCAACAAAATAATAGTTCTCCCTCTCCCTTTTTTTCAGGGGGTGGGGTGGGGGGGTCAGTGTCCATGTTGTTGGCACTGCCCCCCCCCCCCCCCCAGGCCAATAAAAGAGAAAATTTAAAAATGAATGTCTGTGCAAAAGGAATTAAAGGAGGATAACTCTATCCATCCTATTGCAAGAAAACCATTTGTGCAAATAAAACCGGTGTGTACTTTCCAGATTTTTATACCGATATTCTGAATTTTGCGACTTTCTCTTCAAGCATACTGTATTATTATAAAAGTTTCTTTGATATTATTCTTCTAGTGTTATTTTATGTATATTCTATGATGGAAAGAGTAAACTTAATAATATGATTTTATCTGCAAGTACGTTGAGCTCATATATTACGACATTAAAATGATCATTTGTGGGAGTGGCGGCGAAGTTGAAAGCAGCCGAATGTATTTGTTCAGTGCATTGTCTCTCAGTTCGTGAGTCACAAGAAGTAGAAATGAAAATTAAAGTGGATATTTTACTCTGATCAAAATGTAAACAAAAGGAAAATTCATTAAAATGTCTTCAGTGTTAGATAGACCGGAATTATCATCATTTGGTAAGAATATTTTGTGATTGTGGTAATTTGAACCATCTCGATACTCGGTCTACTCAGGCCATTATTTTCTTATAAATGTAGTCCATAAGAAAGAAAATATCCAATCACGTTTGTATTAGTTTTCTGAATAATCTTTATTATATAGTAGTGTAGTAATTGAAAGATTCTCACAAATACGTTGTTCAAAATATGAAGTAGATTGCGATTACCGTAAATCTTCAAATAAATGTGGAAAAGGGTGATGGCTTGAGCAGGTTAATATAGTGTGTTTTCATTAAAGTAGCGTAACATGTCATTACAGTGGCAGCAGAGAAATCAGTTTTATGAACAGCAGTCACAGCACAACGGAGAAGTAATTCTCAGACATCAAAATATCACTTCTCTGTTATCCTGTAACTATACGAACAGAAATATCTTCTCTTTCTTTTCTCTGTTGTCAATGAATGGCGACTGTGAAGTATTGTATATGTTTAATGCCATTAGACAGAATAATCATGTCTCTGTTTGTACATGTTGCTGTTGTTGTTGCCCAACAGTATGCACAATACATGTATTATAATAACAGGAGCAACTAGAGGCAAAATAGTCTACCAGTATCAATATTGCCAATACATGTATGTGTACAACATACTGTATGTATAGTCTTGAGTCCATGAAAATGTTTGTGATATGATGATGATCAGTGAAATCTGTGGCTCATATTCTACATGTATTAGTATCAGAGACCTTGACCATTGCTACAGGGTATTGAGTTGTTATGAAGACTTAATTGGTTTAATTTGTTTAACAAATTATATTTTGGTGATTGTTTACTGTACTCCTGTAACATCACAAATATACATTTGCAACATACATGCATGTACATATGTCACAGACTTTACAATGTTTTAATTATCACCCATACATTTCTTTGATGCCTACATGTACCATATTTATAACTTAGTTCTTGTGTACATGTGACAGATAATGCTACTTTTCTTAATGTATATGTATGGGCTTCTTTGTACATGTAGCACCATGCAAAAAACAAATGTTTTCCTATTTGAGTTTTACTTACATGTAGCAAATTACAAAAAAAGAAAATAAAATTGTCACTTAAATTCTCATGGAATTTCATTCCTTGTTTTGGATTAGTAAATAGCTTGAATTTAACTTAGCAGGGTCAGAAATGAAATAGAAATTCTAGCTGTGAAATAACCCTTTTTTTGCATTTACATTTATAAAAACCAGTGCATGCAATTGCTTTAGTTTGCTTGAATTTGATGGATAACTCAAAATACATGCATTGAATTATATCATGCTACATACTGTATGATACATGTAAAGCTTTTAAAATTGATTTGATATATGTACATTTTTTCTTAGGTGCACGGCCTGAAGATGGGGTTCGTGATATGATCATCATCAGTGAAATTGATGAAAATGGAATTAATGTTAATTTGCGTACAAGATACAGAAAAGATCAGATATATGTATCCTTTTATATGTTCAGATGTTCTTGGTGTATAATTTGAATGATATAGTGTAGAAGTAGTTACTGTAGAACATGTACAGTACTGTACTTGTATTATGTGTTTTTCTTAATTTCATTATACACGAACATATATGTATATACTTAATTTACATGTACTTGTACCGGTAATGTAGAAGCTGAATTTTTTTTCATCTTGGACTGACAAGTACCAGGTATCTTTGAATAATGGTGAGAATACTGGAAAATTATTTTCTGGATGGGGATTCTGTAGTATAGTTTATACTTGATAGGTATATGTGCAAAGAGGCTGGGAGTGTACCATGATTAATTTCCTCTCAATCTATAAAGTACTTATCACAGGAAGTTGCTGCATCCTTATGACATTTCAAAGTTTCTCACGTTTTTTTAAATCAAATTTGTTTACAGAAAATTGCTAGTTCACGAATAGGGAAATTCATACATGTTGATGTAGTCTTTGGGGTTTTTAATTCAGAAGAAAAATTAAGGTTAAGGTTAAAATAAGATGAAATGGTTTATTGATATATGTACTTCTAAACTGTATTGACTATTGAGTTCAAGTTTCAAAGTTTGTATGAATTGACAGAGAATATATGATGTCAAGTGGGTGTAGTAACAGTATTACGCTCATTAATAGAGTCATTAGTGTATAACTCTGTTTCTATACCAACAAGGGTGGGTTTCAATATTATTCTGAAAACATCAAAACTGCTTCTGTCTGATCCTGTCTTAGAGCCATGATAGGAGGTTGTGGTTGAGAAGGAGGGGAGGGGTGAGTTCATAAATCCTGTGTGTAATCTGAGAGAGAAAACTTTTGCCTACCAACACAAATGTGAAAAGGCAATGTTTTAGGATAAAAAAGAATGAATGCATCCCTTTTCCTGGTTACAAGCCTGAATATAAACTTGACCTCCTTGTTGTAGACATATAGTACATGTAATTGGTATGAATACTATGATCTGTACATGTGTATATGTAATTACTCTATCATCCAAATACCATGAGCACACCTGGTAGATGTATGCTATGTCTAAGAACATCCCCTTCCTCTGTAAACATTAACAACTTATGTTGGCACCTGACTCTTATTTCTTCCCTCTCCATTGGTAATATGGAATCCTGTTCCTTCTTTCACCCAGAGATCAGAGTTCTAGAAAATAACAGCTGGTTGCATTTTTATGTAGTATTTTCAGTTGTTGTGTATAATTTGATAACTGTTTCAGGGTATTTATAGGTTAAGATACATAAAATATACACCCATGGTTTAAAATTCGTATATATTTCAGATTAGGAATGAGAAAGAAACTTTTTTTCCGGATAATCTTTGCCAAAAGCGTGTAGTCCTTGGTTGAGTTCTTTCATTTGTAAACAAAAATATTTTGGCGATGACAACCGCAGACAAAGCAAGAGATAATACTTGACATCCTGTATACATAGGAATCACAAAGCATGTTACCGATCCTTTTAAAAGTCTTTAATGTGGGTTTAAATTTTGAACATATGGAATTTGTACTATTTTAAAGCACTGTCTGAACCAATTAACAAAGCAGGGAATGATTTATGATTTATAGGTATAGCAAGGATAATGATGAAAAAGTGGGTAGGGGTGGGGTAGCCTGGGGTTAGTGTCTCTATCCCAATCCGACTACCTAATTTTAATTCGTGTTGAATTGCTTTTTTTTAATGTGAAAAAATAAAGTACGTTTACATAAATTGAATTACCTTCAGTATAAATTATATATTTTTGGTAAAAATGTAAAAATATCTCCCGATACGAATACGGTATTTTTGTTCGTGTAACCAAAATGAGGTACCATTAGTTATACCTGTATTTAGTGCAGATCATTCTAATTTTACAAGTAAAAAGTATGAGATCAACTATGAGTCTATGAGTATACCGAATCATTCAAATGAAAAAGAAGCAATCATGAATAAGAAAAAGAAAATGTAACTGACAACATTGAGTATTATCTCATCTTCGAAGTATGCTGAACCATTGTTGGTATATAACAGTTACACAGTATCGATCATTGATCTCTATCACTAAGCCAATATTTACTAAGAACATCAGCCAGTAATCAAGCTCATTAAAATATGATAGAGTCATGGCACTGTTTGCCTTTACTGTAAGTGTAAATGCATGATTAAGGAATAGTGATTTTTGCATACAGTTCAATTTAAAACATGGAGTGGAATATCAATGACAGACTGACAGAAAAATATACTGGAACCACCCCTCCTTTTCGTCGTTTCACATTTTCTCCGTAAATATTGAAATTTTGCATCTTTTGTCAGTCTGTTGCAGGTTTTGTCTCCTTTGTGAGAGAGAATTCTGGTGATGGAGTTAAGTCGTTATATTGTTGTCACATAAGTTGATTAATGAATTAAAAGGAAGGATTTGAGTCAACTCCCCCTTAGCACCCCGTCCCTCCTCCATCTTAACATTTTTTTTTTTGGAAAATTATAGGATTACTTTCTCTGTGTTTTCTATCTACACTTACAGAGTTACAATACATGGATTCAATTATTGACACAATTATTTATAGAAACTGAGCAACCGAAGAAATCAATAAATGAAGCTTTATAGTAACTCCACCTGGCTCCGTCACAGACAGGTGACTCACAATAGCTCTTATTATAACGACACGCTCTTACTCTTTGTACTCATCGCAGACTCAGACAATAATATGAGACTAGCGTGACACAATGTTTTTCGTGTAGGCTTCAGTATCAGATTTTCAAATTCAAATTCAAATTCTTTATTGACTTTCACCATATTGGCATATATCAACATTTTCAATTTCGTATGTAGATTACATAAAAAAAAAGAAAGGGGGGGGGGTTAATTACAATTTACCGTACTCGTTACGTTATGGGGAGGTTTTATTTTAAACTAGGAAGTGTTTTTTTTTTTTATCAGACACTTTTCTGACGATGTTCAAGATAAAGACCTTCCGCCTCCTTCAGATTGATCTGAAAATTGTGTAACCCTACAAAATCTTTGAAATATCAATTTCCGTTCGTTCTTGTCGAAAATAAATCTAGATTGATTATTCTAAGGGCAAAGTGTACATCTTCATTTGAAGTGATTCGTCAATCTGTTGTTTACATCATTCAAGACCTTTGCAATTGGCGTTGCAGACAAGTTAAAAAATCAGAAAGAGAGAGGGGGTTTAAATTTCGGAAGCCCCTCAAATCACATGCAAATGGTATTTTCATAGTAGTTTTTGATGGTCTACAAGATACCGATTGTGCCCTTTCTCTGCCCCAACTTTTATACAAAATACGAGTTATAGTACAAAAAAAAAATAGTCATGAAACTTATTACTTTTTGCGAAAATGCATGGTCTCACGTACACAAAACTTTCCATCATCAAACAGATGGTTGCTAGCCTGAATGAGAGCAAAGTACTAGTAAACCTCAGTTCTTATCCTAAAATCTAGGAATTTATTTCTGGGATCAGCCCCAAATGTACAAAGTAATCGATGTGTAAAGATAAACATACTATAGGTTTGATATTTCACAGACAGACCCAGAGGCATATTTTCATTCACGAATATGACGTGCATAAGAAAAGCACGCTTGCTCTTATAAAAAGTGTGTGTGTGTGTGTTAGAGAGATGGGGGGGGGGGGGGGGGGAGAGATGTATGATGAACCAACTGCGGTAGAGGGGGGGGGGTTAAGGGGGGGGGGGGGGAGAAGAATAATAGTGTGATTAGCTGACTAAGATTTGAGACAGGTTACAAGCTGTATAATATTTCTTCTTGACTTATGAATCTGAATTTTTATCCGGAATAAAAGGAAGTATTCGTCATATTGATATTGTCTGCACTATTATATAACAACATGACCTACATTTAATGCTTGATTGATATTCTTGTAGGAATTGTAATTGGTAAATGACGTAAAGCAAAAATTTATTTCCCATCTTCTTTTTGATATTATTTATATTCTAATTTTCAATTCACATGCCGAGTTTCTCTTTTTAACTCGACATCCTGATTTTGTCAACGTTGCAAAGTACAAGTCTGTATCTTTGTCCGTCTGGTAGTTATACTTTCCAATGATTCTTGCAACTTTCTGTAAGTGCAACACATGTCATTGGAACGGCACGTCTGTTTTTCGAAAAAGTAAAACTTGTTATGGAGATCGTCTAAGGTCCTCATTGAGTAAAATCTACAACATAGGTGTGTTCCTTTGGTGATGAAATGTGAATTTGTTTTTGTATCCGGTTGTTTTCTCTTGGAATAGTATTATCGACTAATTGTCTTACATTTAATTGGCACGAACATTCTTCATAGGATATGACCCCTAAAGATGATACTGTACCAGATTCTTGTTGAATTCCAAGACAGCATTATAAGATTAGGTCTTGACGTAACAAGGAATTCAATGTACAAATTGGTTTCTAATTCCGTTACACAACCGCAAAATATATTTAGTCTGTGTTCTTGATTTAGAAGCTGTTGCTATCTTTTCTTGAGCCTGAAACCTGCACGCTTTCAGACGTTTTGGAGAAATGACTATAGTGATTAAAATGGTTCGATTGTATTATTGCTCTTCTGGATTTTCACTTTTCACAAGTACATTCCTCAAATTTATCGAAATATTTCAATTGATACCATGATTATCTATCTCTTGATCGTGATCTTTTTGATTTGAACTGCTGCATAAAAAAAATACTTTGACCTTTACTTTGGAATCAACATATAGCTCCAATAAAAAAACTTTCATTATCTGACAATACAATAACTTCCTTCGAAATTCTCCATTCATAGTATCATGTATTATACATGTGCATTGGCGTTCATTTATTATTTGTGTATTTCTTGTGATAATTTTTTTTTCAGACACCCTTTTTGCCTTGATCAAAGCCATGCTTGGTTCCAAAATCGGGGATACAACATTCGTTTCATATTATTCATACATCTTACCAGTAATTGAATTTCATTACAGTTAGAAACCTTAACGAACACTCAGACATTCACAGGTTCAATTCTGGTGGCCGTCAATCCATATAAAGATCTTACTATTTATGAAGAGGTGAGTAACAACTACAATTATTCAATATTAAAAGAATGTAAACATACAAGAAAGTATTAGGAGCTATTATGTTTACATTCTGCATATCTTGAAGCTAGGACATTGACAGTTTGTCCTTTTTGTCACCTGTAAAACACAAAAGGCGACAAAATATGGCATATGTATGACATATCGTAACATAGTATTTTGTCAGTGGTCAGCAATTTACGTACACCGGGCGAAAAACTATAGATTTACAAAACATTCCGAGTTAGAAAGAAGCATATTGGACATAGCAAATTATATCAGAATAAAAGATACACGAAGAATCTATATGTGTAGCACTACTTTACTGGGGGAAGAGAGAGAGAGAGAGGGGGGGGGGGTTGAGGTAGTGCTGACCTAAACCTCAGATCCCTAAAACCGTAAGATGTAAAATTTGATTTACTTCCATTACTGCAGTTTGATTGTATTAAGACATGATCATTCAACTGATTGGTTGTTTGGCAACGGAATTATCTGAAAATGTTCTATTCCCATATCGGTAAATATCGGAATTACTCATATGAAATTGATCTTTTTTCTGAAAGGGCTGGCGTTGTGTAATTTCTGCCCATCTGTCACAGGCTGACGGATTATCGCTATATTTGCCTTTTAAGCGCAACAAAATCAAAGTATCCTTAATACAAACGTGTCTATTACATAAAAGACTGGAATACTTTAAAAAGCAAATCGATGTTTTTGTTCTTCCAAATATTATAAAAGGAAAAAAAGATCGACACAATTCACAATTGGTTCAACGAAAAACGCGTTTTCCTGAATGTTTCAGAAGGTCATGAAAAAGTCATATTGTAATTAACATTGTACTAGTATATTCTTGCCTGTTTTCTTCCTTGTTCTTACTGTACTTAATATTGACAAAACTTTGCTAGTTCTTGGCCGTTAAAGCTGTGATCAACCAAAGGAAATAACCAATTTACTCAGCAAAATGAACTTATTGTGTGCAACTGTCGAGTAGAGTCAAATAAGAGGCTGTCAGATATATTGTACTGTGCAAATATAACGACTGAAGACGTTGTTGAAAATGATATATGAAAGTAAGAATGATAAATCCCATTGATTTACCCTCATGGCCTCTTAGATAAGTACTTGAAAACTTTTTAAGAAAGTAATAACTTTGTAGATTTAACATTTGTTCCTCTTTATCACGACAGACACAGTAATCTTTGAATTGCTCCCTAATTTTGTAACCCTCATCTCTCTTTCCGTCATTTATGTATGTTGTTACTTTGAATTGCAGAAAGATGTAGCCGAGTATAGCGGTAAGAAACTGAGTGTCGCAGAACCCCATGTTTTTGCAATAAGTGAAGCAGCATTCCAAAGTCTACAGACCTCTGACCTCAATCAGTCCTGTATCATCAGTGGGGAAAGTGGGGCAGGGAAGGTAAATCTACAATTTCTTGAATTCTTGACTAATAGAGGGGATGTTGATGGTACATAGACTGGCACATGTTTGAACAGAAAGGAACAAATACCCTTCTTTATCAAAGAAAAAGGAGAAATCCTAAAAATTTTATGACAAGTAATTTAAATTCAGATCAAGTCATAATAAGCTACTATAACTTACTAGTTTGTGTTATGTCTACAGGAAGTGTGATAAAAGCATGTTTTTGTTAAAATTTCCTCCCTGCTGCGGATACTACGTCCGTCTGAGTCGCTGGGAGGAGAAAGTCAGAACGGTCTTATAATCTTAATAATGATGTATGCTTATCATATCATTAAACAAATTATATGCACGATGGAATGCAAAACGTAAACTTTGATGTTTCTTTCACCCTTTCTTTTTATGGCATGTCTGAATATTAGAGTACATATTATGTGGTTGCATCCGCAGTAGTGGGTAATTAAACGAAAGTTACAACCGTTTTGACCTAAGTGACCGCAGAACTCGGAGTATCCCACAGCATGTCGATTTTATGGCATTACCGTAAATACTACAATAAATAGTGCTCATTCATAGTGTGTGCATTATGAGGCATTTTAAACATTTATGACATGATTCATTTCACGACGTTTTAAGATTTTTAAATCAGAAATTGATACGTAGGTCGCTCTAAATAGGAAATACTTGAGTTGACCCCAAACTTGGTATGATGGCTTTATTGCATGTGCAAGTCCCCTCTATTGTGTTGGGTGGGCGACTGTGCCATAGAGGTTTTATTTTGAAAAATCATTGACATGTATCATAAAATTAATTAACATATTTATATACTTACTAGTATATATAAAGGATTATTTCTTTAGAGAATCGTGAACTGCGGGGCGTTTAAATAGCACTCACTGATTTTGACATCTTTTTAAAAGAGAAAAGGTCAATGCTATTCATTAATTAATTCCAAATGATATACATATATGGACATGCATAATATTATTTATGTGAATATGATACAAACCTACACATTGAGGGGGGGGGGGGGGGGGGGGCTCTCTTTACCTGAACTTTGTATGACCAAATTCCAATCGTCAGTTCGACCGTCCGGTATTCATAGTACTACACCAACCAAAACAATTGCAGGGAAGGTCAAAGGTCAAGTTCATTGTAACTATAGAACAGGTGATACATCTGATCTTAGAAAATTCTAGTTTAGGAACAATAATAACCAAGGGGGAAGTTCATCAATTTGTGCAACGGCTTGATTTAGACACGGGTTCCAATGCTCTCTTTCTTCCAGGAAACCCTCCTCTACAGCTCACTTCTTGATTCATTTTTCTAATTTCCTCAAGCAGCAAAAGTCGATATGTCCCATAACAGCAATTTTCGCATGTACCTTTATTAATTAAGCCGATTTCCTGTGTGTCCCTTGTGATTACTGCGAATTTAACCTTATATTTACCGTTAGTAAAACCATATATTGACCTTTGAGTGAGATATATGTCTCATCATGACCGGGATATCAAATAGCCGTGAAGTCCAGTATTAATCTGATATTCAATAATCTTGTTGACTTAGACATGAGTTGCTTTCGCCATCTGTATAACGATATTGACTCTCTTTGAACTGTAATTGGACGCATTCCTAAGGGCAGATGCGGATAATGACGTTTATCTGCCTGATTAAAGATACCAATGTGTCTTCGACCGTTGAAAAATAATATGTGTTACGCGTCCGTCTTGTCTGACAGGCGCCATGATTATCATTATTTATGAAATATTCAAGATTTTTGATTTTGGTTTTATTATTGATTTGTAATTATATGTATAGGATAAAGACCGAGTTGAGGTCTGTATGAAGGTTAGATGCCCAAGGAGAGAACAGGGTGGTGTTTAAAGACCGAGGCCGAAGGCCGAGGTCTTTAAACACCACCCTGTTCTCTCCGAGGGCATCTAACCTTCATACAGACCTCAACGAGGTCTTTATCCGACTTACAAACCGCAGATTTTCTTAAATTTTCATAAAAATAAAAATCAGTGTATTTAATACACCCCTGCTTTTCAAAATGAAATTGACCATGCAAATTAGTGGGTGGAAATATTGCAGCGGTAACGATTATTAGGCCATTGTAGTAAAATAGTTTGTTATACATCCCGATGATTTTCTGAAAGGTATCCTGTATTCGGTCAGAGGAGATCCATAAGCTTTTTTAAATAGGTGATTAAATTATAATAATTGCAAATAGAGATAAGGAAAGATCTCCTAATCAAGTGAGGATACTATTTCTTTATTTTGTCCATTAAGTTACTCGATATACATTTATTTATATAGAGCATTAAGAATTTCTGCTCGTAAAGGATCGCTATAGGAATCTAGATTTATTTGAAATGGCATTTTGAGTCTTTCGGGATAGAAGAATCTATTCTTCTTCTTTTAACATTTCTCATAAAAGGATGTCTAGCGTAGACTTGTAACACAATATTTTCTATACTATGGCCGAGTACTCATTATAATAAAAACAATTCACACCCGCGACTGAAATAATTTTCTTTTCTCCGCCCCTCATTGTTTTTTATTGACCTCCACACTTCACTGAACGTTCATAAAACCTTGTATATTTAGAATCGTCCGCAGTCTTTATGAAATAAAATGACCGATGAATAACAAAAGAATAACATTTGAAGGTTTGTAAAAATGAATACTTGGTAAGGTTAAAGGCAATAGAGGAAGGACGTCGACATTTTGCGCACCCCGATAAATGTACCATATGGCGTACTAAAGGTCATAAGACACAAAATGTGTACCAACACCCAAGTTATATCAATACGACAGATACTCTGTAGCTAATCTTCTTTTCATACCCTTTCTTATATCAATGTTTTCATTCCTAAATGTCGGATCATCAACGTATCATCCCTCCAATAGTTTTGGCAACACTTATAAAATTTGGAGCCACTCATCAAAGAGGCGAACTGTACTACATGTAGTATGTACTTGGAATGTAGAGATTCATTGTAGGTGGCGCCACACTATTATTTAAGTAAAAATAACAGTGAAAGTCTGAAAGAGCAATACAGTATAACACTTTATTAAAATGATTTTATTTTCCCTTTCAGACTGAGACGACCAAGTTTATCCTTCAGTATTTGTGTTCAGTGACCAATCATGTGTCATTTTGGGTTGAGCAGCAGATTCTAGAGGCCAACACGGTTCTTGAAGCGTTTGGTAAGAAATTGGAAGAAGTGTGTAAAATTTAAGAAATAAAAAGGATATAGACCTATCCGACGGCAAAGAACTGTTCTCAATCGTTGACATTGTTTACTAGAAAATTATTATTTTTCCATTAGCTTTTTTGAACAATATATAAGCAGTTCAGATGTTGACTGAAATTGAAAAGGAACACATCGGTCGTATTTTTCGGTCAATTATTAGCATTACATCATATATTCCACGAAGTTGTGTACTTCTCTAATTAAAAGCAAATTCCATCATGACATTTTGTAGGAAAATTCTCTAAATTGTTACTAAAATGTATCATCGCATCTCTTAGGTCATTATGTATGAAAGTTGTACTCCCAGAAGACGCAATGCTTTTAACACCTCTATATGGATCAAGCATGATGCGAATCCTTGGAGAATATTTCATCTGTATATAGATTTTGTACTTTTCACTTTGGCGATTCTATTTTGCCTCCGATTGTATTATTGGCTTAACAATGGATATTGATCGGTAGAGCTTTATTGTATGCTGTAAATATGACAGATAGTAATCTTGTAGTTAGCTCTAAAGAGATTTGTATGCTGCAAATGTTTGCAATGTCTTAAAAGTAGAGACTTCAGTTTACCCATCGTCTGTATTTTTTTTGTCACAGCACGACCTTCCATTTGTGTCGATCTATTCTACTAGTATCTTCATGCAAACTTTCTGTGAATCACGAAAGAAACAATTGTCAAGATCAAACTATAGAGTGTAATACATGCGCATGCTTCCCTTGTGCACCCGTCATATTACAGAAAGAGGACAGGCTATTGAGCTTCATTACACTTACAGTTGCTTGAATAATAGCAACCAGTTGCATCGCTTGATTTCTAATGCAGAAAACCATAATCAGAAGTGCTTGAGCCGAATTGCTATTTTATGATTCTGAATCCTTATATGTCGAACTTTTGCTCGCTCCACATAGAATTGGCATCCATCTAATGTATAGAGAGATAGGGTCGTTTGACAGCTCCCAATTGATCCATGTTTGGTGGTCCGCTCCATGTCCATCATGGGGAATTGCTGAGTCACCATAGTGCTGTTTGTTCTAAATGGGAACATGCAAGAGATTAAAAGGAGAGCAAATGTAAAAAGCCTTTATGTTCGATCTATCATGAATTCCTTATGCGAGTAGAACTCATTTCCATAATTGCTCCTTACTCGTTTTGTCCAAGTCTGCAAGGAAAATCCATATTATGCAGATATTTATTGAACGTATTACCCCTGGATATAGCCTAGGAGCCGATGATCGTGCTGACATTTTTGACATTTGATGAAAATAGCATTTTTTAAATCAAAGAATTTCTTATCTTAAGCACTGGAGAGGGAATTATGTCAGTTTATTTTGATTGTTTAATACATTGCATACTACTATAGAAGTATCTATACGCGATTTTACGTAGAAATGATGCCGGTATTTGAGTATCATTCTAATCGATTGAGGAAAAAACCAAGCGCTATTATTATGACATATTGCTTGAAGAGCGATGTCTCGGATTTTTGTGTCGCCTGCGAAGCATAGCGACACTTAGGGATCACTTTGTCCGTTGTCCGTCTGTCCGTCCGTCAGTCCGTCTGTCTGTCTGTCACACTTTGGGTGTCACAGCCCATAACTTTTGAATGGTAAGTGATAGGGCTTTGATATTTCACATGTGTATTCCTTGTGACAAGACCTTTCTACACATACTAAAATTTTTGACCTAGTGACCTTGACCTACATATTTGACCTACTTTTCGAAAAAAATAAGAATGCTTATATCTTTTTATTGGCAAGGGATAGGGCTTTGATATTTCACACATGTATTCCTTGTGACAAGACCTTTGTACACATACCATAATTTTTGACCTTGTGACCTTGACCTAGATATTTGACCTACTTTTCAAAAAAGTTAAAATTTGCATTATCTTTTGAATGGTTAGTGATAGGACTTTGAAATTTCACTTGTGTATTGGTTGTAACAAGACCTTTCTACACATACCATAATTTTTGAACTACTGACTTTGACCTGCATATTTGACCTACTTAAAAAAAATTAATATTGTATATATCTTTTTATTGGAAAGTGATAGGGCATTGAAATTTCACTTGTGTATTCCTTGTAACAAGACCTTTCTGCACATACAATAATTTTTGACCTTGTGACCTTGACATAGATATTTTACCTACTTTTCAAAAAAGTTGGGATTCGCTATATCTTTTGATAGGTTAGTGATGGGGCTTTGATATTTCACATGTGTATTCTTTGTGACAAGACCTTTCTAAACATACCATAAATTTTGATCTAGTGACCTTGACCTAGATATTTGACCTTTTTTCTTAAAATTGGGTATATCTTTTGATTGCTAAGTGATAGGGCTTTAATATTTCACGCATATATTTCATTAGACTAAATAATCCAGTCTCTCCGCTGCCGCTAATAGAGACTGAACCCCACTATGGTTGTTACAGAACGAAGTCGGACCAAACTGTTGCCCAACGATTTTTCCATATTACGGACCTTTAATATTGATTTTCTGGCAGGTGACTCTTAAGTAAACATTAAACTAACTATCTCTACCTACCTCGTGTTTTTTTTTCTCGCTTCGTTATTGCATTTTTGCCGATTTTTAACTCCCTACCAAACCAAACAAGCAAGGCAAAAATTCGGAGAATCGACCAATTAGAACGAAGAACGAAGGTTACAAATATCACGTGATCAACTTTCTTTATCCTTCGTTCTGATTGGTCGAATTTCCGAACTATTGCCTTGCTTGTTTGGTTTGGTAGGGAGTTAAAAATCGGCAAAATGCAATAACGAAGAGAGAAAAAAACACGAGGTGGGTAGAGATAGTTAGTTTAATCTTTACTTAAGAGTCACCTGCCAGAAAATCAATATTAAAGGTCCGTAATATTGAAAAATCGTTGGGCAACAGTTTGGTCCGACTTCGTTCTGTAACAACCATAGTGGGGTTCAGTCTCTATTAGCGGCAGCGGAGAGACTGGATTATTTAGTCTAATATTTCATATGATGTGACCTTTGTTTTGTTACCAAAATATTTACGCAGTGACCTTGACCTAGTTGATTGACACTATTTTCTGAAAATTTGAGATTGACCATATCTTTCAGTTGGTAAGTAAGAGGTCTGATATTTCACATATGAATTTCATTAGACTTTTATAGTGATATCAGTAATTTTGAACCATGTGATCCACCTCCTAGAATAAGCTGCTTTGCAGGCGACACAAGCATTCCTTGGATTGCTATTTTTATTTTTGAAAATTATAAGTATGGGCGTATTTTAAAGTCTGATAGTCCATGTCTAAGTGGATGACGCTATGAATCACCCAAAGAGAGTCTCCATATGGCACTGATCTCATATTCCTTACATGGAAGAATAAAAGTAACTATAATACAAATATGTATCATTGGGCAACATTCATTGGTAGATAAAATTACTTCATTGAATTTCTTTGCTGTTTATAAATTATAGTATGGTTCATCTGATCATATGTCGTATTTCCTCTGAACTTGAAAATGTCCCCTGAAAATGCCCAATGTTATAATAAATAATTAATAACATCAATTTCTGTAGACCATTTGTAGGAAACTTGTACAAATTACAATCATTTAGACTCCATTAATATGTACTCGCCATTTTGAATACATAAAAGACTAAAGATCTATATTACTGACAAACTATATACTTTACCTGTATGTTATTAGTTTCTGAAGTATCTGAAATTAAAAATCAAAGTTAAGGTAAACAAATCTTTAAAATGTTGATTTTATTTCAGGTAATGCCAAAACCGTCCGAAATGACAACTCTAGTCGCTTTGGTAAATTCATGCAAGTGTGTTTTGATGATTCATGTCAAATCAAAGGATGTATCGTACAAGACTATCTCCTTGAACAATCACGGATTACATTCCAGTCGCTGGACGAACGGAACTACCACGTGTTTTACCAATTCATTGCCGGGGCCCATGCGTCACCGGAAATTATGGACCAATTTTTTGTGCAACCCTTGGAAAGCTACTATTACCTGAACCAAAGTGGATGTTACTCTTTGACGGGTGTCAATGATACTAACATGTTTGATAGGCTTCGTCTGGCCATGAACGTACTTAGTATAGCTCCTCAGATGGTAGACGGTATATTCTCTGTGTTGTCGGCAATATTGTTAATAGGGAATCTCAAGTTTGAAGATGTAGAAGGAGAAAAAAGTGACCTTACAAACGATGACAAAGAACTACTGGAGATGATCTGCCAACTTCTTGGCTTTGAACCCGAAGGTCTGACAGAAGCCTTACTGTTCAGACAGATACAGGTCCGAGGGACAGTCACAAGCATTCCTTTCAAAATACAAGAGGTATGTGATTCGGTACATCCCAGACTATCAATCACAGCGCCCTCTCTTTAAGTCGGATACTGAAAAGTGCAAATCGTCTTACACGCTCTTTCAACATGATGCCAGTATCTTCCATGTTGATTGTAAGATAAATTGTTTGATGATACGTTGATTTGGCATTTGCATCGGTCAGTGACCAACTCTTGAAGATTTTTCAAGACTGTAAACTACCATGTACTTCATGCAAATTTCATTTTTGAATTCTATTAAAGACCTAATGATAGAACGTAACTTGATACATCTGTTAGTATGCTAAAGTGGATTTATGGCAGGTTCAAGTTTCTCTTTTTACGTCATGTAGTTTCCGTCTGACACATTGGTAGCCTCAGTGACTACTCAAGTTGAACAGTATCGTGTGTATTGAAAACCACTTTAGAAAGGAACCTTATGTGGTTTTCCTTTCCCCTCATTAATACATTTGTTCTTCAAATACTACTATCACCATTTTGTAACGTGCGTGCCTGTATGTCGTAAATATGGTTTAACATATCACAATTATGACCATATATCTGAGCAAAAACTCGAGGACATTCCTGTTTTTTCATTGCGTGCGAAGTATAGGTCACTGTAGGGTTATTTTGTCCGTTGTCTGTCTCTCTGTCTGCCGCACTCTTTGTCCCCGATTTCGCGAAAAATCCCGTTCTCTCTGTCCGTCCGTCTGTCAGTCACAAGAACCTTAACCTTGGGCATAACTTTTGAATTGAAAGTGATATGGCTTTCTTATTTCACATTTATTCCTTGTGACAAGGCCTTTCTATTGATACCAAAAGTTTTGCCCTTTTGTCCTTGATCTTGGAGTTTGACATACCTTTGAAAAACTTAGACCGCATGGCAACTTTTGAATGGTAAGTGATTGGGGCTTTCATATTTCACATATGCATTGCTTGTGACAAGACCTTTCTATTGATACCAAAATGTTTGACCTTGTTATCTTGACCTTAGAGTTTGACATACTTTTGTCTTTCTGTATGTCCGTCCGTTTGTCAGTCACAAAAACTTCAACCTTCGGCATTAAAGGGTAATTGATGGGGATTTCATATTTCACATTTGTAAATTGTATTCGTTGTTACAATACCTTTCTGTTGGCACCAAAATCTCTTGTGACAGACACACTGTGATGGGGCATTGATATTTCACTTGTGTATTCTTTGTTACTGTAATACAAGACCATTATACGTATTATTCCAAATTTTTTAACCTCGTTACTTTATCTAGATTTATGATAGTATCTAAAAATATCTCAAGATTTCAAATAAATCGATAGGAAATTCTACAGCAGGCGACACATATTCCTCACTAATTAGTACAATAATTAGCTTTCATCAAACTTAACCGTTTTTTGTAATAATATCATGATTACAATTATAAAGTTATCATGATAACATTTTTGGTTAAGCCCCTGGATGAATAAAAATGCAATCATGATAATAGTATACTATAAATGAACTTAATTCGCTTTCATTATGGGGTGGGGGATGATTTAAAGAATCTTCCTATGTAGAACACTATATATCACAGCTTATACATGTCAGTAATTATCCGCAGTATCTTTAGACATTACCGATGTTGTTTGTTTTAAATACTTTTAGGTCATAAAGTAAGTCATTTCCTAACTATCTTCCTGTTGGCCTTGTCATGATTAGCGTTAGACGATGAAATAAAGACATTTTGTATTATATCTGAAGAGCAGTGCGTCTTGACTTTTTAATGAAAATAACTTAAGCTTAAGTAGGATAGGTGCTTAAATGTAGGGTGTTGGTGCATTGTGTATATGTTTAATGCCCTTTCAGAAGTCGAGAGATTTAAGTTTTATAAGTGTTTATATACCGTAAATACTCATTTATTAATGAAAAAAGAGTATGTATTTAAAATATTTGTTTTGTGTGTGAAAGGGTCATTTTCCATGATTTTCTACTGTGTCAATCGACAGTTTCATAAGAAAGTACACAGTATACAGTATTAGGCAATCTTTCAAATTAGTAGGAATATGGCGCATGGTCCCTGTCCTTTCCAATCACGAGAGAGAGAGAGAGAGAGAGAGAGAGAGAGAGAGAGAGAGAGAGAGAGAGAGATGTGGTTTTAGACATTATTTTGATATTTTATGACATTTCAGGCGAGCGACAACCGTCATGCCGTGGCCAAAGCCTTATACTCCCGTACATTTGCATGGTTGGTGGACGCCATTAACAAATGTACTAACCCCGGTCAGCATCAGAGCAAGTTTATAGGTGTACTCGACATCTTTGGCTTCGAGAATTTCCAGGTGAGTTTTCTGAAAAATAAAAATGAAGGTATCAAAGTTAGACATTTTGCTTGCCGTGAAAGCCTAGGCACCCCCTTTCCTCTCCTTTCCACAAGTACCGAACTCTTCCGAAACTCCTTTCTCACGTTTTTTAAGAGTACTTCATATAATTCAATATGAGGAGAGATATATAGAATTTAATTCATGTTCGTCATTGGATTGTTGGTTACACTTCCCGACGACCTTTCAGATAAATAATTATTTAACAATGTTTAACAAGAGGTGGTTTCCTCTCTAAGCCTATGTCCGTTCCGTAGGGATGTATCTATACATAAATCATCGTGATATATGGCAAACAAAAATATACCTGACAACACGAGATTCTTCACTTCCTTCAATGCCATATGTTTTACCGGGTCAAGGGAAGTCGCAAATAAAACGTTGGTTTTTGCAAAAATAAAAATTAATTTAACATGAAAAACGACTTGAAGGTGGGGCATTGAATTAGGGCATAGGAGAAGGAGGGGATCGATTGGGACCTTTGATATGTTATCAGGGAATGCTGGGATGCAGAGAGAAATCTAGATTATTACATCTCGTTATGTAAAAATACAAAAAACAACTTAACAGAGAGTATGCCAGAGTTAGCACGTAAACCTTGAAGGGTTCCAAGATAGTGATGGAATCATTGATAATAGGGAAGAATATGAGAAGTCTGTGGTAGATACTCAGATTTTTTTTCTCGTTGTTGTTTTTATGAGCGTTATAGATAGACTATGGATTGATGAATGTTAAATATGGATGTCCTCATTCAGCAATACTTACAATGATGATTACAAACTTGTTCTCTCAGAACATTTATAGCGTAGTTTCATTTTCAGATGTGCGATTCTATCTAATTAAGACCAGATTTTTTCGCGTGAGAAATGTTTATATAGAAGCTTCATGATGTATAAACATAGAAGAATAACATTTTGTAGATTTTCATGAAAGTTTAATGTTAGTTTACTGTGATTTGTCGTTTTAGAAGAATAAAAGTGGATAAGGGGGTTACAGCTGTGACGGGGGCTTGACTTTTAAACTTATGTTCTTTACCTTGGAGTTCGACCTACTTTTCAAAAACTTTAACCTTGGTCATCTCTTTTGAACTATGAGGGATAAGACTTTTAAAATATTTCTCCCTTGGGGCCTTGACATTTGACCTTTGAGTGACCTACTTTTCAAAAACTTTGATCAGGATTATATCTTTTGAAATGTAAGCATGATAATGATGGATGCTTACATGTAGATATTTCACAGTAAGATACCTCATGACTAGACTTTTCTTATGGGTTTTGACTTTCAACTTTATGACACTGACCTTGGAGTCTGACCTTCTTTTCAAAAACTTTAATCTGTGAAGTATAAGCATGGTAAGGGTTAATGCTTAGATATTTCACATTTAGATACCTCATGATCAGACCTATCAATTCTGGCCTTGACTTTTGACCTAGTGACCTTGTTGTTTGACTTTCTTTTGAAAATATCAGCCTGGGTTATATGTTATTTATTATGAAAGTGACACTTTACTATCTTATATCTACACGGCAAGTGTTTTAACATTAGTTGTTGTCTTCTGACAGTATTGGTTATTTTCATATTGGTCACGTGAGCCACCTCATATATTGAAATATGACATTTGCTTCAATATTATTTGCTACACCCATTTCTTAGTTAAGCTAATCGAGAAGCAGTGATAACGACCTGCTCAAGAAGTCTATCGACTTGGGCAGTATTTTACGTTGAGTTCCTTAATTTAGGGAGGATGTCAAAAGGGCCTTTACACATAGTCCTTTGTATCGTGGAAAAATCTTTGGTCAAATTGGACTTTTACCTGCTGGAGTATTTAATGTATACAAATTAAAGCAGTGACGCTTTATGTGTCAAACTTGCAAACAAATTTGGTAAAACTTTCTTCTTTTAAAATACATGTACCCATAGATTTTCTACTGTATTTTTCTTAAGTTCTCCACAAATAGTGAATAACTTTTAACCAATACAAAGTTTTAAGACATGCATGCTATTTGCCATGACAATGATGACTCATGAGTTACATCTGTCTTTTAAAAACTGTAGATAGATACACTTAGACAATGCTATTATAAAAATTCACTGGAGGAAGTAAATCTCATAATTGTCATTTCCTTTTTTAACAGTGAAATAAGGAAATCTATTCATGGGACAGAAAGTGCAAATATTGTTTTCAAAAAGACTATCAAGTGAATAAAAATAACGCGTATTTCCATTTAACGAAATCCTTAATTCTAAATATGGTAAATGTTGTCCCGTGCATTGATACATTTTCCAGGAATTTGACAAGTTTGAAAAGTTCGGACTGATGATAGAAAATCGGATTTTTAAAAGTAGGCATTCAAAATTACATTAGAATCGATATCGAAGAGGCCAAAAGAAACCAAGAAATTGACATGTAGTTTGTTGAAGCAACTAAGCTATCAAAGATTCGGGGGGCATATAGTTTTTGGCCTGTCCATCTGTTTGTCTGTTTCAAAATTGGAGGTGATATAGCTTTCATATTTCAAATGTGTATTCCTTGTGACAAGACCTTTTCATTGATACCAAAATTTTTGACCTCGTGACCTTGACCTTTGACCTACTTTTCAAAAACTTTAACATTGGGCATAACTTTTGAATGGTAAGTGATAGGGCTTTGATATTTCACATGTGTATTCCTTGTCACAAGATTTTTCCGTCTATACCAAAAAAATTTAACTCGGTGACCCTGACCTTGACCTTTCACATACATGTACTTGTCAGAAAATGGTGTTTATACTAACAAAGATGCCATGAGGGGCATTCGTGTTTCACAAACATTATTACAAGCAAAAGGCACATTCCCTTAAACAAAAGATGCTTATTAAAACTTATTTAAATGTGTGTGAGTATAGGAAGCAAAACAAAAACAATAAGTATGGCATGCAAAGCCGAAATTAAAAATATCCATATTATTTATTTCAGTTTTCTGAGATGGAAACAACAGCATTTCAAGTCAATTTATGTGTTATTTCATTTGCATTTCAGACCAACAGTTTTGAGCAGCTATGTATAAACTATACCAATGAGAAACTTCACCGATTTTTTAACCATTATGTATTTGCCATTGAACAAGAAACAGTGAGTATTTTAAAGAATTTATCTTTAGATTAAGTAGATATGTTTAAGTACCTTTAGACCCTTTCATATTATATGAGCTACTGAATTTGAAACTCAGGTGCCAGTTTTACGAAAGTACTTACGAAAAATTTAAGGAATTTTCATAACTCTTCATCGCCTAGTACTTCTTATATACCAAAAATTGCAATGTTTTGTTTCTGAATTTGTGTTTAGTATGTAGAAATGATATCAGAAAGGACAACATAATCTAAAGGTGAAAAAGATTTGAAGCTTTTATTTGATGATGAATGTTACAAAAATTCCTAAAATTTTTCGTAAGTACTTTTGTAAAACAGGCAACAAACAATAGAATCATGGCATATCATTACCTAGATATTCCATAATACAGCATATTGTAATAACGTATGATTGAAACCAACTTCAATTATCAAAGGTCACCATGCCAACCGTCATCTAAGTCACAGAAACTATCGACACACTACCGGAGATTACTGAGATCATTTTAGCACTGTTTAAATAGGTAAGAGGTCAATAAGATCTCCATTTATACGTTGGATACGTTAAACACGATTCCATGCAAAATGTCTTAAAACAATTAAATGACGTCACTAGTGCATTCACAAACTATTGTTTGTCCCTGATCTAAGCTTCAAATTCAGTACCGCAGATAATGTGAAAGAGTCTACCCATTATATTATGCATAACTTCGAAAATGACTCCTTTTGATTTAATGAAAAAATAAAACAAGATTCAGAATACTAAAGATTCAATGACATAGATTTTGACATGTATGATATTTGGGTAATTTTAATTAATTTGAAATATTCTATATGCTAAGTAATGAAATTTGAAATCACTGGTCTTGATTGATTAATGTTTCTTTACAGTACAAAGAGGAGGAAATCTCATTTTCACACATCACCTTTACTGACAACACACCATGTGTGGAACTCATAGAAAAGGTACATAACTCTGACAGTCTTCAAAATTTTATTTATAGGCCATGTTCTTATTAGTCAATCTACCTTTAATTAAACTTCACATACAGACTTTTTTTTGTAATTAGTGAAGGTCTGTAAAAAAAGTATATGTTTCATTTTGATTGATTTTAAATTATTTCAGTTCTGTAGTATTATTATGTTAAAAATTGGTATATACAGTTTATAGATATTTCAATGACTCTCCTAAATACATGTAGATAATAAGCATAGTGGATAAAAATCTACAGTAGGCAAGTAAAAATTTACTTGAACCCTGTAACATCAACATTGTGTTTGTTAGCAATTCTTTTTCTCCCTTTACAGGCACCAAGATGTATTCTGAAAATATTAGATGAAGAGTGTAGGTTCCCACAGGTTAGTATAAAAAACACAATCTACTGTCCGTGCAGCTCACTTCAGAAATCGGAAAATTGAAGTTTTCTCTACTTTGTCGGCAATTTTTGCAATTAAAATTTATATAGGGGGATAGATCTCAAACTCTCATAACTAACGGTGTATGATGTGTGTCTGTGCGACCAATACTATGCTAACAGTAAAAGAAAATAGTTTAGATAGGGAGTTTTCTATGTTAATTTTATCGCGACGTCGCCGATGTTTAACACTGAGTCTATGGAGAACGTCGGCAATGTCACACTAAAATTAACAAAGAAATCTCCCCATCTAAATTTATTTTCTTTCACTGTTAGCATAGTATTGGTTGTACAGACATATATCATACATCGATAGTTATGAGACTTCAAGATCTATCTCCCTATGTAAATTTCAATCGGAAAATATGCAAACAAAGTAGAAAAAACTTCAATTTTCCGATTTCTGAAGTGAGCTGCGCGGACAGTAATTCATTAATCAGAGTTTGTGTGAATTTTTACATTGAAGGCCATCTATTCAATTATTTTAGAATGCAAGTTATCTTATTAATGGTAGGAATTATATTAGATAATTCAATATTACTTCCTGCCCAGGCTGTCTTCATGACAATCGTATGATTATATACTTTGTACTTGGTATCATTCGCTGTATAATAATCTTCGCTACTTTAGCAATCAGCCTGGTAATGTGAGAGATTGTCTCATTGAATTTATATATCAAATGCCTATGAACTTGATATTAACAGGGATAGATCAGCAAATCATTGTCCATACAAACTGGTCTACTTTCATAAATTTGCAAGAAAGTACATGTACCAGCAAATGATTCTAATTATACATTATAAGATTTTTGTATGACATAGCGGTATTTAATATTAATTCCATATTACAGGGTTCAGACAAATCTTACTTGAACAAACAGCATGAGGCATTTGAATCTCATCCTAGCTACATCAAGGGTGATAGGCGACTTTGGGAGAAGGAGTTCGGAATTCACCACTATGCCGGTAGAGTTACGTACATGGTGCAAGGCTTCCTAGATAAGAACAAAGATACTCAACAAGATCAGCTGTTTGAACTCATGCATAACTCTGTCAATATCTTTGTCCAAGATCTCACAAGGTTCCAGGTAGGTGTTCCTTTGGCATTCTCTGAGATTTTTTTTAAATCAAAGCAAAAATGTATTTGACTATTTTTAGCTCGCCGGGACGAATGTCCGGAGAGCTATTGTCATACCCCCGGCGTCGGCGTCTGCGTGCGCGTGCACAAAAACTTTAACCTTGCTTATAACTTTTAAACCAGTACAGATTGGGCTTTCATATTTCACATGTGCATTCCTTGTGACAAGACCTTTCCATGGATACCAAAATTTTTGACCTTGTGACCTTGACCTTGGAGATGATTGACCTACTTTTGAAAAACTTTAACCTTGGCCATATTTTTGGAATGGTAAGTGATAGGGCTTTGATATTTCACATGTGTATTCCTTGTGACAAGACCTTTCCATGGATACCAAAATTTTTGACCTTGTGACCTTGACCTTGGAGATGATTGACCTACTTTTGAAAAACTTTAACCTTGGCCATATTTTTGGAATGGTAAGTGATAGGGCTTTGATATTTCACATGTGTATTCCTTGTGACAAGACCTTTCCATGGATACCAAAATTTTTGACCTTGTGACCTTGACCTTGGAGATGATTGACCTACTTTTGAAAAACTTTAACCTTGGCCATATTTTTTGAATGGTTAGTGAAAGGGCTTTGATATTTCACATGTGCATTCCTTGTGATAAGACCTTTTTTCTTGTTGTTGTTGCAATTTACATATGGTTGCCACCGGCGAGCTATGTTGTCATTCTGACAAGTCTGGTTATTTGTTTAGGGTCTTCTGATCAAAAATCAGATTTAAAAAGATTATGAATGATGATTTCTAGAGGTACATTTTTCAGTTCAATTATTTTAAGTATGATTGAAATTAGTTTTGCATGGAAATGACAAAACTGCACGAATAAAGGCTTAAATACTTTTATGGTAGTCGTTCTTCAATATTTTTTGGAACTATTAAAAGAAATGTTATTATTTGTACAATTGTTGTTATTTGTACTCAGGATCTACTAGGAGTACGTTTAGAGGATCTTGGAGGCAGACAGACAATATCCCGGACATCTCGAGGCAAACCTACAGTGGGGGATACATTCAAACATCAGTTGTCAGCTCTTGTTGATATATTAAACACAACAAACCCATGGTCAGTTGATAAAAGTTTGTTACCTGCTTGAATTGAAGTATTTGTCATTAAATCAGAAATAGTGTATTTTAAAGTTAGAAGAGTACTGATTGCAGGACAGTTTAGATGAAGAAAGAAGAAAAAGTAAGAATAAAAAAAAACTAGTAGCAAGTAGCAAAATAAAATTGTCTTTAGTATCTAATTTTCTCTTTTACTCCAGAATTTTTTGTATGTATATGTAATAAAATTTACTTTAAATATTTTCTTCTGAATGCTTTATATATTTTGCATATAACCCAGGTATGTGAGATGCTTGAAGCCCAACTCCAGGAAACAAGCCAACAGTTATGTAGATCAGGAGGTCATGACCCAGCTAAGTTACTCTGGTATGCTGGACATTATCAGAATCAAAAAAGAGGTAAAATTTTTATTGCCACCTTTGAAGTAGAATGTTTATTAATCAGTCAATGATATTATATTATTTTGAGCATTCTCTTAGGACAATCTCTCTTTAAGGTGCATAATTTTGTTTAAAATTTCAGATTTCATCATCTTTTGATTCATCTACATGTATATTTTCATGCCAATTTATTATTAAATAAAAGAATTTGGAAACATTTGCCATTAAAAAAATTTGCAATTCTTTTTTTCAAATCTGCATATCTTACTGGTAGTGAAAGAAAATTTAAAAATTCTGTCCAGCTACATGTATATATCAACAGATGATGAAACACAAGGTACACTGGTCATAGTTTTATCCGTTATGTTATTACTTACAGGGTTACCCAGTCCATGTACCTGTGGAAGTTTTCCTTACTAAGTATGGTTGTTTACTAAGTAAGGGTGAGGAAGAGATGGAACCCACCGCTCAAGTCAAAAACATCCTAAATGTGCTGTTACTACCTGCTACAGAGTGGCAAGTGGGAAAAACTAAGGTAATATAAACATTTGGGTTTTGAAGCTGTTATTGAACTCAGTTTTTTTTGTAAATGATAAATTAAAAAATGATATAAATACATAAACCTATAGCTCCTTGGACACATACTTGTATAACTTTATTCAGTATATTTTTGTATGTTCTGTGATTTTTTCTTGGTTTTACTATAAATCCTTTTGCAAAAAAATTGTATGCAAGTGAAAAAAACTCTTTGCATTTAGCAATTCTTCTTATCATTTTAATGAAGGTGTTCATGAGAAACTCTGTGTTTGAGCCATTGGAGCAGAGGAGATATGAGTTTTTAAGACTGAATGCATTATTAATACAGAAAATCTGGAGGGGATATGTTTGCAAAAGAGGTCAGTATGTCTACAATACTTTATGTATTCTTCAAATTCATCTTGCCCTTCTCACTTGGATTGATAAAGTACTGAATATAATTGTTGACACAGATTTATGAGTCCTAGATCCTAGTTAATTTTGAGTATTTTCTATTTGTAGATTATCAGCAGAAGAGGATGGCAGTGGTTATCTTACAGACCAATTTCAGGGCTTTCAGATACAGAATCAAGTTTCAGCGTATCAGGAGAGCTACCATTACACTACAGGTGAATTATTCATACTCTCTTTCAAACATTTTTTCTTGCAGTGGATTACTTTCTTTGATAAAAAATTGTATCAATTATATCCAGCCACACATAGCAAAATAAGAGAAAGAAAGGATAACCATTGTCTTATATTCGCGATTTTCGATAACCAGAGTTACTTCCCATTTGAGACGGTATCTGACGTAGACTGATTATGACGTCATCAAATTCTATGGAAACAGTCCTAAAAGTCTGGGAAATGACGGTGTAAAATCGACGTTACCATACCATTTTCATGACGTCACAATGGTTTTACATCTGATACCGTCTGTAAGGGGAAATAACTCTGTATTCCACAAAGCCCCAATAGTTTGATGGTATACATTTTATTTAGATACCTCAAAGAGCAAATAACTGTGATCAAAAGTTTGTCTCTTTGTTCATTTTGCTTTCTACAATGGATCTCCGTTTACAAGTATTACCACTGATAAAGTGATGCCTTAAATCTGCAGAAAATTCATCACTTTATTTACACGTAGGCCGGCAATTGTAAATACAAAACAGTAGATAGAGCCTAGAGTCATCATCCAACTTAGCATCCAACTTACCTGTATTTTCAGAATTACGATTATGGAGAATAAGCAAGCATTTGGCATGATTTTATGATTTTGACACATTTCAGTGATTTACTATCATATACATTTCAGAAACATGTTAGAGGCATGTACGCCAGAGCTTATGCGGCTCAGCTGCGAGAACAGAAGAGAATCGAGGAGGAAAGACGGAGACAGGAACAGCTGGAGCAGGAGAGAAGGGAGAGAGAACGGGAGGCTCAGGACAACCAGATCATCGAGGAATCACTACAGTATGTATACAGGCAATCTATATGTAGCTTTATATCATACAGTCATACGGCTTGTGGAAATGGGAGCACTGTACAAAACATGGGCATGATAGGCTGTACAAATGCTTACTGCACCATATTCTTCTAGCACAAAGGCAGAAAAAATTATATGATATTTAGTCATAATTTGTGAATGGACTTTCATACGATGGAGGCATTGTATTCTGCTGTACTATGATGTCTGGTAAATCCAAAGTTCAGAATTTATAAATACCTTGATCTGGATCAGATAGATGTATTCCCACACTAATATGAAATAACAAGCATAGGAAATGAAGATGTCCCTTTGTTTGTCTGTCTGTCAAGGATGAGTTTTCTTGAGCACTGCGACTTGTATTTTTCGAAAAAATGTGTAATTTCAGTTATATCCATTTCTTGATGCTCATACATCACTCTGTTGTAAAACTTTTGAAAAATAATCTTTTTCAATAAGATTTCTTCCAATTATGATATCTATTTCTTGGTAAAATATATAAAGAAATGAAACTACTTTTGTAATGGACACGACTTTGTTCAAATCTATAACATCAGGAAACACTCAAATCCACAAATTTTTGGCCTCTTGGTCTTTATTAATTGGAAACATGTGTAAGAAATATTTCTACGTTACATCCATGTCTGCTGATAAACAAAGCCCTGCACATCTGTCGAAATCTAGTAATGTTATTTTGATCTGCACACTAAACTCTTGTTACTATCACCGAATCCTTTCAACTGAAAAAAAATTACAAATCAAGTCCTGTTTATAAAGAGCATGTTAACTGTTCACTTTTTGAGATGCTTCTATTGCACATTTATGATTTTTTAAAATAGTTAGAATTTATTTTGTTGTAGTCAAATTTGAAATTTCATAGTTTATAAGTGATTTCAGTTGCTTAGTTCACAGGAATAAAAAAAAAATTGCTTCTTATAAAAACAAAGAGGTCAGCATATATGGTAAGGCTGGGTTGCAAAGCTAAATATGTTCAGTTTCACAGTCATTATTTCACAGCTATATCATTGGAACGGAAAATGTAGGTCAAGGTCAGGTTCTGAAGTTTGACATGAAACTCGTCCAGAATGCATCTTTCTTAGTTGCCTAGATTTTGCTTCATTTGAAAACTTTTAAGCAAATTGTTTAACATATTATGGAAAGACAGACAAAAAGACAGACAGATGACCATAATCAGTCTGTTGACTGTAATAGCTTTGCAATCCAGTCAGAAACTTAGTATAGAACAAAGTGCACATAAAGGACTAGTCCATGATACATTATCTAGCCAGATGTATGAAGTGCAAGATAGATAAACAAATGTAGGAACAGTTTAGGTATATGCATGATATATTCTATCTATGATTTGTAATCTTACAGATTCTTACCAAAGGCAGAACTTATTCGGAGGTTGAAGTAGGTTTTGTAGAACTGATTGTTGTGATCACTGAGTCAATGTTGTGATTGTGATATAACTATTGTGATATTATCATCTTATCTCATTTAGTAATGTAGTTATTTTCTTGAATTTCTTTTACGAGTTGTATCTCACATTACATAGTAATTAGATTAGTTTAATGATTTACTGAATATTTATTCAACTTTTGTTGGTTTGTTTTTGCTAAATTGTAAAATAGACAATCTAAACTATAGAAAACAGTACTTTAGGCTAGACATACAAGATATATTATTCTTTCTCAGCTTGAAAGAATCATTACCTACAGAGTAATGCGTTCTATGATTTAATATAAACATTTACATTACCCTGTGGTGTCATATGTTGCAGCTGCTAATTTTAGCTCACATGAATGAAAATCCAGTGAGCTAGTGCCATATCCTCAGAGTCATCATCTGTAAATACTTATCTGGGCTATATCTTCTGAATTTTCAGCAATAAGGGTTTGGTATTTCAATCATAGATTCCTCATTACACAACCTTTCATTTGCAACCATTACTTTTGACCTTAACCTTGAACTTTTGATCCCTTTTCAAAATCTTAACCTGGGCTTTATCTAAGAACAGTAAGGGATAGGGCTTTGATGTTTCATTTGTAAATTCTTTGTGACAAGATTTTTTATTGGGACCATGACTTTTGACCTGGCAACTTTTACCTTGAATTTTGACCTATTTCAAGAATTTTGACCTATTTTTAGAATGTTAAGCTGTCTATTGACTTTCGAATTGTATGATGTAGGGTTTTTATATTTTCACTCTTGGAGCTTGATCAGTCATTTCATTCGGGACTATGACTTTTGATCTAGTGACTTTGAACTTTGACCTACTTTGCCATATCTTTCAAAGTGTAAGCGATAGGGCAAAGATATTTCAAATGTAGATACCTCATGAGAAAACTTCAATCCCAATAGAAAGGATTTATAGCAGGAATAAAGAAATTAGAATGTCAAAATTAATACCTTTTATATTTTTCACCACTTACAGCTCTATAGTAGTAATTATTCAGATATGTTTCAGTTATATGCATTGTACTATCAAATTTATACTTTGCAATAAAAAAATTAGCAATAACAGAAATTGAAGACAAGTAGATATCCTCTTTATTTGAGAGGCATAGATGCTTTGATTCCAGGATACTACTAGAACAATAATAGTTTGGGCTATAGTGCCGGTGGATTATTTTACTGTCATATGAGGTATTGTTCTAGTGTAACAGGTTTCTGTTTCTTGCTTTAAAACAGATTCTTTCCTTGATTTTGATTGATGGCTTAGTTGTTTTTGGATAGAGTTGTTTTTATTGAGAGCTGGTCGGTTTCTACATGTCAATGGAAGTAATAGTGAACACAATTTGAAATATCCTAGGGACGAGAGAGAGAATAAAAATAATTTGTAATGTGTTTCCTTGTTATATAAAGCTGCAAAAAAATTTGAAAGTATTGTCAACCATCTAAGCAGAGCAGTCATAGCTGTCCAATATGCTTTAGAAAGTTCCCAAGATGTTGATTCCATAGTGTTGTAGAAATGACAAGGATGCCAGAAAAAAGGGGAAATGGGGTTTAATTAGTCCTGGTAATATAACTGTAACATTGAGGGCTACAGACATCTTTATATTGTAGTGATGGATTACCCTGCTGGCCTGGATCAGATTGATTTTCTGATTAGATGGATATAGTCAAATTATACTTGTCCAAGCGCTCACTAATCACATTTATCTTTAATGCTAGCACCTCGCTTTGACAGTTGGCGTGATTTTATATTGTTTTTGGTCCAGATAGGGTTTTCAGGTCTTTTCTCATAGTACTCTCATATCTGACCGTGGCAATGTCAATCTCGTATTGATGTGACCTCAACAGACTGAAAATTACATGGTAAAGCTTACTATCATGAATTATTGGGCCTTTGATTTTAGTTTTACAAGTAAAAAAAAAAATCAAATTATGATAATACATGTACTTGAATGTTTTATTTCTTACCTCCAATATAAACACGTTGCAAAGTCTTGCATTTTCCTTGATATTCAGACAATTTTTTTTCCTTGGGATGAAGGGATCTAACTAGGATTTTGAAAAAAAAAATCATTTTCAAGGTCGCAGTAAAAAATCCTATTTTGATCAGTTTAAAGATGATCGGTTGTTCTCATCTCCAAGGCCCCTCTAGTTTCGCGCATGACGAGGGTGATTGTAGCGTCGAAAAGTTAATTGCATACACGTTTAATGACTTTTATATGCAAGATTTTTCGCAAATTTGGTTCTGAGTAGATGAAATTTTTTAACGTCGTACTGTCGTACCAAATGACACTGATTCATTTTTTTTGTAACGCTGCTCAATCTCAATAAAAAAATCTTTGTTAAAGTCTGACGGAGTCAGATTTTTGTCCAATTTAATGAAAATTCTAAAGGAACATGCCTTCTGACAGAGGCTTATAACGAACATCGAGAAAAAACGTCTACTTATCGATTTTCCTATCTTAGAAAACAGAACGATATGAGAAAAACAGTTCAAAATTTTAATAGTGTTATAGGCCTCCGTAATTACGTGTTATAAAGGGCTATTCTCGTCAGAGTCAATCTTCTATCTTTATAAAGACTCTGAAGTAGAGACCTAGTTACGTCCTCTATTCGTCTGGAAGAAATTTTTGGCGCGCTGGATGTCTCCTCGGAGACTTCTTCTCATCTTACTCGCATCTCTTCAACAAACTTCAGGGACCACATTAGAACAAATTTACCGCCAAGTGTTATTGCATTTCCAGAGACCGGCTTTATTATGACTCTGGTGAGCCATTCGCACCACCGAATTGCTCTGTTGATGTCTTGATTACAATGCTTGACTTCATGAATACTTGAACATCATTGGGAATTGATAAAAATTCTCAACCGCAAATATTGGAATTTTCTTTTTCCAATTTTTGCAGTCAAAACAACGTCGAAAACACCTATTGTGCATGAAGGGTCAGAGAAGACCGCGGTGCTTGTTTTTCGTTAGAGTCTGGACAAATAACTATGGAATTCACCGTCTTTTGTGTTATAGCTATGTTATGTTTTCCTGCTAACTATATTGTATGTTATCGGAGGACCAAAATTGATGAAATGTTTTAATCAAAAGCAGAATGAATGTTTGTCCCCATTAACTGTCGAAATTGAAAAAGAGATAGACGGAGGGATTGTCCGAAACCAGATCAGTCTCAGGGAAACCTTACGTATAAGTGGTCAGGGTGTTTGTTTTTTTCTTGGAGATAAATGGAAATAGATTTTCCTAGCTTGTCGTGTCATTAACATCAGAAGCCAGTCTTTGCTCATTAGCATATAGATTCGTATTATTTGTTGAATGTATGAAGGATCCTTACTGTCCTCGCCACCAACAGACCGTCTCATGTACCATTTGCCAAATGATCACTGGCTTGTTCACACTATGATTTAGTGTGAAATTCATTCGATCTGATTACAATTAATTATTCATAGCGCAGCAAATGGAATTGCGTATGTAAATTGCTTATCAACAGGGACTTTTTCATCAGTGGAATAAGAATTATATTATTGTCTATTAGTGAAATTGAAAACTAGCATTATATCTGGTCGTTATTAACATTTACTTGAATATTGTGTATTTCCTATTGGAGTTGACCTTATAATACTGTTTTGAGTGTATTGGTTTACGAACGATTAGTGAAAATGGTAAGCCTAGTTTACAAAATTTGTACATCTATTTAGTATTATAAATATGACTTAACGTAGTTATACATGATTTTACCTGATGCCATGTCTACAAAAGGTTCATGAACGCATCCTGTTTTCTGTTACTGATTAATTTGAACAAGATTAAGACGTTTATCCATCTTATAAATGATGCTGACTTATCCCCCAATATCAAAAGGAATATATTATTGAAAGTGTTGAAAATGAAATACTTTGTTTGATATCAGTCTGTCGGTCTTTTCTTCCTTTCTTCATCTTATTGAAACCTCACATATTCAGTTGATTTTAATGGAAGAAAGGTACAAATGACGGAATGCTCAAGACAAAATTGTGATCAAAGACATATCGTATCATACATACCAGCATTCGATTCATTTTATGCCTTAACTACCGTAAATTAATGATACATGTATTATATCAAATATCCTCGTAGGCATTGGTGTTTGACTCCTTATAATACAAACGGGAACATTTTGGAATTTACCATAGGTCTACTTTTGTTATTCATATCTAATTATACACATTTGTTTTGTAAAAGTTTTTTAAATTCAAATTCCTGCTACTTTTTCTTTACATATTTTCTAATTTTTCCCATTTGATACATGAACAGTTTTTATAATTCCTTTTTTTTACCCTCAATTCATTTCGGTTCTCTGCGATGCTATTATGTAAATGTCGAAAAGTTAATAAATTTGTTATTTGATGGGCAATTAAACTTTGAATATTACCACCTTCACTCTCAAAATCATTGATTAAACTGTTGGAAATGCCGTGGAATTTAATTTGCAAAGCAATCAAGATTCTATGGAAGAAGAGAGATTGCCTTTGGACATATGGTATTAGAATGAAGTTTTCATCGTGTAACTGCACATTGCGAGTACATTGTACAGAACAAAACTCTGAATGAACTAATAAATTATCTTAAATTCAAGATAATTAGTATGCATTGGGTTTGAAGTAGAGATGTTCTGAGAAAAGAAGGGATTGCCAGTTAAACATTTGAAATATTTTGCATAACACGATTCTGACAGTTGACTTGTCATATCTTCATACATGTATCTTAGATTTCCTTTGCTCTGGTTCAGGTCTTTTGTCCATACCTGGTCAGCCTGCGTGTCAGTTTGTCTGTCTATATTCCGTTTGTCATTCAAAGTCAGACGTGCTTGGATTTATTAATAAATTATATATCATAGTTACAGATTGAATTGCTATTCAAAGTTACATCTTGCTCACGTTGTATCTTTTAGAATCAGTTCAGTATAGAATATAATTCATTAAGGGTAAAAAAAATGAAAGTTTATTTAAGGTTTTGATAGAAAGGCGATGTATTTCTGTTGGTCCTTTAGGAAATCAACTCTAATTCAGAGAGACTGAGAGATGACAATTTATTGCCTTAGACTGTTAAGCAAGACGACAATTTAAGGTTTCACTGACGTCCATAATGTGACATCAAGTCATTACATAACCCTCACAAAAGCTTCAGCTTAGATAAGTATTGACTGCCACAGAAAGAAGCTATCTGATGCCGTACTGTAAAGTGTCATAGGGACATACAGCCATCTCAAGTAATACATGTTAGTATGATCAAAGACGCTCTATTCGACAAGATTTTCGCCTCACAAAGCTTTCTTCTAAGACAGGATATTGCTATGGCAAGAATTGATTTGGTTGCCTGAATACACCGTAAAGAATCTTTAGCTTGTCTTTTGATGGTATTCAAGAGCCTGAGTGCCGAGGGATCCCAGTAAATATTAGCTTCCTATCTAGGCATCCGACCTAGCTCTTAATACGTCTAAGAATGTGTTATAGTTCGACCTTACCCTAGAGATATTTTGTATTGTTCCGTTACTAGCCATACTCGAATTCAGATGATTTCATTTCTAAATGTTTTATGAAAATCAATATGTGTGTGTTGACTTGAACTTGATCTCGATTTAAAATACCCAGACTGAAGTAGATCTAAATCTAGAAAAGTAGGAGAATATTGAAAGTTTCTATCCCCTGAAGAGAAAATGATTTTACAAACTAGAAAATCGAATTTCTTTAAATCAAAAGCATAGGTCAAATGACATCGAAATCACCCTTACAAAATATTTCAAGGTCTCTTGTTTCAGAAACCAATATTTTTTTTACAGCTGACTTTGTGCCGTTGTTTTGATGTATGACCTGCGAAGATATCATTTTGAGTCGTAGAGCTACACAGTATAAATGCTTATGGTGTCAGATCGATTTCAATTTCAGCCTATGCCAATATTATATAAATCACAGAAACTGTTAATTTTGTAACTGTCCATTAACAGTCTATTCGTAAAGGAAATGACATTATGAAGTGATTACCAGAGTTTTAGTATCATTTATTGTGTTTACTTGTATCATTAAACCATTCCTATACCCATTGTCAGATCAGAGAAAACAGCTTGTCTTGCCTATAGCAATGATAGGGTTTGTAAATGACTTTCATTTCTCTATCCATGAAAAATACACATGACATCAAACAAAGAATTTTTACATTGTTATATTTTATGATAATGTTACACATTTATTTATATTTTTGTATTTGATGATATATGTTATTTTATAGATATTAAAAAAAAAATGGAAAAACTGTATAGTGCTATATCCTGATAGTCGAAAACATGACTTGTTGTTCAGATATTGCTGTATAGGGGCATTTTGTTTCAGTTTCACAACACAACACATTAGCTTGAATAGCTTCCATTCATTTTTTTTTTAACCAAAATGAGGAAATTTTTAAATTTGATATTGCAGAAAGTCACAAATGGAATTGGAGTCGCTAACTCACATGATCGAGTCAATGTGGAGTCAATACAAGCCTCCCGTCTCTCCTACCAACCTCAACCTTGATGAAATGTTCAGCTTTCTATTGGACGACAAGAAAGATATCCACATAGAAACCCAGGAAGCATTGGATCAAATCAACAAAGAATTCACAGAATTAGATGAACTATTAACCATGGACATGGTGTGTATTTTAATGTTTCATTATAACTGTTTATGTATACTATAAGAAAACAGGGGAGGGGGTTTCAGAATCCCTCCTTGAAATTTGCTGCAAATTCTAGTTTTTCCTGATTTTACTTGTAATTTTTTCTAATTCATAGGCTGAACTCCCTTCCTTGTTGAAAAAAAAATCTAGATCAGTTCTATTCATGTTGTATGTATGTATTTTTAAAACCTGGTAAAATGTTTTCAATTAATACTAGAGTATGATTAAGTATATTATAGAAATCAGGGTAGTCATTTGATCTTTAAGACAATGAAACATAAGAGAGTGTTTTATCAATACATTATGACATAGAAATGAGAAAAGTCTGTTGATCTTAAAGACGATGAAGCCATGCAATTATTTCCTCTCACAACTTAAAATGCTTAGAACTCTTGAATATGCATAGTGTTTCCTCTAAGTTTGATTATTTATAAATGAACAATATAGGAGAAACATGAAGAGGATATGAACAAAGCTAAAGAGAAGCAGGTATTAGAGGACCTAGACAAGGCTACAGATGGAGAGGACTCCGTCAGTGGGGATGAGCTACCACCACCTCCCCCCTCAGATATGGAGTCCAGCATGATAGGGGAGGGGTCACTACCCCCGCCACCAGAGGTATAGATATTAATGATGATTTATGTCTAATAAGAAATATGGTCACAAGGAGTTTGAAATATCTTGCAAAGTGACCTCTGTCCATCACCTACTTTCAAACAGACCCTCAAAAGCACCAATCCTGTGGCTAATTTTGAAATAGACTGTGATAAATATTCTTTGTTTACATCTTGAAAGGGGTCCAGAACGTCTTTGTTAATTCATGGAAATATCACTACATAAAATATGCAGAATTATTAACATTGGAATATGTTAGGGGGAAAAGCGTCTCCCCCACTAGGTCTGTGAATGAGTTGTATATTTTTATAAAGCTTGCAGTTTAGCAATCTTTGAGACATTGTTAATTGTGAGCTGGTACCTGATCTACTTTGGAAGATAATTTTATAACACTTTCAACATGTACTTTCTTTGATTGATCATGTATTTTTTTATCAGGTTCCTGCCCCTGATATGACGGCTGATGCCCCGGCTCCACCTCCAGTGGGAGGTGCACCACCACCACCTGCTCCCCCACCGCCACCACCACCTGGAGCCCCTGTACCCCCACCACCTCCAGGAGTACCACCTCCACCACCAGGAGTACACCATCCACCTGAACCTCCTACTGTCAGCTTTCCACCACCACCACCTCTGTCTACAATGGAACCACCACCCCCACCTCCAATATCTACAATACCATCTCAACCTCCAGGAGAACCAAGTCACCGAGTGTCAGCCACCTCACCAATGTCACCAATGTCTAACTCCACAGATACTTTTGGATCATATGATGAAAATATGGCAGAAGTCTTGGAGATGCAGAATGTTCTATCTCAGTTTGAGACATCCCCTGAGGTTGTGATGAGGCGTGGACCTCCTAACCTCCCCCCACCTCCAAGCATACCAGCCCCAGAACCTCCCAGAGAATCGACCATATCTCAACGAGGTTCGAAAATGTCACAGCGAGGTTCTACAAGGCCGTTGCCTGTGCCTCCTGTTCTTCCACCACCACCAACTATTCCTGCACCTCCAACTCCTAAAGACGCCAAAAGACGACCTCTGTCAATAAATGTTAGAGGGAGTGGAAATGCGCCATTATCACCTTCAGCTGTAGAATCCTTGTCCCCGACCACTAAAGAAAAGCTTGACACACTAATGTCCAATGAAGAAGTAGGTCTGCCAACGCCTAAACGAGCCAGTATTTATATGAACGGTGATGTTGTTAGAGCTAATGGTGAACAAGAGGAAGAGGTGGAGGTTAATTATGACATGCTGGAGTATGCCGAGAAACATTTCAATGATCATGCGAAGGACTTGGGAGGAGGAACTCTGATGAAGAGTATCAGGAAAAAGAGAACATCAGCAGAGGTTAGAATTTTGCTATTATTGCACTGTTTTTTTTTTTTTTGGTTTTTTTTTATTAGTTAAGTTTGTTAGCATGGGAGAAAATGAATGCCAGGCAGAAAAAAAACATGTAAAATTTCATGATCGATTGTGAATCTTGCTACCAAAAATTAAACAAAATGAAAGTAAGACATGACCACTTTAGTTATAAATTGTATAAGATATACATGTGCATAGTCCTTAATGAACAGAAGTTCAGAAATCCTGGGGATAAACAAATGTAATAATTATTTGTTATTTTTTTCAGAAGGAAATCATTTCCATGTTATTTTTTTCAGAAGGAAATCATTTCCAAAGAGGAGATGCTTAGCTTCTGTAAGAATGGTTTGATACCAACATCACATGTACACATCCATGATAACGAGAATGTCCATCTAGCTTGCTCCTTGTTCAAGGTAAGAATTTAAGTGAGATACAATTTCTGTGTTGAAATTTTGCCTGCATAGTGATTTACTGTAGTCTTTGTTATTTTGTACACAAAATGAAAGAAGATGTACTTTTGTATTAGAACTTGATATAACAAATAATTGAAAAGAGTATGAATTTGTTTTGTTATTAGAAGTAAATTATTTAAAAAAAATTATTTGCTTTCAGGATATTACAAAGTACATCAAAGATGAATTGAAGGAGGACAACAGCTTGACAACTCTACAGAATTACATAAAAAATGGGATAGAGAGACTAGAGCTGCGAGATGAGATATTCTGTCAGCTGATACGACAAACGAGACATTGTCCTGAGATGCCTATACTTGTACAGGTGTGGACAGTGCTATGTCTGTGTACGGCAGCGTTCAGCCCAAGCAAAACTCTACACAAGGTTAGGAAAGTTGAATTTTATTTCAATGCTTAAATGTATCTGATCATTGCAATCTACAATTTTTATCTTTTTTCCAGTTTTAGAAATTATATTCATTCACCTTATGGTTCACAATGATTTTATTTACAGTATTTGCTGTCATATGTGAAGCAGAGCTGCAGTGACAGTATTATAGGTAAACATGCCCTACAATGTCACAAACACCTAACTGTACCCAGGGCTACAGCCAGAAAATACCCACCCTCTACATCAGAAATTATGGTGATTATATTTTGATACATGTACTAACTATTCGCTGTAAGAAGTAATGCAACAGCAATATAAGAAATCAGTGTTGAGAAAGATTTTTGCCTGAAACTGAAATAGTTATACATGTATTTAATTTGATACTTATCGCGACAGGAAGTTATTTCCCGCAAAATATGACGTGTGCACTGTATATTGTTTATTTTCTCTCATACAGAGTACACAGAATCTTAGTCCTTTGGTATGTAAGGTATTTTTCATGGACGGTAAAACAAAGGCAGTGAGTGTCATGCCATGTGACACGACTACAGAGGTGCTAGAGAATGTGGCTCGCAGGATCGGGCTCAAATCTGTAGAAGGATGGGCACTATATGAGGTAGGTCATAAAGCTGTTTTGATAAAATTGGTAATCGCTTCAAAAATCTGTTTTCATTGTGAATTAGTACTGAAACACCAAAATGTTTTCTGGTGAGCAATGTTTTTGAAATCCATAGTGATATGATTATTTTGTTACTTTACAGGTGACATCAGAGATTGAGAGATACATTAGGTCTCATGAATATGTATGTGACATACTAGCCTCCTGGGAACTGTAAGTATTATGGAAATGTTACTTTTTACAAATATTATTCATTTATGCTAATAATGAAATTGACAGTTAAAATCTGTGTATTTACAAAAAAACGGTCTGTGTATTTACAAAACAAAATGGTGTGTAACTTTTAACTCTAAATATTTGAAATCCATCCTAATATATGTATACAAATCTGAATTGTGTTTAAAAACTCGTATAGAATTGTAATTAAATGATAGATACATGCAGATGATTGATGCATAAACTTCATATTACAAGGAGTGACAAGCAATCCTCACAGCCCAGTAAATATGAGACGGTATCTAAGAAAGGTCCTAAGCTGGCATTGGGAGGATCTGACGCAAAAATCATGTTACGGAAGAGAGTGTTCCGACACATTCACGACATTCCAAACGACCCTGTAGAGTACAGACTACTGTATGCTGAGGCTGTATGTAAAGTTATCAGGGTAAGTACTCATAGTATAATGTTACGTAAGAGAGTGTTCCGACACATTCACGACATTCCAAACAACCCTGTAGAGTACAGACTACTGTATGCTGAGGCTGTATGTAAAGTTATCAGGGTAAGTACTCATAGTATAATGTTACGTAAGAGAGTGTTCCGACACATTCACGACATTCCAAACGACCCTGTAGAGTACAGACTACTGTATGCTGAGGCTGTATGTAAAGTTATCAGGGTAAGTACTCATAGTATAATGTTACGTAAGAGAGTGTTCCGACACATTCACGACATTCCAAACGACCCTGTAGAGTACAGACTACTGTATGCTGAGGCTGTATGTAAAGTTATCAGGGTAAGTACTCACAATTTAATGTTAACGTTAGAGAGTGTTCCGACACATTCACGACATTCCAAACGACCCTGTAGAGTACAGACTACTGTATGCTGAGGCTGTATGTCAAATTATCAGGGTAATTACTCATAGTCTATCAATGAAATTATTATGATTTCATAAGTTTGACCTTAAAAAGATTTTTGAGGAGAAAATGCAATACACTATTTGTAGTTTAGGTGTATACAATGTCATGTAAACATTTCAGGATGAGTTTCCTATATCGGACAAGGTTGCATTGCAGCTTGCTGGTCTACAAGCTCAAGTACTGTACAGTGACTATCAGGAGGGCAAAGACTCAAGGTAGATAGATATCAAAGCATTACAGACCATATTCACATCAGATTGGTAGTTTATATCATCTTCTTTGACCGTTACCTGTACAAAGTGACCTATTGAAAAATATTTTTCCTATCAAGTTTCCTTAAATTTTAGTTTTAGTCGTTTTAGTAAAGAAACTTACAATGTGAAATATTCATCAATATTTATTTATTTTTCATAACATTTTTACAGATCACTTCTATTCATCAGTATTGTTTGTATGAGAAAATATGAGCTTCTTTACTTATTTCACCGAAGCTCCTCTGAAATTCTGACTAAGTTGCAGATACTTCTCTTCCTTGTTCTAAATAACTGTAAAAATAGAGAGGGGGGTTAAAAGAATATATAAGATTTCAGTTTGAGCATAGAACTCATGCTGTAAAGTGAAGAATATTTTATTTACATACAATATGAAACTTGAAAGAGAATTGTTGCAAGTTTTCTTATACATGTATAATAAATCTGAAAATTATTTTGCCGTGCTCGTGTTTTGGACCTTTTTGTTTTGATATGTTAATTCAATTAAATGACAAACTTTTAAAAAGTCATCATTTTGTGTAATTCTTATGCTGATGTTTTATCAGATATAAAGAACCTGACCAGTTCTTATGCAAGCGTATAGCGTCACAATATACTCATAACTGGAGCCGTGGAGTGTCCAACGCTCACAAGGTAAAAATCTTATAAACAAACAAAGTAATGTGATTATTATTAAATGTACTTGTCTCCTTTTCCATGTAACAGGTATATAGAGGCTGAGCATTTCCTGTGCCCTCGAGTTGTAGCTCAGCCATGCAGGGACTGGAACGAAGAAATAGCGTCAGCCCATGGGGTAAATCGCTGTGTTGTAGCGTGTAATCACTTTAAAATGCATGCTTTCACTATTTATTTACTTTCTAGTTTAGACAACTTAATTTTGTGTTGGTGATTTGAAGTGGTGAGTATGCTGGTGGGAGGTTTTGATTGTTGAATTTTACATTTGCTTTTTCATATTTATATGTTTAATCTTTACTTTCGTATTTTAATAGCTCTTTTATATTATTTGTGCATTGTTTTCTTTTTCTTATGTTCATTTGTATAAGTAAACTTCTCGGAGCAGGTGTAGGGATTTTTTACCTATACACATCTATCATATAGTTTTGTATCACATGAGTATTATTTTCATGTAGACCATTTCATTAAGGTGGAACTTTTCATCATTAAAAGTAAATTTACCCCTGGAAATGAAGTTAGGAGGGGACTAAGGATGGACAGTTTGAGGCTAATGTACATTGCCTTTAAATTGTGTTTCAAGGATATCCTCAGATTTTCAAAAATTACAAAGCAAAAATCCTGGTGTCAGTTGAGTCTGTTCAAAGAAAATCTCACGTTTAAATCAAGATTGTTTAAGTTTAGCTTCCTGGGTCAAATAAATGATGTCAGGGAGTGATAGAAGAATGACTTTGAATTCAGAATTTATATTCATAACATCATACATTTTACATAATTTGATATTCAGAATGATATCAATATACCTTTTTGAAATGGTCTATAGATGATTTCACATAAATATTTATTCAGTTTCTTTAGGTTCTTTTATTATTAGACATGTATATTTATTTCTCTTTTGCACAAGAATTTGAATTCTCTTGTTGATAATTTCAGTATACATGTACATAAATATTCCTGTATAGATTTCTTATTTAAAATTTATTATCTATACATAGTGTGCACATTTTCTCTAGTGTGTTCAACTGTTGATATAATCACATTTGGTCATGCGCAATTAATTATTGAAAAGAAAAAAAATTAATGTATGATGAAATTTTTCAACAGTTATGAAAATTCACAAAATTTCTTTGAAAGCAACTATGAAGAGTCAATTGTAATGAAAAACAACTCCAAGCAGAAAAAAAACATGAAATGTTTTAGAATAACTTCAGAACATACATTATATGAATATTCTTTATGTGTAAATTTATCATCAAACTCCAGAGCATTCTAGTGGACTAATAATATGTATATAATTTGTTATGTTTTCAGCATTACGGTAAAGGAAAATCAGAGTTGGAGGCTATGGTATGGTACCTGACGTGTGTGAAGCAGTTCCCTATGTACGGCTGTACACTGTTTCCTATAGCTCACAAAGGCATGTGGTCACACACCAGCGACGCTATGCTAGCTATAAACATGGACGGGATCAAGTTTGTGAAAGCCAGGGACAAGTCTGTCCTGCATGCGTTCAAGTACAGTGAGATAGAGACTATTACAATAGATCCTAATGATAATTATGTCACGTTAGAACTGAAGAACGAAGTGGATTGTCAACAGAGGTGTTTTATGTTTGAGACAAATCAGAAGGAGGATATAGGGCACCTTATAGCTAGTTACTCACCTAGTCACGCCTCGTGGCTTAAACCAGAGTACGAAAGTCTGAAAAAGAAGGTTAGTAAGATCAAGTTTATGTTAATCTGTCTTATCAATATGCAGAGTTACATTCCATTTGGGATGGTATCTGACTTCAAAAATATCTTTCTGTCATGGAATTCTATGGAAACAAGTGTAAAATTCACGGAAAACATACTTCAAGTACAATGTTTCTACGAGTATTTCATTATGTCAGATAATTTCCCAAAAGAGAAGTAACTCTATATATCAGATAGGCAGAATAATTCTCAGTTTGTACAAAACTTTGTTATTTGAAAGAAAATGATGCTGTCTTTTGCTGTATTATTTTCAGCTAAACTAAAGTAATAATTTTTCAGCACGTGAAGCTTTGTTATTTGCAAGAAAATAATACCAATTCTACTGTATAATTTTCATAAATATAAAGTTTAACATTTTTTTTTTCGCAGACAAAGATGACAGATGAGGAGAAGCTGAAGTTATATGAGGAGTTAGTACGATGTAGGAGAGCCCTGGCCGATAGTAGACTGATGAGGCCTGTAGAGGGCGCTAATAAGGGCTTCCTTAGACAGTCTATTAGGAGGTATGGGATATGCTTAATTAATGATCTTATGATTTTAAATGATTTCAGATACTTGCTTTATTTCTCATGAAAAATATCTGCCATCTTTAGGACTGCTACAGGTTCAAAAGTATTGAGCAAAAACTATTTGGTATTTGAATTTTACATGTTGTTCCTTTGCAGACTGACCATGTCCAAAATGGAGAGATTACGCAGCTCAACACTGGGTGTTGGTCAACAATTTGATGTCAGTTTCTGGTCGTATGGCAAGTCCAATCTGAAGCAGTCACTGACTGTCCTTGATCCAGCTCTGGAGGAGCATGCAGTCAAGATGTACAATGCCATATTGATATACTCTGGATTAGAGGAGCAAGGTAAGCTAGGAGGAGCCGAGAGGAGCTATTGTTAATATGCACTGTCAGTATGCACTTTATGGTGCTTACGTGTGTAGATTTTGCAATCAAAATACACTGCTTATTTGATAACTATTTCCTTATTAATTAAACTGCAACCATTAAATACTTTCCTCCATTTCTAGCAAGGTATAAAAAGAAAAAAAGTGCAGCTCTGTTTGCTTGTAAAGGGAGTTACTAGCATCAAGACCAATTTGAATCATATATTATGCAGGAAAAAGAGCAGGAAATGTAATTTTTGTTACTTGCTAGAATATAGAATTTCAAAAATGTTTTGATTGCAAATAGATTTACATGTTTGTGAATGCATACATATAGTTGTATGACTTGCACTTGAAAGCAATGTTCAAATTTCAACAATGCATGCTTGTAATCTCGCATCTTCTTTTGATTTTGAATGATTTTGTCTGAAGTATATTTTCATTATATTACTTCAGTCTGATCAATATATTGTTGTATTGTGTTGTCAACTGTAATGTATTTTCTGAATATTTCAATAGGCATGTGTATGATAAATTAAGTTAGAAAGTCTACTTTCTTCCTGTTTTTAATAGCATGTTAATGTTGCACAATTTTAGTTATCCATAAAATACTCATGATGTGCAGAGGTAAGGTGATGTGGACGTATGAATAAAATGCCCTAACCTCTTTACTTGTCTTTCTGGCTGGCAAACAAAATCTGTCCATTGAAAGAATGAGTTTAAGGTAGAAATTTATCACAGAAGAAAAGTGCTTCGAAGATAATTTTGAGCGTAGGAAATTCTAAAACATGACAGGATCTTATTCTTTCAATGTGGCAAATTTTGAAATAGGTGTCAAATGCTGTGAGGTGTGCCGAGACATAATTTTATCTAATGTTTTATTCAAATTTCCTCAGCGAAACGAATACGCAAAGGTATGTATTTGTACGGAACCATGGCACAAAACTTGCTTACTACAAGGCTAAAGAATAGTCTTAACGTATATCATAGCACAAGTTTTATGAACATTCTTTGGTTTCACCCTTAACTGGTCTTTTTGCTTACATTGGTGGTAGGTATTTGTATGATTTAGACTTTCTATATGTGTGCAATTTTATATACTTGTAATATTATAAAAACTAATCACAACTTCCTTGTACATATTTGTATACATGTACTTGTATCTCATTTGCTTCCTCTAGGCTAGTGGATTAAATAAAGATCAGTGTTTCACATTGCTATTATAATGTATAAGAGTTCTGCTATGCAATCACTGCAATGTAAATACTAATACTACCATATGGAAATGGTGAAATAATTTTGTAAATTTTGTATTATCTTTAAATTTTGTTTTAACTATTCCATTTTATGCTTATTTATTTAATATGTAATTTTTGGTAGGTAAAGCAGTTATATGCTTCAAGAAATTTCAATACCTGACCTTCTTATAACCCCCCCCCCAACACACACACACACTTTCACCCTGTCTGTCCATCCATTAGAAGTACTACACATGTACAGATTTCTCCTTATGTAGATGACTTAGCTTTCATATTTCATACACATACATCGAAACAATTTATATGTTGATGCCAAGACATTTGATATACTGTATAAGTAGAATCATTTGCTGGTACTTTCCTTCGCGGTTTTATGGAAGTAAACCATTTCGCATGAACAATGATTCACAGATCCACGCTTGCTAGTATTGAGTTATGCATGTTGAATACACTGAGACAAACTTTCGTGGTTCAAAGAAGTTCTGAAAATAGATATCTAAGGGACAGGGATATTGTTTTCGTAAACAAGCACTACATTTTAATATCAGGATACTTCTAAGTGACCTTAACCTTAATACTTTGACCTTGTGTATCCAATGTTCAGGTAAATGATTGAATTTCACTTTCAAGAAGGATCTATTTATTTACATGTAATTGTTGTCTTTCTTAAGTTTTGATTCTCTTCCAACTGAGATTGACGATAATATTAAATTTGACGATTATTGTAAACTTGACGTTACAGGTAAAGATGAGCACGTGGACATGGTGAGTTTGATACAGTCCTTGGTTCAGAGATGTCTGGAGAATGATCAGCTCTGTAATGAATTCTTCTTACAGCTTGTCAAACAAACCACCGACCATCCAGGTAAAGTCATAATATCATGTAAATGCTATCAATACATAGATTATTAAATACAGCATTTTCCCTCATTCTGCTTCAAGGACTGACAAACAAAAAAACTCTTCAATTTTGATGCTGAGAAATTGCATGAGTATTTTATTAATGTAATGCATAGAAGAAAATGTTTGAATGTAGATATTCATCATAAAAACATATGAATTTAAAGTTGTAGTCTGAAAATGTTTACCAAAAATATAAATAAGAAATGGTAAAGCACCATATTTTGGATTTCTTGCACCTTGACTTGCTCTTCATAAACTATTTCTTTTCAAACTGTCCATTTACATTATAATTACTTAAAAGTTGTTTGTGTGTACAGTATTTGTGTGTACATTTAACAGAACCAAACAGTCAGGTAAACAGACGAAGCTGGCAGCTGATGTCCGTGGCTTGTAGTTGTGTTCTTCCCACCAATGGTCGTGTTCAGAAATACCTACAGTGCCATTTACGCAAGTGTTCACTCGATGCTACGTCAGAGGAGGGCAAATATGCCAGGTTCTGTCATAAGGTAGGTGATATTAAAATCTTTTACAGTATTATTTTCTTTAATGTTTCATTGAAATGTAGAAATGTACATTTTTAGAGAGAATTGACCCTTCCGAACGCAGGAAAAAATTGAGAAATTCCATGACGTCACAATGCAATTTCAGTGTTTGACCGAGGTTCGAAGCTTGTTTGTCTGAGGTAAAAGCATTGTGACGTCACGAAATTTTGCATTTTTTTCCCGTAATCGGAAGGGTCAATTATCTATCCTGCTGTTTGTAAAGTGAATATATGTGTGCATATAAAGAGTATTTCTTCATGAAAAAGATTTCTAGATATGAGAGTTACACACATGGTTTCAAAAGATCAAAATTTCTGATTTCATGAAGTTGAGAGAGAAATTTGAAAACAGTTCTTGGTCTTATTTCAGTGCCTTAGTAGATCCTTGGAACAGAAGAGGAGAAAATTTCCACCATCAATCAAGGAGGTGGAATATATAATTGACAGGTATCTTATAACAATCATTATCTTTTATTCTGAATTCAACGTTAGAAATATTTGCGATATTTATCCCTTCCAAGTCATAGAGTGGCTAACAAGTAACATTTTAAGATTGAAGATAAGAAATATTTCTAATCAGAATATTTTTGTGCTTTTAGGAAACCAATATTTGAGAAAGTGTACTTCCTGAATGGTGAAAAGAGAAGTATAGAGTTTGATTCTGCAGCAACTGTAGGAGAAGTAAGTTCTTTTGAAAATAAAGAATATGATATGAACTAAGGATAATTCAACAAAGTAAATCGAATTGTTATTGTTATTACTTTCTGGTATTTTTTCTGCCATTTCACTAAGTGATACATTTGTATATATATTTGAAAATTTCAGATTATAAAAACGGTGAAGACAAAGATCGGGATGAGGTCTGATGCTGAATGTTTTGCCCTATATGAGGTTATTGGTACATCAGGTAATTATATTGATACACTATCTCACAGCATCCTATTTATGTAATTATATGAAGACTATAATATGTATACTATTGATACATTATCTCACAGCATCCTATTTATGTAATCTTTTGTATGGCTCAAAGTATACATTATATAGCCTTTGAATTTGGGTACATATCAGTTAAAGATCCTTTGCAGATAGTAAAATAAAAATAGGAGAGATATACAGGAGTATTTGCGGTTTATATATTAAAGTGGCCCCCTAAAATTGACTTCTCAAAAATTAAATTTTCTTGTCAATCTTAGAGAGAAACATATCTATATATTTATATCTATATTTTGAGAAAGTAAGTTTTAAAAACTTCTCCTCGTTTCTAAGACATTTTAAATTTTGCATAAATATCATGAAAACCGGTGTTTTTTTTCCATTTTTTTCTAGAAAAATAGCATAATTCTTGATTATTTTCATTGAGATAACATCTAGTTGGATTGTGAACAACTTTTTCCTTTTGCATGCACTTAAAGACATGCAAATGTAAGAGCATATCAAAATATAAAAGTTGTTCAGAAGCCACCTCGATACTAACTATTAGGAAGTGTTTCAAAAATGAGCCCCCAAATGACGTTTTTCTAGAAATTTGGCAAAGTATACCATTTTTAAAGCCCAAATTCTAGGAAATTAAGAAAGGAAGTTGAAGATGCCTACATTGTAGAATAAATATTGATACATTTATAACTTCATTAAACATTTTAAAGATTTTGCCATGAAAGGGGGCCTCTTTACTATATAAACCATATACGGTCCTTTGTAATTTATAAAATTTTAATACAGAAAAATGCTGTTTATACAGTTATGATTAAATGAATACCATGTACATGTATGTTGCAGAGAGGAACATGGCTGTGGATGAGAGACTGTCAGACATGCTCAGTAAATGGGAGAGGTTAGGGAGGGGCTTCTCTACAAAGGAACAGAAACTTGTCTTCAAGGTGAAAAAAAGATGCAAAAAATCTATTGATACTATAAAAGATGTTTTCTGAAAAAAAAATTGGTTTAAAAATGTATTAATACGTAGAAAGATGTATTATTTGCATGAGACAAAAGACTGCATGCTAAAGTGTTCTATTTTCTTTCCAGAAACGTCTGTTTATTCATCCATACATTAATCCATTGGATCCAATTGAGTGTGACCTAGTCTTCCATCAACTGACAGAGGATATCTTTGAAAAGAAAATTCCACTGACAATAGAGGATGCAGTATGTCTATGTTATCTCAATTCTGTAAAGAAAAAATTATCATAACTTTGAACAAATCTCCCATATGTACATGTATCCTAAAAAAGTCTTGAAGGTTAAATATACTGTGGACAAAACCTGTAATCACCAGACTGCTTAGGCAAAACCTGTATTCACCTGACTGTATAGCTTATTTTATTGAATCCTTTGTTTTCTACAGGTACAATTGTGTGCCTTGAAGATCCAGTCAGAAATGGATGATATTAAACCTCCAGAAATAGATTATAGGTAAAGCTTTGCAAAATTAATGACTTATATGAAAATGATTATATGTTCGATATGTTGAGCAAAGATGAATTAGACAGAATTTTTGTACAATACAATATTTTAATCAGATTCTTTTTATGATTGAATCAAAAAATCTTAATGATACGTGTATCTCATTGGGATTAATGTATACATTTACATGTAAATTTTTTCATTGCCACTTGACCTTGAATTTTAGGTGTGATTGTTGACTTTGGAATTTTAGAGGTGTTTGTTGGTTTATTTTCTTGATACTTCCTTATACATATATGTATATAAGTCACACAATTCACAGTTTTGTTATATTTTCTGTCTTTTTAGTGCTGTGATACGTATTTTACCACGAGAAATGAGGAATCATGTACTTTGTGAGGACATTGCTATAGCTCACAAGTCTGTGATGGAACTCACTCCCAATCAAGCTGTACTAGCATTTATTGAACACCTTAAACGCTGGCCTCTATTTGGTGCTTCTGTGTTTGAGGTCTCGGTAAGTATATAGAATTTATCTATAACGGAGCCACTCTTTCAGTTTTGAACTAGTAGTGAATAATACTGTATGACTTTAGATAAGATTTTTTTATTCTTAATACTAGTAACGAAAATGAATTAATTTTTCAAACAGAAACAAATTTTATGTTGAATAATATGGACTGTATATATATTGCTCTCACTGCATGCCTTTTAATTTTTAATAATGTCAAGATAAGATGTTATATAAAGTTGTGAACAAAACATTGTTGACTTGCATGTAACTTGTGGGTACCCTTATATAAGATTTTCTATGTAGACTTGTCTTTTACATGGTAATGAATTATGGTGATTTGTGTACATTTATGACTTTAGTTCACTTTAAGTGAAATAAGACTGAGGAATACATTTGATGAGCATTTTATTTTAAAGTTAACAAGAAGTGCTAGTTAAATTAATGATGCATTATGCGACAAGGTCCTGAAATATTGTCTGCATTTCCTTTTCAGCAAAATTACACATCCTCTCTCCCCAAATCTTTGCTGCTTGCCATAAATCAAAAAGGAGTCACTTTACTGGAAGCTAATACATTTGTAAGTTGTACATCATTTATTCAAAAATGATTAAAATCTGCCTTTACATGTACAGGTATCTGGAACAAAATTCATACATTACATACAAGTATAAGATGAGCAAAAAGTTTGCAATCTGTAAGAGCAAGAACATGTATTGGTAACATATAGGAGTGCCTAAAATACACATTCATATTTTTATTAGCTGTATTTAAAACAAAGAGTGGTAGCAAAAGTTTCTTAATATTATCAGCAAAGATGAAAAAAAATATCATTTACACGTCAAATTTTTATTTCAGAATGTTTTAGCATCATATGACTACAGTGAAGTTGTACATTCTAGTCCAGCAATCAAGAGTATTATGATTGTAGTGGGACATGTAGCCAAAGGTCTCAAATATATGTTCTCTACAAATCAGGTATGTTACAGGGAATGTAATGAAAGGAATTTTTCTCTTTATTTCTGTTCAAAAATAACTAATTTGAATTATGCCAAATTTCTTAAAATGAAAATCTGAAAAACATGCAAGAAGACTAAGTAAAAGGAAAAACAGGACTAGGAATTGTTTTAACTAAAGTATCTTTTAAAGCTCCCAGTCCTTTTGAGAAAATCTACTTGAGTTAGCCGTTTTCATCTATTTTCTTATCACTATATTTATTTGATTGCAGGCTTTTGAGATTGCACATCTGATCAAAGACTACATTCATGAACTTCAAGCTCGTTTCTTGATAGTTTCGCCAAGAAATGTAGATAATTCTCTCGTTATGAACAGGACATCAGCCGTTTTCTTTGACGACTTTTCTCCTACAGAATCCACATTACAGACTTTGGTTTAGAAAAGTCAAAACTACAACAAAAAGATGGCAAAAATTATTACTTGCATAATAAGAAAATATTCTTTACAATGGCAATATTTTTTTCCCTTTTGATATCATAAATCCAGCTTTGCTTAGTCTTGTTATCATATTTTTTTTTCAACTTTTGAATGCGTTTTTATAAAGATTTTTTTTTTACAGAACTTGAATTTCAAATTTGCCTAATGCTATTTTACAAAATTATCATACATCAGTGAATGCTTGTCTTTTAGTCCTGTTTATACATGTATTTCACTGTCAGCATACATGTAAGTGCTACCTAATTTATTTATCATTTTAACATGGAATTCATCTATATTCTATTTCTGCAAAGACTCTTTTAAAATATGACAATACTCATTTATTGTTCAAACTCTCATTTTACAACAATGTTCTTCACTGATGCAGTACTACTTAGGAGTTTCCATTAGTGCTTTAAAAACTACTAGTCAATATGTTTTGATAATTAGAGGAGTATGACAACTGCTACATGTATTAACATGTACATGTACATCCTTGAATATGCCCAGTGAACTGAATTGAGAATTTTATAGTATTAAATCAGTATGTCCGATCCACTACGATATTTTATTAACAACTTGCAAATTATGAATTAGGAACTTTCTAATATGTCATAGTAGATTTTCTCATTTTTAGTTGAAGAAAAGAACAATTTATAAAAATTCAGAGAGAGGAAATGTCTTTTTCATTTCTTATAATATATTTCACTGACTTCATGTGAAAAAGTGATTTTATTTATCAAACTTTATAAAAGAGTGAACAAGCAAAAAGCCCAGCTTTAAAACGCTAAGAGCCAAATTGAAGTGAATATATACCAAAATTACATTAATGAATATTTTGTTACACATTTTGACTTGATGCAAAATTTTGAATTTCTTCAGACATGTATCAAATATAGAACATGACAATGAAGGTAGAAATGACTCACTACAGCTTTTATTCGGTAGTTCAAATCAATGACATTCTTCCTCAGGATTATAATGTTTTTATACCAGCAATTTTGTTTTTGTAGTTTTTTTCATAATTTTGTACATTGATTTTATGCTGTTTAAGTATAGGTTCATGTAAGAATCAGGCAGGGATGATACATCAAAATTTTTTGCAAGACTTTTTATTTCTGTTTTGAGACATATATGTGGTACAAATCAAACATATGATATTCATTTATCAAGGTAGAGATGGTGAAGTGAGATACTCACCTCATAATTTATAATGGATTATGAAGGAAAAAAATGGCGGGAAAATTTTCTCTATATAATTCAACCAAATTTGCTACCCCTATAACAGTATGAGGAAAATTCCTTCAGAACATTCATATGGAGGCTGATCTGAACACATTTCAAGAGAAAAAATTTCTGCAAAAATTTTAAGGTTTTTCAACTGCCTGATCCTTACGTGTACCTGTACTTAAGTATTTGCCTTAAATGTTTTTTCATATTATTGACATATATTTGTTGTTATAATTTATTAGATATTGTGTTGTCTTTGATGTGAAACATCTCAGAAACATTTTGTCTCAACTTGTTAATCGTTTTGTATATTATATTTTACTATGCAATGCTGTGCAAATTTTTTTCTTCATACATCATGAACCATTTTGATAAACCATGTTGATATCAAGTGTACGATTTTTCTACATTTTATTTCAGAATTGAACTCATATTTTTTTATCAAACTAAGCCAGTAAATTGTTGCAATTTTTGTCTTGAAGTGCAAAGCTCTTTTACGTATTTAATATTTAGATATTGATGTGTATATCTGATTGAAATCTACATCCCACACTCTTGAAGAATTCATGAACCAGATATGACAGTGGTTAGAAAGGTTCACAACTGATTACTACTCTCCTATGATAACATCATTGGGTTTATACACTGTAATTCGACATAATTCAGCCTATGGCCTTTCAGTATGACAAGTCAAGTGATGTTTTACTGTTACTTCAAAGAATGCCACCAAATTTCAAATACTGAAATCTACAGAAAACATGATTAATTTAATTTTACACTACACCTTTGTTAGTTTACTGAACACATGCAAGTCCTCATATTTTTGTATTTTATGGGATACATAACTTGAAGTATATATGACAGTTTTACATATGATGACCAACGCTGACCATTTCTATCCACTTGATCTGTGTTTATGAAAGAATGACACAGCTGGAAGGAAGATCTGATCAATTGTTTACATCATTTTGATACCTAATTTTATTTTTTCCTTTGTTTTCCTGCATATTTATCGAACATCAGATGCCAAAAGCAAAGTCATGTTTTCTTCGAGCACTCTCTTCATTTTCAAAGCTAAAGGCCATACTCATTTTGTTTTCATGTATCGCTTGATTTTTTTAGACACAAGTGGAGAGTTGCTTTTTTCTGGGATTTGTTGATTCTCATAATGTAAGATCTTTTGTTAGTGTTTGCTTTAATGAAGCTATTCTGCAGTACGTGCACAAAGAAAATTGATCCATTTTTACACAACGTTTAAAGAGCCATTGTGGAATCAGGAGCAGCTTTGTACAAGTATAGTCTGAAATGAGGCATATAACTCCAGCCCCAAATGACTGACATAGATTTTTATTCTATTTATTGAAATGCCAATGATGGGATTGATTTACTGATATATGAAAAATTGAGCTTATCTTTACTTAGCTGCTTTGCTTTTCAAGATATTTTGCAAAGTTTTTGGTTACTGCTCAGAACACTGACAAATACTAACTTAGCATTAAAGCAATACTTTCATGAACAGTGATTGCTAATTACATGTATTTTATCTTCAGATATGTGATGTATTCTAGTCATTTTCCCATCATTATGAACCTTGGCCCACTGTCATTTCTCTGATGGCTGCTTCATCTGCATTGAGAACATGCATAAATGTTTTTTTTTTCACAATGTTAAACTTTCTTACAAAGAGTTTGATAAATGGTTAAATCTTTATGACAGTCAAAATCAAAATTATGGAGTTAAAGCAGTGATTGGTTAAGTGCAACCTAGCTTATTATTGTGTTAGAAATAATTGCCTGCAGAGTAAATGGAAAGTAAATGAAGAGGCATTAAATCAGACTGATTCTGTCCTTTGAATTGAAGATAAGAGGGTGCATGTGCAGTCTTTGTCCTGTCTGTCTGTAAAAAAAACCTTTATTTTGAATTAATTTTTGAACTGTAGGAAAGGTATTTCATATTGAACATGTGTGCTCCTTGTGACAAAACATCTTTCTTTCTTGAATCTGTGACATTGACCTGTATCTTTCTTGACCTTTTGAAATTGACCTATCTTTCTTCACCTTGTGACCTTGACCATTGCACTTGACCTACTTTTGAAAAGCTTAAAGCACCTTGGACCCTTATATACAGAACAACTATTGTACAAGATCATTTGTACTTTTAAAACACATCTTATCTTGTCCATTCACTGTAAATGGTGACAAATAGAATTCATTCTCGCTTTCTTGTATTATGTGCACCAGTAACCGTCTAAGGAATGTTGTGGGTCAATGCTTCATTAATATAATAATAAACATCAAACTTTTGTAAACAGCAATTTACTGGCCTTTGAATTATGCTTTCTCACGAAAAGAATTTCTTTTGTAGAAAAAAAATTATGATACAATGTATGTGCAATATGGGATAGATGTTGTCTTATTAAATAACATTATGCAAATGTTACATGTCTGTTTCTTTCAGTGTTGAGCTATGGTGACATAAACTATTGTCTGTATAATCTATCAATAAAATCTATTTTCCTACCATTTGTTTTATTACATAGCTTGCCAAGATTCACTTTGAATTTCCTGGAGTCTAGTAGCACAGGTTTAGGACAGGATGAGTTCAGTAATTATCGGTGTTATTTTCAAAAAGTCGTAACCCATTCAAAGGCCATCTTCACTGGGACTATAGTTGGCACTGAAGTGACCTGGAATTCTAGTTGAACAGTCAAGCTTAAATATTTTCTAAAGTAACTCTAGTTGTAACTGAGCGAGTATGATATTGATAGCTGAAGTTTCTACCAGAGACTAACTCATGTGTTGATTTTGTAGCTACCCAAGTAAAAATGTGCACATCGTACTATTCAGATGATGTAAACGTTGTGAAAGGAATGGCCATCGTACTGTAGGCTTATGGACCTATGGTTCAGTGTGTACTTCATGTTGTGTATTAGATAGTCATTTGGAAAAGGTTTAACTTTTACACAGTCTGTATAAAAGTTTGCCCTCATGGAGGCTGTATCTCTGACCTTTCATGTTACCATGCAGGTACTATCGGACACCTCCATTTCCAGTTTTCTTGAAGTTCTACATCAACCAAACTTGTATGGGTCATGCATCATAAAAGTAGCAGTAGCACTGCAAGCCTGATCTTTATTTTTCGCTAAACAAAAATAATCGGTAAACACCTGCATTTTCAGGTTACCAAAAGTCCTTGATCTACCAAACTAATGTGGAAGTGGATCTGAAGATGCTTTTTGCACTGAATGGAACAGAAGCTTAATTTTTACGCTTTGAACAGCGGTTAAATTAGGTAAAATGGGACACCTACAAACTTGTATGGGTATTGCATCAGAGGAAGCCTGCTGCAATGTATGGTACAATGCTGCCTCTGACCCATATTTCATGCTTGAGTGACCAGATTTGGTAAAACAGTAAATGAAATACTTATGTGACAACATTGTAATGCAATTTAAATTGATTCCTCTTCAAATTCTTGACATATGATTTCTGAGAATCAGTAAACATAGATGTGAAGGAAAATTAGAAGGGATGAAAAAGTCTCCAGGTTATGGGTGTACAGATGATAATGTTTTTTTCAAATGGGTCTCTTGTTTGAAAATGTCTTAAATTGTATAACATTTCTTAAACAATGGTTTTTATGCTTTTTTGATGTGAGACGGCAGAAGGGGGGGGGGTGTCAACAATTGGTTTCCGGTCTATTACTAATAAGTGAAGTACGATACATGCTAGTGGAATGAAACTTCATACACTTACTACCCATGAGTCAAGGGTGAACCCTATTGATTTTGGGGTCAAAGGTCAAGGTCATAGTACTCCAGTGTTTGAAATTGGTTTCTGGACCATAAGTCAAGTACGATACATGCTAGTGCAATGAAACCTCATACACTTACTCCCCATGAGTCAAGGATGACCCCTATTGATTTTGGGGTCAAAAGTTCACAGGACTCGGATGATTGAAACTGGTTTCCGGACCATATTAGAGTCTGTATTGCACTTGTGATCATGAAACTTGCCAGAAATGTTTCCCATGAATCAAGGATGTCCCTTATTTATTTTGAGGTCAAAGGTCATGGGACTCAGATGATTGAAAATGGTTTCCGGTGACCATATTTGAGCATGTATTGCACCAATAATCATGAAACTTGCCAGAAATGTTTCCCATGAATCAAGAATGACCCCTATTGATTTTGAGGTCAAAAGGTCACAGGAATCTGATTATTGAAAATGGTTTCCAGACCATATAATAGAGCCTGTATTGCACCTATGATCATGAAACTTGCCAGAAATATTTCCCATGAATTAAGGAATCCTCCTATTGATTTGAGGTCAAAAGGTCAAGGTCATAGGACTCAGATGATTGAAAATGGTTTCTGGACCATATTTGGGCATGTATTGCACATATGATCATGGAACTTGCCAGAAATGTTTCCCATGAATCAAGGATGATCCCTATTGATTTTGGGATCAAAAGATCAAAGGTCAAATTCGTAGGACTCGGATAATTGAAAATGGTTTCTGGATTATATATGAATGCATGTGTATTAACCTGTCAAACGTTCAAGTTAAATGCCTCCCATCTGTCGAGACCATTATTTATACCAAGGACTTATAAGTCCTTGTTTATGCAATTCAATATGTTTTTTTAAGTCTGAATATTCATACTTACATTCAAGTATTGCATCTCAGCACTTTGCATCTTTGATGCATTTTAAGCTTATAATAGTGCACTGATTGATTATTTCGTAAGGCTAACAAACAGAATCAATAATAAATCACATCCCAGTGCTCTCAGCTGACTGCAAGCTCCATCAGGACTGGTAATTTCTTTTTAACCCTCTATATAGACGTGCCCGTACCTATTTATACTTTACGGAGAATCATGATTTTTTTCCATGTTGATATGTTACCCAAATGTAAGAACAAAACCGAAGAAAATTTTCAAAAATTCCCTCTCTAACAATTTTTGGGTATGTATCATATATGATACATCGGGCATTAGTGGAATTTCTAAATCTTCAATTTATTTCTTATCCTTTTAACTATTCAAAAATATAAACGAATAATAAATTAAGTTTCCCATCAAAATGTCAGCAATAGAATGAAATATGAACAATATACAAATTTGATAGATGAAATACTTTTTTTGATAAATTTCATTTTCCCATGATTTTTATGTCTCAGCTGCCAAATGTATCATATATGATATAGTCATTTTTGGGATATAATTTCTTGTAGAAAAATTCAAAATGCATGGAGACAACTCATTTAGAAAGCTTATACCCTATAGTGTAAGGTTTAAAGCAATAAATGCTGATTGAGTAATTCTATACTCTTCTTTTCAAAGCAAATGAAGTACAGACAAGTAAACTTGATGTATCATATTTGATACGTGAGGCACTAGAGGGTTAATTCAGGTGAGCGATGTGGACCAATGGGATTCTTGTGCATAGGACTAATTATAATAGAGAGGGTCTATAATACAGTTTAATGTAAATCTTTAAATTATAACCTGTTGAAGGACTAATAAAAAGTCCTTATACAATTTACATTCATTGGACGTCTTACAGAGCAAACAGTTCTGTAGTTCAAGGTCATGATGCCGATCTTAGCTAATAGCTCGATCAATCATTATAACAATGAAATTATCTGTGAAAAATATTGGAATCCATGAACTGAACAGTTAAACATGACCTAGAATCTTGACCTCAGATCATGCTCACTAACATTGAGACCTTAGCTAAGATTTTTAAAATCTTCTAGATGTCTCAAAGTCATAATACCTATACATGTATAATCTGCAAAACAATTCATGAAAATTATCAAATACATGTATCTGTCAAATTTTCATGCAGAAAAGATATAGCAATAACAAGATTGCCTATTTATTGCTTTTTGAAATCTTTACAGATATGAAGTTACTATGTTCAATGAATAATCCTAGCTTGGGCACCAATCATTAATCAATCTGTAAAATTATTCAAATTCATGCATCCCGTAAAAAGTTACCGGTATGACTTGGGTACCCTTTTTTGTGACCTTGACCTTATATTTTGACCTTGATTCAAATTCATGTCATATATAAGTAGGTGGTGTCATGCCAACAATTCTGTACAGCAAAAACAAAATCATAATAGAGGACATCCCATTTTCAACATCAAGTGCACTGACCTTGACCTGTGACCTTGAATCAAAGTCATGATACATCCTAATTGGTCCTTAAAAACTTTTACTTTGAAATACTTTATTCAATGCCATGCAGTACAGCAAAAAGTAATATTGGATATAAAATCTGCCTAGTTCAGTTTATTTAACCTTGACCTTTAAAAATATAACAGAGGACCAAGGTCATGACATAGTCTTGAGGCTTCTTGGCAAAGTCAAGTTTAAGGTTAACTTGACCTTGAAGTAATTGAATGCAATGAAATTAAGGGTTTTATAGGTCTATTTCAAATTATTTTTAGGCTACAGCATAGGTATTTCTCAAACTAGCGCACTATTGTAAAGTTAGTTCCCTTTGAAGAACTCTCGTGTAACAACGATAAAACAAGATGGCAGACGCAGACATGCCTCCTCCGGATGGAAAAGGCGATTCTGACCCAAAAGTCGACAATGATAGCACAAATGATATACCCGAGGAACAGAGAAAAGAAGCCGAGGAAATGAAAGAGAAAGCAAATGAATTTTTCAAACGTAAATATGAATCATTGATGAGAAAGTAAAAAATTAGAAACTGAACATTTTCCAGGTTTGGGAAAACAATTCAGGTCGAGCTAATATGATAATTTTTATCGTTAAATTGTGTTTACAAGTCGTATTTAATACGACTTGTAAACACAATTTAACGATAAAAATTATCATATTATATATATACTGGTCGGGCACATATTATCGCCACTTTTTTCAACATTTTTTGCCCTAAAATCTTTATTTCTTCATAAAATTCGATGAAATTTTCACAGATGGAAGAAGAACCCTTGATACACATTTCATGTGACTTTCATGAAAATCTGTTCTTGTTTATCGGTGATTTGTGAACGTCAGGGTTTAGCCAAGTTTGAAAGAAGGAAGGGTACATATTATCGCCACCTCTATCTGTTCTTACTGAAAATCTTACACTTTTTCAACAAAATTGATATTATTTGTATCTTTGAACTTTCTTCTTTTCGACTGTGAAAAATTCATACAAAAAATTCAAAAACCAGAGATATGGGAAGATGAAGTGACCTACCCTTTCCCCATAGGTGCGGGGAAAATACAAATTCAAATTCAAATTCAAATTATTTATTGGCATATAACACATTTATACAAATGGCTATCGCCCAAGTAAGACAAAAAACAGCCAAAGGAAAAAAAAAAAAAAAAAAAAAAAAAAAAAATACAATTGAACAATGAAAAAAAAAAAAAAAAAAAAAAAAAAAAAAAAAAAAAAAAAAAAAAAGCATAACAAACAGTAATTAGACATACATTTTAGGTATTATAGTTTTGAAGTGATATGATGTAAACATGACTAAATTACAGATATTTGGAATAGACAAACAAAAGTGGTATAACCTCAAGATCATGATTCAAAGGTTTCAGAAGTTTGTATACAAAGTAATGGAGGAATGGTTATTAAGTGGACTTTATTTCAATATGAGAGGATCTGAGTTTAATGCATTCAGTCAGAAACGAAGATGTGTTTTTCAACAAGGATGATTCATTATTGTTTAAAATCAATTGAAGTTTTAGTTCATCATTAAACTGTCTATAGTATTTAAAATGCATTTCATATTTCTCAACCATCTTTTCTCGTATTTCAGAGTATTTTGAACATTGTAATAAGAGGTGCACTTCATCTTCGATTAGTTGAATATCGCATAGTTTACAGAATCTCTCTTCTCTAGAAATATTTTTATATCGGTCTCTTTCAATTGCTAGAACGTGAGCACTGATTCTTAATTTACAGATTTCAGCTCTGTCGCCTTTGTTGATTAGGATATCTACATATTTAGGTCTGTTATTCATTGTGTAGAATTTTTTGAAAAAAGAGAGTTTTGTTGAACTAAAAATTCTAGCGTTTTGTTCTTGTAGACATATGTCATATATTCTTTGTTTGATTGTGTTTACGTTTATTTTTAATGTTTGGAGATTGTTTGATATAAATTGAAGTCCTATTCTATTTAATAGTGTGGAAACTTTATCAACCCAGGTGTTTGATTCTTTAGTTGCAATATAAATTTCATTAACTAGGCTATTTTGTGATGAGAAAATATGTTCTAAGAATTTTATATTGGACAGTAAGATTATATTTTTAAGTGGCACTCTAGCAAGCTCTGCTCTGCAAGCATCATTCGATGCTTTGCAGTGAATACATTCAGATTTACCGACTTTCTATCATAAAGTTCAGTATTTGCAGGTTATGAAATTATTTGAAATTTAGCATACCATTTCATGTTTAAAAGATGTAATTATGGTGAAAGAATTAAATTTCTACATCAACAATATGCGGAGATATAAATGAAGTGGCGATAATATGTGCCCGGCGATAATATGTACCCTACCAGTAGTACTACTGTGCCATATCTGTATCTGTATATCCGGATATCCCTCCTTCGTAGGAGCACCTCCACGTCGCGGAGTTAAAAAACACTTAAAACTTCCAGGCACCATAAAACGCATAAAATTGTCTATAAAAGTAAACTAAAAGATTATGTACATCGTCTGCTTGCTACAGTCCATCCCTTTTGCGTGTGGGCAACTTACACATTTGATAATATACAATTATTGACTGGGAATGAGGGAAATATATGATTTGTTGGACCTGAAGATAAAATATTGCCCGAGGCCGAAGGCCGAGGGGTATATTTTGTCTGAAGGTCCAACAAATCATATATTGCCCGAATTCCCAGTCAATAATTGTTTTGTTATACCTTACATCAATTCTGCAGCAACAAACCGATTAGCCTGGCATGTTTACGTTCATTTTCTTCTATAAGAGAAAAGAGCGCGTAAAAGTAGGTAGAGCTTATAGCGTCATCAATGACGTGACGTCACAAACGATGTACCGTTTATCGGTCAATATTTTTTGAAATATTGCCCTAGGGCCAATATTGATGTAAATATTGACCGCTTGGTCAAATATTCGAATTTATAGGCATTTTTCCTATGGGGATTTTACATAGAGATACTGACAAGGGTATAACAATATCTGCTAGAGTGCAAGGCATAGCACAAACGTCTGGTATGATGTTCAATAAGTGATCTATCATGAATGTTCATTTTAGAAAGTTCAGGTATTGTACAATGCCCTATGTCAAGAATAATTTGTAATTGTTCATCTACAGGCAATAGAGACATATCAACTCCAGTCACATTATGTACACATGCTGCAAGTTCATCATAAATAGTTCTACGTTTCACATCAAGCTTATCACATTTAAGTAGAAAATGACCCATTGTTTCTGATTCAGACCCACATAGTAAGCATGTTGGATCTACTAATGACTTATTGAAAACAGCACGGTTACTCTGAAGTATATACGTTCCAGTTGTCATTTTAATTTTGACTGCGTAACGGGACACATCACGAGTTGTCGAGATACCCAAGAGTAATGGATGTAAACGACCTGGAAAATAAGCAGCTATGTCCAGTGGTTTCAATGTTGAGTATAGAAGAGCATAATCTGTTATCCTGTTTCTCCAGTACTTATGAACGTGTTTGGTAACAAGACTGTTCCATATAGTTTTCTTAGGGGGGTCTTCTAATACACAATTCGCACCTGGTAGATCGTACCTTACGAGGAGATTGCGGATTTGCACAAACCAGCTATTACTTTGACTGTTTTTGGTACATAACTGACGGTTTGCTATTTTCCTTTCAATACTATCTTCTGAAAGCCTGCATATGTTACCAAAGAAGGTAAGCGCTCTGATGTGAATCATTCCCTCGGCAGGTATTGTACCAGAGAGTATATACGGAGCTGGATCAGCCGTTGTTGTGGGTAATGATAAGATATGTTTCAGAGTTTGTTTGAACATAGATTCTAACATTTGGCATTCCTTCTCAGATGGAAGCAGAACTTCTAGGCCATATAATAGTACTGGAATGACATAAATTTTTAGAAGATGTATGCATGTGGACGGATCCAATCCATTGTTTCCATGTAGACTTGAAGCCATAAGTCCATATAATGTTTTTCTCGCTTTTGATATGTTTTCTTCGACTGCAGCAAGGGCAGTTGGACGAGATGATCTTTTGATTCCTACATGAATTGCTTCACTGACCACAGGCATTTCCGTGTCTCCAAGCATACATGACAGTGGTACATCCTTAGTGGGGCCACGGTGTTTTTTCTTACTCGTGATTGGTAGAAGTACACTTTTTGTGGGTTGTATTTGGTAGCATTCCTTTTGGCTATAGTCATGAGCCATTTCACATAAGACTTGGAGTCCAGAAGTGTTTTTACTCAGTGAGGACATGTCATCGGCACACGTTGGAGCATTACAAGGTACGTTTCCAATATGACCGCCAATATTGCTACGTATCATGTGGTCTAGAAGATTGTTTACATAGACCTTGTACAGATCCGCGCTGAGTATCCCGCCTTGTCTCACACCTTGCGTGACCTTGAATGGAGCTGAAGTTTGACCTTCCCATTTTATGGCGCTAACTGTATTATTATGAAGACTGTAAATGATGTTCCAAAGTTGACCTTCAACCCCAGATATATAAAGTTTCCTAAAAAGATTATGGTGACGAACAACATCAAACGCAGATTTCGCATCTAAGAGAGCGACAAATGACTGACAGTTATTATCTTGACACTCTCGAATGAATTCCTCAATGATAAGAGCACAGTTTAAGGGAGATGATCCAGCTGTGAAACCACGTTGTAAGGGATTTTGCTGGGGGTCCAAAATGATGCGTAAATGTGTTCTAATAATGAGTTCTAACAGTTTTCCTATAACTGGTAGAACTGTAATACCACGATAGTTTTTGGCATTGGACTTCTGACCTTTCTTTTTGAATATAGGAGATAGAGTTCCCATCTTCAGCACATTAGGGACAGTTTGAAGTTTGAATATTGCGTTGAATATGGTGCATAAGAATTCTAGCACAGTTTCGCCTGCATAAATGATATGTTCAGCTGTGATACCATAAGCGTCTGGTGCCTTCCCTTTGTTGAGCTTTTTCACTTCATCCCTTATCTCTTCCATAGAGACTGAATAGGGTAGACCTTGTGCTTCCATACATATGTCGCGTATGATATCAATATCAGCATCCACATTTTGTATGTGCGCTGCATCCGAAGTATTTATTGCATCGAGATGATCCGATGGATTTGACAGTTTTTCAAAATGTGATACCCAACCATTCATAATATCACGTCCTTTATACGTGCATTGGTCCACAGAGAGCTCAACGATTTGCCCGTTTTTGTCCCCTACGTTGTTGGCGTATAAGCTTATGAAACATTCTTGTGTCACTATGCTTTGTTTCCATAATCTGTTCTCGCTTATCACATGCAATTTTGGCGTGCTCTTGTCGGATTTCTGAGCGGAGCTTTTGTTTCGCGGTTTTCCTTGCACGGACATGAGTATCTGTCAAGATTCCACTAGCCTTTGCCTGTTTATAGCGCCAGTGTGCTTCTTTACTTTCCGCTAAGGCTTGTTTTATATCTGAAGACCAGACTTGTAACTTCGGTTTCCATCTCTTTGGGCGAATGGGTTCGCAGCATAACTGTGCAGATTCTATCAACAATTGCTGTAGACTGAGTATGGTAGATTCTATATGATATGTATTGTCATACGAAATATTCACACCATTTAAGTACTGGTCCACTATGGCTTTATAAAGATCAATATCAGTCTTGTTCCAATGAACTTTGAGTGATTTTGTATCTTCAGATGGAGTCGTTGATACTCTCTGATGTTGTATATTCAGAAGACATTCAATTGGAAAGTGATCTGAAACGTTACTGCCAATGTTATCGTGCTTCTTTACATTGGTTACCTTCATTGTATCGGAGTCCTTCCATATGAAGAAATCTATTTCAGAGCAATCCTTACCATTGGAATGTATGAAAGTAGAACCTAAAGTACTTAGATGCATACCGCTGTCAGATACAATCTGGCGAATGTACTTAGATCTTGCAGTATTTACAGTTGAATCATTGAGAGATTCGTTGAGGTCTCCACCAATAATAATATCATGAGAGTGTTCGTAAGTTTCAATAATCTCGTTCAGTTGATCCGCCACTAGTGTGAATTCTTGAGTACTTGCGTTCGTGCCCTTAGTCGGAAAATACACGGAGACTAGGAGTAGTGGCCTATCATCTGTTTTAAGAATAACACATTGGATACGTTCAGAACCGGCATTTATGACGGTAATGTTATGATCATGGCATGTTTTCCATAATATACCAACTCCCCCGTATCCACGTGGCTTCTGTATAGGTGTTATTGGGTTGTTATCATCAACAGCTTTACCAGTTCCATGAGTGTTCGGACATATTTCATTGAGATGATGTAACTGGTAGTTAAAAAGCCAATGCTCTTGTAAAAACATAAAATCAAGGTTTCTCATGAGTTCAGTGATAATGACAGTACTGGTTAAAATATTCTTACAGTTAAAACTACACACTTTCAGTTTATCACTACCTGTCACTATTGGTGATTTTGCTATATGGTCACTTGCTGCATCTTTCATACTTGAGTGTTGGACATCCCTCGTTGATTCGTCAGAATCCATTGACCTTTGACGTTTTAGCGCTTCGCCTGCTGTTATCTGTGTATGTTGTGTAGTGGGCGCTGTCCTAAAAAATGATGTGGAGAAGTTGCGTTTGTTTGAGCCACGATATTCGGATTCGGTGCTCTATAAAATATAGGCGCTCCAGAGTACTTCGAACGATATGATTGATTCACTAAAGGATCACGTGCAACAATATGTGGTATACCCGGATGTAGATTGGATATCACAGCGTTGTTCCTTGGGGCAACACGAGGAATATGTTGTGGAAACTGATGCTGTGACAGAGGAACATGGACCGCCTGTTGCAGTTGAGTCACGTTATTTACGTTTTGCGTAAGAGGATCCACATTGTGCAAATGAGCAGCTTGTATGTTGCGTTGAATATCATAGTGAATATTCATATCATGCAGGTTGGCATGCCGTGTTGTCATACTGGATGTTGGTGTAGTATTTGTGGGGTTCTCTGTTAACTGCTGGAGTTGCTTATCAACTTTGTCCACTATAAATTTCGTCACTCTATCCTGAATGTCGCTTAACAGCTTGTCAGTAGGTTTTGAGCGGGATTTGTTCATTGTGTTAGAACTTTCGTCTTTTGTTGAATTTTCCTCAAGCATAGCAATCCTACGTCTTAGGATACGAATAGAGTGTTCAAGTTCGATATTTTGTGCTTCAAGTCGCGCTTTATAAGCATCCTTCTTTTGTGAGTGTGCCTCGTGCTGATTCAATTGTGCCTCACGTAACTTTAGTTCTTCCTCCCATTTTCGTAAGCGTTGTTCTTTTGTACGAACATCTTTCATTTTGACAGTAGCGTCATCAGTGATGGTACTGTTAGTTCTTGAACGTGTTGATTTTTCTTTTGTTGAGATAGTTTGTCTATCGGATGTTTCCTTCTGTTGTGGTAGCTGCCGTAATGTGGCTGTAGCAACTGTCTTAGGAGTTGTACTCTGTACATCGTCGCTCTCAGGAGCCGATGCGTCTGTATTCGCAAGAGTCAATACAGTTGGATGTATAGGTCCTGTTGTCGACAGCATATGGGAACGAGTGTCATTGTTCATGCGCTGTTGTTCCTCAGAGGCCGCACAGGAGATACATAACTTAACTACTTTACTATTTTCATGTACTTCTTTGATACAATTAATATGACATAGGTTCTCGCACAGCTCACATACTTCTCTGTGACCACTAACAATGTCACTATCACATACCATACATCTGACAAATGTTTCTTCATTTAAAATATTTCTAGCAATTGTGGATACATGGTTATTTGACACTACATCTGTTGATTTACTTTCAGAGGTACTAATTGAACTATTACAAAGAACAGGCTTACTAGTTACTAGATCTATGCATGCAGTACCATACGTTTGTAGTGATTGACAATAACTCTTATTTCCAAATTGTGTTTGATCACACTTCTTACACGTGTATGACTTTGATTTGTCTTTTTCTAAAATTTCAATAAAATCAGGCTGGAGCTTTTCACATTTATAATGAACCCATAGTGTACATTTGTCACATTTTACTGAGCGTGTTAAACATTTCTTTGAACAAACAACACAATTCCATTTCGTTGTATCACACACTTGTTTAGTATTTTCCACACATGTGGAATCTAAGTATTGGTTACATGCTTTCCTTATTCTTTCGTTCAGAACATTAATATCATGCTTCTCAAACACACTCTCCATCACGGTAATGAGGTCATTTGTAAGAAATTCATCCATGTGTCTGCCATTCACATCCATACGACAAGTGGTATGAAACAGATTTATACGAAATAGCTGACCTCTCACATTCTTTCGTGATACAGACAATGAGTGTTCAACAATAATTGACTCCTTAGCACTAACTTTACTACATTTTGTATTAAAGTCACATGAACGTTCATCAGATGTAGAATAAAAATTCAAAATTGCAGCTTTAAAAACTTCATAGGCTGCAGTGGAAAATGTAATAACAACTGTACCTGACTTCTCTTGTATTTGAACATCACTTTCTCTATAAGTAGCTTGAAGCTTCTTTTCAATAGCTTTGTGCTTATTCAACTTATAGTCTACTGTTCTCTCATTCTCATTTTTACTAGGGGTAAACAATGTTGGAGGGTTTCTTAATCTACCCGATCTATTTTGTCTAGTGTTGACAATATTTTTGTCCTTCATGTTTGTACGTTAATCTAACACAAATCTATATACGTACAATGTGCCCACACTTCAATTGCGGGATAATAAGATGATCGTATTTTAAATGATACTAATTACAGTCCACAATCTATGAAGTTGTGACTAATCAGTGTAACTTGGAACAAAATTCAGGACTGGTAAACGTAGCTCTACATTTATGAATAAGTTGCCAACGACGGTAGTATTTAGCATAAAAAATATAGAATAAAAATAATGTACAGTGAAGTGGAACTAATTATGTACACAACCCAGTATCCAAAAAAAACACTTTGTACACAGGTTAGTAAAACACAGTCAATACTACTACGTATAAAATATCTAGAATAAAAAATAAAATAAACACATCCTGGTACAAAAACTAAGTGCTCCGCCTGTAACCTTTATAAAAATGTACAATGATCTCAATAATATTAATAAATCTAATAAACGTTGATGATAAAACTAATCAGGTAATTAACTACAATGTACGACAAAGAGACGGACTGTAGCAAGCAGGTCGACAATGGACAGTGTGTTGATTTCCAATATGGCCGAACTGAAAAAAATGGTGGTCAAACACTCAATTCATTTTTCCAAAGACAAATCGGTCAAGAATATGAAAATTGTACTTCTCCTGCAGGTTTGAATTCGTCACTGCCTCCTTTTTAGTGTTTTTACACATAAATCTATTCTACTTTCACCATAAAACTCGTAAAATTTCAATAAAAGGTGCCAGCTAAAAAACTACGACTTCCCTCCACCAGGTGCGCCCTCTATCCTCCAGTACTGGTCGGGTACATATTATCGCCGGGCACATATTATCGCCACTTCATTTATATCTCTGCATATTGTTGATGTAGAAATTTAATTTTTTCACCATATTTACATCTTTGAAACATGAAAAGGTATACAAAATTTCAAATAATTCCATAACCTGGAAATACTGAATTTTATTATATAAAGTTGGTGAATCTGAATGTATTTCCCCCGCCTCTCCGGGGAAAGGGTAGGTCATTTCATCTTCCTATATCTCTTTGGTTTTTGAATTTTTTTGTATGAATTGTTCACTGGCAAAAAGAAGAAAGTACAAAGATTCAGATTATGTGAATTTTGTGGAAAAAGTTTAAGATTTTCAGTAAGAACAGATTGAGGTGGCGATAATATGTACCCTCCCTTCTTTCAAACGTAGCTAAACCCTTACGCTCTCGAATCATCGATAAAGAAGAACCCATCGTCAGATTATCATGAAAATTGGAACCAATGTGTATCGAGGGTTCTTCCTCCTTCTGTGCAAATTTCATTAAATATCGTGAAGAATTAAAGATTTTAGAGCAAATAATGTTGAAAAAATATGTGCCCGACCAGTACAGGGTGTAGATGTGATTTTACTAACACTTATGGGGGGATAACATATATTACCAAACATTTTTGGATTAAAGACACATGGGTTTCTGAACAACAGAATTAGAAAGACAATAAGATGATCGAATGATGGGTTATACATTTGTCTGTGGCTGAAGTTGATAACTGTAAGGTTATTTTATCATGGTAGATTGAATAATTATTAAATTCATGGTGGAAGATTAGGGGGATTCCATGACCCTGGCCCGCTGTTCCTCTTAATCACGTTCTATGGTTGGCAGGTATGGGTTTCTTCACACTTCTTTGTCTATCGCCCTTCCCTATATAGTTTTCCCCAATCTTCCCAAACACACGTCTGCAAACGACCAAAGCTTGATCCAAAGAGCGAGTGTATAAGCTCATGCACTGCCGTGGTTGTCTCTGATTAGCTTGGAACATGGCTTGATCGACCTTTAGTGCTCCCATTTTGGCATATCCGCGTTGTTAAAGGTCAAGTACCCCCATTTTACTACAGTACTGATAAAATACTACAATTGTTATATAGGAACCCCAGTAGAAATGTCAACAGATCAGGAGATAAGAAACCTCAAACTTTTCATATTTTCAAAATCTTGTTGCTCATCATCTGTACATATTTGAATATATTTGCCTTGTTCAAATTTACAGTGAGTACAAATGGAATCAGTGAATATTTTTCAAAAATTCTTATTTCAGACTAATTTTGTATCGAAAAATGTTAGAAGCAATCTAGCTTGATCTAGCTATTATAGCCCATGATCGAGCTATAATAGCTCGATTTGAAGTTTTCTCCAGCCTGTTTTCTTAGAGGTTACAGAAGTTTGTGTCATTGGAGGGGTAGGTCTAAATAAAGAACCTTAAAGAACTGTATGAATGTGGGTCGGTAAATTGTGAAAATATTCTGATGTCCATATATATGTAGGTCATACATACAGAAATATATAGGATAGTTTAACAGGGAGTAAAATTGGCAGCATAATCTAGGGGCCAGGTGGGCCTCTAGAAAATAACATTTAGGGGCCCAGCTATAGAGTTAGGGGTCCAACTATTTTTTTCAGGATGCATTAATTATGCATGTTTAAAGCTGAAATGCTTAAATTAATGTTAATTTTATTCAAATTCCGCTCATCAAGTCAGTGGGCAGATAAGGCCATTCCACTTTCTGTTTCGTGTCCACCCTTAACTCCAAAACCTAAATGCTTAAAAAAGGAAACAAATTTCCATAGAAAAAATGCACAATTTGATCTTCATTTAAAATATATAAAATGAAAAAAAAAGGAGAGAATAAAAGTTTTTGCAGTACAGCAGTATCACAGTTCCAAAAGATCTAAGTCAGACTAAGAATGTAAGACCAATACCCAAAGGAAGAATGATTTGAGAAAGATCAAGAATTGATTTCTTTATATGCTCATTGCAGTTTTATTGATTTGAAAATTTTAGAAATCCCAACTTTTTGTTGATTAAAAAATTTAATTTTGCAGGACAAGACTATAATCAGGCAATAACTTTCTACACAAGAGCAATAGAACTAAATCCAGAAGTGGCAGCTTACTATGGAAATCGCAGCTTTGCTCATCTCAGGACAGAGAGTTTTGGCTTGGCTCTACAAGACGCCGCCAAGGCATTGGCCATAGATAGAGGTTATATTAAGGTATGATACATGCATGTGACGGATGGACTACAATTATGAAAATGTTGTATTCGTCATACTCAGTTACTGTTACAAAAATAATTATTCCTTGTTTCGCAAGTACAATAAATGTAATTGTATTTTGCAGATATGTTGTGAGTTTAAAAAGAGAAAGAAGTGTATCATTTAATTTTAGTTTGTACATAGCAAAAACAGTAACATAGACATTGAAATATAAAATTAGGCACTGGGAAAATTGTTCGCAGAGTTCTTTGTTGGAAGGGCTATGTTCCCATTTAATCAGTTTTCCTTCCCAATCACTTGACATTGGGATTTCAAAGGTCAAAGTTCGAATAAGCACGTAAAAGTTAAACGTGAAAGAAGCAAACATTGAAGGATACTTTTAAGCTCACCTGAATCATAGGCTCAAGTGAACAATTGTCATAGCGCTTCATCTGGCGGATACGTTTCTTGATCAGAACTGCTTCTTGGAATTTTATGAACTTTACAGTTGGCACCAATTGCCCTTTGGTCTTGTTGGTTTACCGGTATGTGTAGTCTTTTGTGTTTAATGTTTCTATGTCATATGTAGTGTTCCTTGTCCCTTTTGTGTTTTGTTTTGTTGGGTGTTGGAACCAAGTCTTCCTGGAGATCCCCTCCTTACTTTTACTGGAATCATCAGTACTTATGGTCCTGTACATTTCCTATAAGATTTCCATTCTCTTAAATTTATATCATGATCACTGTCAGATTCCAGTGTTCTAAGGTGATTGGTATGACTAATGGACCACCTGTTTCGACTGAATATCCACAAGAAAATGAGAAACAAAACTAATGTACATGTATCATATGATTAGTAAAAGATTCGGTACTCTCTACATTTCTGGTGCTGATACTCTGACAGCTCTATTAATATTATGCTGAGTCCTTGAGGCCATGCTTTTTAAACAACAATTGTATCAAGGAGTAGAGGGAAATGCTCATTTTTAATCCATTCTTAGAGGAACACTAACATGATAATGTATTTTACTTTTACAGGCATACTATAGGAGAGCTTCAGCAAATATGGCCCTTGGAAAATTCAAGGTGGCACTGAAAGATTTTGAAGCTGTAAGTACCTGAGCAGTTAGCTAAAATTTTTACAACCAAAGAACGTTGAAAAATGTGAACAGCAAAATGACATAAAAAAATTAAAGAAAATGTTGTAAGGAGCTGTTAAGATAAGGGCCGTATTTAGCCCTGAATCCCGTGACTTATTTCTTGCGCATGGCGAATCGTATACAGAAAGACATGAATCATTATTGAAATATAATGTATTTGCAGAACTTTTACATGTTTTACATTATGTTAAGGAACTCTTAAGGTTGTGAAATTAAGGTCGAAAGAGGTAGGGGTGCTCGGATAGAAAATCTGATAATATCGACAAAAAAAGTTTACATTTTTGAATATTTTGTCTAAAATGGATAAATATAAGCTAAAAGACATCAAATATGTCTACATTGTGTATCAGAAATAGATTTCGAACGTTCTACCTCCTTTAATCGGTAAATAACGAAATCCGGAACTTAAAATACGGTCTTATTCTTCATTCAATGGCTACAATGTAAGCCTTTTAGCGCGAAATACACATTGACGGAGAAATGAACATCACTCTTGCTTATTTCGTTCCTAATTCTTGTATCTTTCATTCAATCATATTGAGTACACAATGTTTGATGGATTAAAGAGGAAAAATAGTCAAATGTGCTATATTTAATGGTCAAAAAGATCGATTCTTAAAAAATGCACCCCCCTTTCCATTTTTAGTTTTTCGTCTCTGGGGTAGTGTTCCCCCCGGAGATACAGAACCCCACTTTGCCAAAATATTTGTATCATGGATACACATCTCCAGTAAAAGTGGCTTTCTGTATATCCGGGGGGAACAATGTTCAATAAAACTTTTCCGTTTTCTATTGATTTCTATGAGAAAAAGATAAGTTTTGACCCCAGAATTAGCAATATTATGCAAAACAGGTAAAAAATAACTTCGTATTCTGATGGGATGCCGTATAGGTATACATTTTACCCAAAAAGTTTCTTGAAATTTCAATTTTCAAAATTCCACTTTTCAGGGCTGATTTTACACCTTATCTTAACAGCTCCCTCTGTACTTGCATGAAATATAGATATTGAGATAAAATTTGATGCAGAGTAGTAATTAAGCATGCCTGATCAGCAATTAATAGAAATTTAAGAGGTTAATTATGTACTAAAAGAAAGCTTGAATATTTACAGAGAAAATGCTCACGCTTTACCTATGTCAAGTGGGTTATGACCCCATATGACTTGCACAATTTAACTTAATGGTAAAGGCAATACAAACAGAATGCTTGTTAACTCATAGATTTTACTTGATATCTTGTAGGTGGCAAAAATTAGACCAAATGATAAAGATGCCAAAGCCAAATTTAATGAATGTAAAAAGATTGTTAGAATGCAGGATTTTCAAAAAGCTATTGCAGTAGAGGACAACCATAAATCTGTAGCAGACTCAATAGATGTACAATCATTATGTAAGTTTGATAATATAGATTCTAAGTAATTTTGTATAATAAATTTCTGCATATGACCCACCAGGCAAAAGCAGAGAATACACATGTACATGTATATTTCATGTACGATATTATGATTTTTCAGAATATCTCTAAGATGATATCATAGAGTAAAACATGCGTACAACAAGTGAGTCCATGCTTATATGATAATGACCAAGGTCAAAGTTCAAGGTCATTTACATACATATGTCAAATATGCAGTTTGAGGAGATACTACATTCTGAGTCACTGTTTAAACTCACCTGACACAATACAGCAATAGAAGAATAATGACTGAGGTCAAAGTTTAAGGTCATTTACATCTGTCAAATATGCAGTGTGAGAGGGTACTACATTCTGAGTTATTGTTTATATATCCTCTTTTCTTTTCCTGATACAAAACAGCAATAGAAGATGACTATACGGGACCAAGGTTTGAAAATGGAGGAGTTACTTTAGAGTTTGTCAAAGATTTAATGCAGACCTTCAAAGATCAAAAGAAACTTCACAGAAAGTATGCTTATGAGGTAAGGAAGTCTAGTAATACTAGCTTAGGGATAAAATGTAAATCTGAAGACAATACAAAATTTTCCGTTGTATAGCTTTAGTTCCATAGTAATGTTACATGTAGTAAACGTTTCAACATATGACAAATTAGTTTCTATTCATTATCTCTTGTATTGGTGCACATATTGGAATGAACTTTGGAGAAAATATGGATTATGCTTTTATTTATGTCCTGTAATCAAGGTTTTTTATAAGAGAGAGGAAGGTAGGCAGTCGTACATGTAATTTTTTGAAATTTTTTCCAGGTTTTATTAATAGTGAAGAAAGTGTTTGAAGGACAGCCTAGTTTAGTGGACATAACAGTTCCTCCTGTAAGTTACGTTGTATAACTCAGCAAATTTTGAAAATGTATTGCTTCATTGTAAGGTACACTCCTGTTAAAAAATGTTTGAACATTTACTTAGTAAAGAAGCAAATATCAGAAAAAGGAGGGGGTCGCCAACAAAATCTCAGATTATGAGAAAATATCTACAAGAAAAGCACATGTTTATATAGTTTTCAAACTTTTTCTAAAAATTTGCATTGGTCTATTCCACAACTTTACAATAACTCAATTAAACTTCCTTACCTCACTTTTCAGAATTAAAAAAGATACTGATTCTTTGATTTTCAGAAAATATGCATGTACATTGTATCATATTTTTCTTTTGTAGGAAGAGAAATTTACGATATGTGGTGATATACATGGACAGTATTACGATTTACTTAATATATTTGAGTTGAATGGTCTTCCTTCACAAGAAAATCCTTATGTATCCTTCTTATTATAACTCATTGTAATGGGTGATTGATATCTGATTTATTTAAAAAGAAAAGGCATCATCCAAGTAAGTTTTCAACACTTTTTGAAACAGCTGGTACATGTAAATGTATTATTTATCGAATCATTGGCATGAACAATTAAATGACTTCAATTTTATCAACATAATAAAATTTTGGCATACCAGATTTAGCTTTTATGTGTTTCTCATAGTCTCTATAGAAATACTCTGGATCTTATGAAATTCCTTATCTACTGTCCAGTTATTTAATGGTGATTTTGTAGACAGAGGTTCTTTTTCCGTGGAGTGTATATTAGTTTTGTTCTGCTTTAAACTGTTATATCCAAAACACTTCTTCATGGCTAGAGGTAAGTCAATTTGTCAAATTTGATTTAATGTCGAATTACTGAGTTATATACAGCTTGATCTTTACCATTATCAAATGTCTGAAAAAAAATTGAGGGATTGCTAAGCGTTCAACATTGCAGCTCTTGGCAGGCATCACATTATGATGTCATATTCAAATACCCGTCAAAGCATTGTTTGATGGGACTTTGGTTATGTATCCAGAATCTTAAGTCTTCCAGCAGATTGGATGTTTGAAATTGGTGATCCCTCAATTCTAGATCAATAATCAACATATATATATTATTGAAATTTGTTTATAAGTTTTGTAAGTGTGAAATGTCTCTTTTTTTTTAACAAGATGGAAAACTCTTTATTTTAATGATAGAAGGTACAAAATTCTTAAATAAGACTAAGAGAAACGTACATGTACAGTATAACATTGGAATCATGAAAAGTATATTTTGATGTACAAGATTTGTATGAATGTGTTTCTTCAGATATGTCATTTTTATTATTCAGGTAACCATGAGAGTATGACGATGAATCAGATGTACGGATTTGAAGGAGAAGTCAAATCAAAATATCCTTACTTATAAATTTTATACATTTTCCTCAGAATTTTATTTCAAAATGACTGATGTACTTTGATTTTTTTTCATGTTTTTCATGTAATTTGAATCTTACATTTGATTATGGAGAATTGTAAAATATTTTAAATTTTTGACTGAAGGATATCATCATTGGCCGGATTGCAAAGCAATTCCAGCCTATAGATTGACGATGTCCGTCCGTCTGTCCATCTGTCCGTCCGTCTGCCGTCAACATTTTGGTTAAAGTTTCTGGTTGAGGCAAAATCTAAGGAACTATATGCAGTAGAAACTTTATATTTTACATGAAGCTTGCCCATGACAAGACCTTTCAATTTATGCCATAACATTTGACCTAGTGACCTTGACCTTGGACTTTGACCTAGTTAAAGATTTTGGTTAAAGTTTCTGGTTGAGGCAAAATCTAAGTAACTATATGCAGTAGAAACTTTATATTATACATGAAGCTTGCCAATCACAAGACCTTCCAATTTATGCGGTAACATTTGACCTAGTGACCTTGACCTTGGACTTTTACCTACTCAAAGATTTTGGTTAAAGTTCCTGGTTTAAGCAAGATCCATGGAACTGTATGCAGTAGAAACTTTATATTATACATGAAGCTTGCCCATGACAAGACCTTTCAATTTATGCGGTAACATTTGACCTAGTGACCTTGACCTTGGACTTTGACCTAGTTAAGGATTTTGGTTAAAGTTCCTGGTGTAAGCAAAATCTGTGGAACTGTGTGCAGTAGAAACTTTATTTTATACATGTAGGTTGCCTCTGACAAAACCTTTCAATTTATGCTGTTTTATTTGACCTATTGACCTTGACCCAGTTAGTGACATAAACTTACTTTGCAATCCGACCATACCGTCTTTAGCGGTGTTTTATTTTATTTTCAAATACTTTAGAGCTTCAAAAACAGTTAAAAATATTCAATCTTCTGAAAATGTCAACACACATGTATTTACATACATAATTGGATAGGATGCATGTAAATGTTGATGGTAATGTGTATTAAACCTTAACATGATGTACATATACTTCACAAATGGCGGATTTGTTTACGGAGATCTTCAACTTATTACCACTTTGTCACTGTATAAACAACAAAATTCTAGTAAGTATCCAGTTTGTGTACCATTTGTACAGTAAACCAATGTTAATGTGGACTTTATAGCATACTTGCTATTGTCCCGCCCGGGGCAAAAATTGTCCCGCATTTTCGACTGATAAATATGTCCCAGCCGGGACACCGAAAATCCCGATTTTTGGACATTCCATAAAAAGAAAAAAAAATCAACTGTAATATTGATTATTCTGTGTAGATTTTAATTGTTTATTTAAATGTTACCAATTATCTACGCTATATACCCATGTACAGTAATCAGCCGGTGATCGATCTATCTATGTTTTGATAGTAATAGGTTGGTAAAAGATCGGCTGTCCCACAAATGCTAAATACATGCGTGTAGGCCTTCTCTTGCTGTTGTTGTTTTTTTTTTGTGGGTTTTTTTTTTTGCTCACAAAATAATTTGATCATTGAAATAAGTAAAGCAATAGCAATAGTTAATGTTCGAGTGATACCATTTATGTAAGCCAAGATATAAATTCATTTTTATGAGAAGAAAGGTGATGTAAAAAATGTAAACAAGATAAAAAAATGAATAAATAGAAAAATAAATAAATAAAAAAATACCACGGAACGCTCTAAAGTTATTATGAATACGTTCTTTATAATTATCACGTCAAAAAACCCTCAATACTAATCAAAGTATGTTAGTTTAGTGTCGGTATTTAATACCCGAGTCGTAAAGTTATCGATATTGTATTTGATTTAAATTGCTATTGTTTGCCAACGCCAACACAGGCAACAGCGCAGGTGTGTAATACTTATGTTCAGAAAGTTGTGAATATAAAACGTGAACAATGGAGTAAGAACTTAAACCTTCACAGAGAAAAATTAAAAAGGATGGACAAGTTTGCTGAAGCATCACTTTTAGAAATGGGTCCGACCAGGTGCTGTCAATGTATGTGGCGCATGTTAATCAGATTTATTTTTTCTCTGACGTTCTTGCATTTGCTGAGGGCAATGATCTAGTGCAATTTTGGATTGCAATACATGTATCAGAAGTTCAACCTCCTAATGGAAAGTTACCTTAAATATAATTATGAAGGTTTGCTTTGGATGTGTTGTATGTGACACACTCAGATGCTGATACTTAGTGAGATAAAAAGAATCAGACAAATTGAAGAGGAAATGTTAGAAACAAATACTACATCTCATTGTTTTGACTGTATTGCTCCTTCTCCTGAAGGAAATGCGACAAAAATCTTGTAATTATAACGAAAAGGCCTTATTGAAGTGATGAAAAAGTGTCCCTTTTAATGTCCCTTATGGGGGTTTTATTTGTCCCTCATTTTGATGATTTGTCCTTCTTTTTGTCCCTCTTTGCAATAACAAAACTCAGAAAAATTATGGCAAGTATGTTAAAGGGATTTTTGGCCAGATTGCAAAGCAAAATTTGGCATATGAAATGGCGATGTCTGCCCAACCGTATGTCCATCTGCTTCGGCATTTTGGTTTAGCTGTTGCCTTTAGGTTAGTTGCGAAAGAACTGTAAGAGGTAAATCTTCAAACTTGGTAGAAAGATAAAGCATGGTGAGAGGATCTTAACACAGGTTTTGTTTGACCTCGACCTTGAGATTTGACCTTGACCTTGAAAAATGTAATTTTGCATTTAGGTTAGTTGTGAAAGAACTACTGTATAAGGGGTACAATTTTCAAACTTGGCACAAAGATACATGTAAATCTGAGCACAAGTATGGTCTTTAACCTTGACCTCAAGGTGTGACCTTGACAAATGTAATTTAGAGTTAATCTCTATTGTACAAATACTATATGGAATTTTACATTCAAACATTGCATAGAGATAGGAAATAATGAGTTAACTTTATTTCAGTTATTGACCTTGACTTGGCCATTCAACCTTGACCTTGACGATAAATTTTGAATTTGACTTTACAATAATAAGGTACCAATAATATATAACATATCACATTTAAAACTTTAAGTCACCATTTCTTGTATTTAAGTTAACCTTGAGGATTGACCTTGACCTTGAAGATATGATTTTGAATTAGACTAAAGTGTGCCAAAAAGATATAAAATCTCACAATGAAACTTTGAATGGAGATATTAATATTGCACTCTGTTGCTTTCAATGGATATAGTGTTTCAAAACACAATCTGCTGCCAGCAATCCGGCCATAACACCATCTTTAACGGCGTCATATTATTAGCTGCTTGTTATTCAGATGAAAATACATCTATTAGATGAAAAAATTGTGAATAGTTTGTATTTAATAATGCATATGTACTTAACTTCCCTCTCAATGTTTTAGAAAATAGATATACACAAGTATGTACGTGTATAACTATATGTAGATCTTAGTATAAATATTAAAAATAAACATATAGATATTAGTATAAATATTAAAATTAAACATTGACAGGTCATGCATGGAGGATTATTCCGAGATGATGCCGTCACACTCAATGATCTCAGGAAGATAGACAGGAACAGGCAGCCCCCAGAATCAGGTAACAACTGACATGTCTGTCAAGTCATAAAAATTGTTACCAAGGTAACATGCTTGTCCTTTTTAGCTCGCCGGGACGAATGTCCGGAGAGCTATTGTCATACCCCCGGTGTCGGCGTCTGCGTCGGCGTGCGCGTGCACAAAAACTTTAACCTTGCTTATAACTTTTAAACCAATACAGATTGGGCTTTCATATTTCACATGTGCATTCCTTGTGACAAGACCTTTCCATGGATACCAAAATTTTTGACCTTGTGACCTTGACCTTGGAGATTGACCTACTTTTGAAAAACTTTAACCTTGGCCATATTTTTTGAATGGTAAGTGATATGGCTTTGATATTTCACATGTGTATTCCTTGTGACAAGACGTTTCCATGGATACCAAAATTTTTGACCTTGTGACCTTGACCTTGGAGATTGACCTACTTTTGAAAAACTTTAACCTTGGCCATATTTTTTGAATGGTAAGTGATAGGGCTTTGATATTTCACATGTGTATTCCTTGTGACAAGACGTTTCCATGGATACCAAAATTTTTGACCTTGTGACCTTGACCTTGGAGATGATTGACCTACTTTTGAAAAACTTTAACCTTGGCCATATTTTTTGATTGGTAAGTGATAGGGCTTTGATATTTCACATGTGCATTCCTTGTGATAAGACCTTTCATGCCGTACCATAAATTTTGACCTAGTGACCTTGACCTTGTTTATTGTTGTTGTTGCAATTTACATATGGTTGCCACCGGCGAGCTATGTTGTCATTCTGACAAGTCTGGTTTATGTTGCCTGCAATGCAAGAGCAACATATAGGGATCACTTTGTCCTGTGTCTGTCTATCCGTCTGTCTGGTAGTCACACACACATATTTGGCTATAACTTTCTTGATATACATCAGACATCTTTCAAACTTGCAGGGATGATAAAGCATGTTTAGACTCAGCACCTAATGTAGGTCAAGGTCACTTTCAAAGGTCAAGGTCAAGTTCTTAGGGTCAAATATGGGACGGGCGACTCACCTGTTCTATTTTTATTTTGTTTGCCTGCATACCAATTGTCCTTGAAAGACATTTTTTTTTTTTTTTTTTTTTTTTTTTTTTTTTTTTAATACTTTTTATTGACATAATTTACCTGAATTTAAAACACATATATCCACAAGTCCAGGCATCCTTGTGAATGTACACCATAACAAAACAATAAGATAGTGTTCGCTGGAAAGAATTTTTCACATTGCTCACATTGGGAAAAAAATACAATTCGAATTTTCGGACTTGAAAGATAAATCTATTTTTCCACACCAACACACATCCGTCCACGTAGCAGACCGTCCTCACATGCTTTTCGCACAGCCTGACACGCAAGCAGATGCATATTGGAATGGAAACTACACAATTTCATGGTGAGTTAGTATATTCTATTAGTGTTTAATTATGAAAAAGAAAGTAATTTGCTGTCATTTCTGATATTAAGAGTATCGGTTGTGTGTTAAATTTATAACCCCATGGCCCCATTGCAAGTAAGTGTGGATATGCAAATTAGATGTCGTCATACTTCTCGTCTGACCTCTCGCTAATAATAATACAGGTAAATTGCCTCAATCTATTTCTCATCATTGATTATTTTTGTTTGTACATATGTACTTTGTTCATTTATTTAATTTTATAATTTTTTTTTTTTTTTAGGTTGTCAAGCAGAAACTGGTATTTTCCATCAAATTTACGAAAAGAGAGAATGAGGGTATCAGCTAGTATTGGATTAGCCCTGGTGAAAGCAACTGAAAATTTGTTTGCAGGTTTGTATATCTATTTTTTAAAACTTATTTTCATAATCATATTTTTTCTTCTTATGATTTATTTTAAACTATTAAGATCGATCGATAGGTATTTTCATTATTAAAGTATATCTCGTAATGTAAATGTAATATGTTAAACAATGTTTTATCAATATTAATTTATCGGACGAAGTCATTGAAGTGTAACATGCTAAAAATAGGTCATTGAGAAACATTTCTAAAAATAGATTTTTTTTGGTTGCTTTTTTGGTGTTTGCTTATTATTTCTATTGTTTTTTAGGTTTTTGGTGAGATTTTACGACGAGGAGGGGTACATTACTTAGTGGAATTACAGTTGGATATTTGGATTATATTACAATGTGCTGTGGCCTTTGAATATGAATTGTGGGAGTTGATTTCAATTGTTTACTGTGCAATTTCACATGCTGTTATCAAGGATTTCCTTCGCCGTCGTGAACATTCGGATAAGCGGCAATTTTTTCGGATCGATGGTTGTTATATATGAGTTTATGTCGGCTTTCAAGATGTTTAGCTGGTTTATGATCTTATGTCTTTGCTCACTTAAACAGTAAATTTTGTACATTTCAAAGCTTAAAAATGTTAAGAATATATTTAGTTCATCATAATTTTTTTCTGATATTTTATATCCCATAACAATGTTTTTAAGGTTTAATAGATTGTTTGAATATTTATTTTTTACCAATACTTTGATCATTTCTGTTCTTATGTCTTTGAAATATCTACATTTTATGAAAAAGTGTTCATATTTATCTATTTCTTTACATGTATTACACAATGGATCTTCTTTCAATTTCCATTTACAAAGAATTTCATCATTAATCAGTATTTTGTGAAACAGTTTCCATCTAAATATCTTGTATTTATTATCATCTAATTTTCTAAATACGAAGTCGAGCATTTTTTTATAGTCATTTTGTACATTTATTTCTATGAAAATGGATTGCCAATATATAATCGAGATTGGTTCTATTGATATTTTGTTTGTTAAATGTTCATATAGTACTTTGTTTGTTAATTTAGCTATAGGGATTTTATACTTTTTGTTACTTAGGTCTATTAGAGTCAATTTAATTTCATTAGTTCTGTTATCTTGTAAATTAGTATGTGCTTTTTCTAATTGTTTTTTTCCATGTTATTGGTATAGCGTTTTTTAATATGGCTGTCTCTGTTAACCAGTTAGTTTTGTCTTTAAGTTTATTTTGAATAATTTCTTCACTTAATTTCCCATTGTCATCGATGATGTCCTCTATTGTCAAAATATCACTGTTTATCCAATTTTTAAATATCAAAATTCTATTTTTGTCTTTTATGTACCTGTTTCCCCATAATATTTGTTTTTTTAATTCATCAGGATTATTGTTAGGACAATTTTGATTATTATTTAACTCCATCCATATCTTTATTAAGTTTTGATAGAACTTTGGGATTTCTTTTATGTTAGGTAGGTCTGTCATATTATTTAGATTCATTTTGAAAATTAAAAAATCTTTCCCATATTTGTTATAGTACATTTTTGGAATTTCTTTCCACAGTTCATCTTGTTTATTTGTGAGTTTAATAATCCACTTTATGAGCATAGTTTTGGCATGATTTTCAATATCAAGTACTTTCAGTCCTCCTAAAGTATAAGGTCTAATCAGTGTTTTTCTTTTAATTTTTTCTCTTTTATCATCCCATATGAATTTATATATTATGTGATTTAATTCATTTAAAACATTCTTTGGTATGAGTAAAACTGAATATAAATAAGTTATCTGTGGAATTATGATCGATTTTGTGACTTGGATTTTTCCAATCATTGTGATTTTTCTTTTATTCCATGCTTTTATTATTTGCTTTATCTTTTCTATTTTTCTTGACCAGTTTATTTCTTCACTTTCTTTACTGGGGATGCTGAAGTATACACCTAAGGTTTTGATACATGTTTTGGACCAGTCTATCCCTTCAAAATTATTTTCTATATTATTCTTATTTAAATTGAGTCCTATTGATTTTTCTCTATTTAGTATTAATCCAGAGAGGGTTCCAAAGATTTCTATAATATTTAGCGCCTTAGTAATATCTTGTTTTGATTTTAGAAATAGAGTTGTGTCGTCGGCTAGTTGTGATATTTTAAAATCTCTACTCTGATTTTTTGTTATATTTATTCCTTTGATACTTTCTTCATCTCTTATTTTCTTCCCTAATATTTCAACAGTCAATACAAATAATAAAGCAGACAATGGACAGCCTTGTCTTATGCCCCTTGAAATTTTTATTGGTGATGATATCCATCCGTTATTTATAATTAAACTAGATATGTCATTGTATAAAGTATGTATCCATTTTATAAATGATTTACCGAATCCAAATTTTTTAATAGTTTCAAACATGAAATTCCACTCCACTGAGTCAAATGCTTTAGCAAAATCAATAAATAAAATAAATCCATTTAGTTCATAATTTTCAGCTCTATCAATAATGTCTTGTATAAGTCTAATGTTATTGTGTATACTCCTGCCTTTTATAAAACCATTTTGATCTGAGTTAATAATTTTTGGTAGTATAGGTTTAATTCTTTCAGCTAAACATTTTGCAGCTATTTTGTAATCTAAATTTAATAAAGTTAGTGGTCTCCAGTTATTTAAATTGCATGGATCATTTTTTTTATAAGTTAAAGATAGAATACCTTTCCTTTGTGAATTTGACAGTTTGCCATTTATATATCCATAATTTAACGAGTTTACAACTAAATATTTTATATCGTTCCAGAACTCTCTATAAAATTCGAATGTAAGGCCATCAGAACCTGGCGATTTGTTTAATTTCATTGTTTTTAGAACGTTGTTACATTCCTTATGTGTTATAGGTCCTTCACAAGTTTTTGAATCTTCTGACGAGACAGATTTATCAAATTTTACTTTGGTCAAATACTCTTTTATATCATCTTCATTTGGGTTTTTAGACTCATATAAATTTTCATAGAATTCCTTCTCTAAATTTATAATGTTTCTTTGATTAGTTGTGGTATTTTTGTTCCCGTCATATAATTTAGTAATAGATTTTTTAGTTTGCCTATTTTTCTCTAAATTCAAAAAGTACTTTGTGTTTTTCTCTCCTTCCTCAATCCATTTTATTCTTGATCTAATCTGGGCTCCTTTAGCTGCTTTATCTATCAATGTCTCAATTTGTTCTTCAATGTTTTTCTTTTCAGTATCGTCATCTGTTGTACTTAATTGATTTTCTAGCTCTTTTATTCTACTCTTTCTGTTTTTTGATTTAAATTTACTGTATTGTATTGACTTCTCTCTAATTTCTATCTTGCAAATGTCCCATATTAATTGTGCCTGACTTTGATTATTGTTTAGTTTATTCTGATATTTTTCTATGCATTCCTTTATTATTTTTCTATAAGTATCATCCGTTAAAAGACTGTTATTTAATTTCCAAAAGCCTGGACCTCTTTGTGTATATTTTATGTCTATTTTTAGAGAAACAGCCATGTGGTCTGTGTATTTTATAAAAGCTGGTCTTATGTCAGATGATATTACTTTTGGTTTCAGTTCTGTTTGTATTAAAAAGTAATCTATTCTACTGGCCTCTTCATTATTGTTTTTTCTTCTCCATGTAAATTGTTGTTTATGTTTATTATGATGTTTCCAAGGGTCTATAAGATTGTTTTCATTTTTGAATTCTTTGATTTTAATGTTTAGCTTTTTAATCCTTTATTTTGATTTTCTGTCTTCTTTTTGCTGAATATCATTCCAATCTCCCCCTATTATTATATAGCCTTCACTATGATCGGATATTTCTTTTTTAATCTCATCCAAAAATCTGTTTCTGTTACTTTTGTCATTATGAGCATAAACATTTCCAACTGAATATATATTGTCATTTATTTTTAAGTTTATTAATAAAAATCTTCCAAAATCATCTTTGTAGGTATTTATGATCTCGTAATTTAGTTTTTTATGTATCAATATGCTCACTCCACAGCTTTGAGATGTACCAAAATTATGAATTATGTCTCCCTTCCATTCTGCCTTTAAAAATTTCTCTAACTCTTTAGTGAAGTGTGTTTCCTGCAAAAGGACTATATCTACATTTTGCTGATTTATCCAGATATTTAGTCTGTTCCTTTTTTCTTTTTCTCTAAGTCCTTGTGTGTTTAATGTAATGATATGTAATTTGTCCATATTTGTATAGATTTTTATAATTGTTGTTTATACTTGATATATCTATAAATATGTTTTTATTGGTATTGTTTGATATATCTATATATATATATGATTTATACACGTTATGGTTTGCTTGAAAGACATGGTGCACAGATTCACAATTGAATCATGTATTCACAAACTCTTCTAAAATTACCTGCTAAAATATTTTCATCCTAATTGTATGCAGTTAGTATTCCCTTACAACTAAAGGCCCATATTTTAATTTATGAATCCATGGACGTTTGGTATTTAGATGCAATTGTTGGTTGAGATATGCTGCCTGAAAATCAGACAATGTATTGACAATATATTTCTTTCAGATATTTGAAGGTAAAAATCTTAGGCGTAATTTCCCAAAATAATGTACATTTGATTTTTATTCCACAACATTCCTGATCAATACTATTTCTTTGTGACCAATTTATAATTTACATGCAGGGTTTTCGACAAGATATATTCAAGGCGTTAATTCAGAAATTTTAGATGGATCTTTTGAACAATTCATATGAGCAAATACAGGATCATACAAAATTCAAACAGGCGATTTCTGTCTTTTGAGATTAGGATATTTCGGGGGGTGCAGCATTTTATTGAAATTCCTGCACATGTATATAATGTATTTAGCATACATTGATATTTACATGTATATGGTTTATTACAGGATTAATGTGTGAATTGCTGTGGTCAGATCCCCAGCCAGTGTGTGGCACCGGGGACAGTAAACGAGGTGTAGGAACCATGTTTGGTCCTGACGTCACCAAGAAATTCTTACAACGAAACAAACTGGACTACATTGTTCGAAGTCATGAGGTCAAACAAGAAGGATTTGAAGTGACACACGATGGAAAATGTATAACAGTGTTCTCAGCACCTAATTACTGGTAAGAGAGAGATTTACATTTCTTTCCTGCCAAAACAGCATGTTGTTGATACAATAAATGCAAACAATAATTCAAACAAAAATTCCCCACTGATGTTAAAAGGAGAAAATTAAAAGGTTTTTTAAATAAACAAGGACTTTGTATAGTTAATGGGGGTTCTTAAAGAAGCTCGAAACCAGAGCACTTAGAGAAAAACCGGATGAGATAGGATAGGTGACCATCTAACCCTTCCATGAAAGATCAGGATTATTGCAAAAAACAGTGGTAATTAAAGTCCATATAAATTTTATATAATGCAAAGATGTTAATAGATGTACCTCTGTGCATTTGAAAAATAAGCCAGTTTTCAAAGCAATGCTCGAGGGGAAAGTTTCTAGGCATGGAATTGTAAAATGTGTACTCCATCGTGTACATTGCATGATTTATATTTGTATTTCCTTTTTCCTCATCTTTCAGTGATACAATGGGAAATAAAGGGGCCTTCATCACTATTAAAGGAAATGATCTGACGCCAAAGTTCACATCGTTTGATGCAGTGGTAAGAGATTAATTTACCTGTGCTATTCATACAGTCAAAAAAGTATTTTTCTATGAATGGATTGTCCGGTCGTTATATTCTTCTTTATTTCTGCAACATGAGCAACATACAGGTGTCAGTCTGTTTGGTGTATGTCTGTCCGTTTTTCTTTAGTCACACTTTCACATAAATGGCTCTAACTTACACACTTTCTCAAAGATGACTGTAACTTACATGTATGAAATATACATGTACATGGTTAAGCATGAGAATAACAGCCATTAAGGATCAAGGTCAACTTTAAGGTCAGGGTCACATACTTAAGGTTACACATGAAGGAGGCAATATACATGTACCTGCTCATACTGTCTAGTTTAATTTCTCAATACCTAATCAGGGTCAAGTTTACTGTCACATACTTCATGTTAAACAAGAAGCAGGCCACAGGCCACATACCTGCTCTTAAACTGCCAGTTTAATTTCTCAACACCCAATGAGGGTCAAAGTTACCTTCAAGGTCAGGGTCACATACTTAAGGTCAAACATGAAGCATGCATCATTCCTGCTCTTGTCTAGTTTATTCAAATCAAATCCTTTTCATGTTCATGTATAGATGAATACATGTATAGCTTCTTCATTTTGTCACTTAAGATGAATTCATGTATAGCTTCTTCATTTTTCGCTTTGAAATATTTTAATGCAATTTGTGGAGATCACACCGAGTTTATCTTTCTTTTGAAATATTCCGTATCAAAAATATAAAACAAGGACAGCAAAACTATTTATATCGTTCACCTTACTCAGAGAAGGTGAACTTAATTAGAATTGCAGAAAAAATCATTAAAATGCTCAGAAGTAGGAATTGAATTGTTTGGTTTTATTAAAGTTAATTCATAGAAGACATACTTTTATTTTTCAGCCCCACCCAAATGTGCGGCCAATGACTTATGCAAATTCTCTATTTGGATTATTTTAACCAATCAGAAGAGTTTATTACATAGACTTCATCAACATACCTGTCGATACAACATTGATACTCAAGTTACTTTTGGAACATGAAAACAGAACTGCTGGTTTCTAGTATTAAATTCACATATACATGTATAATGATAACTCAGGGCAAAGATGATTCTAGGGATTTATCTTTTGCATTGTTTTAGATGTAATATTTTAAAGCTGTCTTTATTGCTATCAGATACATGATCAAGTCAAAGTACTTTCAAATATAATTTATGTATAATTTTATGTGATACTTGCAGTGCTAAATGTCTTTAAGAAAAATTGTGTCGTAAGATGCTTGTCTCAAATGGTCTGAAATATTTTGAATCAAAGTGATATGCTCTAATTATTTTGACAGGTCTTTCTCAACTTTGAACAACTAAAGAATTGTATAATTTGATTAGCTATCAATTCAATATTAGACAGAATCATTGTAGCGTATCCAATTTCTATTGCATGTTAGAATGCTCCCATGCCAGCTAGTGTTTAACGAAACATTTGATAGTGATCGCAAAGAGTGTGTGACTACATGTAATAAACGGTTCAGTTAAGTACTTGCGTGATTGGATATGCTTCAGGAATTTGATGAGACAGTCATTGCTTAATGTTGTATTGATAGTCATTCAGATTGTACTATTCTTTTTGTTGTTCAAAGTTGAGCAAGATTTGCCATAATCAAATTAGAATACATTCTAACTGAAAGCATGTATCTTTTGTCATCACAGCTACACTGGCAATTTCTATTTTTAAACTCTTCATACATGTATACCATGTATATGTGCAGCGTACCAAATATTTATTGTTTTTGGGTAATTTATTAAGACACCACCACAGGCAATCTTTATATATAGTGATTAAAATGTCAATCCTCTATTGGTCCTTATTTGGACTTTATGTCTGTCATCTATAGAAAAATCCTCATCAAGATATTGAAGGTTGAGCAGTATCCCTTACTTTAAGGCTTAAACTGGTGTCAAGGTCACCCAAATGTACAACACTTTTTACCACGACTTCTACTTTCTAAAGGATTTTAATGTATTTCTGACACCTAATCAGACTTTACAAAGACTGATTACAACAATCTGATTGACTATTAATACAACATTAAGATATATGTATGCTACAATGATTCATTTCAACAGTCTTCGTCTAATATTGTATTGATACTCAATCAAAGGATACAATTCTGTTGTTTTTCAAAGTCAAGCTTTGTAATTATAATGACAATCATAATGACTCAGAGTTAGGTTTGATGTTTACTCTAGGTCAAGATATCTTTTCAAGGTCAGCATAATAAAATTCCTTACATACATCAAAGATTAAAAATGATGCAGAAATGATTCATGATGGCATGGAAAAAAAATTGAACAATGAAAATACACCCATCTATTGTTGCAGTAAAGTCAAAAATACAATATAAGAAAATGTACTCTAAAAGATTGACAATGTTAAGTTTTTTTGTTACTTTCTTTTTCTCTTTTTCAGTCATCTTGTTATGACAAAATGGTGTAGCTTCGATTGAAAAAAAAATACAGACTTAAATGTACGTACTAAGTAGAATTTATTTTGTGAAGTGCCATTTTCTTTGTTCTCAGATTTGTGATAATAAAAACAATTGTGTACTGAATCTGTATGTATGACAATGCAATTCTCATTTTCTATGTTGATTTCTTTTACTTCAAACATGTGCATGTACTTCAAATGTAATTTCATTTATGATTATACAGATACATGTATATAAAACATTGTTTTGATACACATATTTACTTTTTTGGGGGTTGTAAAAAGAAAATTCAACGAATATTCAATGATGAACAAGTCAGGTTTGTGTAATTAAGTTGTGCAAAAATGACAGTACACTTTATATTCAGAATTTTAGAAAATGTACAGTATTTCATAAATTGCATTTATATGCATTTTACACACTGCACAGGTCAAATGATATTTCCATGAACTTGAGCAATAATACTTCAAACAGAAATTGACAGTGTGGTTCTTGTTATTAGCTCACCTCGACGAAGTTGAGATGAGCTTATGCTATAACCCCGGCGTCCGCGTCCCCGTCCGCGTCCGCGTCCGGTTAAAGTTTTTGGGGTAACTCAGTATCTGACAAAGTACTGATGCTACAGTAACCAAACTTGCACCAGTGATTCATCTTGGGATGCTGAGGTGAACGCATGCATCAGATGCAGCATCTGACCTACATTTTCCGGTTGAATGACTTTGTCAATGTCTGGTTAAAGTTTTTGGGGTAGTTCAGTATCTGACAAAGTACTGATGCTACAGTAACCAAACTTGCACAAGTGATTCATCTTGGGATGCTGAGATGAACCCATGCATCAGATGCAGCATCTGACCTACATTTTCCGGTTGAATGACTTTGTCAATGTCTGGTTAAAGTTTTTGGGGTAACTCAGTATCTGACAAAGTACTGATGCTACAGTAACCAAACTTGCACAAGTGATTCATCTTGGGATAGTGAGGTGAACCCATGCATCGGATGCAGCATCTGACCTACATTTTCCAGTTGAATGACTTTGTCATATCTGGTTAAAGTTTTTGGGGTAGTTCAGTATCTGACAAAGTACTGATGCTACAGTAACCAAACTTGCACAAGTGATTCATCTTGGGATGCTGAGGTGAACCCATGCATCGGATGCAGCATCTGACCTACTTTTTTCGCTTGAGTGATTTTGCCTTATAAGGCCAATATTGAGCAAAGTATAAGTGCTACATGTACCAAACTTGCATATTGGATGTATCTTTGATCAAACTTTCATAAAATGACCTTGACCTACTTTTTCCACTTGAGTGATTTTGATTTAAAAGGCCAATATTGAGCAATGTATAAGTGCTACATGTACCAAACTTGCATATTGGATGTATCTTTGATCAAACTTTCATAAAATGACCTTGACCTACTTTTTCCGCTTGAGTGATTTTGCCTTTAAAGGCCAATATTGAGCAAAGTATAAGTGCTACATGTACCAAACTTGCATATTGGATGTATCTTTGATCAAACTTTCATAAAATGACCTTGACCTACTTTTTCCGCTTGAGTGATTTTGCCTTTAAAGGCTAATATTGAGCAAAGTTAAAGTGCTACATGTACCAAACTTGCATATTAGATGTATCTTTGATCAAACTTTCATAAAATGACCTTGACCTACTTTTTCTGCTTGAGTGATTTTGCCTTATAAGGCCAATATTGAGCAAAGTATAAGTGCTACATGTACCAAACTTGCATATTGGATGTATCTTTAATCAAATTTTCATAAAATGACCTTGACCTACTTTTTCTACTTGAGTGATTTTGCCTTTGAAGGCCAATATTGAGCAAAGAATAAGTGCTACATGATCCAAACTTGCATATTGGATGTATCTTTGATCAAACTTTCTTAAAATGACCTTGACCTACTTTTTTCCACTTGAGTGATTTTCTTAATATACATGTACTTAGAGATATGTTTAAATTGAACTTTGCTGCCGCGAGGTGAGCTTCGTAATCTTTGATTACACTATGTTTTTGAAAATAAATATACATGTATAAGCCTTGAATGAATCCAGTGAGAAAATAATGCATCTGAAAGTTTTATGCACAATCATGTAAGTTAATGATGTATATTTATAAACATGAACATGATAGTCCACTAAGTTTCTGTTTCATAAAAAATAATGATGACATGTTCAAAATTAAAAAGGGAGATTTTGAGCCAGTGTGAAGCATATATCTTTCCCATTAGCCTAAGGATGCTGCTAAACAATTTGTGTGTTTTTGAACATTTTTTAATTTGCAATTCTTAACATTATGTCAGGAGGAAAGAATTGTTTTAGAATCTTTTCTCTATTTTCTCTTCAAAATATGAAAAAATGCCATTTTTAAGAAAATTAGTAGATTTTCATTTCTGAATAATGTCTTTGTAAAAGGTAAAACTAACACTTCTTAAGGAGTTCCAAAAATAAACGAAAATCAAAGCTAACCCGAGGCAAAAGAAGGGATTTCATTTTTGGTTACCTTGATTCCTGTTGCATTAATTTAGAAGTTTTTCTAACTAGAAATGTTAAGAAAATTGAATTTCATAAGAAATATTTAAAGGGGGAATTTTTCACAGAGACCATAATTTATTTCATTCTGAAATGAATGACACTGAGGCAGAGTACTTTGTTTGTACCCAAAACTTACCGGTTGATCATAGAAATGCTTGTGAGACACATGCATAGCTGTTTATTAAGTGAACAAAGCTATACATGTATTAAAAGTTCAGTATATATACATGTACATCTGTATTACCAATCCATCACAATTGATAAAAATGTTACACATGTATTTTTCACCAAGGAACACTGGTGTAAAATTTGTTAATGAAATTAGAGAATCTATCACAGTTTGCATTCAATGCTAAATGACTGGTGACTTATTAAATGATTTTAACAAAGGAATGATGCGTTTCTTTTCCTCTTAGAGGGATGAGCAAGGCTACAAGTGTTTAAATCCTAAATGCCAGTACAATGTATTGTCAGTGTAAATGGTGTTGCCCATATTCAATGAGGAAGTATACATGTATTTGCATTTGAGCATATCATCTGTATTGTTCTATTGAACTAAACTGTATAGAATTTAGCACTCCACTGAAATATGAACCTGCAAAAATAAGTCCTCCTATAGATCTACACTCATTTATAGATTTAAATACATAATGTTTATAAATAAATAATGTCTGAATTTCCTCAAAGAACTCAGCTCAGCAGGATTTATCTTTGTTAAATCCCTGCATATTTATGGAATTAGAATTCAATAAAACAGTAAACCTTTACAATAATTATGAGAATTTAAACTCAAGAAAATTCTATGAGATGTGTGTATGGACCATTCGTATCTGTTCTAAACACTTGGACATTTCCATAAGTTCCGGATTTCACAGTTTTTCCTTGTTCAGTGGACTTTTCACATTTATGTAGTGATTCTGTGCACTGTTCCACAAATTCTTGGTACAGTTCAAGTCCATCTTCCTTTGCTATATTTCTATGATACTGCAATACTTTTCCTTTGAGATTTCCACCCAACGTGGCCTGTGGTATAATTAGAACATCACCTGGCAGGTCTAATATAGATACTAACTTCCCTTCAGGTGTAGAGCTTAGACGTGTGTTTAAAGCAGCTTTAACTGAAAAAACATATTTGTAATGTCATGCATGTGAAATATGACATCATGGTCTTTTTCAATGTAGTAAATGCTCAGAATAGGGAGAACTGGAGGAAAAGATTGAAGGATGGCCAGTATATTAATTCATGGCATTATGTATAAAGCAAAATACTTCCTGGATATTTTTAAAAATAACATGAAACAAAACAGTAAATTTGAACCATATTGCAAACTAGTGTGAGAAATAGAAGGCTGGAAATGTACTTACTTCTTTTATTCTTGCTTGATTATTAAAGAAGTTAAAGTATATTGCTATCATTCTTATACTGCCCCATCAGGTCCTGTGCTCATAATGTACTTATTCTGAAAAAATCAAGAATACAAACAAACCCATTTTTTGAACAGTCTCCTTTGTTGCACCTTTCAGGAAACAAATGTATACAACAAGCCCTCTTCCAATCTGAAATGTACAAAAAAAATTATATCTCTTTGTAAAATCTTAATTGCTCAGATACAATCACACATGGATGATATTGCAACTCATTTATAAAAGAACTTGATCTTTTGGAACCTTGACTTTTAACCTAAACCTTGCATGGGCTTTGAACAGCCTTTTCAGATCACCTTCACCAATGGTTCATGTGAGATAATGTCATCCACCTGAAGTCTGGGGTATTTAACTTTCCCTTTCTGACTTCCTGAGAACCACTATATTATTTGAATGTTTAAGTTGGACTTCTTGACTGATTAACATCTTGCTTCAGCCGGCAGAGCACCGACTGTTTTCTGTATGCCCAACACTTTTGTTATCCATTTACAGATAGCATATTTGTGTTACTTAGAGTCCCTGTGTTTTAACATAGGGACTACCAATGTTTTGCTGTCTCACCTCATGCTGACCGGATCCCCTTCCCCCTCCCCTCCCCAACACAATGAGAAGGCAATTTTATTTTAATGTATAACAGCTGCATGATGAGTGTAGTGAATGACCTCTGTGTATCTGGAGTGGGTGGGTTGTGCACATAATAAGGATGGAAATACCATTTCTTATAAGCTAAGCCATGCAGATCTACTATAGTTATCGCTGTGCCAGTGTCTTATTGGTCCCCCTAAATGGTGTCATTCATGTTTCGGTATGTCTACTTTATTGTTGGTGTATTTGATATGAATGGTGTTGTGTGCTTTGTTGTCCCCCTGTTGTTTGTTGAAGTTGTTTTGTCATATGTCTATTTTTTGTTGCAATAAAGAGTGCGACTGTAACGTTCTGTTGTGGTCAGTGCAAATTTAAGTGGGCTCGGAAACCTTTTTCATATCCTTGCAATATAATTACTTTAGTATAGTGTATCGTACCAGTACGGAACATGATAAGCAAGAGGTGTGGACAGCTCTGAGGTGTAAGAGTGTAATTGACTGATTGATACATTGGTTGTAATTTGGAAGTGCTCCGTTTAAGCGGAGGTTTATACTTTCAGTCTCAGGAAGAAGAAGAACATTCAACTAACTTCAACAAATTTAGCTTCTTGATCTTCACTAGCAGGTTGAACCATAAGTCTCGCTGATAGACATTGTTGTAAAACCAGTCTACCTGTCACACAACTTTCAGAAGCCATACCTAGCTTAGGTCGAAAACTGAAAGTGAAAGTAGACATCATCATGGCGACGCCGAAAGGACATGACCGCACTGTGAAGCAAACCGATGACGACGACGACCCAGTTGATAAAATGTTAAGAGAAACAGGATGCATTGATCATCATCATAAATTACAGGTAAATGAACAACGTTTGACCACGGATATGCTCTCTACTGTTACAGTTTCCTCTGACCTTGATGTTCAGGGCCAATCTCCTGATGCAGAGTTATGTTCCTTGGTTTGAGGTATCTCAGCTCTGCAACGTGCTCACCCTACTTCCAGCCCCAAGTCGGCCCTTTTTTGTGCATATGTCTAATATAAAAAAAAATCAACAAAAAGTCGATTCCTAAGCGTATATGATATTCAAACTTGTTTTATCGAGATAATACGTTACATCTGGGGTGCATTCAGCTGGAAGGTAGCCGCTCAACAAGCTTTTAAAAAGAGGCTAACTCTGCCTGAATGCTTGGCTAACTTAAAGCCTAAATTCTTATTTTATTTATATAACCTAGCTGAGAGATGCCAGGTTAATAGAGAGCGCAGCTCAAATGGCCGCTGTTGGCAAAGCGAACTCACTTTATTACTGTCCTGTTCACTAAATCCAGAGCACCCTGTTTTCCCGGTTTTCTCTAATATATGATACTGTCATCTTCCAAAAAGATATCAATTTTATAGTACTCCTTTAGTCATAACAGAAAATACCATTGTTTTGGCTGTATGTCAATTAAGTTAGAAATAGGACGGAAAATAAAAAGTCTACGGGGATTTTCTATAGTAAAATCGCTGGAAATGCGTGACGTCGGGAGCTTTGACGTCACTGTTTACCATTGTTGACACGGAGAACAATATGGCGGCGGCTTGAAATTAACATGGGAATTTCTCCTAGACATTTTATTTTTCATATTGCGGCTTGAAGTCAGCTAGTTGACAGGGTAAGTTGAGGATTATTTCCAGTTATGACAGTCGGACTAAAGGAGGTAAATTATCGGAAACTATCATCTATAGAAAAGTTCTTCAGATGACAGAATAAATCGCCAAAACAGGGTGCTCTGGATTTAGTGAACAGGACAGTAGATAGAATTATGTCTCCAAAAAGGAAAAATAGATAAACCCCTTATCTGTCACCTTGACGTAATGCCATTAATTACTGTATACTTTGGTAACTAAATTTTTTCTTAAGTGAAAATGACATCATCTTGAAGGGAAATGATGCATTTATGTGAGGGCGCATGCATGCACGTCCTGATTTGAAATAAAAATTGGAGCTTAGGAGCTTAAAACCGTCATTGTTTTTAGCTCATCTGAGTGAGCTATTGTCATACTGATTTGTCGGGCGTTTGTCCTTTAACTTTTCACATTTTCGACTTTTCCTCTGGAACCGCGTGGAGGATTTTGATGAAACGTGGTATGCATGAAGTACTTAAGGTCCTTTACCAAGTTTGTTCATTTTGGCCGGATTCCTTTACGGGTGGATCCAGGGCGGGGTCTAATAGGCCCCAGAGTGTACCCCTCTTAAAAAATCTTCTCCAGAACCGCTGCAGTGGATTGAAAATTTAATGGCATCTTAGTGATCAGGAAGGATGTATAATGTAAGTTTTTTCCTTTCGTTAAAATCCGATAACTAATTTTTGACGCATTTTTGACGTCTTTTTTGACTTAGTTATTTTAATGCAAAAATTGAGATTTCTTTTATTCTTTTCTCTCTTGGCTAAATTTGCTACCCCAATTTAGTTCATTTTAGCCATGATAAACTAGAGGAATGCTTTTGTGAAAGAATTTTGCTGAAGAGTTTTTTTTTATAATTTTTTATGAATTTTTTAACTGCAAAAAAGGAAGGGGGGATGGTCATTTTTAACATTTTCAACTTCTCCCCTGAAATTGCTTATATACTTTTTGATATTTATAGTAAGAAATGCAACTGTGAGAGAATTTTGTCAAAATATGCACTTTTTGATTTTTAAGGATTTTTTTAAAGTTTGTAGATAGGTATGTATGGACCTAAGGGTAGTGGGTTCAAATCCTGGTGGGACTTAAAAAAATTTTTTTTTTCCTTTTTCAGTTTTTTTCTCATTTTCTTTAAATATTTATTATTAGAAATGTAACTGTGAAAGAATTTTGTCAAAATATAAAATTTTAGATTTTTTATGAAATTTTAAAAATTTAAAAATTGTATATGTGGTATGTTTTGCATGCCCAATGGACCCAAGGGTAGTGGGTTCAAATCCCACATATTGAAACTGATCTAGAGAGATGTCCTAAGAAGTGTTGTTAATTTTGATTCCACTTCGAAGTCAAATTTTTGACACGTTTTTGACATCTTTTCAGACTTTGTCAGAAATGCTCATTTTTAAACTTTTTCTTTGAATAACTCTTTTGATGTGTGATTTTGTGCACTCATTTACTGCATATTTGTCACATTTTAATTGTTCATTGGCTTGGTATTTACTTTTAGTGAAAGTTTTTTTTTTTTTAATTTTTCATGAACTTTCATGTAAAAAAGGACAAGGGGGAGAGGGGTATTTTCATACATATTGGACTTCTTCTCCAGAACCAGCACAAGGATTTTGATGAAACTTAGTAGGAATGAAGTACTAATGGTCCCCTACAAGTGTTGTTGTTTTTTGTCTGGATCTGTCAATAGGTGGCACCACCACAGGCAAAAGTAGGTCACAGTGGGTACCCTCCTTTAACAAACTTCTTCTTCAGAACTAAAGCATGTATCGACAAACCAAAGCATCAGAATGATCTAGAGGGATGTCTTAAGAAGTGGTGTTATTTTTGGTTCCACTCTTTTGACGCATTTTTGACATGTTTTCTGACTTTGTCATAAATGCTCATTTTTGAACTTTTTCTTTGAGTAACTCTTTTGTTCACTCATTTTCTGCATATTTGACACATTTAGGATTCTAAATTCTTTTCATTTGTTTATACCTTCAATTTTATTTTTTTGATTTTTTTTAAGAACAAAAAAAAAGTGATTGGGAATTTATTTTCCTAAATATGTAAGAGTCTTTCTTACATCAATTGTTACACATCCTGATGGTACCTATAGATACTTTCATTTGAACACGAAAATCTGTATCTGCCCTGGTAAAGTACAACTGCAATAACTATCATTATGCATTGTCAGTGTGGTAAGAAAGTACATGGTTATCAGGTGAGTGTTGTGCCCCATGGCTCTCTTGTTCAGTTGCACGAAAGTAAGCATTCCTGAAGATTGAAATACTTGTAATACTGCGTTCTCCTATAGGCTTTGCCTTTGTACATACTTCTTCCTATTTAGTAGCACATCAACTGAAAAGTGAAAATGCAAAAAGGTCATTTTATCACCAGAAATTAATAAAGTTGTATGCAATTACTTGAAACTAAAGCCTTCTTCATCGATTTTCAGTATACTCTAAGCTTAAATCGCTATTTCAAAGTACGAGCCAATCAATCACCTTCGTGTGGTGCCGTTTTCTTATTTGCATATGAATTAAATTCCACCTAAACACTGATTTAAGTGGAATTTAATTTGTCATGATTATATTGTTCAAAGTGTTTGTTCTCGGGATTCTTCATTGAGCAATTTCTCAAGTATTTTAGTGTGTCACAATTATATCATAAATCATAAATTACCATAATTCTGAAGCATTAGCATTAGCATTTTACAATGTTAAAATACCCAGACCTGCCTTCTTATACGATTTTGGCGTAATTTTTATGATTTTTCTACAATTACGCTCTACGTCTTTTCTGCTTAGTTTTACGCCTAGCATATTTCCAAGCAAATGAAAAACATGTTTATATACTCGCAATCATAATTCTTCGTAAGTTGAGAATTTCATATCATATTGCAATCGCGTAAATGATTAAGAGAGGAAACATTTTCAGATAACAGATTGAAAAAGATTCAAAATTGCAATCAGTTGTTCATATTACGCTTTACTCCTCTTAAATTACACTTTCTTGAGCAAAATATTACACTTTTTGTATAATACAGGAAGGCAGGTCTGAAATACCCCCTATAAATAATAAGAGACCACCTCCCTAACCTGACCGAAGACCACTTATTGTAACCCCAACTCTATCAAAATATTTGAAAATTCACTCTCACGAGCAACCATGCATGTATGTTAACATAATTTAATTAATATCTCTTTAATCCTTCAACTTTAATTACTCCAGGTATTAAAATTGACTAATAAGCAGTTACTGGTAATTAAAGAATGTAAATAGCCAAGGCAAATAAGTCGATAACAGGCACTTAATTAGTGTTTAAGTTTACTTGACTCCAAGCTGTAATTTCTTCTCTCTTTAGTAAGCAGAACTTAAGATTTTTTATTAGTAAGAAGTCTAAGTTTTTTATGCCCCGGAATCTTTTTGGCCTGTCCGTCTGTTTTTCTGTATGTCTGTCTGTCTTTTGTCCGATACACAAAAACTTTAACATTGGACATAACTTTTGAATTGTGAATGATAGGGCTTTGATATTTCACATGTGTATTCCTTGTGACAAGACCTTTCCATTGATACCAAAATTTTTGACCTTATGACCTTGACCTTTGATCTACATTTCAAAAACTTTAACATTTGGCAAAACTTTAAATTTGGTAAGTGATAGGGCTTTGATTTTTCACATGTGTATTCCTTGTGACTAGACCTTTCCATTGATACCAAAATATTTGACCTCGTGACCTTCACCTTTGACCTACTTTTCAAAAACTTAAACGTTGGGCAAAACTTTTGATTGGTAAGTCATAGGGCTTTGATATTTCACATGTGTATTCCTTGTGACAAGACCTTTCCATTGATGTCAAATTTATTGACCTCGTGACCTTTACCCTGACCTTTGACCTACTTTTCAAAAACATTAACATTGGGCTCAACTTTTGATTAGTAAGTGATAGGACTTTGATCATGTTGATATTTTACATTTTTATACGCCCGTCATTTGACGGGACGTATTATAGTATGGCGAAGTCCGTCCGTCCGTCCGTCTGTCCGTCTGTCCGTCCGCCTATGGAACGCAATAACTTGAATACGCGTCAACGGATTTTTATGAAATTTATACATAGTGATCAGACTGTGGAGAGGAAGCCGCCTTTCGATTTTCAGGTTCATCCGATTTGTCGTTACAGAGTTATTGGACTTAGATTTTTAAAATACAGTGAAAATATACTTAAATATTTAAAAATTATTTAAAAATCTATTTCTGGTCGAAATGTTTTGAAATTTTGTATACTTCAAGTAGAAAGGATGTTCTTTGACATATGTAACGGATTTTTAATTTTTTTGTCGCATAACCTAGATATTGTGTGTAATAGGAAGGGTGGATGGGTTATATGCACATACATTTTAAGCTAAGGGCAAAATATAGGCGCATGGAACGCGATAACTTGAATATGTGTCAACAGATTTTCATGATATTCATACATTATGATGGGACTGTGGAGAGGAAGCTGCCTTTCGATTTTCAGGTTTATTCGATTTGTCGTTACTGAGTTATGGGACTTAGATTTTTAAGATACAGTGGAAATATACTAAAATATTTAAAAATTATTTAAAAATCTATTTCTGGTCGAAATGTTTTGAAATTTTGTATACTTCATGTAGGAAGGATGTTCTTTGACATATGTAACGGGTTTTTCTACGCCCGTCATTTGACGGGACGTATTATGGTATGGCGAAGTCCGTCCGTCTGTCCGTCCGTCCGTCCGTCCGTCTGTCCGTCCGCCTATGGAACGCAATAACTTGAATACGCATCAACGGATTTTTATGAAATTTATACATAGTGATCAGACTGTGGAGAGGAAGCCGCCTTTCGATTTTCAGGTTCATCCGATTTGTCGTTACAGAGTTATGGGACTTAGATTTTTAAAATACAGTGAAAATATACTAAAATATTTAAAAATTATTTAAAAATCTATTTCTGGTCGAAATGTTTTGAATTTTGTATACTTCATGTAGGAAAAATGTTCTTTGACATATGTAACGGGTTTTTAATTTTTTTGTCGCATAACCGAGATATTGTGTGTAATAGGAAGGGGGGAGGGTGGGTTATATGCACATACATTTTAAGCTTAGGGCAAAATATAGGCGCATGGAACGCGATAACTTGAATATGCGTCAACGGATTTTCATGATATTCATACATTATGATTGGACTGTGGAGAGGAAGCGGCCTTTCGATTTTCAGGTTTATTCGATATGTCGTTACAGAGTTATGGGACTTAGATTTTTAAAATACAGTGAAAATATACTAAAATATTTAAAAATTATTTAAAAATCTATTTCTGGTCGAAATGTTTTGAATTTTGTATACTTCATGTAGGAAAAATGTTCTTTGACATATGTAACGGGTTTTTAATTTTTTTGTCGCATAACCGAGATATTGTGTGTAATAGGAAGGGGGGAGGGTGGGTTATATGCACATACATTTTAAGCTAAGGGCAAAATATAGGCGCATGGAACGCGATAACTTGAATATGCGTCAACGGATTTTCATGATATTCATACATTATGATTGGACTGTGGAGAGGAAGCCTCCTTTCGATTTTCAGGTTTATTCGATATGTCGTTACAGAGTTATGGGACTTAGATTTTTAAAATACAGTGAAAATATACTAAAATATTTAAAAATTATTTAAAAATCTATTTCTGGTCGAAATGTTTTGAAATTTTGTATACTTCATGTAGGAAGGATGTTGTTTGACATATGTAACGGGTTTTTTAATTTTTTTGTCGCATAACCGAGATATTGTGTGTAATAGGAAGGGGGGAGGGGTGGGTTATATGCACATACATTTTAAGCTAAGGGCAAAATATAGGCGCATGGAACGCAATAACTTGAATATGCGTCAACGGATTTTCATGATATTCATACATTTTGATTGGACTGTGGAGAGGAAGCCGCCTTTCGATTTTAAGGTTCATTTGATATGTCATTACAGAGTTATGGGACTTAGACATTTTAAAATACAGTGAAAATATACTAAAATATTTAAAAATTATTTTAAAATCTATTTCTGGTCGAAATGTTTTGAAATTTTGTATACTTAAGGTAGAAAGGATGCTCTTTGACATATGTAACGGGTTTTTATACGCCCGTCATTTGACGGGACGTATTATGGTATGGCGAAGTCCGTCCGTCCGTCTGTCCGTCTGTCCGTCTGTCCGTCCGCCTATGGAACGCAATAACTTGAATACGCGTCAACGGATTTTTATGAAATTTATACATAGTGATCAGACTGTGGAGAGGAAGCCGCCTTTCGATTTTCAGGTTCATCCGATTTGTCGTTACAGAGTTATGGGACTTAGATTTTTAAAATACAGTGAAAATATACTAAAATATTTAAAAATTATTTAAAAATCTATTTCTGGTCGAAATGTTTTGAAATTTGGTATACTTCAAGAAGAAAGGATGTTCTTTGACATATGTAACGGGTTTTTAATTTTTTTGTCGCATAACCGAGATATTGTGTGTAATAGGAAGGGAGGGTGGGTTATATGCACATACATGTTAAGCTAAGGGCAAAATATAGGCGCATGGAACGCGATAACTTGAATATGCGTTAACGGATTTTCATGATATTCATACATTATGATTGGACTGTGGAGAGGAAGCCGCCTTTCGATTTTCAGGTTTATTCGATATGTCGTTACAGAGTTATGGGACTTAGATTTTTAAAATACAGTGAAAATATACTAAAATATTTAAAAATTATTTAAAAATCTATTTCTGGTAGAAATGTTTTGAAATTTTGTATACTTCATGTAGGAAGGGTGTTCTTTGACATATGTAACGGGTTTTTAATTTTTTTGTCGCATAACCGAGATATTGTGTGTAATAGGAAGGGGGGAGGGGTGGGTTATATGCACATACATGTTAAGCTAAGGGCAAAATATAGGCGCATGGAACGCAATAACTTGAATATGCGTCAAGGGATTTTCATGATATTCATACATTTTGATTGGACTGTGGAGAGGAAGCCGCCTTTCGATTTTCAGGTTCATTCGATATGTCGTTACAGAGTTATGGGACTTAGACATTTTAAAATACAGTGAAAATATACTAAAATAGTTAAAAATTATTTAAAAATCTATTTCTGGTCGAAATGTTTTGAAATTTTTTATACTTCAGGTAGAAAGGATGCTCTTTGACATATGTAACGGGTTTTTAATTTTTTGGTCGCATAAGCGAGATATTGTGTGTAATAGGAAGGGGGGGGGGGGGGGTAATATGCACATGCATGTTAAGCTATGGGCAAAATATAGGCGCATGGAACGCAATAACTTGAATATGCGTCAACGGATTTTCATGATATTCATACATTTTGATTAGACTGTGGAGAGGAAGCCGCCTTTCGATTTTCAGGTTCATTCAATATGTCGTTACAGAGTTATGGGACTTAGATATTTTAAAATACAGTGAAAATATACTAAAATAGTTAAAAATTATTTAAAAATCTATTTCTGGTCGAAATGTTTTGAAATTTTGTATACTTAAGGTAGAAAGGATGCTCTTTGACATATGTAACGGGTTTTTAATTTTTTGGTCGCATAAGCGAGATATTATGTGTAATAGGAAGGGGGGGGGGGGGGGGGGGGTTATATGCACATACATGTTAAGCTAAGGGCAAAATATAGGTGCATGGAACGCAATAACTTGAATATGTGTCAACAGATTTTCATGATATTTGTACATTTTGATCAGACTTTGAAGAGGAAGCCGCCTTTCGATTTTAAGGTTCATCCAATTTGTCCTTATGGAGTTATGGGACTTAGATATTTTGGTGTTGTGAAAAAAATCCCAACGGGCGTATCTTGCTGCGTGAGCGTAGGCTTTATTAATTTTTAGGTTGCATAAGCGAGATATTGTGTGTAATAGGAAGGGGGGGGGTTATATGCACATACATGTTAAGCTATGGGCAAAACATAGGCGCATGGAACGCAATAACTTGAATATGCGTCAACAGATTTTCAAGATATTCATACATTTTGATTGGACTGTGGAGAGGAAGCCGCCTTTCGATTTTTAGGTTCATTTGATATGTCGTTACAGAGTTATGGGACTTAGATATTTTAAAATACAGTGAAAATATACTGAAATAGTTAAAAATTATTTAAAAATCTATTTCAGGTTGAAATGTTTTGAAATTTTGAATACTTCAAGTAGAAAGGATGTTCTTTCACATATATAACGGGTTCTTGAATTTTTTGTCACATAATCCAGATATTATGTGTAATGGGGGGGGGGGGGGGGGGGGGTTATATGCACATACATGTTAAGCTTAGGGCAAAATATAGGTGCATGGAACGCAATAACTTGAATATGTGTCAACAGATTTTCATGAAATTTGTACATTTTGATCAGACTTTGAAGAGGAAGCCGCCTTTCGATTTTAAGGTTCATCCAATTTGTCCTTATGGAGTTATGGGACTTAAATTTTTTGGTGTTGTGAAAAACTCCCAACGGGCGTATCTTGCTGTGTGAGCGTAGGCTTTATTATTCCTTGTGACAAGACCTTTCCATTTATACGAAAATATTTGACCTCATGACCTTGATGTCGACTTTTGACCTACTTTTAAAAAACTTTAAGATTTGGCATATTTTATGAATTTATGAATGGTAAGTGAAATGGTTTTGATTTTTCACATGTGTATTCCTTGTTACAAGACCTTTCTTACAACATTTTGAACATCATGACGTTGACCTTTCACATATTGGTTTTAACACTGACAAAGATGACGACGGGGGCATTCGTGTTTCACAAACACAGATTTTATTAATCATGTAATAGGATGAATGTCATAAATTAAATATTTAATTTCATCTTTAAATTTCTTCATTCTTAATGTGCAGGTAGTCAATCTATAGACTCAACTATTTATTCTTGTTCATAAAAGAAAAAAAGAATAAATAGATGTAAACAAATTGTACTCTTTAGATACTGCTCAAACTCAAAATCTCCCAAGAAAGACCACCTCCATTATAAGGCCACAAATCCACTGCATTTGGGATGTTCTTATAAAGGGGGGACCACTGTATTAGTTATAGGATTAGTTCCTGTCATACTTCTTACTCAAAGTAGGTGTGTAAATTGTGGGGGGTGGGGCCGTAGTACACACCTACTTTGAGTAGGAAGTATGACAGGAACTAACCCTGTAACAAATTTCTGACGCCAAGAACCATTTTGTAATGTTTTATTCGTAATTTTTGACGTTTGAAAATCTAGTGACCTACCTCAGTGTCAAGGTAGGACACCACGTGACCGTCATACTGCGATGTCATTGGCTAGAATTAGTACGAGGTGTGATAAAGCTTAAAAGTAGACACAGATAAATTATGTCAATTTTATGCTGATCAGATACCAGGTGTGAAAGAAATATGGAATGGAAAATGTGACTGGTCCAGGAAACGAACATCATGTGTTTGTTTCATGCAAGCTTACACTCCTACATATATTGTATGTAAAGGGGGAGGGCAGGGAGAGGGGATGAGCTCACATTAAAGATGTGTATTATGGAACCCAAGACCTGCTATTCTTGGCAGACATTCTATCTGTGCCATGGTTAAGGTGTCGGGCCAGTGACTTAAAGGTTGCTGGTTTGAGCCTCAAAATATAGGACTGCGGGTTATGTGATTTGTATTGAATAAAAACACACGAGCCTCAGCCTTGACAATTTATCTTAATAGTTTTGTTAATTTTCATTACCAAATTAACAGGAACTTTCTGATTTTTATGCCCCCGGAATCAAAGATTCGGGGGCATATAGTTTTTGGCCTGTCCGTCTGTTTGTCTGTCTGTTTGTCCGAAAAACTTTAACATTGGACATAACTTTTGAATGGGAAGTGATAGGGCTTTCATATTTCACATGTGTATTCCTTGTGACAAGACCTTTCCATTGATACCAAAATTTTTGACCTCGTGACCTTGACCTTGACCTTTGACCTACTTTTCAAAAACTTTAACATTGGGCATAACTTTTGAATGGTAAGTGATAGGGCTTTCATATTTCACATGTGTATTCCTTGTGACAAGACCTTTCCATTGATACCAAAATTTTTGACCTTGTGACCTTGACCTTTGACCTACTTTTCAAAAACTTTAACATTGGGCATAACATTTGAATGGTAAGTGATAGGGCTTTCATATTTCACATGTGTATTCCTTGTGACAAGACCTTTCCATTGATACCAAAATTTTTGACCTCGTGACCTTGATCTTTGACCTTTTAACCCAGTGACCTCACATACATGTACTTAACAGAAAATAGTGTTCATACTAACAAAGATGCCACCGGGGGCATTCGTGTTTCACAAACACAGGCTTTATTTTATAGTTTTGTATGGCAGACCACGGAGACTGGAGAAAATGCAAGGATGACCTAAATGCTTTCAAGGCTTGTATGGTCGATTACGTGAAGAGGAAAAATTTAACAGCGAAAGTTGATCCTGCTAAGAGCTAGTAATAACATCAAGAAAACCTGATCAAAGATTTAATCATGGACATGGCAGTTACATGTACGTAACTCTGAATAATTTTAATGTCTGGAATGGATTAGATTAATTATTGTTTAAAGTATGGATATTGTGTAGATTAAAGATTATATAAACTTGTTTGAAACTGAATAGCTAATAACTGTATTGTGTTTACCTCAAGTTATTGTATCTTTGATATACAGTTTCTCAATATTAAATGTTTTGAGATATTTTGTGTCTTAATTTTTTTCTCTATGTATTACATTTTCCAATTTCCTATGATTGTATTTTAACAGATAAGAATTTATATACATGTATAGTTTTGCTCATTTTCATGCCAATGAGTCTACAACTCAATAACCTTGATTGTAATTATATTACTACATGTAAATCAAAGTATGATTGTTGAAGGTTGGGTTATTTCATGATTCAATGTTTAGTTTGTATATGTTCTGTTGTGTTTAGAAGATTTTTCCCAAATAGGACACAGACATTCTGACCTTTTCCCCTTAAAGTCTATAGGGTTGCATCCTTATTCTCATGATCAACATTTGAGGAAGATTTGGTGATTGTGCATTTAGTTCATTTTTTTTCCAGTACTATCCATCATGACCTTGACCTTCTAATGGCCAACATTTGTGGTAATTTTGGTGATTCTAAACTGTTTAGTTTGTCTTTCAATATGTTAAAAAATTTTTGGCTATCCAGAATGATGATGTCTGTCTGTCCATCTGATCTTCCACATCTATTAAGTTTCCTAGTGTTGAAAAGAAATCTCAGCAATTATGAAGGGTTGAGGTAATGGTTAAATGGCTTTAGGGTTGACCATGACAAGACCACTCATTTTATAACTTTTGATAGAGTAACCTTGAACTTAGACTTTGACCTTCTTTTTAATTAAAAATTTCTAAATCTGACCATCTCCTTTGATTTTTTGACATGAGACCTTGGAGTTTGACCTTTTTTTCACAAAATCTAGTCGGACTATATCCTCTGGTCTCCAGGAATGGAATGGTTATTCTATATATAGATTTTCTACTGTCAGGCCTGGGTTCTCATTAGTTAAATAGCGGCCCCTCAATATAATGACCTCAATTTACATTTGAAATAAACCTTATTATATCAATATTTATACCCCCCTGTCGGCGCCATGGTCTGGTGGATAGGGCGTCGGACCAGTGACAGAAAGGTTGCTGGTTCGAGCCTCACTAGGACCACGGGTCGGTCGAAATATACTTATCTATGTTCTGTGTCTATATATGTCCTTGTCTGTCCATTGTTTACATGTCTGCGGTGTTTTAAAAAAAAAAATATATTTATACGCCCGCCATATAATGGTGGGGGTATATAGTGATGCACTTGTCCGTCCATCCATCCTTGCGTGCGTGTGTACGTTCGTCCCACCTATGGTTTCCAGACATTTAAAGGAAAACTATTACAGATAATCAGTTCATTTCTTGCATATAGCTTTCACACCAAGAAATACAGGCCAAGTTCGAATATGGATCATGTCCTCAATTTTGTGCAGAGTTATGCCCCTTGAAACTTAAAAAAATCCAAAATTTTGTGGTTTCAGGACGTTTAAAGGAAAACCGTTACAGATAATCAATTCATTCCTTGCATATAGCTATTACACCAAGAAATACAGGTCACGTTAGAATATGGGTCATGTCCCTCAATTTTGTGCAGAGTCATATCCCTTGAAACTTACACAAATTCAAAATTTTGTGGTTTCTGGACATTACAAGGACAGCTGTTACAGATAATAAATTCATTTCTTGAATGTAGCTATTATACCAAAAATTACAGGTTAGGTTTGAATATGGCTCAATTTCATGCAGATTTGTGCCCCTTCAAACTTCCAAAATAATCAATATTTTATGCTTGCCTGACATTTAAATGAAAACTGTAACAGGGAATATATTTATTTCTTAGATATAGCTGTACATTGAGAAATACAGGTCAAATTCAAATAAAGGGTCATGTTCCTCAATTTTGTGTTGAATTGTGCACCTTCAAACTTCTTATACATTGCTTATATACTGAACAAAAAAAATCATGTCCTTCTTTTTGTATTGGTTTTACATGACTCGATCGTGAAAACAAATTTTATTCAGAGGTGGTATGCTCGAAAAATATTTTTTTGAATTAAATGTTCAACGGTATATCCATTAATTGTCAGATTCTGACAACGATCTTATTAAATTCATGTTATTGTGACGACATAATCAAGGTTTTAACCAAAGGGGTTTCACCTGTTTGATCCTCTCTGGTAAGGGCGTTTCTGAACCCAAAAGAATTTTACTTAACAAATCGGTATCTGCATATCCTTAGATACACTTTCAATGTGTTTTTGGTATTTGACATAGCACATGGCCGACTGTGGACTTTCGGTGTCATTTAAGCTAAATTTTCTTGAATTACAAGCTATTTGACTGATTTATGGATAATCGATATCACAATTTTTTCCGTTTTTCAATGGAAAAATCCCCTGTGCTTATTTATACACTCTTTTCTTTCGAAAGCAGTCAACCAGAACAAAGAAAGAGAGAAAATTTCCTTACAAGGTGAAAACGCTTTGTTTCTTCACGCTTCATCGCGTTCAATGTCTGAGTGATAAAAAGAAAATTTTGGAGTGTTTATTGAGTTAGTTTTACTATTTCGAGGGCTATAACGTTTCATCTGCACAAGTGGTGACCTGTCATTTTTAGGGACATAACTTTTTTTGTTCAGTATATGTAAAATATGCCGGGCAGGGGTATCATTGATCCTTAGATCAACAATAGATTTCATTAACATTTGTATTCTGTAATGATACATGTAGCTTTCCTTTGGTACAATGACTTTTGATCTTGACCTACATTTTGACTTAAGATTATTTTTCAGATAAGACATGTAATTTGTTGTTCGGCTGATGAATACCATCTTTAGCAGTTTCTTTTTCTTATTTTGTCATCACAAATCAATGCAACTTTGCCATGAAGGTATTACAAGTCACATGGTGTTGGGAATATATTTTCCTTAGCAACACTTAGTCTTTGCAGTTTCATAAAAGAATAATGGAGCCACTATAACTCACCATAGTCAAAGGATTTATGTTGAAGCATAATCAAAGCAACCTATCAAACTTCTCTAGGATTAATAAATGTATTAGCTGTATACATTGGGAAAGATGTCACAGCTAATAAAATCCATTGAGAGCCATCTTGTTCCACTGATTGGGTAAAAGGCACAATCTTAGTAGAAGACCTTACATTTCTCCCTTGTTTCATAACATTCTATCCCGATGATCATGGAGAGGTCCAAAATGCATTAGCCAATCAGATCTATTATGGCTCCCATCACGATTTACTCCTCGAGTATACTTGATCTCAGTAAAGTTTTGTAAAACTCTATGCAGCAGTCCCCAAGGAGAAGCAAAAATTATGTCTGCTAGTCAGATCTTTGATAGCCATCTTAACAGACCAAGGTTTTGAAAAAAAAAACTCAAACTGTGAGTACAAGTAGGCTACCTGTAAAGGTTGGTGAAATCCTATGCAAAGGTTGAGAAGTCTAAAATGCATTAGCCAAAAAGACCAATAGGCAGCAATTTAGTTTGATCAGGTTCAAAAGCACAAACTTCGTAGAGGATGAGGAGTACAGACTTCCTGTCAAGTTTCTTGAAATCCTGTGCAGTGGTTTCTCAGACGTGGAAAATGTATCAGCCAATCAGACATTGGAAGTGAATTTGTTTGACTGATCTTGTGTTACTGAAAAACACACTTAGTGATGCATCCTGGGTACATACTTCAATCCTTTGAAGTTTTATACAATTCTATGAAGCAGTTTCAAAGAGGTAAAAATTACAAATTATTTGAAACATCCTCAACCCAGTTAAGCCTTCTCTGATGAATTGAAAATCTTTTGACACTTGAATCTCAGTCTTGTGTACATTCTATTAGTTGAATTTATGAAGAATGAGACATAAGATGAAAACAATTATATTTATTGGCATCTCTAGAGCAGGTCACAAAGTAGATTGACTGAGGATAGATTATGTTAATGGTGGTACAAATCATAACTAATATTCTATGTACACACAGAAGACTGGAAAATAAAACTGGGGCAGGCAATTATACAAGTCTTGTCAATTTGTTATGATGATGATATATATACTTATGTTCTATCAAGAAAAATAAGCAAAATTGTACAACAAAGCAAATTTCTGAAACATGTATTCACAGAGTATCTTATGATTTCATTTCAGAATCTGAATTTTCTTTCACAAATATATGTGTGAAAAAGTAAGAATTTGACATGATATATACTTCTCCATTTTTTATTGGCTTAGTAGTGTGTACAATAATTCTAAATCGGAGCTGTGCAAATACGATACATGAAATTATACACGAAGAAAGACCAGTTGCCCTATATGAACAAACTCAACATTTAACAGTTAAAGTATGATTAAATATCTGATTACTTGGAAGTAAAACAAAATAATTGTTTCAATCAAAAAGATTTTTAAAAATATGAAAAGAAAAAAAAATAAATCTTCTGATTTCTAACAATTTCTAAATCATTCTATTAAACATATATAAGGGAATATCTTGTGGTAATTTCAACAAGAAAGAATTCTACAATGAATCTAAATAATAATGATTAAGAAAACTTCTTACATTTAAGAGGGTAGTCTTTTGAAATACAAAGTGCTTCTTGTATAGGAAAAAGTTACAAAATAGTCTTTGAAGCAGATGTTCAACTTTATATTTGTGTAGGGGGTAAAAAGGTATACATGTATTTCTAGGAAACCTATTCAATTTTTCATGAGTGGCAATTAACTGTGACTTTTTTTAGGGGTGGGGATGTTTTTGAGATGTTCTCTTGTTAAGATTCTAGTACTGTGTATAATCATTCCTTTAAATTTGAATCTGATTATACAATTCAGAGCCTCTCAAGACTACTCCAAAACAAGGAGTTGTCAATATTGAATAAAACACTCGGAAAATTCACTACAATTTATTTCATAAACATCTTATTCAAATAATCCTATTTGTCTGGATATAGACCCTTTTGCGCTGATGTATGTTCAGTTCACATTTGTCTTTTCGTAGAACGATTTTGACCACCAGAACAATCAAATGATGTCATTCTTGACGATGCATGCTACTATTTTGAGCGGAATGAAGTCATTTAATTGTTCTGGTGTGCAAAATTGCCCTATTAAAAGAGTAAAGTGAATCAAATGGATATTAGCGTGAAAGGGTCTATTAGATTCTTTGAAGTTTTGGGTTTGTCTAATTACTCCATAGTAAAACTTTCCCCAGTCCTATACAGATATTCCTGTTAGAAGTCAGTGTATGATAAAAAAAAATTACTTTGTCAATATATTACTTTATGGACATGGTTTATATTGAGCTTGGACATACATTTCTCTATTTTCATATGAGATCTCTGGAACCATTAAAGTGAAGAACTATCTCTTCATGCATGGTAAGTATGATGTACATTTGTGGCCTGCAGAAGTTCAGATGTGAAATTTCATATATAAAAGTTACAAAATTAAAGGTCGAAAAGAGCTACATGGAAGGGGGTACATAATAAATATAGGAACTTTTGTAGAAATTGATAATGTACAGTTTTCACTGATTTATCTTAAGAAATAATGTACCAGATATGGGGGGGAAAGGAGGATGGAAATATGACAATAAAAATTCATAAATATATAATACGATCTCCCATCTGAATGATCTAAGAACAACACTTAGACAAAGTTAACGTAAAAAGTAATTCCCTATCCTCAAGGTCCCATTTGAGGAGGGGGGATTACTCTTTGTTTGACTATATCTACTATCTGAAGATCAGCAAAGTTTGATACAAAATATGAGCTATTTAACACAGAAACTACAAATCCTAAGTCTTGAACCAGTGGTCCATAAGGAACGCGAATAGGAGATCTATGCTAACATGTAACATTGTTTGTTATATAAATCACTCGAATCTCCCCAATGCTATTTTTGTGTGTAGCAATAGATGTAAACACACAGACAATTAAATCAATCTTTCTCTAATTCAAGAACAATCAGTCATACAATCATACTCGCCAATTAAACATACATCAACTATCTTATACAATATTCTACATCAACTGAGCACACCTTCGCATTTTGTGTATACTTCAAATGTTGATAACTTACTACATTTTTACAAACATTTGCACTATCTTGATAACTACATTTTTAGCACTGATCACTCTGTAATCCACCATTTATTTAAAAATACTGTTTACTAACATTCTAAACAATTAACTTCACATACAATTTTGAATAAGATGGACAATTCATAATAATATAAAGAAACGTAAAAACTTTCCTTGTGTAGATTCTTATATTAATCTCTACATTTAGTCTTCTCTTTTTTTATAAATTGTTTTATAAATGTGTTTAAATTGACTTAAGGCTTAATCTTTTAAAAATTGATGTTGAAAATCTTTTAAAGATTGACATTTTTTTCAACATAACGGTGAATTTGGGTTTTTTTTTCAACATAATAATTTTTGCGGAGGTATACAATCAATATTTCAAAATAAAAAATAAGAAAGAAACTTCTAAGGTATAACTACATGTATATACTTTTATCAATAAAAGCTTTAGTCTTTATCTTGTAAAAACAATTGTTTATTTTTTATGAAGAATCGGAAATCAAGAGTGTCCTCAGCTGAGGCAATAAGAAATTCACATGAAACTTAAACAACATGTAAGTATCTTCTTGAGTACTCCATGTGTTACTACAATACCTTAAACGAGTTTTCTGATAGAGAATGCTTCAAATAAGTTCATATTGTTCGGAAGATATTTCTAAAACACCTTACAAATGAATATTGCTTCGTTGTTAGCTACAAAATAGCACTAATCACAAGCGAACCAAATTTCATGACAACTATTCACATCTTTCACAAATATACATATATTTCAACATTTTATATAAAACTGACGTTTTAATGGATATGCCACAGCTCTCATATGAAGATTCCAGATGAAATATACCATGTAAAGGTACATTTACTGATGACTACATCTTCAATTGAATACATGTAAATCTGCATCTTGAAACATTACATGAAAAGAAAGTCCCAATATTAATAAGTGGTAAATATTTCTTCAGCCTAGATTTTCTGAGAATCGATACAAAATGCAGCATTACAAATATACCGTCTGATTATGACTTTGTATGAATACAAAAATGATTACACACAATCAGACGGATTTTAATGCTTTTAATATCTTTCATCACTTACACCTTTTCTTTTGGCATTCAATATGACAAATCCCTGTGAAGAATTAAGATATTACTTGACAAATGTCAGAATTCTTTAGTACATATATATATATATCTATATTAATAGAGATCATAAAAGAATTGACAATTAGAAAGAAATCAAGGTCAACTAAATAAGATTCAGTATCTTTGTACATGTAAATCTTGTGATTGCTAAACAAATCAAAACGTTTTTATGTCCTAAGATTTCTATTACAAATTTGATAATCTGGATAAGTTTTGATGTAATCAAGTCACATCTTGGTAAATATGTAGTTATATATGTAAAAGAAGAAGAGCAACGCTAAAGAAAACTCAAAGTAAGTCTATGACAAGATGCTATACTGAAGTCTATGAGAGTCTGGGTGCATTGAAGTATTACAATGTGCTATGATGAGCCGTGTTGCTGCGAATTGTGAACATGGTAGTAAGGATTGCTTCATGACTCTCTCCCTTACTTCTCTTCATCCTGGAAAATAAATGTGCTCTATCTTATAACAAAATCATAAATATCATATAGAACATAAATGTGATCTATCTTACAACAAAGTCATAAATATCATATGGAACATTCCTAGTGTCCTGAAAGAGAGCCATTGATTTCATAGGTATACAGAGAGTCTTGAGAAAACTTATCAAGAAAAGGGCAAAAGAAGACTCTCCTCTACATTTCATCTAATAAGAAGATACCGGTATATAAATTTCTCCTATCAAGTGTGAGCTAGAAAATTTTAGAAATGTTAAAAATTTATTCTTAATGAGTGACATTGAATCTTCATAAATCACCTTGATTGACCTTTGTACAAAATTAAAGAAATTACCTTGACCTTTGCCCTTCTGACTTCAAGGTTCATGTATCAAATCACAGTGCATGTAAAAAGTATCTCTTTCAAAACGTCACAACTTATTTTTTTATTTTACAAGTGCATGTACATACATGTACTTAATTAACAAATGGACAGACCACCAAACAAGGTGATACCTATACAATTAACAAAGGACTTCCACATTTCAAAGCAGTTTCAGAATAATATTAGCAAGCACAAGTTACAAAAAAACACAACATACAACCTCACTCTAGTTAAAATCACATTTCTTAAACCACTTTCCACTAAATTTTATGTGACTCGGAAACAATGGGCAAAAATTGAACTTGAAAAATATTTTTCATCAAGGAGTCAAAAGTGATCTATGAATGATACTTGATCCAAGATAAAGTTAAAGACATCTGTTTGTGAAACAATATGCTCCTGTCAGCAGTTACCTTTTGTATAAAAGTCAAAGTCATAAGATAAAATTATCTTTCGTATAAAAGTCAAGGTCAAAAGGTACAAATTCTGGTATCAAAAGAAAGGTGTTGCCAAAAGGAATACTCAATATGAAAGTCCAATCTTATGCATAAGATAAAGTTTTACAATAGTGGGACAAAAACTGTCCTAAAGGTCAAAGTCACAAGGTAAAAATGTCAAGGTCATTTGGTATTATAAGAAAGGGAAGTTAAGAGGAACACAAATGAAAATATCAAAGCTGTCTTACTATTCAAATCAAAAATTTCACCAAAGGTATGAAATATCATAGCCCACATTCACCAAGAAAAGTTTTTTTTTGTTAAAAGTTTCTAAAACACAAACAGACAGTCAAAAAAAAAAAAATGCCTGCTAGATATTTCATTATGGGGGCATAATACTTTTTCATAATATTAAGGCAAAACTTATTGAACTGTGAACATATATACTAAATTCATTAAATGTAAACCCAAACAAGTCACCTACATGTACATGTATCATTTAAGTCAATAAAATAGGTCTGGTTTCCCTTACACATATATTATTAGGATATTAATTTTGTACATGTACACATACCGAGTAAAATTAACACCAGATACTACAAAAATCTATAAAAACAAATTGCACTCAGAATTGCATACCAAATAACGATCAGAATCTCATTGGATATTCAGTGTACCCTTCTTCAGACTGCAATATTTTACAAATATATTGTTTGTCTTATTATAATTTGACGTTTCATTTCAATAATAAATCATCCTTGTTATCCATATTTTATTTTCTTATCGATGTACTGATATAGAGAACGATTGAAAAAAGGCATACTTTAGCAACCATATCACTTGAATATGAAAAGGGCATTCCATTCAACATTTTTTCATAAGGAAATCTGATGAACAAATTACAATGCAAAAATTGCCTTTTTCAGGAAATAAAACTTTCATTTGTAACTAACCAGGAAGTCAATCATAAGGTATACTCACATCATCGGGTTTCTGTGGCCGCAATTTGTTTAGTATATTATCTATAGTGCATTTCCTGAAAATTAACAATAAATGTTAATAAGATGGATTAGAGTGTATCAAAATGTGCTCATTTTCATAATTTTAAACATGATGTGGCATATTCTTCCATAAATATCCTTATTTCCTACATCACAATAGGGCCTCCTAACTTCAAGTACCCATTATGTGAAATAGCATCATTTAATGCCTCGTTCACACGGTTGTGCAATAAATTTATTTTGAAGTAACTTTATTGCGCAACAAATTTGTTTCACAATAAGCTTTTTTGTGTACACATGAGACCGAAACTATAAAATGCCAATGCACATGCACAAGAATCATGAATAATAAAACACCGCTAAAGACGGTATGGCCGGATTGCAAAGTAAGTTTTTGTCACTAACTGGGTCAAGGTCAATAGGTCAAATAATACAGCATAAATTGAAAGGTTTTGTCAGAGGCAACCTACATGTATAAAATAAAGTTTCTACAGCATACAGTTCCATAGATTTTGCTTAAACCAGGAACTTTAATCAAAATCCTTGACTAGGTCAAAGTCCAAGGTCAAGGTCACTAGGTCAAATGTTACTGCATAAATTGAAAGGTCTTGTCATGGGCGAGCTTCATTAATATATAAAGTTTCTACTGCATACAGTACCATAGATTTTGCTTAAACCAGGAACTTTAACCAAAATCTTTGAGTAGGTCAAAGTCGAAGGTCAAGGTCACTAAGTCAAATGTTACGGCATAAATTGAAAGGTCTTGTCATGGGCAAGCTTCATGTATAATATAAAGTTTCTACTGCATATAGTTTCTTAGATTTTGCCTCTACCAGAAACTTTAACCAAAATCTTTAACTAGGTCAAAGTCCAAGGTCAAGGTCACTAGGTCAAATGTTACGGCATAAATTGAAAGGTCTTGTCATGGGCAAGCTTCATGTATAATATAAAGTTTCTACTGCATATAGTTTCTTAGATTTTGCCTCAACCAGAAACTTTAACTAAAATGTTGACGGCAGACGGACGGACGGACAGACAGACGGACGGACGGACATCGTCAATCTATAGACAGGAATTGCTTTGCAATCGGGCCAAAAATTAACGTACAACAGATACCTTAATGAAAAATTGTTCCAATAATTTTCGTAAAGTCTAAAAAGACTATTTTGAGAGGTAGTAACATAACAAATATTAATTTATTTGTCATTTCAGTCTAGAGCATGATGTCATTCAATTGTGACGTCATTTTTTACAAGGGGTCCAGACTTACAGAAAAGTGTTCTTTAACTTCTTATATATACGAAAAATCAGCATTTCTCAATATTAATAGAACCTTAAAAATAAAACACCGCTAAAGACGGTATGGCCGGATTGCAAAGTAAGTTTTTGCCACCAACTGGGTCAAGGTCAATATGTCAAATAATACAGCATAAATTGAAAGGTTTTGTCAGATGCAACCTACATGTATAAAATAAAGTTTCTACTGCATACAGTTCCATAGATTTTGCTTAAACCAGGAACTTTAACCAAAATCCTAAACTAGGTCAAAGTCCAAGGTCAAGGTCACTAGGTCAAATGTTACGCCATAAATTGAAAGGTCTTGTCATTGGCGAGCTTCATTAATAATATTAAGTTTCTACTGCATACAGTACCATAGATTTTGCTTAAACCAGGAACTTTAATCAAAATTTTTGAGTAGGTCAAAGTCCAAGGTCAAGGTCACTAGGTCAAATGTTACGGCATAAATTGAAAGGTCTTGTCATGGGCAAGCTTCATGTATAATATAAAGTTTCTACTGCATATAGTTACTTAAATTTGCCTCAACCAGAAACTTTAACCAAAATCTTTAACTAGGTCAAAGTCCAAGGTCAAGGTCACTAGGTCAAATGTTACGGCATAAATTGAAAGGTCTTGTCATGGGCAAGCTTCATGTATAATATAAAGTTTCTACTACATATAGTTACTTAGATTTTGCCTCAACCAGAAACTTTAACCAAAATCTTTAACTAGGTCAAAGTCCAAGGTCAAGGTCACTAGGTCAAATGTTACGGCATAAATTGAAAGGTCTTGTCATGGGCAAGCTTCATGTATAATATAAAGTTTCTACTACATATAGTTACTTAGATTTTGCCTCAACCAGAAACTTTAACCAAAATCTTTAACTAGGTCAAAGTCCAAGGTCAAGGTCACTAGGTCAAATGTTACGGCATAAATTGAAAGGTCTTGTCATGGGCAAGCTTCATGTATAATATAAAGTTTCTACTGCATATAGTTACTTAGATTTTGCCTCAACCAGAAACTTTAACCAAAATCTTTAACTAGGTCAAAGTCCAAGGTCAAGGTCACTAGGTCAAATGTTATGGCATAAATTGAAAGGTCTTGTCATGGGCATGCTTCATGTATAATATAAAGTTTCTACTGCATATAGTTCCTTAGATTTTGCCTCAACCAGAAACCTTAACCAAAATGTTGACGGCAGACGGACGGACAGACAGACAGACGGACAGACGGACATCGTCAATCTATAGACCGGAATTGCTTTGCAATCCGGCCAATAAAAACGTCGAATAGGTATATTAATAAGTATAACAATCTCTTTCTCTTATCATGATGATGCGCATGCGTCAGATTTATAGCGCAACAATTTTGCTTAGCGTTTACACGGCAGAATTTTTTGCACAATAAAGTTACATGTATTGCGAAACAAATAGAAAACTTATTGCACAACAAATTTTGTCATGTGAACGCAAAACAAATTTATTGCGCTACAAATTTACGTTTATTGTGCAATAAACTCTCCGTGTACTAATGAAAACATACATGTACAATTTAAAGTATGAAAACTCATTTTTAGATATAGAAAAATGATCCAGATCTTTTGAACCAATATACAAACTAACTGCACATAAACAACAGAATGTTGCTAAAATCATTAGGAGCCCCCGTAAGCTGTAGGCAAACTTTGTGCAAGTATTCAGTAATGTAGAACACTGCAAACAGTGACAAACAATTGTTCTCGTATCCAAAGCTTTACTTTGACCTTTAATGCACGTATATCACTTTTTGGGGGTGCTAATTTACTCTGACTTTTCATCATAACTTAAATAAAGTTAATTGTCAGTATGAATTCTGGTCAGGTATTAACTATCAACACTTTGCATATGTCCTTGATAATTTTTTTGTGCTGCTGGCTAGGTATCATTTATCACCAATATGCTTGTGTCCTCAATATTTTCTATATATAATTCCAAAATACCTCTGGTAAGGGTATTAAAAGCTTAATGATTTAAATAGTATAAACTTTGTTGAAAAATTTAGAAGTTGATCCACCATACTACAGGCAGAGATGGTGATAATATATGTAACCCCCTCCCCCTTCATTTATCTTAATAGAATGTTCAAACCTTTATCATTAAGCAAGAACCTATTGTCAGATTTTCCTGAAATTGAACGTACATGTATTGTGTGCAGAGGGTTCCAGTGTTCTCCGTCTAATTTTATAATCTAACTCCAGAAAATTAAGATTTCAGAGCCAAGTATGCCAAATCAGTAAGTAAATGCATGTATATGTACTATCTGTTACAGGTATGAAAAAAGAAAACATCACAGTAGCTGTTTCAAGGTACAATGTACTGCGTGACTTCAAAATACAATGAAGCACTTGATAATAAAATGTATATGTTCATGAACTTGGTGAAGGACCCATGTAAGAGTTTTCACTTCATATTGAATGGAGACCATTATAGTGTTCCATAGAGAGATGATTTATGATGACACTTACTTAGAACTAAGGCCCCCTCCTGGAGGTAAGGGTAACTTGTCTCCTTCCTCGGATTCTTCGTTTAACATGGCCATGATGTATGCTAAATCCGCTTCAGCTGTCTCTGGTTGTGATAGTATACCTAAAAACATTACTCAAATGTTATTGGGTTTTATACAAAGGATCATGATCAATGATAATTAGAGAAAAATTTGAAAAAATACCATACATATTAATTCTATGCAAAGGTCTTCCGACAAACGATTACATATATGCTTTAAAATAATGTTTAAATGTAATTTATAGAACAAGACTCAAACAACGTAAAAACATGACTTTGATTGGATCTGATCATAATTAACACATTACTGTAATTTTATTTCACTTCCAGTGATATCTTTTCAGTAAATGCGATATTTCAACCAGTTTTCAAGAATTCTATTCATGTCATCCATTACTTAAACTTTTCAATGTAATTTGGTCTCCAACCTTTTATTTTTGCCTCTATTTTTTCATCCAGTTCTTTATCTTGCTTTATGGCTTCCTCGGAGAGTCTTGGGGCCCCTTCAAACGCAACTATCACAATGCTCATATTATCTCTGCTACCCTGAAATCCAGGAAAAATAGTTTCCATGTATACATAACCATATGAATTGAAGAACTTTAACATGATTGCTTCATTTTTGGACAGTCATAGATTCCCATATAAATTTTCATGTATGTTTTGAACTTGCTTGTATGAAGCGATTTTAGCAATCAATGAGTAGGTATAAATAACAAAGCACAGCATGTCAAGAAAAGGTATTGGGGCAGGTAACAGAGGAGACTGTTTTATAATAGGAACAGGTTTGCCATATGTTACATGTTAAAATATATGTGACCTTGAAGTTGACCTTGACCCTCACTATATGTTGATTCTCATCAAGTTCCATTCTTGCAGTTTGATAGGAGTACATTGTATTACATGTATGTACATGATGTATAGAGAGCTCTTGAAATCTTCCAATGAAATGTCGGACATTTGGGAAATTTTATTTGTCCAAATAATAGATATACCACGAGTTTTTATCAGACCATTCAATTTTTTTTATCGAAAAATCCAATAAAAGTGATTCATTTCATGAACACTGTGTATATCAAGAGTTATAGCCATTCAAATATAGGTGTGACTACCATGCAGTCAGACAAAGTGCCCCTACATATCAACTTTGAGTTGAATTTAACAAAAATTGGACCTGTTAAAACAAGACCATACTCTCTGACAGAGACTGAATAACAATTCATTAATTAACTAAAGTACTTCATATCTGTCAAAGAAATATTTGGGCATTCCTATTTCAGGTGAACAGATTTATAAAAACAAGTTTTCAGAAAATTTTGAGACATACTGGTTTAATCTGATTACCAGTGGCTTAAAAAGACACATTTTCATCCTATGGTACATTCGACACACTGTAGTCCAGTCTTTACAAAAACTTCTTAAAACCACTATCCTGAAGGCGAAGACAATTTAAAATTTTTTTTTGTATAGTTTACATAGTGAAATTCTACCAGACCTACAAAATTTTTAATAGCCATGGATGTTGGGCTAGCGAGTTTCCGTAAAGACTGGTAGTCACTTCCTTTTCCTGCATTTACTGAATTAAAAAGTTCTAGAAACACAAGTTGGCTCAGACAGATTTCACTTTGACCCTCAATTTACATCACTGTACAGCAAAAAATTTAATAAATACAGAGTTACAGTATGTAAAACAGTTGCATCAAAGTGGTGACGGAATCATGATCAAAACAATGCTGAACTTGTGAATGCTTTAACTACACCCAATCCCAGAGAGTACTTGTACCAATCTATACATATATCTTCTACAGTTTCATTAAAATCTCATTATCTGTGTAACATCAATAACCCATCCCAAACAGCTTAAATGACAAGTTTTTTTTTTAATTCTGTGATCGATTACTGTACAAAGTACAGTACATGTAATTTTATACGACCTTATGACCTTTAAATGAACATTTAATTGATTTCCATTATCTGTAATTCAAGTATAGGTACAGGGGTAATATTAATTTAGATGGATGCAAGATTTTCTCATCCTTTCTCTCATCTATAAAAGCAGATGTTAGGTCTTTGTATGTATAATGTAGCAGAGGGACAATCTGATAAAGGCAGAAATATTCATTTGGAATTTTTATATCTTTCTATAGAAGTTACCTAAGAATTCTAGGAATATAAGAAATTTTGAGGAAAGAATATCATTTCAACCCTACAACACAACATACATAACATTGATATACCTTATAGAGACAAGTGTCCACCACCATGTTACAAATTGCTTCTAAACTTTCTGTTATCTTCATACGGCTGCGAATAAATTCACAAAGTTCATCGTTTGACATTACATCCCAAATACCATCACAGGCTAAGACTAGGAACTCATCGCCTTCGCTTCTTTTTTCTACTGAAATTTCTGGCTCTGGTGAAACTAACTGTTCACAAGGACCCATTCCCTGAACATTTTTATATTCAAAGTCTCCCAGTGCCCTTGACACTGCCAGTGACCCATTGACTCTCTGTATCATAACACTCCCACCAGCTCGCTGTATCCTTTCTTTCTCCGCTGGATTGACAGGCTTGTGGTCATATGTTGAGAGGTGACATTGACCTGCCCTACTCAAGACTGCTCTGGAATCGCCACAATTTGCAAAGAAAATGTGTTCAGGTGATACAATGGCACAAACAGCAGTAGATCCACTTTTGTCTTCACCACTGACCATTTCTGGCATGCTCCTAATTTTTTCATCCAGCTGTAAAAATCCCGTTTTAATTCCCTTATTAACATCCTCTAGTGAGGGTGTAGTTTCTGTGCCCTCTTTTAATTCTAATTTAGCTTTAAAGTCATCATTTGATACTATTTCTTGCAGAAGTTGCTCGGCACATGTAGCTGATACTTTAGCTCCAGCATGCCCATCAAAGACGGCAAAGAAAGACCACTCCTTCAAACCATATGGTAATCCTAGAATAGCAGTATGTGCGTCTTCCATCTCCACACGCCATCCCTGCATGCTGCTAAGTCCATAGCGCAGACCATTGCCAATTCCTCCCTCATTATGCTTATCTGTCTTTGGTTTATCTAAAAATGCTCCCATCACTACCTAGAAAAGAAAATCATTTTTCTATTGTCATTTACCACATTCTATATATTCTTGTACTCAGTGTTATGACAACTCTGCAGGGTGAAATATACTCATTGTTCTATTCTCATAGAAGTATTTTTTAAAGCATATAGAAATAGAATTATTATACCTCTACTTGTTTTTTCCTATCTAAAAAAGTTACTCATTAAAACTAGCTATAACCCGCCTGATGAGACTATTTCCCTGCAAAGGGTGCGTTAGTTGAGAGGACTATTTCCCTAGGGAAATAGCTTCGAAATGGGGCGGAGCTACAGAGCGTGACTTCGAAATGGGGCGGAACTACAGTGCCTGAAGGTATAATAAAACAGGTAAAGTATACCATCGAGGGAGTTAGCATGAGGCTTCGCCTCAGGAAATAGGTCTAGTCTCGAGAAACCAGAATCATGCTAACTCCCTCAACGGTATACTTTAACTGTATACTATCCTACAGGGACAAATACAATAGAAGTGGTGGAAACAGCAGCCAATAGTCTTCTTACACTATTAAAACAACTTTGAACTTCGCCCTTTGTCGTTTGGCAAAAGAAAATAAAACGCCGCTAAAGACGGTATGGCTGGATTGCAAAGTAAGTTATTGTCAGTAAAAAGTTAAAGATTGTCCATATGTTTGGATCTATATTACTCAAATTTTTATTTACTAGTAGTAAGTGTGCCTTGTATATTTCATGACTAAACTTATGTTGTTTTGGGTATAAAAGAGACGAGAAATAACATTAATTGTCGACGGTAACTAGGTCAGGGTCACTAGGTTGAAGGTCATGGTATCAAGTGACAGACCAAATCACAAGGAATCTACATCTGAAATATCAAAGCCATGTCTCTAATAAATACAGAGATATACATGTAGCTTATGTGAATTCTTTTCAGTAGGTCAAAGGTCAAGGTCACTAGGTCAAATGTTATGGCATATATTGAAAGGTCTTCTCATGGACAACCTACATTGCCAAAGTTATAAACTTTGCATTAATTAAAAAAAATTAACCCTCCAAAATATCAAAATATAAAGATAACTTATTGTAAATATTTCTGGCTCATAATATTTACAACGAAAATGGAAAACCCCGAAGTTACACATGCACATTACCATGATTACAAATTTGAAATAATAATGACATATATTATTCAACTTAATATAGGGTAATACGGGTACATTTTCACGGATTATGTAGTAGGTAGTTAACAAACTTTCAGACCTTTCCAGATTGATGACAAGAAAGCTTCATGAGATAAAGCTCACCTTTTACGACATGAGTTTATTTATAAATATTGTGTTTTTAAAGTAAACTGGTAGCGTAGTGGTTAGCGCGGTGGACTACGAATCCATAGGTCGTGGGTTCGAATCTCGCCGTCGCCGGACATTTCAAACCATTGTAACCTTGGGCAAGTTACTTAACACTACGTTGCACTCTCCCTACCCAGGAGTAAACCGGGTACCTGGCACATGAGACGAGCTTGAAATGTGAATGAAAAGCATTAGCGCCTGAACGGCAGCTCTGCTTGTATACTCCCAAGGGAGTTGAGATTGCACTGGATTATACAGGTCTCGCCAGGGAGGTAATTGTGGAAGTCGCGTGAGGCTAAAGCGAACGAGACTATAAACCCCCCCTACCTTTAAACATTGAAAATTCCCATGAATAAAATATGCTACATTTATATACCTGGGACAAGTGAGTGTTTTGTATGTTTCTTTACCCAATAAAACCAAAATGATAAAATTAGATAATATACTCAATTTTCTAGAAGATACAGGGTAAACATCTTTAAACCAGAAACTTTATTTAAACCAAAATGTTGACAGCAGACCGAGACGGATCGTCAAACCATAGACTGGAACTACTTTGCAATCCGACCAACAAAAACAATATAGCAAACAATGGTGAACCCAATAGGAATCTGCATTAGATCAAAGTCAATTTACTTTTTCAGTTTCATCTCAGTGGTTCCATTTGTGCTAAAATGCTGATTTCAATAAATGCAAAGCTTTACCTTGAATTTTGACCTCAAATCAATTCAGATTCTCCTATGTGTGAAAGTGTAATTCATAACTGTAGGTCAAGTGCATGTATTACCAAGTAAAAATAAGTTTGACAGTTGGACCAAAAATTGAATAGGGATCCTCCTTAGGTCATAAACAATAATAAACTGTATGACGTGTTTCATCAATGCAATAGTTTTCCTACAGAAATGCTGTTTTCTATAAATACCACGATTGATTTTGACCTTTAAATATGCTCCAAAATCAATGGTGTTCTACCTTAGTTCATTAATAAAGCAATCTATGTAAGCAGTTTCATTATTGTAGGTCAAGAATTACGTGAGCTACCCTGTGGTATTGCAGTTAAATTCTGTTTTCCATATATGCAAAGACTTATCTTCTACCATTTGACCACAAAATCATCAGGGATCTTCAAACATCATGGTCATAGGCAATCCATGCCTGTACATGTAATCACACTGCTGCAAGTTGAAAATTATTTGAGGTCATATACAAATGTATTGTAAGGTGTCTAATACTGCTTACAATACATATTAATGAGCTGAGAAAAAAAATCAATAGATTTCCTTCCTTCCTCATGGACAATCTATGAGCTAAGAAGAAGAATTACAATACCTTTGGGTACCATATTCAACTTCATGGACAGACAGACATGGTAAAACCAGTGAGTATGCTCCCTTAAACTTTAAAACCAGCTTCAGGGGTACTATAGTTAAATATATCCTTTCAGATTCTAGCAACTTGACATTTCTTATCTGAAGTAAAATTCGAACTTTAGCTTTAAATTGAAATATGTGAGAAATACATAATTTCCAATCTCTAATACGAAAGATACATCATTTCAGACTTGAAGCTCTCAAAATTTTGCAAATTACTAGTACTTGCAAGCTTTGAAAGTTTTTACATTTACATAACTGTTCGACCCCATGATAATACTGACTTGTCATTTTTTGTCAAGTCTTTTTTTTTATCCAATCTGAATTCTTACATAGATGAACATGTTCCAATGTGTGGAGCAATACTACAAGGAAGTAATATATCTATTCTCCCACATTGCGTTTTCAATTTCAAGGTCAGATTTAAAATGGGCAATCACTTCCTCTCATCAAGGCTTATCTTTTCATTAAAGCTTTGATTTTGAACCCATTTCATGTACATTCCATTATACTTCTTTCATAACTTTGTAAATCCAAGCAAGCTTGAAATTAATGCTCGCCCACTTCTCTAATTGAAGACTGTGGGCTACCTAAACCATGCGACTTATTCCCCCACTTTGAGACTTTAATGTTTTGAAATCAAAGTGTCTTGATTGACCAATCGTCCTTATTATCCTCGGGTAACATGAAAACTAAGATATTTAACCAGAAGTCTCTGACGAGACTGTAGCTCTCCTGGTTGTTTTTTTCTTTAAAACATCAATTTCCTTTCTTTTTTTTAACCAAAGACCATAGGGAGCAGGTGCTCTAACAAACACAACAAAACAACATATCCATTAGACTGCAACTAGAATATCACTCATATAATTTATAATATCTGAGATATAGTATTTCAAAAAAAAAATGCTACACCCATATTCCAAGATCCTAGGGGCAAGGAGCTTCCAGCTCAAATGAACTATCAACGACACAACTAGACCACAGACCCATCACATTGCAAAAAGAATTAAGTCTCCATCATTTATTATTTTATAGTGTCAAAGGAGTTGCGAGCACACAAATTAAATAGAGTTATATAGGAGAAAATGACCACACCCATTTTCTAAGACCCTGGGGGCCAGGGGCTCAAACAAAATATCAGGTGCACAACTAGACCACAGACCCATCATATTGCAAAAAGAATTAAGTCTCCATCATTTATAGTGTCAGAGGAATTGTGAGCACAAGATAACAGAGTTATATAGGAGAAAATGACCACACACATTTTCTAAGACCCTGGGGGTCAGGGGCTCAAACAAAATATCAGGTGCACAACTAGACCACAGACCCATCATATTGCAAAAAGAATTAAGTTTCCATTATTCATAGTGTCAGAGGAGTTGCGAGCACAAGATTACATAGAGTTATATAGGAGAAAATGACCACACCCATTTTCTAAGACCCTGATGATCAGGGGCTCAAACAAAATATCAGGTGCACAACTAGACCACAGACCCATCATATTGCAAAAAGAATTAAGTCTCCATCATCCATAGTGTCAGAGGAATTGGGAGCACAAGATTACATAGAGTTATATAGAAGAAAATGACCACATCCATTTCAAACAAAATATCAGGTGCACAACCTGACCACAGACCCATCATATTGCAAAACGAATTAAGTCTCCATCATTTATAGTGTCAGAGGAGTAGCGAGCACAAGATTACAGAGTTATATAGGAGAAAATGACCACACACATTTTCTAAGACCCTGGGGGTCAGGGGCTCAAACAAAATATCAGGTGCACAACTAAACCACAGACCCATGATATTGCAAAAAGAATTAAGTCTCCATCATTTATAGTGTCAGAGGAGTTGCAAGCACAAGATTACATAAATTTTCATAACCACGCCTATTTTCTAAGACCCTGGGGGTCAGGGGCTGAAAGCAAATGTCAGGTGCACAACTAGACCACATACCAAGTAGGATGCAAAAAGAATTAACTTTTTATCACCTATGATTTGAGAGGAGTTGTGAGCACAAGAATTGTTTACGGACGGACGGACGGACGGACGGACAGACGCCTGACGACGGGGTATCGCATAAGCTCGACTGGTCTGAGACCAGTAGAGCTAAAAAAGCCTAGGGTTGGCAATTTTTGCGCACATTTTTCTCAGAATAAATAGGCTGGAATCCTGCCCTACAATATAGATACCTGTAATAAGATTTCAAAATCTGAATGAAAATCCGTAAATTAAAATCATTCAGGCAACATGACTTGCAGTCCTCAAGGAAACTTTCCTGACTAGCCCAAAGACAAATTCTATTAGCCCTTTGTACATATTGCATATAGCTTGTTAGTGAATGTCCACAACCCCGACAAAAATTCTAGTAGTATGCCCCCCAACATAAGGCTACAATGTGGTCAGATCTACTATGGCAAGGACCTGACTTGTTCAGAGTTGTTCTGCATCTTCTGTTGGTGCTTACTTGTCATCAGAGGTCTGAGAAATGCATTATACCCAGTAGTATCGCTAAAACTGCATGAAGCAACTTGGAACGATCTTTTCCTACATGCACAATCCAATACCATAAGTAAGATAAAGGGTAAATAAACTCGGATCAAGATCTGTGAAGTGCAATACCAAGTGGTATCTCTAAAACCTCTGCATTTTTATCAGGTTGGGACTGACCATACAATATCGAATTATCGATCATGCAAGTGCATAAATGTGTGACTGTCCTTCAAGTCAGTGACTGTAATGGTCTCATAAGGTAAAATAATTAATTAAGGCCTTAATTTTATGTTTTAGCTCATCTTATTTCAAGTGGTCAGAATACTCTTGGCATATAATATCAACTACCGATGTTTAGTTGACACTCAACATGTCTACTGGCAAAGACTAGGGAACAATGATCAAATTCATGGAATATCTTCTAAAAATCAAGGGTGCAGTTTCAAAAAGGAGATATTTTCCTCAAAACCACGGTTAATTGTTTGAAAATTTAGTTGTTTTTGTATCCCCTCACCAGAAGTTGTAATGATTGTTGTTAATCAATGACACAGTATGATGTTATTTATAATTAGAAATATATAGTAATATACAGTATGCAATAAGGGCAATTAAATCGAAACAAATCTTTTAAGAAAAACACGTAAATTAATGGAAGTATACACTTCATTTTTGAATCAAAATGCAGGTGTAAATTTACAGAAATTACTGGTGTTTTTTCTCATTTTTGGGGGAAGGGGGTCAGGGCCGATACATGGGGAAAATGTGTGCATGAACTACTCAAAGGGGAAATTTTAATAAATTAAAATTCTTGCAAAAACTGTGATAGATAGATAGCATCAATATAATTGGAATAGCTTTAAATACAAACAGGTACATTAGGCCACCCTAAATAAATTCTATGTTTAACGTCCACCGTGCATGCAGGTATTGGAAAATTTCCCAAAATAAAAAAAAAATTATTTTGAAAATCTGGACTTGTGCGATCTGTATTTTCGTGACCGTCACAATTCTTTGACATTCACTTTTTGGTTTCCATAAAGAAAATTCAGGGGAGTTCAAACATCTTTCTTGGGTTTCTGAGACGTTTTAGCCTTCACAAATGAACATTAGTCTTTAAAAATAGTGAGGGTTAGTATAGTCTTTAAAAATAGCGAGGGTTAGTATAATATAGTGTACAAAAGGTTGTATAATATCCTGATACAAGATTGATAATCATTGATTGCATGGAAATCAAAGAGAAGTGATTGTATGATTACAACACTTAGTCCTTTTACCTGTAAATTGTGCAAGTGTCACACATACATTTCAGAATCTAAGTCTTGCTTCATGGCATCTACCTGTCATCAGTAGAGATAATGTTCTACCAAGGACCAGAGATGTCAAAAAGTGTCAGCCTTGGAAATGTCTGACGAATATTCTTCCAGACTGACAAAAGTTTGCAGTTCTTTTCATTGTAATTACTAAAATTTTCTGACAGATTTCGACATCTCTGAAAGGATTTAGCGGCCACCCGGGAGGTAGTCTTATAATATATGCATGACCATATGACAAGCATAGGGTTCGAACCTCCCTTCCAAATATCTAGATTGTTAAAAAAAGACTACCCAGGAGGAAGCAAAAATTGAGCTTCATTATCAAAGTTGCAGTTCATTGCAAGAATTTTTAAGTCCTAGGTTCTGTTCCCTCCTTAGACATCCCCAACATTTCCCTTTATGCAAGCTGATGTTATATGATCATTTATGGCAACTCTTGATACTGTCATGATTCAGTTACAAACATGATGCTTATTATAGAATGGGCAAGTTTTTGTCTGTCTGAGCCTTATTCTGCATAATTATCTTTATACATATATTGCTTAAATGGATTTTCATGTCATTTTGCAAAAGAGGTCAAAACGCAATTTTTAATCAATTTAATATCTAATTATTAATTTCTATTGAAGCAAGGCTTTGTTTCCAGAGTTTACGAAAAGTGCCGGATTGCCGGTGATCTCCGGTGGATTTTTCAAATGTCTGCCAGTTTCTGATTCCGAGCCGGACAAAATGTCCGATGATTTTTTGTTCCAAGATAATAACACAATCGTCACCATTTTCCTTTAAACATATATACAATATTTGATTTTCAATGAAGACAATTTTAAGACCATGTAAAATTTGTTTCTCCGACATCGCCGCACTCTTTCAACGTCAGAATAAAAAGTATTTGTCATATTGTCACATTATCAATCTTTGGTTAAATGTGAAGTATTATTAATTTTATTCAATATGTTTAAAAGAATTCATTGTCCCGACTACGTAAGATCTGTCTATAAACATGTACAACAATAGATATATATTTCAGTGAAATCACAGTGTGTCCCGTATATTAAATTTTAGCATTGCATCACGAGTCATTTTACAGTAATGGCACGAGTTATGAATGACCACAATATAATGCTTACATGCCCACTCTATTCACATTTTGTGAATGAATTCTAGAGGAAATTGTATCGATATTGTACCCATTGACAATATAGAGATACATTTTGTACTGACCACATGCCATTATGTGTCACGGATATTTAAATAATGTTCATGACTACTACATCTTGTTATTTTTTTTTAAGTTTGTATACTTTTCAGTCTCTCGGATATTTAAATAATGTTCATGACTACTACATCTTGTTATTTTTTTTTAAGTTTGTATACTTTTCAGTCTCTCTCAGATTTTTTCTATATTATTGTTATATAATACAAACAGCAAATTCGAAATAAACCATTTTGTAATTGTCCGGTAATTTTTAGCTTTGTCTGGTAGATTTTAAGAAATTTCATTAAACTACAAGACAAATGTCCTGTGGATTTTTGGTCTCATTCGTAAACTCTGTGTTTCAAAATTTCGTTTGTTTTTTTATTTTCCTCTTTCCCTCGTACGTTTGAAGATTGAACCTGGACGTTAAACGTAGAATTTAATTAGGGTGGCCTTAAACATGTTAAAGGAACCATATTCTACCAACTTTTTTAAATTTTACACATTATTTTAAAACAATTTTTTGCCAAAGAAAAGATCTTTTATATGGGGTGAAATTTTTGTGACAGGAGGTGAAAATATATACACCAGAGAGGGGGGAATTGGGCCGAATAACGCCGAATTATTTTGGAAAGAAAAACACTGAATAATTTCAAGAAATTTTAAATAGAATTTGTGTTCTCTCTATTCAAAATGCTTCCACACATGGAACAAAAGGAGGACAGTAACTTGTTAAATGTCTCTGCCATATTCATTTACCTAAATAATGTTGTTATGATCCATTCAAACAGTCAATGAAATGCCGTCCAACTAATGACAGAGCGTTTTAACTATAAACAGGTGGGGCACACCCCCTGATTTGCGAGATCGTCTCTATAATGCGGTATAATCCCTGAATTGGGTCATGAAAATATCTCGAAAATGCGAGATGATTGTGATCTTAATGAGAATAAATCTGAATTTTGCGGAAAGAATGCAAAAGCGCATGACGTTTCCTGTTTGGTCCGAATTTCCTCTGCCCAAAAAACATAAAAATGTTTACTGTCAACGTATCGGATGCTGCAATGAAGCAGGAACTTGAAAATTAGAGATGCTTCAAGCTGAGAATCTTACCTACTCCCGACTTCAATGTTTATTTTCACCTTGAAATAAAATTTCTTTGATGGGAAAAGCCAACTGAGATGGCTGTGACATCTTTGAAAAACGTTTCTATACACTGACCCGGATATGACATTTGCATAATTAGCCAATGAGCATCAATCTAGTTCACTGCCCTACTTTCGTTATCAGTTCCAGTTATCATGTATGGAGAGCAATACGTAACATAAACTTGTGCATGTTGAATGTTCAGCAACATTGGATTTTTCTTTAATGCTCTATCATATTGTCAAATTGGTATCATTTCAGACTACACTGTTAATTGAATTTTATTCATCATGTTTATTTTATATTTTTTTTCATAGAATAAACGTATTTGTGAAAAAATAAAACTAATTATCATGAATGAAATATTCAACTATTTCAATTATTTTCTTCTTCTTGAATGTAGAAATGGCATGTTATGACATAATTATTCAGGTTTTTTTATTATTCTATGTCAACATCACTTATTCATTACTAAACATAATGAAATCTGGATAAAACGATCGTTCTTGTGACAAATGTTGACGGTTTGGAAAGACAACTCTTACACGATGCATCTCTGATGAACAACAACATTGAATCTTGAATCTTGAATATCATAACCCTAATGGGCCGCCATAGATTATTGACCATGCACTCTCTTGTGACGATGATTTTGCCTCGATGCGCAATCTAATATGCGCAATAGATTGCTGAAAAGAAAGTAGAGAACCTCAGCTCATCACATGTAAGTAAGTTTGTGGGAAAATAACGAAGTTTGCTGGAGAAATTATCAAATTTGTTATGTGAATATGACACGGATATGCAGAGGAGCTGATTTCAATTTAGCATATTTCAAAGTCGCATCATTATAATGCATAAAACTTGATTTGTCAAGAAGGAATGTGATCTAAATATTCATGCCATGGGCCGACAATGCTGCGCTTTTTTAATTTTTTCAGACGAAATTCACAAAAGTAATAAAACGGAACCAAAAATCTCGAATAAGAGGGATATTTTCGTCTCGATAATGCGACACCATCCCTCATTATAGAGACGATCTCGCAAATCAGGGGGTGTGCCCCACCTGATAAAAGTACTGTGTGTACAAAAAATGTTCCAAAAAACGCAAAATGCGGATTCAACAAATCAAAGGGGTTAATTGCGGTACATCGTTGTGAACTGTATAGTGTTACACCCCTATAATTTAGCATCAAATGGTCAGTCAACCTGGTCTGATGCATAAAGCATATCGCTTTCCCTCTCCCACAACCATATGAATGGGATAGAGGATAAGTGAACTAGGGGTATCTAAACCTTGAAAAAGTACATTCTTCTTCATTACAAAAACTAGACAAGACTTCCACAAAATGTTTATTTGTACAATCCCTAGCAAAACATGTGTACACAATGTAAACAGCAACTTGCTCGAAAACCCTGCATGGGGGAAGCATGTGTGAAGAGCAGTTCTACCAAGGTCTCACCTCTTTTTCTTTCACAAGTATTCCCTAAAGTTGTATTGATGAATCAGTTATTCATTTAACCGCTACTGACATTACTTTCTCTTTCCCCGATTTCGAATTTATTCTGTCGCTGACGCTATGGACCTCTTCGAGATACCATGCGATTAGTGACGAGTCTGGAGAAGGGTAAATCAGAGTCAATCCATAAGGATAGGGAATTTCGCTTCCATGTGTTAATGTGTTTCTTCCCTGGTGTTAGGGAAACCTAATCAAAGCTTTCTTAGTGCTAGATTCAGCTGAAACAAGTGATTTTAAAGACGGACCACAAGCAACCAAAGGTCAAGATGGCTACGGCCATCAATGAGCATGCGCAAGGTACAAGGAAGAAGTTTAATGTTCACTTGGACGCTTACAATCAACACGTTTTCAATGTATACACTTTAAGCTTTCAGAGGATACAGGTTTATCTCGATAGGGTGACGTCATTTCGATAAAAATAACGTGACCTTTTTTGCACTCATGAACATACAGGACGCGCGAACTTACGAAGCTACCCTCAATAAATTATGATGTCAAAAATTCCATTATTTGATATAAAAAAATAGAATTTGTGATATCAAAAAATCGATTTCTTGATATCACTAAGGCATGGTCCATTTGATATTCGGGGGGGGGGGGGGGTTGTCACAGCAAGATTATTTATTTCGCCCCGGACCGGGGCAAAATTATTTTTTTCTTGCAAAGCTGGAGCAAGGAAATTTTTTTCTTAAAAGTGATGCGCATATTAAGAATGTTTGTGTTTTATCAATAGAAATTATTTATATTTTTACTCATAACTCTAAATATTAATATATTAGTTTATTTTTATGCAAGTATTCAATATTCACTTTCAAACAGAGATAAAAGATTTTACAATACATTTGTCAATTCTAAATATTTTATATAAGGACTTAGGTATATGTATATTAAACATGTATGAGAGGGTCTGAGGGGAAGGTGACTGGTCTCCTAGACAATTTTTTCTTGCAAAGCTGGAGCAAGGAAATTTTTTTTTTAAAGTGATGCGCATATTAAGAATGTTTGTGTTTTATCAATAGAAATTATTTATATTTTTACTCATAACTCTAAATATTAATATATTAGTTTATTTTTATGCAAGTATTCAATTCACTTTCAAACAGAGATAAAAGATTTTACAATACATTTGTCAATTCTAAATATTTTATATAAGGACTTAGGTACATGTATATGTATAAAACATGTATGAGAGGGTCTGAGGGGAAGGTGACTGGTCTCCTAGACAATTTTTTTTAAATGTTACTAAGAATTGTAAATTGGTGAATAAATGAAGTTCTCTTCCAAGCTTACAAGAACTTAAAATTAGACTCTATGGGATACATGCAACATGTATTACAATGTAATAGCAATACATAAATATTGATAATATATTTAAGCTTTTAAGGAAGCCCTTTTTCATTCACATACCTGCATAAATTTTGATATCTTCAAATATATGAACTTTGCTATTAGTAAATATTGTTTTGAATGAAAACTATGGCGAGCGAAGCAAGCCAAAAATTTTTGATACAATTTGAAAACTGCGGCAAGCGAAGCGAGCCGAAAAATTTTCAAGAATTTTAGCGAAATTTTATGGTAATTCTTGAAATTCAGATTATTTGTAAGAGCAAGATTATTTTTTTCTGTCACACGATAAGCAGATTAATTTTTTTCATCAAAATTGAGAGCAAAATTATTTTTTTTCGAAAAAAAACCCAAGGCCCCCCCCCCCCCCCCAGAATATCAAATGGACCGCGCCTAATTCCGTTATATTTTGTGATATCACAAAATCGATTTTTTGATATCACAAATTCGAATGTGTGATATCACAAAATCGATTATTGATATAAAAAAAATCAATTCTAATATGACTTGAAATTTTCTCCCTATATGTACCATAGAACTCGCCTGGTGTAAAATCTCCAACAAACTTCCATTGCGCTAAGCTCCGCCCATTCACGTGCTATATTAGAGTAGAAATAACGATTAACTAGCTAGCCGTGATTCACTCGTCACATGAACCAATCAAATTATCACCTCGGGGCTCGGTGATAATTTGATTGGTTCATGCGACTCGTGGAATTACTGGACAATAAACCACGGCTAGCTGGTTGTTATTTCTTAATTTTGTGATATCAAAATTTTTTTTGTTTGTAATTTTTGATATCATAAAATCTTATCGAATTATTAATATCACAAATTCGATTTTTTTATATCAAATAATCGATTTTGTGATATTAGAAAATAAATTTGTAATATAAAAAAAAAATAGGGAATGAATAGTAAAACAGCGTCTCATACTTGCATGTCCACCCTATCCACAATCGATCCGGGGTTCACACGATGCTGTACATAGCTTCTACTGAAAGCCAAGTTCAAGATACTATCATCTTAAAAAGTAAAAATACCAAAATTTGAAAATAAAAATACTTTCACGAATAGTAGTTTCAGTGGCGCCATCTACACTACCAATGTCTCCGTGGCTATACGTAGGTCCTCTTAAAATTGACACCAAGAATATGTCGAAGTCTGTCTGGAGAGGAAGTAAAATCTTTTATTAGAGAAAGAATTTTCTTATATCAGAAATTGATTTTCGAATATAAGAAATTCATTTTCTCTTATAACAGAAATTTATTCTCGAATATAAAAAAATTATTTTCTCATATAAATATTAGATGACATGATGACACCGATACATCTTCGTTAACTAACTTATGTTCTCAGACAGACTTAGAATTGTGATTCAAGTATGCCTTTATTTACATGTCTTATCTGATAGACTGAGACATTATTATACATTGTATATATTTCTAAGAATTGGACATTATGATTTCCACTCAGACAGACTGAGATATATTGACATAAGTATGCCGTTGTGTATGTATCATCCTCGAACATATACTGAGATATGGACACCAACATATACTGCGATATGATGACACCGGTATACAATTTTTTTTACTTCCTCTCCAGACAGACTTAGACATGGTGACACAAGGTCATCCTTGTTTATACATATTTCCTCAGAAATATGAGATTTTGTGGCACTAATAAACTCTTTTTAGCATGCGTAGTCAGATTGACTGAGATGTAGTGACATATAAATACCCTTATTAACATGCGTCCTCAGTTATACTAAGAAATGATGACACTTAAATATCTTTTATTAACATGTGTCCTAAGATTGACGATAATATGACAACACCTGAATATCCTTATTAAAATGCGTCCTCAAATTGACTAAGATATGATGACACCGGAATATCCATATTAACATGCGTCCTCAGATTGACTGAGATATGATGATACCTGAATATCCTTAAATAAACATGCGTCCTCAGTTAGACTAAGATATGATGAAACCGTATTATCTTTTATCAACATGCGTCCTCAAAATGACTAAGATATGATGACACCTGAATATCCTTAAATTAACATGCGTCCTCAGTTAGACTAAGATATGATGAAACCGTATTATCTTTAATCAATATGCGTCCACAGATTAACTAAGATATGATGACACCTGAATATCCTTATTAAGACTGACTGACTGAGATATGATGTCACTTGATTACTTCATCAGATTAACTATGATAGAATGACACATGAATATCCTTATTAACATGCATCTTCAGATTGACTGAGATATGATGACACCTAAATATCCTAGTTAACATGCTTCATCATATTGACTATGATAAAATGACACATGAATATCCTTATTCACTATTAACGTGCGTCCTCAGATTGACTATGAGATGATGACACCTGAACATCCTTATTAACACGCGTCCTCAGATTGACTATGATATGATGACACCTGAATATCCTTATTGATATGCTTCCTCAAATTGACTAAGATATGACGAGACCTGAATATCCTTATTGACACGCTTCCTCAGATTGACTAAGATATGACGAGACCTGAATATCCTTATTGACACGCGTCCTCAGATTGACTAAGATATGATGACACCTGAATATCCTTATTAACATGCTTCATCAGATTGACTAAGATATGACTCTCGAATATCCTTATCAACATGCTTCATCAGATTGACTAAGATATGATTCTCGAATATCCTTATTAACATGCGTCCTCAGATTGACTATGATATGATGAATCAAAAATATCCTTATTAACATGCATCCTCAGATTGACTCCTCAATACCCTTCTAGACATGCATCCGTAGATTGGCTAAGATATTATGACACCTGAATATCCTTAGATTAACATGCGTCCCCAGTTTGATGACATATGAATATCCTGAATAAGACGCTTCCTTAGATTGACTAAGATATGATGACACCTGAATATCCTTATGAACATGCATCCTTAGATTGACTAAGACATGATGACAGCTGAATATCCTTATGAACATGCATCCTCAGATTGACTGAGATATGATGTCACTTGATTACCCTTATTAACATGCTTCATCAGAATGACTATGATATAATGACACATGAATACCCTTATTAACATGCGTCCTCAGATTGACTATGATATGGTGACACCTGAATATCCTTATTAACATGCGTCTTCAGACTGACTATGATATGACGTCACCTGAATACCCTTATTAACATGCGTCCTTAGATTGACTGAGTAATGATGACACTTTAATATCTTAATTGACACTCTTCCTCAGATTGACTAAGATATGATGACACTTGAATATCCTAATTAACATGCGTCCTTAGATTGACTTTGAAACGATGACACCTGAATATCCTTATTAACATGTGTCTCCAGACTGACTTTGATATGTTGACACCTGATTATCCTTATTAACATGTATCCTCAGATTGACTGCTATATGATGACTGAATGCCCTTATATTTACATTTGTCTTCAGACTGACTATGATATGACGACACCCGAATGCCCTTATTAAAATGCATCCCCAGGTTGACTGAGATATGACGTCATCTGAGTATACATGCGTCCTCAGATTGACTTAGATATGATGACACCTGAATATTCTTATGAACATCTGTCCTAAGACTGACTGAGCTATGATGAAACCTGAATATCCCTATAAACATGCGTCCTCAGATTGAATGAGATATGATGACACCAGTTTATTCCTATTAACATGAGTTAACACTTACTGAGATATGGTGACACCGGTATACAATTTTACCTTCCTCTCCAGACAGACTGAGACATAGTGGCACCAGTTCATCCTTGTTTTGAAAAAAGGTATACTGGTGTCAGAAATATGAGATTTTGTGACACCAGTATAGCCTTTTTAGCATGCATCGTCAGACTGAGAGTAATGACACCTGAATATCCTTATTAACATGCGTCCTCAGATTTACTAAGATATCATGACACATGGATACCCCTGTTAACATTCGTCTTCAGATTGACTGAGCTATGATGTCACTTGATTACCCTTATTAACATTACCCTTTCCGAATGGATAAAATCCATCAGAGGGTTTCTTTGATCTAGAATTTACCGATTAAAATCAACTGTGAATACCAGATTCGAGTCTTTCTTTTAAGACCCTGATGTTATCACAGAGCTCCCTACCTCCAAGAACATTATGGCATCACACCAGCAGACAAAGACAAAGCCTCAAATAATTGCACGTGTACTTGCAAAAAGTACTATTTCGACAATGTAGTTAAGAAGATGGGTTTAAATTCGACACCTGAAAATCCCACTTACACCCCCAATAAACCTATCTGTCTCTGAAATAATAGATAACCACAAATCAGCTCTTGCTTCCTTTGGCTTCGACACTTACAATTTAGATTTAGATTTACCATACTTATACTGCATACCTAAAATGCATAAGAATCCGTACAAACAACGTTTCATCGCTGGTTCCTCAAAATTGTTCTTACAAATCTGTATCGATCTTACTCACCAAAGTTTCATCTGAAATCAAATCTGGGCTTCAAAAATATTGTTCGACCGAGTGAGTGAGTATATTCTCGCAATGGTATCAACCGGATGTGGATTTTAAAGAATTCGAAGGAACTTTTAGAACATCTTAAATCCACTCATTTTAGAAGAGTCCATTCGATCAAAGCCTTTGATTTTTCGACACTTTACATTACAATCCCATATTCTAAATTGAAAGAAAGACTCGCAAAAATTATTAGTAATGCGTTTACAAGTAAGAACGGCAATCGCAAATACAAATTTATTGTTGTTAACTATGACAAAACCTACTTTGTAAAAGAAAAGTCCGATTCTGAAAATAAGTACACTGAAACAGATATTAAACTTTCTGATCGACAACATTTTTGTGGTGTTTGGAGGAAAGGTCTTCCAGGAAATTATCGGAATTCCAATGGGGACCAATTGTGCCCCACTCCTTGCCGACATTTTCCTTTACACGTACGAAGCTGAATTCATTCAATCTTTGGTCTCTGGAGGGAAAAGATATTTGGCTTCTGACTTTAAAGAGGGCGCTACTGAAATTATTTTTGGTGGCTCCGCTAGAAGCATCACTGATGATAATTTAATATTCGAAACACTTGTCTGGTGTATGGAAATTGGTTTGGAATTTTCTTCAAGAAGGTATAGAGTTGGAACCCTTCGACATTTTTAACTTCACTTACAGATACATAGACGATGTGCTGTCCATCAATAATCCAAAATTCGCGGATTACCTCAGCGGTATCTATCATTCGGAGCTTGAAGTCAAAGAAACTACAGAGACAAATAATTCAGCATCCTATTTGGACATAATGTTGTCCTACGACACTGATGGTCACATGAACACCTCACTCTATGACAAACGTGACGACTTCAATTTCAGCATTACAAACTTTCCTTTTCTGAGTAGAAACATCCCTTCATCGCCGCCTGCTTATGGCGTGTTCATATCTCAGTTGATACGCTATGCCAGAGCAAGTACCAAATATACGGATTTTGTTCTGAGAGCTAGGCGTCTTTCAGATAAGCTTCTCAGTCAGGGATATGTATGTGACGGACTAACATCGTTACTGAGGAAGTTCTACGGTCGATATGGGGAACTCGTCATACACTATGATGTCCCACTTTCCAGAATGGTGGATGATATTCTGTCATAGACTATTTGAACCATCCAACCAAAAATTGTACTCTATGTCTTCCGAAATGGAAGTAACCGGATGTGACAGTTCTACCGAATTGGAGTGGCGGGTGTTGCATGCAAGCAGAAGATGCTTACTCTTCCTGGGCATCTGGTCTCACTCCCATATCTTTTCATATGGTGGAGGTTTTTCTTTGTTTGCTTTGGTTCCTGTTTTATCCTGATTTTGTATGCCTTCGGTTTCTTATTTTCCGAATTAGGCCATTTCTTATTTTTATTCTGTTTTGCGTCCTTTTAAAATTGAAAAAGCAACCAGCCAGCCAGGTAGAAAAACAAACAAGAATATAAAACAATGTTATATTTTCACAATATGTGACTTACCAAGTACTATATGAAATCTGACAGAAACTTGTTTCATTTGATTCATTTGGTTCAATAAAAGAATGACATATAATACAATGTATTTAAAAGATTTTTACATTTACATGAATTTAAAAAATTACGATATCTCTTTAATTTTTGTAGAAAACATTTTATTTTTCTAAATTATTTAATCATTTCAAGTTTGTTTTGTTTTGTGAGTTTTGGCTCAAAACCTACCAGCACGAGGACGCAAAACAGAAAATAACAAAAAAATGGCCTTATCGATTTTGTGCTGTATACAGGGATATGGTCATTGTCCATATTTGCCATGCCTCATCAGATTGACTATGATATGATGACGCATGAATACCCTTATTATCATGCGTCCTCAGATTGACTAAGATATGATGACACATGAATATCCTTGTTAACATGCATCCTCAGATTGACTGATTTATGATGACACATGGATATCCTTATGAACAAGCGTCCTCAGACTGACTAAGATATGATTACACCTGAATATCCGTATTAACATGAAGCCTCAAATTGACTATGATATGATGACACATGAATTTCCTTATTAACATGCGTCCTCAGTTTGAGTAAGATATATATGACGAGTCCTGAATATCTTTATAAACATGCGTCCTCAGATTCAAAGAGTTATGACAGAAATTCATGGGCGGATCCAGGATCTTTTTCCAGGAGGGGTCCTAAAATTCATTGGTCCTAAATTTTTTGAAATGCACAGCCAATGTAATTCCCTGAGATGTTACTATTGAAAGGAAAGTGTATTAACACTCGTGACGTCACAATGCATAAGATCTAAAGAAACCTGCCGCGACGGCTGTTCTAACCTGCAAACTGAACCCGCGGCGAGATGATTTTGACGTCGCCCTTTTACCTAGAAAAAGCAATTTCAGAAAACAAGAATGAAACAGACAACTATGGTGCATATATATATAGAATAAATGTCATAATTTGTGTTTTGTTACGGGTATGCAACACACATCAAGTGCATTTATCGCATGAAATGCGCTAACGCGCATTACATGTACGATAAATGCACTTGCTGTGTGTTGCATACCCGTAATAGTCGATTTGAAAATTTCAGAACCTAGAAATGTCCTTTCCTATGAACTTTTTTTTATGATTCTTATTTATGGGATAGTACTGAACGATTCTAGCTTGGTTGCCACTCTGGCAACCTTGGGCAACTCTTTTTATCGGCGGAAATTCAAAATAGCCGCCAAATGCCTTCCACCAATAAATGAAATTAAATTCTTTCTTTAAATATTAAGTGTGGCACATCAAATCAGGAGTTTTGAAGGTCAACAAACCCATTTCCGATGTCATTTTTACAATTTGAGTTCATTCAGGACTAAAAATTCAAGATGGCCGCCAAATTTCAACCTCATTATAGTACAATGTGAATATTTCAATAAAACGTTCTTACAACACATCTAATTTGTAGTTGCAATGGTCCTAGAATACATTTAGTTTGTGAGTTTGGTTGTTATCATCTGACACATGCTTCTGTGACAACTCTGCTTATCGGGGAAAATTCAAAATGGCCTCCAGATAGTATCCTACTACTGTGTAAAATGTAATAATTATTTGATATATCAAGAGTAGCACATCTAATCAGTGGTTTTAAGGGCAAAGAAATCCATATCTATTGTCATTTTGCTTATTTGTTCATTAAAGGCTAACCTCACTTCAATATTCTCATATTGTTACGAATAACTGTGGTACATCTTATTTGTGATCCCAAAGGTGGTATAATCAATGTCTAATTTCTTTTTGTCGATATGACTTATGAGCTTACACATGCTCTTTTGACATAAATTGCACATTCTCAACCCGTAAAAGTGAAGAATCTATTTTTAATTGCAAATCTTCTATGCTCTAAGGAGGGGGGATAAGAGTTGATCTGAAGCAAGAAATAATCTACATAATAGGGCTATGGATTGTCAAAATATCATGTGAAATACTTAAGTGATTGTCTTATTTGAAAGTCTGCAAAAGGAATTCAAAGGAGCAAAGTTCTTCCAGGATTGCTGCATGATCTGTGCATTTTTGTATTCGTGACATAGATCATTTTCCCTGTCACTGTTCTTTTGACTTATGCTCTTGTTTTGTTCTAGATTCATTTCAAGCTGGTCACACTGACTACGTCTTACTCTTCAACCAAATATTCTCTGTGTTATAAGAAAACATGTGGAATGAAAACCTGTTTAATATATGTTATAGAAACAACCTTCAAACTATACGGAACACTGATATTCAAGACAGTTGCTTTCAAGATTTCACCCACTTGAGTTTTACATGCCAAAACATACGTAGTACCATGTCATCTTTCTACAGTTGAAGACTCCTAACTCAGATTCAATATTGAATCACTGTAGAGAAAAAGGAGGGAACCTCCAACCAGATGTAAAAAATATCCTTAGATGAAATAATAGCAGAAGAAATTTTGAAAGGCCTGTTCATTTACAAACTTATTCGGCCTTATGAAGAAAAAGGAGAGTACTAATAAAAAGCCTGTTACTATTGAGCAGCCTTCTCTACATAGAAGAATACATTCTATGCACCAGACATGTATGATTCGGTCAATGAATGCTCGTTAGTGGTACTTTAAGCCAAATGATTCAAAGAAGCATAAATAATAAATGTTGTTTTGCAAAATTTGAAGACATTCTTTTACAAAGTTCCATTTTAAGTATAAATAGGATGAATACGCAAGGTTCAGAATTTAATCGAAAAATGGTACTTGCTTACCCTAGAATACCCTGTGTCAAACAAATTGGTCTGATATCATCATGATCAATAGGGAAACTTTATTTTTTGTCTTTTGAGTACCATTTTAGTCAAACAAATGACATGTTTAACTTTGCATTACATTTTTACGAATCTTAGTCTGTTAAAGTTGAAACCATCCAATCTTATATTTCACTCTTATTTTAAATATTTTTCATTATATCGTAAGTCTTATAAAATACTAGCTTGTGATATTTCGTATTAGAATAAAAATATTATGATCGCTGAGCGATATAAGTCCCCTACCGGCGGCATATATTTATGTCCTGCAACTCTGCCTATGAATTACTCTTCCATTAAACATGAGTTTTAATTAACTTACTGTCTGTGCAGCTCAGTTCTGAGGTTTTATCTGCTTTATCGATTCGAAAAAGAGGTCAAGCGTGACAAAAGTTGAACTTGCTCTGTAACTATCCAAGACTAAGCTGAGTATCCAATTTTACGTGAATATCACTTTTTGTTGCAGAAAAAAGTCTGGAAAACTGACAAAACTGAATTGTGCAAGTCATCAAGGGGCATAACTCCTCGAAAAATAGGTCAAGCGTGACAAAAGTCGAACCTGCCCTGTAACTATCCAAGACTAAGCTGAGTATCAAATTTCACCTGAATATCTCTCTTTGTTGCAGGAAAAAGTCCGGAAAACTGACAAAAATTGAATTTTCCAAGTCATCAAGGGACATAACTCCTCCAAAAATGGGTCAAGCGTGACGAAAGTTAAACTTGCTCTGTAACTATCCAAGACCAAGCTATGTATCAAATTTTCAACTGAATATTTCCATATGTCGCAGACAGAAGTCCGGAAAACTGACAAAAACTGAATTTTCCAAGTCATCAAGGGACATAACTCCTCAAAAAAAAGGTTAAGGGTGACGACTGTCAAACTTGCTCTGTAACTATCCAAGACCAAGCTGTGTATTAAATTTAATCTGAATATCTCCATCTGTTGCAGAAAAAAGTCCGGAAAACTGAAAAAAAAACCTGAATTTTCCAAACATCAAGGGGCATAACTCCTCGAAGAATAGGTCAAGCGTGACGAAAGTTAAACTTGCTCTGTAACTATCCAAGACCAAGCTGTGTATCAAATTTCATCTGAATATCTCCATCCGTTGCAGAAAAAAGTCCGGAAAACTGAAAAAAACTTAATTTTCAAAGTCATCAAGGGGAATAACTCCTCGAAAAATAGGTTAAGCGTGACGAAAGTCGAACTTGCTCTGTAACTATCCAAGACCAAGCTGTGTATCAAATTTCATCTGAATATCTCCATCCGTTGCAGAAAAAAGTCCGGAAAACTGACAAAAACTGAATTTTCAAATTCATCAAGGGGCATAACTCCTCGAAAAATAGGTTAAACGTGACGAAAGTCATACTTGCTCTGTAACTATCCAAGACCAAGCTGTGTATCAAATTTCATCTGAATATCTCTATCTGTTGCAGAAAAAAGTCCGGAAAACTGACCAAAACAGAATTTTTCCAAGTCATCAAGGGGCATAACTCCTCCAAAAATAGGTCAAGCGTGACAAAAGTCAAACTTGCTCTGTAACTATCCAAGACCAAGCTGTGTATCAAATTTCATCTGAATATCTCCATCCGTTGCAGAAAAAAGTCCGGAAAACTGAAAAAAACCTGAATTTTCAAAGTCATCAAGGGGCATAACTCCACGAAAAATAGGTTAAGCGTGACGAAAGTCAAACTTGCTCTGTAACTATCCAAGACCAAGCTGTGTATCAAATTTCATCTCAGTATATCCATCCGTTGCAGAAAAAAGTCCGGAAAACTGATATTCGGACAGACGGACAGACAGACGGACAGACTGACGGACGGACGGACGGACAGACAGACCGAGAGGAAACTAAGAGTCCCCTTCGGCGTTGCCGGTAGGGGACTAAAAATACAATATTCACACATTGATTTATTATGTTAACTTATTGTTTCTTCTGTATTTTTCTAAGTTCCCAACTAAGTTGGTAATCTTGAAATGAGCATGTTTAAGCTCAAGTCGTAGCAAGATCCAAGCGAAGGAATACTACGACCCACAAATTACTAATACGATGAGTTGTCCTAATTTTTTCTTAGAAAAAAAAAATTAAATTCAAATAAATGTTTCTGAATTGAAGCTTAAATTTGGCTGCCATTTGGAGTTTTCAGCCTTAAATAAACCCATATTAACATAACGACACAAGATATTGATTTTGTGACCCTTAAAACCACTGAATAGATGTGCCACACTTGATAATTATTAAGTAGTTATTACATTTTACTGAGTGGTAGGGGACTATTTGGAGGCCATTTTGAATTTCCCCGGATGATAAAAGATGTCCTACAAGTATATTTGAACTGGAAACAACCAAAACAGCAAAATAAATGTATTCAAGGATCATTGCAACTACAAATAAGATGTGTAACACGATTTTTTTTATTGAAATCTGCACATCGTACCATAATGAGGTTGAAATTTGGCGGCCATCTTGAAGTTTTAGTCTAGAACAGTCTCAAAATGTCAAGATGACATTGGAAATGAGTTTGTTGACCCTCAAAACCCCTGATTTGATGTGCTACACTTATATTTAAAGAAAGAATAAAATTTCGCCTATTGATGGAAGGCATGTGGCGGCCATTTTGAATTTCCCCCGACAAGCAGAGTTGTCCCAGAGGCATATGTCAGCTGATAACAACCAAACCAGGAAACTAAATGTATTCTAGGACCATTGCAAGTACAAATAAGATGTATTACACGAACGTTTTATTGAAATATTCACATTGTACTATAATGAGGTTGAAATTTGGCGGCCATCTTGAATTTTTAGTCCTGGATGAACTCAAATTGTTAAATTGACATCGGAAATGAGTTTGCTGACCTTCAAAACCCCTGATTTGATGTGCCACACTTAATATTTAAAGAAAGAATTTAATTTCATTTATTGGTGGAAGGCATTTGGCGGCCATTTTGAATTTCCGCCGATAAAAAGAGTTGCCCAAGGTTGCCAGAGTGGCAACCAAGCTAGAATCGTTCAGTACTGTCCCATAGATAAGAATCATCAAAAAAAGTTCATAGGAAAGGAAATTTCTAGGTCGGCCACATGATATATAAGGCTGTCAAATAGACTATAACAAAACACAAATTAAGACACTTATTTTCTATATTTGCATCCTCTATTACTGTATTTATTCAGTTAATTATACTTGTTTATTGACAAAGATGTACAATGTATAAGGGGTTGCAAAGGTAAGCATCATTTGAAATTGATATGTATATGCAATAAAATCTGGCGAGCGTAGGCGAGCCCGGGAAAATATTGAAATGTGGACCAAAAAATGAAAGATTTTCAATACAAATTAATGTTATTTTTCAAATGTTATAACAAAAAAAGGGTAATCGGGACTTAATCTTATGAAATATGTATATTTTTAAGCGTTATCAAACTATGCTTCGAAAATTCCAGGGGGGTCCGGACCCCCCCGACCCCCCCTCTAGATCCGCGCTTGGAAGTTTACTCCTATTCACACGAGTTCACATACAGACTGAAATATGGTGACACCAGTATACCATTTTAACCTTTTTTTTTTACATGTTTCCTTAGAAATATGAGATTTTGTGACACTAGTATACCCTTTTTAGCATGCGTCGTCAGATTGACTGAGATATGGTGACACTATACCCTTATTAACATGCATCCTCAGATTGACTGAGATATGATGTCACCTGAATACCCTTAATACTAATCTATAGGCATTGCCTACGAGGGAGCGTAGCATGTTTCAAAGGTATTGTCTTACTTTTGAAGCACCCGTTTGTCTGATCATGCATCTACCAATTTATTTATCTACCAATTTATTCAAATTCTGTTGATTTTGAATTGGATATTCGTTCGTTAGTATACATGCACGTTTCTGGGTATTTAACCCTCGTCAGTGATCCTCAATCTAAACAATGTCATAACACAAAAAAGTGTGAAAATTATGTCCAAAAATGTACCGAAAGATGTAGCAGGATGGGTGGGATATGATGCTACAGGACCAACGTTTTAGAATTTCGAGAAATTTTGTAACAGAAATTTTCAGATGCGTTGAAGAGACAGACGATCAACCGAAGTTGATCGAACTTGGCTACACGTTCAATGCTTTTATCATAGAGGAATTTTGGACTTTTATCATAATTTGTATTTTTCTATATTCGGACATTCATCTTTATATTCAGACATTCATTTTATCAAATTTATGACATTCAATTTTAATGTGTTTGTTTACAGAGAACTTTCTTGTTAATCTTTATTTCTTTAGATCATTTATTCTTTAGGATTAATTCAATTTTCGTTTATTTGTAAAACTGCCCTACGGTCATTTTAGTTAAATCGCTCAAACCTTCACATTGCGTAATTAATCCTTCTTTAGAATTTGTATATATTCTTTACATCAAAAGGGACAGAGTGTCATGTCCACTTACGTTACCAACTGATTTGTTTGTTTTGGTTACTAAATTAATGAACTTGTTTCTTAACTCTCAATTATATTGACTCAACATGCCATTTCATGTAATTAATCTTATAACTTGATTTTTGAATAGAAATCTTTAGTTCGGAGGTCAGACGTTGAACTGACAACATCCGTCTCGTCTTTGTTCAAGTTGGAATTTGTTATTTGTCATTTTATATCGCATCTTGGACTTTTCAATATCCATCGTTGAAGTGTGTAATAAATCATCGAAACTCGGATTCATATCACTGACTTATCCTTTACGCCTTTACTCTTTACTTATTCGGAGCGCTTCGGGAATACGGCCAGCGACGCGCCAACATTCCAGGCTCCTGTCGCCGACAGACGACGTCGGGCGAACTTTCCGTTGTCAAGCAGACGACAACACACCTTTTCTCCATTTTCTCTTCGTTATAATTGGTGGAGAATCCGGGTACTGTGCCCGGGGCTGCTGCATATATTTTGCAGTAGTCAGATCCTAGTGCCTCAACGTCAAGCGAGTATACCGTTCCCCCATGACGACTTACAACGATGGATGGAAACAGATTACGTTCATACTACGTGCAACGTCCATGCAATAGATGCGGATACGGACATTTTAACAACGTCTGTCCAGCTAACAATAAGGTATGCTTCATTTGTCACAAAATTGGACATTTTGCAAAGACATGTACGCAAAAATCTAAATCATTCAAGAAAACTCAACGTGACAAACAGAGAATTCAAACTTTTTATCAAAATGTAATTTTACGGAAGGAGTTTCCTTTCGCCAATATCAGCAATGCTGCCCTTGCTCAGTGCATGGATTTACGCAGTACGTTACGAACAGAACTCAAATCCGTCAAATGTAAATTAATGACAGTGAAGGAAACTTACGTTAGAGAAGAGCAAACGCTGGCTGAGAACGTCAAAGACATAAATACAAAGAATTGTATTTTGGAACAAACAGTGCGCGATCTGCAGAATCAGTTATGCCTACGAGAAGAATCGAACAAAGTGAAAGAACAAAATTTATCAACGGAAGTGAAAAATTTGGATAAGAAAAATTCAAAATTAAATGCGGAAAACTCTAAATTAAAAGAAACGGTGCGTGACCTACAAAATAAGATAAATGTGTCCAGTGTCCAGAAGGATGCAGTGTCAGCTCTCAAGGACAAAATTCAAGCACTGGAAAAGGAACGTGACATGCACAAACAATGCTGTGAGGCATTTATTAAAAACTCAAACAAGGAATTTCTCGAATTCGAGAAAAGGAATCAAGAACTTAAGCAAATGCTAGCAACGGAGATGGCACAGAAAGAAAAGTTCAAACTGTTACATGAGAAGGACCAACAACTTATTTGTGACCTTAACAATGAAATAGATGAGCTAATGCAATGTAATATGCCATATCACCCGATGCAACATGTACAGCAACAGAGGACAATTCCGTTCCAACAGCCGAACGCCCCGTCACAACATGTTCCGTTGCCTTACGTTAACGCTCAACCCAAAAGAGGACGTCGCCGATCACGCCGTGGAACTTTTCTCTAAAACTCGGGACGAGTTTTCCCGACGGAAGGGGGATATTATCATAGAGGAATTTTGGACTTTTATCATAATTTGTATTTTTCTATATTCGGACATTCATCTTTATATTCAGACATTCATTTTATCAAATTTATGACATTCAATTTTAATGTGTTTGTTTACAGAGAACTTTCTTGTTAATCTTTATTTCTTTAGATCATTTATTCTTTAGGATTAATTCAATTTTCGTTTATTTGTAAAACTGCCCTACGGTCATTTTAGTTAAATCGCTCAAACCTTCACATTGCGTAATTAATCCTTCTTTAGAATTTGTATATATTCTTTACATCAAAAGGGACAGAGTGTCATGTCCACTTACGTTACCAACTGATTTGTTTGTTTTGGTTACTAAATTAATGAACTTGTTTCTTAACTCTCAATTATATTGACTCAACATGCCATTTCATGTAATTAATCTTATAACTTGATTTTTGAATAGAAATCTTTAGTTCGGAGGTCAGACGTTGAACTGACAACATCCGTCTCGTCTTTGTTCAAGTTGGAATTTGTTATTTGTCATTTTATATCGCATCTTGGACTTTTCAATATCCATCGTTGAAGTGTGTAATAAATCATCGAAACTCGGATTCATATCACTGACTTATCCTTTACGCCTTTACTCTTTACTTATTCGGAGCGCTTCGGGAATACGGCCAGCGACGCGCCAACATTCCAGGCTCCTGTCGCCGACAGACGACGTCGGGCGAACTTTCCGTTGTCAAGCAGACGACAACACACCTTTTCTCCATTTTCTCTTCGTTATACTTTCAGCATAATGATTTTAAATTCAAGTCCAGTGACCTTTGACCTTGATAATCTATAGGTTTCATCCTCATCCAATAGAGAACATTTAAAGGTTTGGTGATTGTATGATAATTGCTTTGTCTTCTATGCTGTTCACAAGGATTTTAAGCCTGCGTCTACAATGACCTCGACCTTTGTATATCAATAGGGTTCCTTCTCCGACTCTCAACCTTGAAAATCAATAGGGTTCATCCTCTCCCCATGGGGAACATTTGTGGAAGGTTTGCGGTTTCTGTGATGACGGCTGTCTTCTATGCTGTTCACAGGGATTTCAAACCTAATTCCAGTGACCTTGACTTTTGACATTGAAAATCAATAAGATTCAATCCTTCGCACTGTATAAGCACAATGTAGGAACGCTCATGTTCAAGACCAGAAGCTTGTACTTAGCATATTTGATTGGTACCATACATATACATGTGCGATAAATACCTTTGAATTTGAATTTTATTGACTAGAATTACCGAAACCCTATAAGCATAATCTCCAGTGTTATAATTATGTTGTTTTATACCCCATGTAATGAAGTTGAGGTATATTTACTGGTATGTAAGGTGCCAATACAATATGATAGTACAGAACTCTTACAGTGGCTGCATAAAACCGCGCAATTTGTATTTACTAATTTTTCATCATTTAAGCTTTATTTCTATAAATACACAATCAAGCTTGCGTTCACAGAGTACTAGAAGGGAGGAGATCTCCAACAAGACCCTGTTGCAGCATCAACAGCAAAACACCAAAACACCCTGATGCAAAAACACAAAAGACAAGTACAGCACGAGACGGAAAAGAGACACACGACATGTAAACATCAAACACAAAAGACTACACATAAATCGACGAGACTAATGGGCAACCGGTGCTGACTTTGGACGACCATTTGTCACGCAAGTAGCAAATGGTGTGGTTATCCTGGAATACATGCGCACAACCCTCTCACTTTTCCAATTAGGGAGCAACCATTTTATTTTTTTTGGGGGGGGGGGGGGGGGGGCAGGAAGACTTTTGCCGGCCGGAAAATTTTTTTTCGGCCATTTTAAGAGCCGGAAATTTTTTTTCGCCGGCCCTTTGGGCAGGATTATTATTATTTTTTTTATAATTTTCCAATGCTGAAAATTACTCTAAAGCGTGATTTTTCAGCCATATTAAACATCAAACACACAATGAGTTCATCTCTTGCCAGCAGATCACTTTATTTTAATTTCTTGAATGGCATATGGTGCCTATAATCTATTTACTAAAATGATACTCAACGGAGACAGGCTATATGGTGCTAATGACTTTTGTATTTTATTTATTCACTCATTTTGCGTAAAGTTTGTTCCATTTTTTTATACTTTGTTTACGATACACAAAAAAGTGTTTATTTTGAAGTGGAAAGGTTGGAAGAGAGGGGGGAGGGGCAATTTCATGATCCGGAATTTTTTTTCACCGGCCATTTGGGCCGGAAATTTTTTTTCCCTAAAATTTCGATCCGGAATTTTTTTTTTGCAAAGTCTTCCTGCCCCCCTCCCCATAAAAATCAAATGGTTACTCCCTTACCCAGAGGTCTCGAAGAACGTACAATTGTGGTGTAACACAACCTCCTCACTGTAAGATGACATCACACAACCAAGACCGCGAAACGCAGAGGCCCCAGAGACACAGATGCATATGTAAATGGATATAAAAAGAGGGTATGCGTAATACAGTCCGTGCTCTGCCGGCTGTAGCCAGCTCATGTATGTAATCACCCGAGGAGTCCGACTGACATTCAGAGAGGACAGGTGGTCGGGCCCTGTCTTCTCTAAAGAGGTTTCGACAGGGCTCGTCATGGAGTCCCGTCGTCACAGTCAGTCAGAGTGCAAGTCTCAAGGATTCGCTTGTACAAGACTGTAGATTGGTCAAGTACCAAGCCTAGTGTCCGTCTGGTGACATTAGGATCATATCCACGGTATAAAAGGCGTTTGATGATTCTGACGCATTTTCGATGGTTATGTAAGCTTTCTTTGAATATGGAACTTGTCACAGTGAACATAGCTAGGGACTCAAAATCACAATCAAACAATAAAATTTCACTGTATTCCATTGATTATATTCTTTAAGTTGCAATTTCACAGCAATCTAAATCATTAAAATCACGAAGTACTACCTGTCTATGGAGTATCAGTATTAAGGAAATGTTCTTTACTGGATCTATAGCAGTATACCTTCTAGTGTTTACGTGATAGATGGATATTTAATTGACACATGTAAATCTATCGCTTCGGAAATCGCAAAAAACTGATTTCATACAAATGCGTTCCTATGCTGTGTTTAAGGTGACATCACAAACAAGATAGTGAAACGCAGGGTCCTTGTTAGTGTTCCAGCTAGGAAACAAAAAGAGCAGGGCACTTTTGAAGCCACGGAGGCCTCATTTATCAAGCAAGCTCATCATTAATCATCCAAAATTACATGGGATTAGTGGTGACCATTCTTCTATGAGGAGATTTGGACAGCATCTGTCATAGAGTCTAATCATGGTTGGTAAGCATACAGTCATACAGAGTGATCAACAACATTAATCTCATTTTAAATCTAACAGGATTTAATCATATGTAAGAAAAACAAGTAGTTCAAATTCCATTGTAAAATTCCAAATACAATTCTAAATCAACTTTACCAACAATTTTCACTGATAGAAAATTACTACTGCTTGATGTATAATAAATTTATGAAACTGAAAAGGAAGCATATATGAAGAAGTATAAAATATAAACTAGCTAGATATAAATTTATCATAATTATGCATCTATGAAAGTATTACACACTTTCTAATCATTATCTTTTTTAATTATTGCTAATCTTAAGTCCTCCTCCATATTGCTATTTGTAATCTCAATAACTTTTATGGTATTCTACAAAATCCAAGTTAATTGACAACAAAAAACAAAGATTGATGGGTTTACAGAAGCATAGTAAGTTCTCTTAGAAATGGGTACATAATTATATGTGCATGATTAGAATGTAAATATATCACAGACATTGGATGATAAAAAATATACAAAACAATACAAAGCATAGAATTCCCTTGCAAGGCATAATTATCAAAATAAAATTCTCAAGAGACTCTGACCTTATACATATAAAAGGTACATGTACTATCTCCATTACATCATATACAAAATTCACACTTTACAAAACTTTTAAGTTAATTGTCCCTTTTAGGTGTCCGTATTGAGTTTTACAAAAAAAACCCTCCAAACTTTTAGGACTTTTTGACTTTTACGTTTGTCAAGACTATGATGCATACATGTTTATTTCTTACCTTTGCAGACGTAGATAAATAGGTATTCAGTAGGATTGTTAATAAGACAAAAATTATATCTACAAAACAGTGGCAGTACGGATGTATAACTAAACTTCTACTTTTGATAATTTTTCCTGAATATAAATATAAGTTTTGATCAAGAAGTATTTACTGCATGAAAAATTCTAAAATGAAAATTACAAAAAAACAAAGTACAGGAAGATATCAACTTTGTATAATGATCTACGTTATAGAACAATTAAATACGCTTGCATACATACATGTATCAAGGAATACAAATGCTAAAAGTAGGTAATCTTGTTGAAGAAACATGCATAATAAACTCAATAATATACTGAAACTGCCTTAGACACATTACTTGTAATAATAACGAATTTTCACATAATTTCGTTGTTCAAACTCAAGCTTCAAGAAAGCATTAAAATCAAACAGGGAGCCAATGAAATTTCTTTGGTTTCATAAATTGTGGAATTTACAAAATAACATTTAAAAACTTTTGAACCTTAAGGAATCAAACATATCTAAGATCAAGTAAAAATCATAATTAATGAAGTAATTAACATTTCTAGATTGTTATGACACAATTGGACAAAAAGACAATAACGAATGCCAAATCAAGCATTTCTAACGTAAAAACAGCTTGATACGAATAATTTTGAAACTAAATACAATGTACTTCAGAAACTAAACAACCAAATTGTTATTTTGTGACTACTATAGTGTTCTATTCTACAGCAAAATACATATTACAGGAAACTTGGAAATTTTCATGTGGGGGGCAATGAAAATTGCCCCACGCAAAAATACCCCTGCTGCATTCTTGCAATGGAAGATACGTTTATACGTTTATATTGCAAATATTTACTCCAAGCATAATGTCTTGATGTTAAAATCGCGAAATTTTCCCCCAGCGAAAATTAAGGACATTTACAGTATCACTCTAAAATTGAACCTAAATTGAATGTGAGAAAAAAAAAAGATCCCCCCCCCCCAAAAAAAAAAACAATAAATAACCCAATAAAAAAGTCTCAAAGAGAAATTGTGAGGTGAAGTTGTAGAGAGAAATTGTGAGCTCTATGATCTTTTAAATCAGTTAAAAAATGAACACAGCTATTTCAGTAAATAGTCTGAAATGTAACAATTCGACGAAATGTGACAAATCTACAAAGTATAGAGGGGCATTTAATCTACAAACACCCTGCTGCTAATAAATAAATAAAGCTGTTTCTATGACAACCATTGTAAATCACTTCGTTGCAGAAATTTGGTTTCCTGTAAATGAAGAAGAAAGTTGAAGATAAATGCAAATCTATTAATGAATTTAACATGAAAAGTACTAGGGTTGAATCATGAAAATATCAATGATATCGAGTTTTACCAATAATTTAGGACTTTCAAGGAGTTTGACAGCATCTTCACAGCATCAATGGATTTTCATTACCCTTAGTCTGCACTACAGTCCTTGATAAATTTACTTACTCTAAAGTTGGATATGCGCCATCATGGCATTTTCAAGACACTTCATGATTTCATTCAGAAATGTCTTTGCATCATGAAGGAACAAATATAACAATTATGTGAGAAATATAAGTAGGGCTGTAAACAAGTCCACTTTGTTTAATTGGTTGAGAAAATAAATAGGAAATAAGAGTAAAATTTCCAAACCTTTTAAGTCATATGTAGCAAGTGTCATCTTCTCTAATTTGTTGGTAACTTTTGCACAAAACTTCGCTAGAAAAAAACAAAACACAAAGTAAATTATGTTAGTTACAGATATCCCTGTCACCAAGTCTATTTGTTACTCATTTTACTGTATGGATTATTTTACAAGTATTTCATTAAATTTGTTCCTTTTTTACAACAGTGGCTTTCAAAAGATGACAGGTTTGCAATGAAAGTATTTTCAAAATTCAAAAGTCCTTAATCAATAGATAGTTTGCTTCACTATTGACAGGGAATACATGCATACTGTAAACGTGATTACTTTTGCTGGGGGAGATATTTGCGAAATGATCACTGCAACAGTACGCCTGGGGGTAATTATGGCGAAAATCGGAGTATTCCTTTCAGTCTTTTATCCTGGTTGTTATTTTCATGCAGGGGGTATTTCGCAATAATAATACAATCGTGAAATGCGCAAAAATTATCCCCATGCGTAAATTTCCACGTTTATAGCAATATGTACACACATTTACATAAATTTTACATGATTTTGATTGAAACAAACATTTTCAAAACACTATTTATTACTTTCCCTCTAAGAAGGCCCTATTATGGAGTATTATTTTCATATTTTGATAGCAAAATGTCAGGCATGTTCAGAATTCCATCATGGGCAGCAAATGGTGACAAATGTCAAGAATGGTTAAAGTTGGTAACAAAAGCCAGAAATTGGCTATCAGAGGGATATAGTTATCACCATTGGCAACAAATGAAATATTAACATAAGAACAGAAAATGACAATTTAATCAAACTTGCCTACACATGACATGGTATTGGCTAGAGATCAAGTCAACAAGAGAAAAAGTAAGAAGACTGGCCAAATTTGACAATCTGATTAGACTTTTTCCTATGCTATCAGTAAAACATGTGACCACAATTTAGGAAGTCAGCAGCCCTTACTAACCTTTGTTGACAAGTACTTGTGACCATCTATGGTGCAATTATGAACATGCTTATTTACAATTTTTGTACTATTGGACTTCTTTTTCATAAATAATCATGATTTTACAAAATACAAAACAAAATGTTACTTTTAGGATCTGAATTAAATTAAGCACATACTATTTTTGTAACATTTTCCTCCTTCTACAACATCACGAGATTCTTCCGACACGTCACTTTTCTGCAATTTTCTTTTCACACAAGAATCTATCAGAGCATCCATCATTTTGGCCTAAAAGGAAGAGATGTATTATAGCCAGCAGCGGGCACTCCAGTATACATAATTTTGTAAATTACTCCAGATTTTGTAATTGTTCCTTGTACATTCAACAATACTTGAAATTATTACAACATCACATCTAGATTCTCGTCTAGCAACAAAAACTTAGGATAAACTTATTCTTTAAGGTAGCTAGTGAAACTAAAGCCACAATTCAGGATATTTTTTCTTTTAAGACTTTTACCATTTATGCTTTCAAAATGCCATATTTCATGATAGGTAAATAGTAGTATCACTGATGCTCTGAGTATACCTAAAAGATTCACAGATAAGCTATTTCATTATACCTGTCTTGAATAAACCTGCAGTAACTTGGTACATTTCCCCTCCCCCTCAGGATCGTTATGAAGGAACTGTAAGAGGAGACTAGGGTCACGTTCCTCATCCTCGTCTATGTTAGGGTCAAGGTCCCATGATAACTCCTCATACGGTACAGCCAACATTGACTCCTGTTTAGTATACATAAAAATCTATAAGAAGATGCTGCTTGTCGTAAGTTTATCACTATGTTGCTTTGCTATGCCAAAATCAAAATAAGGAAAAACTCCTGAAAATCATATTGTTTTAAATGTTTATGTAATAACTTTAAAGCAAGTTCATTGAATTATTTTCCTAAATATTCTTACATCTTCTTCTTTACATTATTCTACAAAACAAATTCAAATATAAATAATTATGTCGTTCTTTACCTCTTTGTGTTTATCCAGAATGCACACACCGTCTGTATTGATAGCTACCCAAACCTCTATCTCCTTTGTTACACCTGGCAGGTAGCCTTTGATCTTTCCACAATTTTTCTGTACAACAGCTTCGAAGAATGCACTCCTGTAGGAAAAAACAGATTCTTATAACTTGAGGAGATCTGCATAATAAATTTCATTATACAATAACGCAGAATTGTTACAGAAATAACCTAATTCATTCTTTAAATCAAGCCACCATATCATAACAAACAACATTCAGATAATAATGTGTACCACTGAAGATGGATACAAATATCTAAAGAGAAGACAAGACATATCTTACCCATAGAAAGGATACTGCCAGCAGATATCCAGGTACTCCCTGTACAGTTCAGGTAAACACTTCTCCACGGACACGTCTTCATATGCCTGACTTTTCTGTCTATGAGCCTGTGATAATCTGCTATCTAAATTCTCCTCCCTTGGTGGGTTACGGAGCTTAATGATAGGACCAGACTTCACTTTGCATAGGTGTTCTGGGTAAAACTTCTCTAATTCTTTCCTGGAATCAAAATTTATGTGATATACATATATAGAGCAATCTCCTTCGCATGCGTCTGATTTCAGTTCCGCTTTTCTTCACTTTGAAATCTTTATATTGCAAGCCTGTGCCGCCTATGACCTTGTTGCAAGTTGATGTATAGAGCACACATTTTCTTCATATTTTCACATTTCTTTGTAAGGGAAGAGTAAAATAAAATTGATCTACATGTAACACAAAAGTTAAACCTTTCAAGGGAATTCTTCAATGAATAGATAATGATAATAGAATAACATAAAACAAGATTGTTATAAAATAACTAAATAATCCTATGTTGATCGTTATAATCTAGTTTATGATAGAAATCTATAAATGATTTAATCAATACATGCCTACTGATAGGGTCATAGGGGTGCGTCTAATTACCCCAATATACCCCAACATACCCCAATAAACAAAATTCGGGCAGTGATTAGTATGTTTATCATAAAACTCATAAAACACATAAATAAGATGGCTTTGTGGAGTCTAAGATTAATTTCTGCTGTTGGGGTAAATAATTGTTTATTGGGGTATATTGGGGTTTATTGGGGTAATAATTGATATCTCAACTTCACAAGAAAACAAGAAACTTGTACATGTAATCAGTATTTTTAAATATAGTACAAGAAGATGTAGAAATCTCTTAGATGCATAAAAACATAGGTAATCACAGATTACGAAGCTCACCTCGTGACAGCAAAATTCAATTCAAACATATTTCTTAGTACATGTATATTGGCTTTTAAAGGCAAAACCACTCAAGCAGAAAAAGTAGGTCAAGGTCATTTTATGAAAGTTTGATCAAAGATACATCCAATATGCAAAATTGGTACATGTAGCAGTTATACTTTGCTCAATATTGGCTTTATAGAGCAAAATCACTCAAGCGGAAAAAGTAGGTCAAGGTCATTTTATGAAAGACTGATCAAAGATACATCCAATATGCAAGTTTGGTACATGTATCACTTATACTTTGCTCAATATTGGCTTTTAAAGGCAAAATCACTCAAGCGGAAAAAGTAGGTCGAGGTCATTTTATGAAAGTTTGATCAAAGATACATCCAATATGCAAGTTTGGTACATGTAGCAGTTATACTTTGCTCAATATTGGATTTATAGAGCAAAATCACTCAAGCGGAAAAAGTAGGTCGAGGTCATTTTATGAAAGATTGATCAAAGATACATCCAATATGCAAGTTTGGTACATGTATCACTTATACTTTGCTCAATATTGGCTTTTAAAGGCAAAATCACTCAAGCGGAAAAAGTAGGTCGAGGTCATTTTATGAAAGTTTGATCAAAGATACATCTAATATGCAAGTTTGGAATATCTAGCACTTATACTTTGCTCAATATTGGCTTTTAAAGGCAAAATCACTCAAGCGGAAAAAGTAGGTCAAGGTCATTTTATGAAAGTTTGATCAAAGATACATCCAATATGTAAGTTTGGTACATGTAGCACTTATACTTTGCTCAATATTGGCTTTTAAAAGCTAAATTACTCAAGTGGAAAAAGTAGGTCAGATGCTGCATCCGATGCATAGGTCCATCTCGGCATCCAAAGATGAATCACTTGTGCAAGTTTGGTTACTGTAGCATCAGTACTTTGTCAGATACTGAGCTACCCCAAACTTCTTAACCAAGTCACTCAAGCGGAAAATGTAGGTCAGATGCTGCATCCAATGCATGGGTTCACCTCAGCATCCAAAGATGAATCACTTGTGCAAGTTTGGTTACTGTAGCATCAGTACTTTGTCAGATACTGAGCTACCCCAAACTTCTTAACCAAGTCACTCAAGCGGAAAATGTAGGTCAGATGCTGCATACGATGCATGGGTTCACCTCAGCATCCAAAGATGAATCACTTGTGCAAGTTTGGTTACTGTAGCATTAGTACTTTGTCAGATACTGAGCTACCCCAAACTTCTTAACCAAGTCTCTCAAGCGGAAAATGTAGGTCAGATGCTGCATCTGATGCATGGGTTCACCTCAGCATCCAAAGATGAATCACTTGTGCCAGTTTGGTTACTGTAGCATTAGTACTTTGTCAGATACTGAGCTACCACAAACTTCTTAACCAAGTCACTCAAGCGGAAAATGTAGGTCAGATGCTGCATCTGATGCATGGGTTCACCTCAGCATCCAAAGATGAATCACTTGTGCAAGTTTGGTTACTGTAGCATTAGTACTTTGTCAGATACTGAGCTACCCCAAACTTCTTAACCAAGTCACTCAAGCGGAAAATGTAGGTCAGATGCTGCATACGATGCATGGGTTCACCTCAGCATCCAAAGATGAATCACTTGTGCCAGTTTGGTTACTGTAGCATTAGTACTTTGTCAGATAATGAGCTACCCCAAACTTCTTAACCAAGTCACTCAAGCGGAAAATGTAGGTCAGATGCTGAATCTGATGCATGGGTTCACCTCAGCATCAAAAGATGAATCACTTGTGCAAGTTTGGTTACTGTAGCATTAGTACTTTGTCAGATACTGAGCTACCCCAAACTTCTTAACCGGACGCTGACGCGGACACGGACGCGGACACGGACGCGAACGCGGACGCGGACGCGTGGGGTTATAGCATAAGCTCACTCAACTTCGTCGAGGTGAGCTAAAAATAGCACATGAGACTCCCCATACTAACCTATAGGCTGCCAGGGTATGTTTAGTTGGATCATACTGTTCCATATGGATAAGTGCCTGAATTCCTGCTAATCTATCATAATCTTCATCAGACATAACATAACGACCCTCAATTACATTATACTTTGCCTCATGGTAGAGTAAACTTAGTACAGAATCATTTGCTATCTGAAATACAGAAAAAATAAAACATGTGCCTGAACATTTTCCTATCAAAATAAGAAGTTAAAATATTTACAGATTATTATATATCTATGCAGATTTTCAATTTTACAAAACATACAGAATCTATGACAACAATACCGGTAATTAATTTTCTTAGAAAAATAACAAAGTTTAAGGTGAACCTTCATTTCATCTTCTAGAGGTAGAAAAACATTTCTCTGTAACATAACCACTGGTTCATCTGAAAATAGATGAAGATAGAGAATTCTTAAATTTAATATTCCTGGTCAAAGTACAAAAGTCAAAGTATTAACATGTTGACTATGAGGTTTCATTTAAAAAATCATGCCTACTTAATTATCCATGAATGGTATTAAACAACATACCTGCCTACCTGTTTCTTACAAAAATTGTGAAATGTTGCTAACAAAAGTGTAATTTAGGGATGTTAAGCATAATATAAACAATTGATTGTAATTTTGAGAAAAAAAAATTGTCTTTTCTCTATTTTGACATTTGTACAAAGGAGAAGGTACGTTATGGGCCAAAATCGGCCCTATCTGAGAAATGAAGCAAACTTTCAACAATGAAAATACATAATTTACAGAATGTAAATCAGTTTAAATTTTGAGAATCGGATATTCCGTTGCGATTCTATAGCAATTTGAAAACATGTAAGTAAGCTTTCTGTTTCACTGACTTTGACGTCATGTGACGTTATGATCACGTCGTGATATAACGTTGTCAGATAACAAATTGCTGTATTCTTACATTATTCATAGTGTTTGGTTTGCTCAAATTTTTGCCATGAAACGATTTCATGAATCGATCTCGAAAATCTACGATTGCTTATTAAAGTATTGTACGTCGTCTTTCTGCTTCTGGGTTATTCTTTGAGACTGTCTCATTTTACTGTTACAACTGATTCTAGAATTTAAGGGAATTACGATGTTTTTAAAAATTATATTCGTGCATATATAACAAAGTCATTCAAACGAACGAAAAGATAGATATATTACCGCTTAAATTTGAGATGGGGGATGTAGTGAATATCAGAAAGTCAAAGAGTCTGGGAGAGCGACTAGTGTCCCTGTCCAAGGGGTCCAGGGCGTTCCTGAAAGGGGACGGAAAATTATCTTACGGCGATTGACAGTTTTGCTTCATAAAGGCAGTATTGAAATAGCCATTTGAAATCTTTCTCATGGTTATTGGATTGTTATGAATAGCTATATTTTTATATGATCGAGAATTATCTGATGAGCAAAGCAAGCCAGCGATTTTTAGGAGGGGGGTGTTTACACACCTTTTGCTGTAAGGGTACATGTTGACTTACTTAGTATAATTATCAGAAAAAGCCGGGGTTTCTTTTAGAGCAATTTGACATGCAAACAACAAACAGTTACGTGGCGAGCGGCCGGGAGCAAGAGAAAATAACTTCCGAAATTTCGACATCAAAACTCAAGTATAAGCCCACCTAATGCCTTACTTACCGATTTATTAATTTTTTTTGTGGTGGCGCCCCAAACGCCCATCTAAATACGCCAATAAGCATAAATTCAAAATGAACCATAGTTTGTTTTATATATGTACATTTATATATCTAGCTGCAGTTAATGAATCGGGAATATACGAATAAAACATAAAATGAAACAAATGAATAGAATAAATCTTGCGTATACATGCAGTTATCACAGCCGTTGCAAAAAAATTGTGATAGATGGCGCCACTGAAAAAAATCGATAAAATCACGATGAACAGGGGCTACAATACACAAGGAGTACAATATTAATACAACCCCCTTTATAATACATAAACATTTTTTGTTTATGTATTATAAATGGGGGGGGGGGGGGGTTATGTTGTACTCTGTGTATTGTAGCCCTGTGAGTACATTTCGATTTATTGATGTATTTACGAGAAGTCACAAGATTGCGAGAAAGCTACCAAAATTTTAAATACATAATAACTAATGTATATCAGGGTGATGTACTTTTCCAAAACAGTGTGTATTTGGTTTGGTTTGGTTTTGTTTTTCTTTCACCTAAACACCCAAAAATGCACATGGTTCACTAAATGAACAGTTTGTAATTGTCTTACATTTGTATCGAACCGCTGGCATATTTTTTTATATAAAATCGATATGCTATTTCATAAACGTTGGTGATGTTGATGGAGGTGGGGAGGAGGGGAGAGGGATTCGGAACCCTTTTAGATCACATTGTACGGCAGTCTTTCAATTATACTAACGGTAACACAATTTAAGCGAGTGATAACGTCAGGTCCGAAAATGCGATAGATTACAATTATGATCATTAAACATCCCAGATTATTCTATATCCCTTCGTATGCGAATGAAATGTTCTAATAATGCCTTCGTATGCGAATGTAATGTTCTAATAAACACACATACATGTATATGTATTCACACTCAAGCCGAATGAAGAAAAAATTAAAATAATGTCCTGTAGTCAAACGCGCATCCAGAGAGGGGGGGGGGGGGGGCGGTCACTTCCACTTACAAGAGTTTTATTACACACGTTATTTTCAAAAGATGCTGCGCTTTCCTAAAAAGCCCATATACATTTCACTTTGGTCAATAAACAAGGGCACTTAGAGTAATGGAACTGAAAAAAGATACGAATAGAGGACTTGTCCTGGAAAAAAAAAACAATTCGCTGACTCGATATCGCTCGCCAATTTTTTGAATTTACATATCATTAATCAAGTACAATGATGTGAAAATTCAAGATTTTAGTACTATGATGTGGAAATTCAAGAATGTAAGCTTTTTGCTCGCTATATAGCCCACCAGTCATCTGTTTTATTTATACATGTGATGAAAAATAGAACTCACAGTCATTAATCAAGGACTTTATTGTCTTGTGTGTAACTCCCCCCCCCCTTTTTTTTTTGCTATTCAGAAAAAATGGGACCAATCCTGAAATAATATCCTGGATCCGCCCATGATCTTGACCTTCTAAAGAGATTTGTCGGGTTGATCCTGCCAATAGAATGCGAGGCGAGGCAGAGTCTTCTATGGGCTTGATCTCCGTGGGCGGTCAGTGACAAACCTATAATTACTGCAACGTATAGTTTTTTTTAGGGGGTGGGGGTGTTTTTTGTTTGTTTCTGAAAATTTCTGTTTCGCGACTCTTATGTACATGCGAATTTATTTATACGGAAATAGCTGAATTGCTGACGGTCTACAGAAATTTAGGATCGGGGGATGAAGGAACAGAGGATATAGTTTCAATAAACTGACAGATTTTCTTTAAAAAAGTAAAATTGGAAGAATTCTCAAATACATGTATGTTACCATGGCCTTGCATGCGACTGCATTTTCTTACATCCCTATCAGTTATAGTGGATTCGTGATACTGGAATCAACGAATCTAAATTCTGGTTAACTTGCTCGTTTTTTTTTTTACTATTTTACTCCTAAAATTTAAGTTATTGTACCGGCGGAGATTTTATGCGACATGCTTGGTGAACACCTAGATCTACTCTCTATGTTAGTAAAATATATCAATATTCAGCCATTTTTGTTTGTTTGTTTTTACTACATACGTTTACAAATCATACCGAATTTCAAGAGAAAACCGATTCCTGATTTGAATATGTCACGCCAGTGCATGCACCTGCGGTGTCAAGTAAATGACGTCACTATAATGACGTCATAACGCCGTGCCGACGTGGTCCATGCATTTTCCATATACATTCTACGCAAGACAAATCATTAATTTTCAACTAGAGCAAGAGCGTCTGCTACTAATTTTTCACCTTTAATCGACAGATATGGAAATTATTGATCCATTTTTCTACTTTTATTTTTAGCAGATCGCCTTGCTCTATATGAAATTCTCGAAAATATATGTGAATTTCTAGAGAAAAATCCGGATTTGTTAATCCTTCCTTGGTTTGATGAACTATAATTTCGTAGGGGTGCATCAAGACGAAATGCGCATTTTATGTATATATGTAATTGATCCTGTAGATAAATAAAATAAACCCATTTGACAATTTTCACGATTTGAATTTCTCAGGAAACAACAGGGCCGATATGGGGTCTTAATGTACCTTCTCCTTTTAATAATTTACACAATTGATTATACCATATCAAACCCTCGCCTTATATCAATTTATATAGTCGAGTCTATCCGTTTGTTTTGAATATTTTAAAAGGTAATTCTGATTGAAAATATGTTTTAGGCGTAAAAATGAGCAGCAAAAGCGTAGAGCGTATTTGAAGATCAAAAATCATAAAAATTATGCCAAAATCATAAAAGTAGGCAGGTCTGAAACAGTTATTACAACAAAGTGATATATCAAACTGCATACTTCAAAATGAAACATCGTACCTCTTGCAATTTCATCAACTTTTTCATCTGTGTAAAGGGCACATAACTCATCCCACATTTGAGCAAAATGGAAAGGCTTGTGGTGCTTCTTCAATCTTAATTCTGTACAAATAAAAGGTCACTTTAAACTTAAAGACGAACAAAAAATGAAAGAAAATAGAAATTTCTTGCACAATGACATTCAACTATAAATAATAAAAACTTATTACAAGTAAGAAATTTTGATTTTACTTCAAATCAAGACACTTTATTCAAAATGTTTATGGACAGACAGATAGACATGAATATAGTGACTGGATGACTTACAATCCGGTCGGTTAAATATTCTAGTTTGGTTTAGAAGCAACAACTACCTAGACTGGTTTTCATGAGTTGCAGGAACCTATCAAATTATCATGAAGTCGCAAGGTGGTTTAATGATAATTTGAATGGTTCATGCGATGAGTGTAATTCAAATACTGGACAATAAACCACGGTCAGGTAGTTGTTATTCCTATACTACTGTAGTCTATTTTAATTACAGCAGACGACATGTATTGTTTCAGAAAATGACTGGTTTCAGAAAATCAATTGCATATAGGTGTGGCTTATCCAAGAGGGAACGTGTTTGAGAATAATCACCAGGTGAGCTCTATAGCACATATAGGGAGAAAATTTTAAGTCATTCTAGAATAAATAATAGTCGATGCCATAATATAATTTGACAGTTTGCAATATTGAAAGGAGATACTATATATAGATCTATTAGATACGATACGTTGGTATCAATTACAAATGATATACATGTATTGTACCTAGCATAGGAGAGCATAGCCATATGGAGAAGTACTGTTCACTGCCTGCTGGGAGACGCTTCTGTTCTAGTGCAATGTCAAACAGATCCTCTGCCGTGGCCTCCTGACCTCCACAGTCCAAGGTCACGTGGATACCCTCACGGTCACGGAACCATATCACAACTTCTATTGCTGAAAACAGAATGATTATTTGAATGGTTAATCTATTTAACTCACAGGCTGCCGATGTTTATCTATTAAAAAATATAAACCAACCTTTTTATTGTTTTTTATCATACGTACGTATGATAAAAAACAATAAAAAGGTTGGTTTATATTTTTTGATAGATAAACATCGGCAGCCTGTGATTTAACTTTCAGTAAAATGACTATGTGACGTTGATTTTGAGATACGACCTTAAAATTTTAATGTAACATCATCGTCAGAAAGCCCACGTTCTATTGCACCGGATTATAGCTGGTAGCGGAGCAGGGGCCGTGAGTTTCCGACGATGATGTTACACGACCTAAAAAACTTGAAGGTTTCCAAAGACTTGAAACTTTGCAATGCATTATCAACGATTATGCGAGAAATTGACCTTGATGAATAGCTGAATTGTATCCTGTAAATATATATTAGCTATACAAGGATGCGGTTAAGGTATCCGTTGTACAATAGAGTCATTTTACATAGCATTTTAATCATCTTCATTGTAAAATATGGTAAATTTTATGCCTGGTAAGGTACTATAAACTATATATTTTCTGAAAGGTAATGATGCCCTGAGTACAGATATAAGACTCCCGGGTCTTAAAAATCAAAGGGGAAAAATCTTGTACAATTTTGTCATTTTGCATAGGTTATATAATGAAAATAGACAATTCAAATACTTCACCAGTTATTCCCCTTTATTTTTCTGACCCCAAAATTATTATTTTTGAGCAGTGGGCATTATAACCTTTCAGAAAATATATAGTTTATAGTACCTTACCAGGCATGGAAAAATGACCTATTGTACATCGGATACCTTAAATACTTATAGATGTCCATACCACAGTCTACTACATTGTACAACGTTCTCTGTAGCTGTATAAAGAAACACAGAACAGTTTTACAAGAAAATACACAGAAATGAACGAATATTAACTCACTTCTCCTGGAATACAAGCAGACGTAAAGTTTTCCATTTATTTGTAATTTCATAATGTAGGACTTTCTCACATTATTTACATATTATATATATGTATTTCCTCTTTAATATTCTGACAACTATAAGACACCTACATAGCAGGTAACGCGCCAAAGATCAATCATAATTCAACAAATACAGTATTATGCATGATTAACCTTCGATCAAATGAAAAGAAACGGCCTAAAAGTACGCATCCTGTGATAACGATATAAATGAATTGAGTGATAATTTTTCGTGACAGATTGCTTGACATCTATTTGCCGAGCGACTCGGAGTAAGTAATATTGAATAATATGAAACGTACATTACTTCTTTGTTCAAAGCGGATGTCGCGTAATATATCTATAAAGAGGATTCATTAACGAAATTGAAAAATCAGTTCCATGAACTCGTAAAGAATATTTCACTTTAAATTTCATTTATTAGCGGATAACATATCATGACGTCAAAAACCAAGCACGGATCTAGAGGGGGTAGAGGGGTCAGGACCGGGTCAAGATTGACCCCCTGGAATTCGCCCGAAATCCGTTACTAAGTATAATTTTCAGGTTCTGGAACCCCCCCCCCCCCCCCCCCCCCTTGCACAAACACATGGTTTGGCCCTCTCCCCTGGAAAACATTTTCTATATCCGCCCACGCAAACGGATATTGTGTAAAAGAAGCTTATTAGAATATAACAACTGTTACTAAGTAACCAACCTTCTGTGTCCTCTATAGAAACGCTCCTCCCTGCTCTGGAGGTACTCGGTCTAGAAAATGCCATTATGTAAGTAAAGTAATAAACACAAGTTACGATTCCATTTTCTGCCACTTTTCTAATATATGTATGTCAATTCCCTCTAAGAAAACTTTCTCAAGTGACACTACTGTTATGATTCGTTTGAAGAAAATCAATCTTTATAGGCCAAATGTCGCACGATGTTTGTCTACTACAGTGATGTACATTATATCTTTACTAAAGCTACACACAGATGGAAAATTTACCTAGAATTGCCCCAGGAATATTTTATACTAGTAATAGCTTTTGTCTATTTATATTAATTGAGGAAGGTGATAAAGGCTTTATAACTTGTTTTTCCACATCAAAAGCCACTACCACATACAGGAACATTCAGGGGGCCAAGTGACGGTCCACTGACCAAGATAGTGTGTATGGCCCATAGCTACTATTTACCAATCAGATACTCTCCGTTCTGGATCTTAATTGATTATAATGACTTATTAGAGGATCGTTCCCCCATCCCTGCAATAATATCCGACCATATACATCTTCTTTAACTCCCACTTTTCCATATTGTTTGTGATAGTTACATGACTTACATGTATATTTTTTTACGCTCGGAATTCGACCTATTAGAATTCTCTGCTCTGTGCAAAATGGAGACTAAGTCTTCCAAGGACTGAGGTAATTTGAGGTAGAATTGTAAAGAAAATCAAATTGTGGCAGTCAAAAATAAGTCAATTGACCAATCAAACTGAATATAAAACACCGCTAAAGACAGAATGGCCGCATTGCAAAGTAAGTTTTTGTCATCAAATGGGCCAAGGTCACTAGGTCAAATATTACAGCATACATTGAGAGGTCCTGTCAGAGGCAACCTACATGTGTAATATAAAGTTTCTACTGCATACAGTTCCTTAGATTTTGCTTAAACCAGAAATTTTAACCAAAATCTTCAACTAGGTCGAAGTCCAAGGTCAAGGTCACAATGTCAAATGTTACAGCATACATTGAGAAGTCTTGTCATAGGCAACCTACATGTAAAATATAAAGTTGATATTACATACAGTTCCTTAGATTTTGCTTAAACCAGAAACTTTAACCAGAAACTTTAAATAGGTCAAAGTCCAAGGTCAGGTCACTAGGTCAATGTTATGGCATAAATTTAGGTCTTGTCATGGGCAACCTACATGTACAATATAAAGTTTCTACTGCATACAGTTCCTTAGATTTTGCTTCAACCAAGAACTTTAACCAAAATCTTTAACTAGGTCAAGGTCACTAGGTCAAATGTTACGACATTAATTGAAAGGTCTTGTCATGGGCAACCTACAGTGTATCATACAAAGTTTCTACTGCATACAGTTCCGTAGATTTTCCTCAACCAGAAATTTTAACCAAAATCTTTACTAGGTCAAAGTCCAAGGTCAAGGTCACTAGGTCAAATGTAACGGCATAAATTGAAGGGTCTCGTCATGGGCAACCTAAATGTATAATATAAGGTTTTTACTGCATACAGTTCCATAGATTTTGCTTCAACCAGAAACTTTAACAAAAATCTTTAACTAGGTCAAAGTCCAAGGTCAAGGTTACTAGGTCAAATGTTACGGCATAAATTGAAAGGTCTTGTCATGGGCAACCTAAATGTATAATATAAGGTTTCTACTGCATACAGTTCCTTAGGTTTTGCTTCAATCAGAAACTTTAACCAAAATCTTTAACTAGGTCAAAGTCCTAGGTCAAGGTCACAAGGTCAAACGTTAAGGCATAAATTGAAAGGTCTTGTTATGGGCAACCTAAATGTATAATATAAGGTTTCTACTGCATACAGTTACATAGATTTTGCTTCAACAAGAAACTTTAACCAAAATCTTTAATTACGTCAAAATCCAAGGTCAAGGTTACTGAAACATATACTAGTATTTTTTAAAAGTGTATTTTCACTAATCCTTTTGATAGGTAAGCATGTACATCCAAATTGGTTTGGATCTAGGTGAAATGGTTCTTTAAATGCTGAAAATCTTCATTTCACTTATACATTTCCCTAAATATATAAAAGTGAAAAAATTGACCCCAAAATCAAAGGGCTTGGCAGAATGATGAGCAAAGCAAAATCTTTAAAATGCCCTTGTCATTATATGGTAGGAGCATTAAGTATTAATCCAATTAATATATCTCTCATTGCAACTTTGACCTTCAGGTACATCCTTTGTTCAAGGTCATGATACACTTTCTCATGGGCTCTAGGCTGTTGTGAATCTGTGAATGATTATAGATGGAATATATATGTGCCAACAGGATTATTTTGATAAATTTACCTGTTTTCTGTTCCATACCCATTTTACAGCACATATATACGCATCTTTTCTATATATTTTTTAAAACTTTGTCAATTTCATCTTTCCCTGTCTAACAATTACCTTTTCTGTTTGAAAACTCATTATAAATTATAATTTGCCCTTACATGTTCAGATTATGACTCAGAACAGCTATACCAGCATACACTACCGGCATCGCGTGTTTTTACCCTGTCAAATCATCCCCGCAATCTTTTTTGACCCAGGGTTTTAAATCCCCGCGGTCATTGATTATCAATGGAGTTGACTCAACGCGGACATCGATCCTGGCAATTCACCGCAACGATCGCCGGGATACGCGGTGGCGATCGCCGCAGTTCTCAGCGGCAATTAATAACTTGTTATTTACCTGTAACAGTACTATAACCATTCTTTTATATTTTACTTATTCTTTTAAAATTTACGTCCTTTATTTTGATGTATTGTTATCATTGGTGACATAAAAATGTCCTTTAAAAGCGTTACATTGTACATACGAAGAGAGAACCGTGTGACTGAATGATAGAACTAGTTACAATGTCCAGCTGTGTTTATCTAAGGATTAGAGAACAATGGGCAGTCTACGGGAGCGGTACGGTCAAGCAAAAATGGGTTTAAATTCTCCGTCTTTCGACTTTGAGAGATACATCGACTGGAGCCGAGGCTTTACGAAATTTTTTTGTATATCTTTACTGTTCAAGTCCAAAGCACTGCAGACCGTTTTTTTTTTTTTTTGTAGATCTTTTGTTTGAGATTACTAGTTAGCGGTGTTTTATGTTCGCTAGTTCGTATGTTAAAATGTTGAAAAACGTCCATCTCCCAATTAGTCAAATATAGCCTTGACAGCCTTATTTAGTAATTTATTGTTTATTTGGTTGTTTTTTTTGCGCAAGTGAGGCGATGTATAGTAAAACGTTATCCAAACAAACCAATTACAAATGTATATACATATATATATACACGAAATTACGAAGGTGGTAATTAGGTGTGAAACGATTTCAATAGATAATTCACAATGTCCTGCAAAGTTTACAATTATAGAAGATTTTTTATAGATAACATGTATCTAGAAGTTAAACTCCCATTTCACAATATATATATATCTTTTCATAGAAAAAAAGCTCCGTTTTTATGCGCCAGGGACGCAGGACTCAGAGGTAGATTAATCACCTGCGGCCGTCCGGGAGAAGGGGGGGGGGGTAATTTTCCTATAAAATGGTAGAATAAATTTTCTAGCCTGTCCGTTTATTGACTTTATACATACTATTTTCATCTTTAAAAGCATTTTGCGCTGTAATGCAACCCCCCCCCCTCTGTCCCTGCTAAGTGTGAAATCGCGACCCCCCCCCCTTTCACGATTCAAAAAGGCGTGAAGCCAATATTACTAATTAGATAATCAGATTAATACAGGGGTAGACGATGTTTGTGTGGATCGAAATAATCTGGGTGTCTTCCTGTCTCTTCGACTTCCGTAAAAAATATATGTAAACACAATTTTATTTCTTTCTCAAGAAAAAAAGAATTATATCGTACGTAAACATTATATACAGGAAACCTTATTAAACTTTGAGCGTAACTTTATTTTCTTTCTGTCACAATATGCCTAATTTTCTTCGGACTAAAAAAAATCTAGACATTATGATAGATAAGATCTGAATTGAGTTATATTTGGTCACTCAGTCTTATTTTTAGATTTTAATCATATATATCATTAATTTTATGTATTTAAAAAAAAAATCTCAATTTCATGCAGTTAAGGAACATGCAAAGTTTAAATTCAATTCTTCGGAAAAAATCCAGGTAAATACTATGTAAAATTTATTATCTACGGCTAGTCATGTTGGTACAATGTTTGCTTATTATTTTCTTACTTGAAGTAAATAATTATTATAAAATTGCATATATTCTGGAAAAGTCGCTAACGTAGATATTTCCATGTACATGTGACCACAAAAAACCTCCTTAGTTCTGCTTGAGTGACGACGTGTCGCGTGTACGTAGCTGTCAATATTGATTAGGGAAGGGTTATATATGGGCGTGCCTATATGTCTGGTCTTACAAGGTGTGAAGACATCGCCTCTCCCCGTACAGGGGATGATTGTTATACAGGTAGAACCGCAGGGTAACTGAAAAGGTGTGAACAACTTGTGAGGCATCGTTTGTCGATTTAGTTTTGGTTTGGCGTTCACCGGATTACTTTTGGAATTCAGTGCGAAAAAAAAGGGGGGGGGGGGGTTATTGTATTACATCTGTTTTATTAATAGGCTATCCTAATTTTTTTTTTTTTTTTTTTTTTTTTTTCTTTGTATACCGGTCTTTTTTTTTATTTATTTATTTATTTTACATTGTTTACATGATTCATCTTTGTCTGGATACACGTCCTTCATCAATCGATTTCTTTTTTTTTTTTTTTTTTTTTTTTTTTTTTTTGCGGACTTGTTTGACCAGAACAAGGAGCACGCACCTTTTTCTTTTCTTTCCTTTTTTTTTAAATTGCATTATCGTATGGTCTTCAATTGGTTTTCTCTGAAAGTCCAATCATCGTGAATTGAATTATTGCTAAAGAGCGATACTTTTACAATCAATGGGCAGATCTAACTCACGGGGGGGGGGGGGGGGCTATGAAAATCAGCTTTACTATAATGGCAAATTCCAGGAGGGAGGTGGGGACTGGATCCTGACCTCCTATCTCTAGATCTGCGTGTTGACAAACAATTCAAAGCTATACCCGTTTAAAGACGGGCGCTTATAAAGCGATTAAAAAAAGATAAAAACCCCATCCATTGATTTAAAAAAAAAGAGAACTTAAAAAACAGGGGGAAGGGGGAGTGATTCAGATTCTTTATTCACTATAAGCCGTTAATGCAATCGCATTTGACAGGTAGGGTCTTCCATCTGGTTCAGGTCTGGCAGTGGGGATTACTATTTGACGTGTTTTCACACCTTATCGGCTGACTGCGCAGGGCGCATCATCTACCTTCAATCGCCGTTTGATTTACCGTTTTGGAAATCTGAAATGGGGGGGGGGGGGGGGGGGGTGGAATGCGACTTTGTAAAAAAAAAAAAAACAATATCGAGAAATAAATCTTACCAGCCCGAAGTGCTGGCGTAAAATTTTGTATTTGATTTTAATAGGCAGCGACTGAAGAAAATATGTTATTGCAGAAATATTAGATGCCGCAAATGCATGTTCACGTAGCTCCCTCTTGCTATTTCTAAAACTTTACAGTAAAAAGCCAGGGGAAAGGGAGGGTTATATAATTCCAAACTCCCCGGTCGAGCTCCCTTTGTACATCTATATGTCGATATCACAACTCACTCTTCAAATTTGATTACTTCAACTTGTACCCATTGACTGACCACTTAAAATGACATGATAATTTTACGGACGAACGCATACACAAGCACCTTTACGTAGATAAGATACGTAAGTGGACGTTGGACATTTAAATCTCAGGCGCAGAACGAGGATAAAAAAAGAATGTCGGAGAAAAATCAATATTGTACCATAATAGAAAAGAACCATTATGGTGAGCGGATCCACACTATTACGTCCCCGGGGTCAGACGAGTACCCATGACAGTGTAGAGATCGCCGCTCTGATGGCTTTGTTTGTCCAGCAATATACCTGTCACCTGTATAATTAGCACTAATTAATTTGTTTGGAAATTTGATTGTCTGGTCTCTACAAACGGAGTTATGCGTAATGTGATACACAACTCGGGATTTTGCATTTCATCTGGAGTAATCTTTCATATAGCATTTATTTTATCAACGCTAGTTTAATATGTTTTTAATAATAAGAAGTGAACAAGGACCGACGATTCATTGCATCTTTCACATGCCTATTATAAGTATCCGTGTAAAGAGCCTACAGACATAATTTGATCATGCTTCAATTTTAATGTGAATAGATTCCGCTTCATCTGGACTTGACGCCAGATGATGTAAATTTTCATTATTTTGACCTGCTTTAGATCCACAGGAGCTCGATGCCAACAACCCTCAATGACACCCGCCCCTTCACGTCTCTCTATAGTCAATATATATATGGAAAGTAGAGGCGGATATTCTATCGAGTCAGGTTATCCGAAACATTTTTAGGCTCAATTTACAAAATGTACTTATGCTTCATGTCCTAATGTTTAAATCATCATTTTATTTATACATGTCATGCTTAAAAACAAGTTTCTATTCATCCGTAAGAAATAGCACCTGGTCAGGTAACACCTGGACAGGTAATTGTCAGCGCGGCAATCAACCGCAACGCCACCGCAACTCCCGGCGATCTTGGCACCGCGATGAAGTGATTTGCGGGGGTCAGCGGCGATGCTGAGGTGGAAATCCACCTTAAATAAGCCAGCCGCGATAGGTGGGCTCAGTAAAAAAACGCTTTGCCGTATGTGTATCATGCATATCTTGGTGAATGCATTGTGACATAATACCATGTAACATGAAAGTTAATGACATTACCCTTCCATTGAGTTGGAAAACGAAACATACATCGTATGATCGGTGCCATCTCTACAAATTGCATTGGTTGTAAAAATATATACATGTACCAATGAAGCAGAAAGATGTCTCCAAGAAACAAATTTCAGTCTTCACCAAAACCCACTGGCCCGATGCCCGAGTCTAGTAGAAATTTTGCTGGGCCAATAGAATGTCACTAATAAACTAAACAAATATCTGGTAAGAATTGTCTTCGGGCCAGTGGTTGAAAAACTTTTTTGTAAAGACTGAAATATACATGTACATATATGTCTATGCAATGTAATCTTATATTTGCTGATACAAAATGCATATATGAACAAAATGGGTCAGAGTCAGACTGGGTGCAAACATGCACTGTACACTGAACAGATATTAATTGCCTGGACATGAAATTATCACATTATGTGCACTATGATATAGACTAAATACCTACTGTAAATTGATAAGAATACACTTCTTTCATGAAAAAAGCGAATAGTGATGGAAAAATATGGAAATTAACTGTTTGTTTTTTGACAAACAATAGGCCACTTGCCAAAATCCATAATGACTGACAAAATTACATAAAATGTCCGAGGCAGGCAACTTTCGCACACTTTTTCATTGTTACATCAGAATAGAATTGCTTCTTTTAACTGTGACGTCATAATGAAAAACAACGCCAAAAGGTGTTGACTCGGACATTTTGAGTTTTTAATAAAGATCGGAAAAAGGTCTATTTCCCAAAAACCTACCCACCCGTTGATGCTTAACAAAGAAAAAAACTTGGAGTGGCAAAAAAACTTGGTGTGGCCTAATTGGGTGTTGAGTCTCATGATGCTTGACCATTCCTGCATTGATTACAGTACATGTATTATGCATATCATAGATCAAGTTATAGAGAAACTGTGACTACCAGACAAACATATGGACAGACAGAAGGATGCCAGGGTAACAAAGTGTAAAGGTCTTGTCACAAGGAATACATAATATGAAATATGAAAGCCATATCACTTACCATTCAAAAGATTTGCCCAAAGTTAAAGTTTATGTAACAGAAAGATTGACAGACAACCAGACTTATGTCCTCATGCTTTCACAAAAGCTGGGGATAACATTAAATGCCCTGAATCTCTGATTTTAAGAAGGTGTATAGATCTATAGATAAATTTGAATATCCAACACAATATCCAATACAATACGTGTATAAACAGTTTATCTCTCTCAAATGTGTATGCCTTGCGTAAAAATAGTTTACGGTATGAATACTTACTTTCATCAAGATACTTCAGATGTTCCTCACTGACAAGATGTCTTCTCAAATCCTCGTCTGCTGAGTCCTCCATTATCCTTAATGTCCTGGAATAACATACAATAATAAATTCTATATCACTTATACTGTATACCGCAAGTTATTGTTTTTAGACAGAAAACTGAGGATCTTCTCTTAATTAGTATCTAAGAAAAGGAGAAAATTGTATTACTACTGTGAAATACTACTTTTTATTTGTGAGGACCCAATTTTCGTGGTTTTTGTGGAAGGCTTCACCCATGAATTTACAAACTCACTAACCAAAATTCCCACATTCAAGAATCAATCATCACCCAGATATGTACTTCATTTATATATATATATACTGGGCGGTACATACATGTACTATCGCCAAGCACATATTATCAACACTTCATTTACATCTCTGCATATTGTTGACATAAGAATTTGAGTTTTTCACTATAATAACATCTTTAAAACATGAAACAGTATACAAAATTTCAAATAATTCCAAAACTTGCAAATACTGAATTTTATGATAGAAAGATGGTAAATCTGAATGTATTTCCCCACCTCTTCGGGAAAAGCATTTCATCTTCTTATATATTTTTTGGTTTTTGAGTTTTTTTTTGTATAAATTTTTCAGACTATAAGAAGAAAGTTAAAAGATTCAAATAATGTGAATTTTGTCGAAAAAGTTAAAAAATTTCAGAAAGAACAGGTGGAGGTGGTAATAATATTATACCCTTCCTTCTTTCAAACTAATATGACCCAACCCTTACGCTTGTGAATCACTGTTTAACAAGAACCTGTCATAACATTTTCATGAAAATTGGAAGAAATGTGTTCTGAGCAAATTTCATAAAGACTTAAAGATTTTAGAGCAAAAATTGTTGAAAAAGGGGGCAATAATATGTGCCCGACCAGTATATTGTCAGAGGGATGATATACTAATTGGCTATACTGTAATCATTTAATTTCCATTGTCATTTTCAAGAAACGAAGATTCTGATTGGCTGAGAAATTTTGTTGATACATCGATCAACACAATTTTTCACGGAAGTCTATTTATAGAACTATTTTTAGAACTGGGGGTTCTCTCAAACACGAATGAACTCGTTGCTGAAAATACAATTTGTAGGTGTTTGCTTATCATTTCAGGGGTACCATTTCTTTTCTACTTACTCAAAAATTAACAGTGCATGTAGAATTTGCTCAACTAGTCCTTATTCCAAAGATATAGAGAGACGATCGTTCGCTGTTTGAATCATGGCGGCTGCCATAACTTGTTTTGGCAGCCGTATCACTGCAAAACCTTCCGACTTACGAAATATAGTGCGGTGATTGGTTGTTTTTAGATCCAAGAAAACAGTCTGTTTTTCAAAATTAAATGATAAGAAATGAATCTTATATTTTTTCTGTTGATGCAGGTTTCACCCGAAAAATTGGACAGAAAACTTTTGCATCAACGCGCTACGCGCATTGATGCAGTTTTCTGTCCAATTTTTCGGGTGATACCTGCATCAACAGAAAAAATATAAGATTCATTTCTTAAATAACAATGCTAAAAATTACAGAATATCTTCATGATCTTATTTACATTTTCAGACGTGTCCATTTCATTTATGCATCAGCAAAAAGAATATTCTAAACGTTTATATTGTAATGTCTTCTTTTGTTGTCTGTCACATAGAAATCCCTCGGCTCTTGTGTTAACTTTTTTTTTTTCATTTTAAACAATATGAGGCCAACCTTAAAAATATGCTTGTTTCCCCGAACGCAACCCAACCCTTGGAGTGTTGGGTAGGTAGGTAGATATTTTTTTTTTTTCAGACAACAAGAATTCTTATAGACATGATTAGTCTGCTGACTGAAAAAAAGAGCTTGTAACAAAAATAAGTAGATCTATACAAAGATTGATTTTTCCTCAAACTCTTTTATTTTGAAGACAGTGAGGGTTCTCACCAGAAATTTCAGATAGTGTGGTGCCAAGTCTATTAAGCACCTTGCATTGTTACGCGCCATTTTGCATTGCGTGTTGCTTCATTGCACGTTGTGCTATGTGTTGTTGCTTTATTACTAAACTGTTTAACATAACTGTTTAACAATTTTGATAAACTGTTTAACAATTTTGATAATGAAATGAATGTGTTAACAATACTTAAATCTTATCTACATGCTTAACGTAATTATACTTTAAATAGTGTGTTCTATTTCAAAATAGAGATTGAAGACAGTTTTAAAACTCAATTAGTTTTAAGCCTTTTAAGAAAATCCTCTTGAGGCTGTTTCATGACCGTGACTCCTGGTAGTAGATGGACTTAGTGTTAGTATTTAGTATATCAGTGAATCTAAGGAAGTCTTCACTTTAATGCTAAATTTTTGGATGAGGAAAGGGCAGGTTTTGCCTTTTAATAAAGCCTGTGTTTGTGAAACATGAATGCCAATGATGGCATCTTTGTTACATGTAGGTAAAGCACAATCTTCTGTTAATGTGAAAGGTCAAGGTCAGGGTCACTGGGTTAAAAAAAAATTGGTATCAATCATAATCAATGGAAAAATCTTGTGACAAGGAATACACATGTGAAATATCAAAGCCCTATCACTTACCATTCTAAAGTAATACCCAATGTTAAAGTTTATGTAAAGTAAGTGAAAGGTCAAAGTCAAGGTAAAAAAATTTGGTATCAAAAGAAAGGTCTTGTCATAACGAATACACTTGTGAAATATGAAAGCCATATCAATTACCATTCAAAAGTTATGCCCAATGTTTAAGTTTTTGAAAAGTAGGTCAAAGGTCAAGGTCAAGAGGTCCAACATTTTAGTATCAAAGGAAAAGTCTTGCCACAAAAAATACACATTAATATGTCCAATTGTTAAAATATTTCGGACAAACAGACAGACAAGCAGATGGACAGGCCAAAACTATATGCCCAAAATCTTTGATTCCGGGGGCATGAAAAAAGTTGAAAATTGAAAATTGTCTTCAAAGGTTCAAATTCCTACTTGAAAAATTGGGTCCAAATATGGAAACATTAACATACCCCTTCTTTAAGTCTGCCATTGCAGTATTCAAGGTAATCTCTGACAAAGAAAGCTGACAAACTGAAACTTGTTATACTTAGCCTGCAATGTGACCCCTCCCCCCCATCCTCCAGAGATCTTTTTAAGTGCAAATCTTCAATGAAACGATTTCCCATGCAATGTTGTTGGTTTCTTGATTTATTCCATACTGGTACGTCTCTAACTTCTTACTGTAAACTTATATTATTAAAGAATATAAAAAACACGACAAAACCAACTCTTTATTTATTCAAAGTAAAATGATTTTGCATGAGATACCCTCCTTCTTATCTTGTAAAAACGGCAATTATTTTGTATGACAATGACGGTGAGGTCAGGAAATTTATCGAATAATACAGATTAAAAACAAAAGTTAGTGAAATTTGATATATTGTATTTCTATTTTGATATACCGTCATGCCGTTAAATATTATATGACACGTGCCGGTCTACGTGATCTAGTGATGATACATGTAAACGTTTCCACGTTACGTTATAGATCGCTTGTCTTTTAAAACTACAATCCCGACGGATTAAGGTGCACAGTAGAAGCCATAAAAACATTAAATTTTCTCAGGTATATACAAGCTTCAAGACGCTTGACACCTTAACCGGGTGTGCATACGTTTAATCAGTAAACTAATGTAAAGTAAATACATGAGCGTGATGCTTATCTTGATAGCTCCCGTATAAAATTATGAATCCAAATTGGGTACAAGTAAAATCCAGAAAAAATAATTCTTTGAAAAAAATTGTAAAAAAATTATTCGAGCCGAATTTTGCGGGTTGGTCGCGTTTGGGGAAACAATCTTAATCTTATTTTCGGCCTGATCCCGATTTTGAAGTTTCCTGAATAACCAGATGGTAATATTTAGGCAAAAAGAAGAATGAGCAATCTCGTGTTACAGTAATTTCTTAACAAATCTGCATGCATGAACAGTACTGGTCAGGAAGTAGTTATCCCGGAGCAGTTATCAATTTGTGATGTCACATAAAGGTTCAATCAGAGATAAGCACAGAGAAGTTCTGAAAATAGTGGGGGGATAAACTCGGTGTTTATCATAGAGCATAGTGTATGGAAATTGCTTTATATATCTAAAATCTAACGTTTATATCAAGGATAAAACTACTAGAATTCATTGAAGGAACCATCGATGAATTAGCTCTTAGCTCCTCAAACCCCAATATAAATAATAAAACGAGATTTGAAGAAGGAGCAAACAAAAATATGGCACAGTGAAAAATCCAAAGGCACATCCCCCTGTAAACATGGCAGGAATTTTGTCATGTGACAATTCCGACATCAAGAATACGTACACAAGTGGGGATTTTGCATTCATCTGGAGGATTTTCGTTTTCGTTGGGAGGATTTTTAAGTGGTCAGTTGTTTTCGCAGACACGACACTGCCATTTTATTTTTGATCTCGTGGACATAAAATGCTTAGAAAAACATTGAGACAAAAAACATTCTTGTGATGAAGATTCAAGATAAAGACTTGATGTTGATGTGTGCGAGAATTCTTGCATCCAAGTGCAAATGTAAAATCAAAGTGATTTTCTAGAAAAAGATCCGAGAATCTTTCATGTGCAAGTTGTGAAAATTAAAGGAAATGGAGCAAAAAACGATTTATAAACAGGCGATAATTGCTACTCCACCAATACAATAATGAGCACAGGTTCTTCAAAATTTTGTCACTCGAGGAAATTCGGACAGGAATTTTAAACAAACACATGTCTCTCTATCCACCAAAATAATGTTTTTTTAACATAAAAATATTGAGCATTCTTTCATCAAATATAGTAGATAGTGTAAACTATTGAATAATCATGAAAATACCAATATTTGAAGTCAGCAAGCGACGATTGTGTTGTGGTTCCTAACCTATCATGTCAATATGTAAACAATCAGATCAATTGTAAGAGTTGTCTTTCTTAGTATTCTAACCGAAAGTCGGGATTTTCGCAAGATTTCGCAAATTTCGGCCCTTTCCGTCGGACGCTAAGTAACTACGGAAAGACCCGAGAACGTGCGACACGCGGAACGTCAGCAACACGCAAAGTCTTGTAACAAAGCGAGGTACCGGGCTACTGTATAGTAATAAAAAAAAAAAAAAAAAAAAAAAAAAAAAATAACGTGTTTGAGATAAGAGAAAGCGCAAGATTTCGAGCCGCGGGTGGGAACCTTTCAGGAGCTCAGAAAAGAAGCCCGCCAATGTGTAACTTTGGTAAACATTTTTCACCGATGGCAGCCTACTAAATTTTTTAAAATTAGGTCACCAAATTTGACCAAACTTGCCAATTTATGACATCACGCACGCGCTAATCCCGAATAGACCGGGCCGCTTTGGAGCGTTAGCGGTCAACTCACTCTGAGTAGCACTCTATCAAACAGCGTCTGACTCTCCACCAATCAGAAATGAGCAAATCGGCAATAATTTCCTGATCATTTAATAAAGATACATGTAGTGATAGTCAAATATAAGTTATTCTTATTGAATGCGTCTTGTTTTTAGTTTTTGTTTTGTTTAAAATATATATTTTGACCCCGATTTACTGGAAAATAAATAATCCAGCCGACTCTGCGTTGAAAATAGATAAACTGACCCAAAAAGATTTGCTAGGCCTCCCCCTCAAATGGTCGTCCCCTTATCAAAACTACATTGAAGGATGTCTGTTTTTCTCGTCTATATCCAGTTATCCCACGATGGATATTACCTGTATGAAAGCAGAAATTACTTCTAAATAAAGGTATACATTGATTTTACTACTAGCAAATTGGGGTCGAGTTTCGACCCTTTGCCAATGCAATTTTAATTCCTACCCTTCCAAAAAGTGACCTTAAATTAAAGGGAAAAAAGAGCAAACTGAGAGAGTACAATTTGATTCAACATGAAATAATTGTACAAATATCTACTAGTTAACCTTTTCAAAGGTCAGAAAACAAGAAAAATTACCTTAATTATCAGGGACAGACATGTAGATGTATTATGATAATAAGCAGTTCAAAATATTCTCAATTTTCTTGATGATGTCGCCGATTTTCCCCAAATTGAAAGGCACAGGCACCTTTGAAAAATAGTAAAAATCACTGGTATATATTGCAAGGTTTATTTTGGTCACCAACAGCCACTTTTGGCAACCTTTAGTCACCATTGGTTTAGTTTTGACCAATTTTCGTCCACAGATTCACCAATGACATTTCTTGCCATTGGTCAACGTTGATAACCAAAGGCACCTTTTTGCCGGGCAGCCATCGGTAATCTTCGGTATACTCCGATAGACAATTGGCCAATGGTACAATTCTGAGCGCACCGAATGAAACATGCATTTTTTCAGGTAAACAACTATCAGCAAATAATCTTGAATACCATATTAAAATGAATATCAGCAGATAGTAAGTCCAACTCACGGGAAGAATAATATTTTTCTTTCATCATGTTTTCAATCTTCCTTTCCAAATTCACTCAAATTGTGTGTTTTACAGCTTACTGACCGCGCTTAAAACGGTCAAGCGCGGTGACATAATTAACAAGATAAGAAGGATCAAAGATAGACAATATACCTATCGAAAATGCGCCAGAATTGATTCATCAAACGCCTTTTATGCCGTGGATATGATCCTAATTTCACCAGACGGACACTAGGCTTGGTACTTGACCACTCTACAGTCTTGTACCAGCGCATTCTTAAAACATGCACTCTGACTGACTGTGCCGACGGGACTTCATGGCGGGCCCTGTCCAAACTTCTTTAGAGAAGACAGGTCCCCGACCACCTGTCCTCTCTGAATGTCAGTCGGACTCCTCGGTTGATAACATTCATGAGCTCGCGGCGGCAGAACACGGATTGTATTACGTACGCCCTCTTTTGCATATTCATCTGTTTTGTTTGGGCCCCTGTGTTTTGCGGTCTTGTTTGTGTGTGGTCATCTGACAGTAAGGAGGTTGTTTTACACCACAATTGTACGTTCTTCGAGACCTCTAGGTAATCGGAAAAGTGGGAGGGTTGTGCGCACGTACTCCAGGATAACCACACCTTCTGCTAGTTCCGTGGCAGATGGCCGTCCTAAGTCGGCACCGGTGGTCCATTGGTCTCGTTGGTTTGTGTGTAGTCCTTTGTGTTTGATGTTTCTGACTTGTGCGTTGAAGTTCCTTGTCCCTTTTGCGTCTCTTTCTGTGCTTGTCTGCTCTGTGTTTTTGCATTGGGTGTTTTGGGGGTTTGCTGTGGGTGCTGCAACCTGGTGTTGTTGGAAATACCCTCCTTTGTAAATGCCAGCTAGCAGCGGTAGTATTAACGACAGGAACAGCTAGTGGAAGTAGAATCAAACTACTTCGATGTCACAATCCACCATATGTCAAACAGGAGAATCCGTATTGGAAAGGGTACCGGTAACTCTCTCTGAACTTTTTAAAGAGGAACATCTGGTGCAACTAGTGATGGAATATTGAAGCATTATATGTGTTATATGGATCCTCGATTCAACATGTCTATAAGCCTGTAGCATTGGGTATGGATCGAAATTATTTGTCATGACTGACTAGATCCAACCACGACCAAATGGGCAGATACTACAGGAAAGTATGACACCGCCTTTTACAACGATGACCAGGATTGTTAACAACATGTTGGACATCCCGTTAAAATACAACAGCGGCAGTATATATCGGGATTATAAGGAGTAGACATTCAACAAGAAAATCTTGATCAGAGGTCACAGTCAAAGAAGATACTGAATACCTTAATTGTGCCCTATGTCATGACCTAAATGTAGATACTCTAGATCTCTCTCTCTCTCCGGGATCCATGAGAACATGGAACTCTACCAAAGACAGCCGTACGCTGTCAGCAGCTCATCAGAAACATGAAAAATTAGTTGTATACCTATTTGTGTTGTCTTTTTTTTTTCAATAGTCTTTATGCATAGTATTTCTAAATTGTCATCTTGGTGTGATTGTTTCCGATTGTCTCCGGCTGTTTGTGTGGTTCCCTGTTTGTCTCCGGCTGTTTGTGTGGCTGTGGTTTGTTTTTAGATATTCTATTTGTTTTTGTCTTTTCAGCGTGTGCTTCTCTATCGTTACTACATGTTTGTAATATCTGCAGGTAAACCTTAGAATCTTAAGGGGAATAGTTTCTAAGTCGATTCTTGCATGATGGAGTTCTGTGAATATATTGTAAAAAAATTGATGTTTTAAAATGTTTACGTACGTAAATGTTTGGAAGATAAATGTATAAATGTTTGATTCTGGTTCATTTATCGTATACATATATACTGATATGACAAATCAAACTTTGATTTCAGTCAGAGTGCAGTTCTTGAGAATGCGCTGGTACAAGGTTGTAGATTGGTCAAGTACCACGCAGAGTGTCCATCTGGTGACGCCAGATTCATATCCACTGTATGAAAGGTTATTGAAGATTTTGACGCATTTTCGATGGAAATCTTGTTTTTAAATGAAATATGTCACCATAAAAGACAGCTTTCGAAATTCTTTAAGTAATGTTCTCTGTTGCATTTATAGTAATTGCATTTATTGCGTCATAAAACATCATGGTGTGATCACGACATAACAATTTAAAGAACATAATCTTTTTATATCGTCAAATCAGCACAAATCTTTCATCTTTCAAATCAAAAATATGGTGGTAATTATAGCCTTGCAAAATAACCCGAGTTCATGTGATAGCATATTGTCTTGAGGTTTGAGATTTAAAACAATTGTAACAATATACCTCATATGACCGAGTATTAATTAAATGATAATGATATTTAAGAACTTTAACTACAAAGTGTTAATCACGATATACATTGGTATTATGCTATTATGTCAAAAGAGGATACATAAAAATAGTGATTTAAAAAAAAACCCTGGTTCTAGTATATAGGTCACCCTTTTGTCATGCACGTGAGATAGCTTATATTTTTGTGATAGAGTATTACATAGTGCAATTAGAACCATTATATTTTCCCGTGTAAAAAGGATAGCTTTTTGGCGCTCTGTATGTTTATTCATTTTTCATTCAGGAAAAGTTATCTATTTTACTTCAGTTGATAAGAACTATTTTTCCACTTCATATTCACAACATTACTTACCCGATGATGGAAATTTTCGACATAGTGCAATTAGAAGCAGTAGATTTTTCTGTATAAAAGGATAACCTATGTGTATATACTCACGTGTAAGTACTTCTCTTGAAACATTTCATGTTGGCGCTCTATATGCTTATTCACTCAAAGTCAATAAAACCGTGCAAATAGGGTCTGAAAAATGAGGTGACATGAGTGTCCTCATAAAATGTCAATCTCTTGGGGAAATAAAGCTATATACCCGAGGGTTTAATTCCCAAAATATTTTCAACATTATTTTTTCCGTTTTTCTAAAATATGAATTTAAAAGATGACCGTATTTTTAAAATTTAACTCAATGTAACATGTGTTACCTACATATTGCGTCACTATAATTCGTAAAAAATGTTTCCTACTCTGTTATTTCTCCATTATTATAACTGATTCTTCAAAATATAGTTTTATTCTGCAAAATTAATGAATTTGTGTTCATCTATCTTCATTTTTGCCCTTTTCTGACGAAGAAGAGCTACAGGTACAAAAACCCGACCAAATCAACGAAATGTGCAAACATAATGACCAGGTTTCACTATCAATATCTTTAATTTGTGATAATTTAATATCCGGAAAGCCATTTATATATCTGTTTCATATATATATGTATGCAAATACACTTGATTTAAGAAATTTTAACAGCTCTCTTTAATTTTTGAAGCATATTATTGAAGCTAATCAGAAGTAACGTATGTTTCAAATTATCAATTACTGATGACTTTAGTACTCTAGAATTGCTTGAAGTTAGAATATTTTTTGACATTTCATCAGCTTTTTCTTAAGATTTTATCCTTTTCAATATTCAAGCACCATATTTTCAACTAAGTCTTTATTTTAAGAACTTTTCATCAGGGTGATTTAAACATTAGTAAATACAAATTTAATTTATGAAAGATATTCATTCTAACTTTAACCCAATAAAAACATATGGGACCAAAACCCCAATTTTCCTCGTTTATTAACGAACTTGGATAAGTCTTATCCGTTTTACTGAACTTGAAGTTGGTGATGGACCAAAGAAAACTCCAAATTAATGAGAAAAACATGGTAACGTATGTTTCCCAAAAGAAGAATCATAATTTTACGTTTATCATACAGTGCAATCATGGATGTATCATCAATTATCAAAGAATTTGAATTCAAACATAACAGTTCAAACTGTAATGATAGAAAAGTCACTAAAAGTTAATTCAGAGTGAAATTTCTTACATTTTAGATGTATTCTTTCACATTTTACTTCATTCTTTGAAGCAAAATGCTCATATTTTGCCAAATTTTGCATAGAATGAAATTTTCTTACATGCTTATGATCTAATTGTATGGTTCTAAGTGATTTCTAATAGAATACAGGACTTACAACCGACGGTTCTTCGCTCTGATTCGTAAAACGGAAAGAATTGCACATGGTAACATTTGTTACCAATTGTATCGTATGTTACGAACTTAAAATACACAATAAGATGTACAACAGAGGAAATTTGAGTTTATCATGCACAGTTATGTGTTTTGAAAATAGCATTGAACTATTTTATTCGTGTGATACTTAATTTCTGAAAATTTTAAATAAAATATCCGACACTATTTTAAATTGGGTAAAATCTGGGATAAAAGTAATTTCACAATTGTTTCACCTACGTAGCAGTTTTATTTTTGCTTATTATGAAGGAACAACATCTCTTCAAACCATGTGACCTACCATGTGATCACTGATCATCAGAAAAACGATTTAATACCAATGAATTGTAGTGGCAGACAACGTATGTTACATCACGTATGTTAAAAATCAACTTTCATCTCCAGTTTATTTCATAATTTATGATACTTTTCTCGTTGCACTGGATTGAATTTCTTCTTACGTTAGCAAAGAAGGATAAAAAGAGTGTAGGCACCATCTTTCATGTTCATGAGAAATATTATGATAGGTATCGTATGTTACATTCTTAAATGACCAATCAATTTTTTGATGAAAAACTTGACTTTTTTCAAACATACTTCTGTTTACTCAAAAAATGTTCAATGCATATTAAATTAGACCTTTTTTCTTTATCATAAAGTCGTTTAATCATTTATAACCATCTTTTTAGCCAACATAGTATAACTTTATACATTCATTATGTTGAAAAATCGAAAATTGGCGACATTTTTCAATGTGATGGAAATCAAACTAATAAGGTTTAAATAGAAAGTTCATTAATCTGAAAAGATGTAAAACACGTCACCCTAAAATGAGAAAATAAAGTTTTTCTGGGTTGAAAGTGTTTTACTTTGTTTTCAGTGACTTGAATGTAAAATTCTTAAATGGCGACAGTCACGTATGTTACAAAAATGGGGGTTTGAGCTGGTCTGCAGACAGGATGATAGTGACAAATATATTTTTTCTTATATGGCCAATGAAGTCCTATGTACTCCTAAGTCACGACATATAGAAATGCCTTGTATCTGTTGTCTATGAAAAATGAACGGCCGGGGACACCATTTGCACGGTTTTATTGACTTTGAGTGTATTTATTTTGCATTCAGGAAAATTTATCTATTTTACTTCACTTCATATTCACAACATTACTTACCCAATGATGGGAATTTTCGACCGAAACGTACAATTTGTGTTTTTACACCGTTCAATATGGAGAAAATATGAGATAGTGAAACCGAATAACAAAAGCTGGTGAGATAATGGACATTCGTGTTTTCCATGACGGTCCAATGGTTTCTAAGAGCTGTTACTAAGAATGAGGAGAATTTCAGTGCTTCCTAGAGTGAAGAAACATGCTGGGATACTTATTTGTCTTTTATTGTTCAGTCTCAATACATTATTTGTTCTATTTCCGCTTCCATACGGAAACGGGAAAGTAAAGGAGGCATCAGACACAGAGGATAACCTTATGCGAAGTATCATAATGGGAGCGAAAGAAACATCAAGAAAGAATGCTTTATCCGTAGCAGGGCAAGAGAATAGGTATGAAACCAGAAGGAATATCACCGAAAGTACACTTACAACGAAAAGGAGTAAGCCTTGGTGTGAGGAAGTGCTTCATCATTATCCAATGGCTTTGGATTACAGAAAATTGCTTTCATCATCTGTATCTTCAATTTCGTCACCGATTCATCTTCATCCATACCAGTACATATTCAATCCTACCAGGGTATGCAATACGAGCAATGAGATTTTCATACTTAGTGTTGTGAAGTCAAAAATCGACCATTTTATTCTACGAATGGCCATACGGGCAACATGGGGTCGAAAAGCGAATTCCAAGAATAACAGATTGGTGTTTCTGTTGGGGAATAGCAAAAATAGTACCATTCGTTACAACGTACGCCAGGAGTTCAAAATGCATGGTGACTTGGTGATGGAAAATTTCATAGACAGCTACTATAACAATACAATTAAAACCACCATGGGTGTACGATGGATTGCCGAATTTTGCGAAAAAGCACGGTACGTTGTCTTTGTAGACGAAGACGTGATGGTCCTTTATCCCAATTTGCTGAAGTTTTTTGGTGGTTTGATTAAATACCAGGAACTGCAACTATTCGAAGGGGAAATACATACTGACGCGGGGCCTCACAGAAATAGTACCAGTAAATGGTACGTGAGCAAAGGAGAATATCCTTTTGATTGCTATCCTCCTTTCCTATCTGGAGGGACAATTCTTACCTCAGGAAATGTTGTTCAGAAGCTTAACACTGCTATTCCCTATGTAAAGCCCTTGAAGTTGGACGACGTTTATCTTTCTATAGTGGCCAATAAAGTAGGCATAACTCCCAAAAACAATGTTAAAGTATGCATGGGTGTAAATAAAAGCTTCAGGGACGAATTCATAACAAAGCATGGATTTGTTAATCACTATCTTAATATTGGGAACATGTTACATAAAAGATTTACTGATATGTGATATGGATAATAAAAAATACAAAGTGTTTGTTTACAGAGTTCTTTGATTACGACCTATTAAGTTATAGAGAGAACAAGATTCGCTTCATGTCAGATACGTATTCGTTTTATAAATTTGGCAAGATTACTCACTATTACTTTAATAGTATAATGTTCTTTGGTATAAATTCAGAGCACCATTTCAGTAAATGACACCTGATGTTCGAGTGTTAAACGTCTTCAAATTTAAAACCAGATAGATTTAAAGCATGGACCAGACATGCGCGTTTTGGGTACTTAACACTCGTCAGTGATCCTCAGTCTATTTAAACAATGTAATATGGCCAATAAGCGTGAAAATTATTAAGTCAAAAAATGTACCGAAAGACGTAGCAGAATGGTTGGGATATAATGCTACAGGATCCACTATTTAGAAATTTCAATAAATTTTGTAACAGATAATTTTAAATGCGTTGAAGAGACAGACGATCAACCGAAGTTGATCGAACTTGGCTACATGTGCCCTCGGGGACTCCTGGTCCACCAGCAGTGACACTCACCAAGTAGTTCAAATGTTAAACGTCTTCAAATTCGATAGCATAATTTAAAACCAGACAAATTTGCAGCATGGACCAGACATGCACGTTTCGGATACTTAACCCTCATCAGTGATCCTCAGTTTAAACAATGTAATATGGCCAAATCTTAAAGTGTGAAAATTATTTAGTCCAAAAATGTTCCGAGAGACGTAGCAGAATGGGTGAGATATGATGCATAGAAATTTCAATAAATTTTGTAACAGATAATTTTAAATGCGTTGAAGAGACAGACGATCAACCGAAGTTGATCGAACTTGGCTACATGTGCCCTCGGGTACTTAACCCTCGTCAGTGATCCTCAGTCTAAGCAGAGGATGACAGAAGAGATCTCCAGCAAGACTACAATGGAACTATAATTCACAATCAATTCACATACAAAATCGTGAATTTCACAAAACCTCAATCAAAAGGTAAAAAGGAGATTCCCAATAAACCAAAATAATATCTGTAATATCTATGTAAAAACGAAAGTCAAATAGGTCGCTCCTCCGAAAGCGATCAATATTGCGCCACACAAACTCAAAACGGACCAAATGTTAAACGTCTTCAAATTCAATAGCAAAAATATATCAAAACAATAGTCCATTTCCAGATAAAAGATATGACCGTTCCTAACCTTGCTTTTATACACACAGACACCCGACATTGCATTATTTGGCAAAATTTTCCATTGTGACGTCACATCTGATAGCACCCTCTTCAAGCACCTTGATTTGTTGTCATGCCTTTTATGTTGACGTCACAGTGAACATATCGCGAAATTGTGTGATGCCTGGTGTTTATCTGTCTCACGAGTTTATTGGAAAATCATCTATTATATGATGTCGTACTATGGTGATGTTATCGAAACTCGCATAAAACATTCCAAAATATATTCTGACTGTGTGGAATCAACCCAGAGATATCGTGTCGAAGTGCAACCTTGTATTGTACATATCTCCACTTGAAAGATAAAAAATACTGTATACAGGGAAAATGTTCATTTTCGCCATACGACTAAAGGGTGAATTAAAGACCTGGCGAATTACATCATTTACAAAGAATTATTGAGCACACTAGAGCGCAAAATTGAGCATCGACGGACCCCTAGCATGCTAGAGGTGGGACCAGGTGCCAGGGAGGAGTAAGTATCCCCTGTTGGCTAGCCGCACCCGCGTTGATATTCACGCACAGAAATGAAATCAATATATATAACACATGCACTGTCTGAGGCCATGTCGATATCGAAAGTGATATGGCGACCATGTCAGGGAAATATATTCAAAACACTTACTGTCAAACCCCTCGCGGTGAACTTTATTACGAGCTCCACACGGCAAAGGGCATAATAAGTGTGACACAAAACCTTCTCATTGCAAGGAGACAGAACAAACAAGACAGTAATACACAGGGGCAAAATATTTGTATATATACCATATTCAAAAACTCAGATCTTGCTATGTTGGCTGAAGCAAGCTCATGGTCAATCACCTTGGAATTCCGACCAGCTTTCAAATGGACTTGGGAACAGGACCCAGTCTTCTCTGACAAAATATAGACTGTCATGGATTCATAGTAAAACGGTTGGTCATTGTGCAATACTGGAAAAAGATGCTGCTACAAAATTATGTGCTTTTAATGATTTCAGGATCGTAAAGAAGTTGATTATTGTCATTTATCTATTAATTATTTTTTAAAGTTTCGATTGAAGTTTGATCTGCTTCTAATAAATTGAGAAATGTGAATACCTTATTATGGCAATCTGGGAGCATCATCATCAAGACGAGGAAAAATTACCGTAATTAAATTCGATTCATATATTAATAACTCGGAAGTGTTCAAACTCTTTACACCCTTTAAGAAAAATTCAAACCAATTGTTGATTGCCGGACACGTGTTTCGGAAAGTTATTTACTCTGACACAGCCAAATGTATTTCAGTTGCACCTTCTGTTTTATTTTTTGAATTCAAATTTGTGCATTTAATTTACGGAGATTTTTCATTTTTTGTTTTTATTTTTTGAATTCATTTTTTATTTTTATTTTTTGAATTCAAATTTGTGCATTTACAGAGAGTGCGCGCAACTTTTGTGTAGGGTCGATTCAGTAGCATATTTCAATGAAATCTATGACCAAAATAGCGTTGGAGGAATGCCGCTATGATGTTAGCCTTCTTTAATTTCAATTATATTTTTGGATGAAATGACAAGTTTCCGAAAAACAAAATAAAATATCTGATGTCAAATTGATAAAGGGCAAAAAAAAAGAAGCTTCTTTCGGGAGACAGAGCTGGAAAGATGTAATTATTACACCTTAAAAAATTCTACATCTTTTATATATCTTGAGTATCTATTTATCATTAACCTAAAGTGGAATTTTGCTATTAACGATTTTAACATTGAGGTCTATATATGGTGGAACAGACCCGGAAATTGCAATACAGAACTACCCCAACAATCAAGCTGGGACCAGTGGCGGATTTAGAGGGGGGGCCCAGGGGGCCCGGCCCCCCCCCCCTTTTTCACCCAAAGTTATTGATTCAGAATACTCTTTTTATGCTTAATCTCTTTACTTTTGGGGAAATTTTCGGCTCGCTTCGCTCGCCACACTTAATTTTTCATTAGCTGTCTATTTTTTCGTCTTCACTTTGTCTTGAACATTCCTTGTCATCGTGTTTGAACGGATTCATATGTCATAAACATATACAAAATTCAAAATTAAATTAACACTTGAATAATTACCAAATGCTTCATTTTCATAGGCCGATCTAACCAGTTTAGACAGGTGGATAGTGGGGTTGCAATGCCCTAATCTTCCCAACCTTCCCCAATTGGTCAAACAAAAATAGAGGATGGAAAATGAGAGAGATATTGTAATCTTATGACAAAATGTAACCATCTATTCCAAAAATTTCCCGGCTCGCTCCGCTCGCCAATTTAAAATAATATATATACATGTATGTATATATACATGTATGGATGACTGAACCAAAACAAAAAAAAAAGAAAACTTCAAATCTTAAAATTTTCCGGCTCGCTACGCTCGCCAGTATACCTATAAACAGAAACTCTATCTTCTAAATGCAACATGCAGTTGGAATGACCCCCCCCCCCCAACTTATAAATTAAAATCACCAGTCTTGAGCTTCAGGTTTTGGAGGTCTTTTTTTTCGTCTTCGACCTTTTTTTTTTTTTTTTTGCTTGTCAGTTTTTCTTTGAACAATTTTCTTCGAGCTGAAACTTTGGCCCCCCCCCCTTTTCTGAAATCCTAGATCCGCCACTGGGGACAACGAAGCACAAATAATCAAATGAATTTTAAGCAGATAATGGAAACATGAAGAACGACATATACTTGGAAGGGAATCAATGGACACCTGGCAGCGACTTTGAACAGCAATGGCCATATTCATATCATAAGAGAATAAGGAAAACAACAAACTTTGTCCCATTTCTATTATTTGAGAAGTATGATGGTATTCAACTAAAATGAATTCATATCATTAGTTAGATCAACTTTGAAAAAAAAAATCTTGATCAACACGTGCGATTAACATTTTACGTGAATTTTCAGAAAGTAAAATACGAACATATGAAGCAAACGTTGCTTCATTTAGAACATTCACAAGGGAGCGAGATCAGGCTACTTTGAGTAATGAGCGTAACAATCATTAAAGGCGGTTCCAATGTGATTTCAAATGGTAAGAGAAAGGAGGGGATCTCCAACAACACTCGGTTGCAGCACAAATTATAGTTTCTAAGTATTAAGAGGGTATGCATTTATAGGAATTATAGGTAGAAGATTAGTAAGATTCTGCCATTTGAATTTAAAAATAACATGTGGCGATGTTAAACTAGCTGACGGTATGGTACATTAAAACCTGTACATATCTCATATATAATAAATGGTGGAGATGGATGGCTAAAGGGAAGGAAGGAGGCCATAAAAAACCCCACTCGGTTGCAGCACCAACAGCAAAATCTCAAAACACCCAATACAAAAACACAGAACAGACATCCACAGAATTAGACACAAAAGGGACAAGGAACTGCAACTCATAGACTAATAGAAATGTGTAACACAAAAGACAACTCATAAACCAACGAGACCAATGGACAACCGATGCCGACTTCGGACGAGTGAGAGTAGAGTCATGAAACTGTGTTACACATTCCATGTAATGACCGTTGATTATTTCCACCTGCAGTTCACCAGCAGTGGACAAAAAAAAAAAACCCGGAATGACTTTTTAAAAATAAAACGGAGACGATGTCCTCTAAGCCCAAACTTTGTGCGCAAAATTGCTGTGGAGCGTTTTGTCTAATTAAACTTTTCTACTCCAACAAATAAGAATAAACGTAACAAATAGTCTTAATACCCGTATCTGTGGACCGCATTATATAATTATGTCATGTATCCATTTATATGCAACACAAATTGCGTATGTTAAATGTAATTATTTTTCTCATGACATACCCAATGCAGGTATACGTATGTCAAATCTAGCAAACTTGACTAAATTAGGAGGGCTACATTCTAGTATATAACTGAAACGCAACGAATTATTAAAAATGAGAAAACATTGATTTTAAGCTTTTCACGTCTTTGTTTTTATTTTCAATAAACAATAAGTGCAAAACAACATTATAAATACAAACAGATAGAAATTAAATAAAGACTTTGTTCATAACTTATTATCACTCGTCATATAACAATAATAATTTAAGTATACATGGGAGAACGCTTCGATGTCAAATCATAGGAATGCACCATACATGGAATCACATGACAGGGATCGGCAAATAATTATTACTGACATTTAATAATTATCATAATAATAATTATGAATGTATTAAATTTTGGTATATGTTTTGCTAAAACGACGAAATGTTTCCTTATATTCTGATACTGTTTACTTGAAAGTTTATTTAAAAGACCACGTTGATTATATGCTACTGACTTGATTCAAACTTGATGAAGACTAACTGAAGTGTACACATTAAGCAAGCTTTGCTTTTCTAGAAAAAATGAGGTATTGTAAAAAAGTATTGATCCCTTTCCGTGGAGAAGCAATTTTCAATATGACAATACAACAATTGATCTGACATTTTTCAATTGATATTGATGTTCTTGCACTCATAATATCTTGAAATGATACAATATCCAGAAAAACAACATATCTATTCTAATTAAAATGAGGCAACCCCAAATGTCCGACACCGTTTCTGCTGGGAGAGAATCAATTTACCTCTTAAAGCGTCGTTTGACGGGTCAAATGATTATAATATTACAATGTGAAAGTCCACCATTCGGTGCGGTGTTAGACATTGATTTTGGCGATCCCACAACTATAAATTAGAGGTAAAGTTCTTTCTCTAGAGATAAAAAGATAAAGGTAAATTTCCTTTACTATATCTAAAAAGATTGCAGAAGAATAATATTACGACGTAAAACATCTGGTCTCACTTCGGATTGTTGAGGTATCACAAAAATGAAAACAAAAATCGCAAAATGTTTAAGTCTTTGGTATTGACACACAAGGCTTGAGACTTTTGGTACTAACGGGTGCTGTACAACAAGTAACAAACTGTGACCATCTCAAGACGGTTTTCGTTTTCATAGAAGTGATGAAAAACTTTTTGATTCTTTTTAATACGCCTCTTCCACAATAAGCTGGATATGCTCTTGATATATTCATGAATGAATCGAAGCATATACACTCGGCCATGATCGCATGCGCCTCGGTGAATGACAATTATATGATTTTGATTTTCAAAATCTATTCATAATTCGGGCACAAATCAATCACTTAAACACTTCCTTAGTAGTAAAAACATGTTTAGTGGAGGAAAATCTCATTTTTCTCATGTACATGAGTGATGAAAATGAAAAATAGGAAATAAATTAGATGTGACAATGAATATATGGTTCAGAAGGCACCGATCGGATATGTTAAAGTCATATGAGGTATAAATGAGACAGAAAATACGGTACTGATATTCAAGTGTCAAGTAGAGGGTACAATGTGTTAACCTAGTTTGTCTGATATTTATAATTAAACCTGTTCATGTCGGAACAATGGCACATGACATCATGATTTCATACCGCATATGTACAGTTTGAAACAATAGTATCTTTTTTGTTTGTGTTACATTTGGTGTGGTTTCTGAGGCACAAACCTTAGTGCTAGGAAATAAAGGAACATGAAAACACCTATAGATGCTGACATATACAGACAAGCATTTAGAACAGTACTGTAGTTAAGAGAGTAAAGTTTGAGGGCGTCTGCCCCGGTCTGTATACACCCAGGAATGCCCGGAGGGCAGCCTGTGAAATTTAGCCCAGCAATTTCTGCTAGACACAAGCCCTGGAATCCCCACTTGAGATACGATACGTCAGATACCCAGCTCAGGCCTGAAAAGATAAGGTATCTTGGTATTTATTCTTTTTCATGTCTTTCTGAGATCCTGAAATCTATGCGTCTTTGAAGGTTTCTTCTTTATAAAACATCTTTAGCATCTTTTCACAACAGTTTATACTTAAATTTGAAACTATTTCATCGATATGACCCATATTTTACCTCCATAACCTGGCATAATGGATTTGCAAATGTTATATCTTCAAAAAACTTATAAACACTAAACAAAAGAAATGGCTCTTTCTCCTTCTTACAGCTTCGACAAATTCTAAGTAAATGTAGACCAAAAAGCAAATTAGTGCTCTTATTTTCCTTTCTTTTAGATAAAATCAGATCAACCTTCACTTACCTGAGAAAATATTTTTTAGATTGATGAAGAATCCTGCAGACATTAGGTACATGGAGAAAAATGTCTGTGCCAAGAAACATGACATAGTAAACGTTGGCGTGACGGAGGCAGAGAACATGGCAAGGGAACGACTACAGTACACAAGCACATATGTCACAGCAAACACACGGAAAAACACCCAAACATCCACCGTAAAACCCGCCAAGAAATACACAGGTATGACGTAAGTGATGACGAAGAAAGTGTGGAATGGTATCTCACTACATATCTATAAACAAGAAGAAGAAAAAAGCAAATGGCACAATAACAAAATTAATGGATGAAATATTCATTGAGTGGATATTGTTCGGCTTGATTGTGTTGGAACATTCTTTGGTGTGATGTTGTGTCTCTTTCTGTCTGTTCACTTTTTTCTCATCTCACGAGAGCATATTCTGCTATTTTCATAGTTATCTTATATTTGTTTTGCATTTTCAACGTTTTGTATGCCCCTTGATTATGATTTTTTGGATTCTATTTGGATTTTGTGTTTGCCATTTACTGATTGTTGATAAGTCTGCTTACCTTGGCAAAATAATACGGACATATCCCATACAATCTGTCTTGTAACTCATAGTATAGGTAATTCCTTTCATTGTGATCTGACGGAAAAGAAACGTAGAATATCAAATCTTAAAACAGAAAAGTCTGTGATCCACTAGATCAGTTGATGTAAACAGATAAATATTTTTAATATCAAAAGGGTTTTCCATTATAAGTAGTTCAAGAATTTTTTCGCGTATATGATAATGTAAAAAAATAGTGATAAAATGCACGTACAATTTTTATACACTTACATTGAGAAACGAGATCTAGAATGACTAGGTAAGGATACATGGCCCCTATAATGTACATGAGACCAAACCAATCACGGATTGTTGATTGTTCAGTCCCGAGTTTGTAGTATATAAAGCCAACAACCAATGACATAGAAAGAGCCTGTATGAACTGTGCCGCCAAGAATAAATAGTCCTCCACTAGATTTCTGGTACAACGACTGTAAAACAATCATATTACAAACGTAATTTTATGTACTCAGTAAGATTTGCAATTGTCAAAAGTATGGAAAATACGATGAGGGATGTAGAGGAGATTATAATTCCCTCTTTAAAACTTAACATGTTTACAACTCTTTGGGTGGAAAAGTTTTTAAAATGTAAATTAAAAAAAACTATAAAGTAACCTGAATAATATAGCAAACTGTCTGAGAGGTCCCGGGCTATAATCTCTGATATCTGACATGGACATAACTGGAAAGTGTTCCTCTAAGGAATCTTGGTCGGTACTTGATGGCTTATCAGAGGTTGTGGAATGTGTTTCTTCATATTTGGTGAGTAGTGTTTGTACAGTGTCTTGACTCGAACGCTCTGACTCCTCAGACGTAGGATCAATGGTAGCAAGGTCGACTGTAATGATTTATGGTAACTTGTACATATTCAAAATTACGATGTAAAGGATTTAGACATTATAAAATATGAGTTCATAAAAAGTTATCAATACTATGTTTTTGAAAATATTTGTCGCTTCTGATTGGTCGAATCGCTTCTTTCGCAAGTGTACATCTGAGTAAGTCTCGAACTGGTCATATTCGGTAATACTAGTACGTAACGTCAATCAGATTAATCCTCGAAGCAAAAGTACGGCAAATTCTAAGCAGGTAAAATGTAAAATTTCAGTTTCACTCTATAGATTGTACGTTATAAAGAAGATTTATTCTTCTGATTTCAATCTATTGAATAGACTTTATCAAAAATCCATAATTGAATAAATTACGTTTTAAATGTCAAACGTCTTCAAATTCAATAGCATCATTTAAGAGCAAATAAATTTTCAGCATGGACCAGACATGCACGTTTCGGGTATTTAACCCTCGTCAGTGATCCTCAATCTAAACAATGTAATATTGCCAAAGAGTGTGAAAATCATTATGTACAAAAATTTACCAAAAGACGTAGCAGGGTGTGTGGGATATGATGCTACAGGACCCTAGTTTTAGAAATTTCAAGAAATTTTGATAACTGAAATTTTCGAATGCGTCGAAGAGACAGACGATCAAAACGAAGTTGATCGAACTTGGCTGCATGTGCCCTCGGGGACTCCTGGGCAACCAGCAGTGACACTCACCAAGTGGTTCAAATGTTAAACGTCTTCAAATTCAATAGCATCCTTTAAGAGCAGATAAATTTTCAGCATGGACCAGACATGCACGTTTCGGGTATTTAACCCTCATCAGTGATCCTCAATCTAAACAATGTAATATTGCCAAAGAGTGTGAAAATTATTATGTACAAAAATTTACCGAAAGACGTAGCAGGATGTGTGGGATATGATGCTACAGGACCCAAAAGACTAATGATAATCTAAATGACATAATATCAGAAGAGTGTTGAAACTAAATATGAGATTAAATCCATTATTTCTTGTGGATAAATATCCTTTTTATACTTTTCAAAAACAGGATTGTCGATGGTAAGGATATCATCCAGGTACTTAGAATACCGATGAAACATTTCAAATCATCATGTTTTCGTTGCTTTTGAAGATTTTTGATAAATTCTTTTTCATACATGTATAAAAATAAATATGCAACAAGAGGCTCACAATTAGTACCTATAGGGATCCCTACAACATATTTTCTTCCAACCTGTTTAAAGGTATTATATTGTGAAAGTGATAACTAAGAATCGTATTTTTCCTCTAGTACATTCGACTTTTCTGTTTTGATGTCCATAAAGAAGGACACCGAAGAATTGCTTCCGTAACTGGATCTTTAATCATGCTCCAAGTATCTTGTTTATAACTGACTCAACCATTCAAAACTGGAGTACACGACTTATAATTGACAAGAAGTGGCTAATTTTTCGTGTGGATCTCAAGTAACCCGCACATTTAGGCTGTATTCCTCCAGTGGGCATCTATTTTGAAGATACGACTCACCGTCTTAATGTGATAATTGGTCGCCAGGGAAATATGACTTTATATCTCTTTATTTGATTATAGCTTGGTAATATTGCTTTATTATCAGGTTTGAACCGGTGAACGTAATGTACACTTATATATGTAATTATCAAACAAACATTTTCTCCAATATCAGTAAACAGGAATAACGCCAGGGATATGTTATAGCTAAAACATGATACATTTCATAACTTTACTGAACTTATGATGAACCACTCCGAATCATTGTTGATTCTCATCCTTACTATTCCTAACATTCGTATCTTTCTATCAAACGAATTCGTAATATACCAAATTTCTCATGGGAATATTTGATCAAATGAATAAAGAGTCTCAGACTCTACTGGGTATTAACATCACTTTAAAGTCACCAGACTAAGACAATGTGACATGGTGCATGCTGTCTTACTGTTTTGCTGACATTGGGATTTGAAAAAAAGTCCTTTATGGATTAATATAACAGATAAACTCATGCAAGGCAACTTGTTTTAGAAATAAGGTGACGGGATTTTTTTTTACAGACAATGCATGTAAATTATTGCAACCAGCAGGACCGTGCAAAGACGTAAATTTTTCATTGAAAATTGGTTTTCGGTACAAATGAACAGGCTAAAAAACAAGTGATGCTACAATAAATGTCACAGTGATGGGGTTCTAATTTTTCAGAGAAAATCTAATTGTCAGGTTAAGAGTGTTCTTCCAAATTTTGGCCAACAAATGGGAAAATTTCACTCCCAAATCTACATTGTATGCCTAACTTGTGGAAATTGGAATTGTTTTCTATGATAACTTGGTGCACCGTTGTTATGCATAATTTAAATCTTATTTGGGGAGAGTGGTAGATTTGTAACCTGGAAGGAAAGTGTGATGAAGTGATTTCTGGACTTGAGTTGGTGCCTGCTAATAAGCAGCCAAGCCAACCATCAAGACAGCCAGCAAAGACAGAGATAAATGAAGAACTGACATAAGGTTTTTGTAAATATTGATGGCGTCATTATTTGGATGCATATACATGTATTAAATATAGCATGCTATTTGAAATTTAAAAAAAAACACGATTGTTTCAACGAATGTATATTTAAGGAATATTGCGGGAAATCTGGGAAAAATGAATTTTCCGTTTGGTTGGAAGTAATATAGTGTTTTCATTAGCAGTCTTACCATAAAAATCACAAGGGTTTGTCAGAATGGGACAAGGGAATCCGATCCCTGTGAAATACTGCACCATGTAAGACGCCTTCCCGAAGTAAACCATTTGCCCACGGGATAAAATCATCACCAAATCAAACAGATCGAAAATGTCAGATCTATAAATAAAGATGAAAGAGATATAAATTATACATATTCTAGCCCAAAGAGACCACGGTGCATGAGAAACAGTAATGCTACGATTTATTTGTTTGAAATCATTCTTTTAGAGAGACCTCTTGGGGACTGAAGATGATGATCATAAACGGTGCAGTCTATCATTATTTTCATATCTGGAGAAAAAAAAACAAGGTTCACACAGTAAGTAGTGGGAACCTCTCAATGTGAAATAAATATCAATTTTTCAGTATGATTTCTCAGATGCCTTCAGTAACATACATGCAGCGGTCTCTCTGGGACATTCCTATGTGTGAACAGATGCCATGCGATATATTCCTTTACATCATTCATATAAACTCATTAACAATGAAGGGTGAATTAAAAAGTGTACGTAGATAGCTATTTTTATAACCCGAATTAAGTGCATCACACAGGCACGGTTATTAGCCTGTATAAGTGGTATAAATATAAAATACATTGCGACATCAACAATGATACAGTGCTGCAAGCGCTATATGGTTTTTGTAAAATATGAGCACATTCAAAAATCTTATAAAAATGAATGTACATTGAAATTTCATATGCTCTGTTCAGTACTTTTCTCATGTAGACCAACGATGACTGACACGTTTCGTTGACAAGAACCTACCTTGGTTGATGTATAGACATAAGGACAGTACGATTGTTCTTGGCTAGTTTAGACAAAGTCTCTACCAAGTGATGGGCAGTGAATGCATCCAAACCTGATGTTGGTTCGTCAAGAAATATAATGCCTGCAAAAATGATATTACTTTTGATCAAGACTTGAAACAGTTATAAAGCTGCTCATATACTTTTATTTCCGAAATCTTCTCATTCGACAAGAATAACGCTTATAGGACATTTTGTTTCAACTGCGCATAGTTATAATGTTTTAAACAGGTGTCTTGTTTGAATCGATACTGCTTGAAGGTTCCGTTGATCTGTCGGAATGGTTTCAAGTTTTTTTTTCGTAACAAATACTTTGTATTTCAACCATCGTCTACAATGTATTAACATTTTTGGTAATAATGCGGAAGGGTTCCAACTCTATACCTTCTTGACGAAAATTTCAAACCAATTTTCCTGCACCAGACTCGTCCAAAAACACTGAATTTGATACATTTGCCTATTTTGAACATTTATGCACAGCTAAGTGACGGGTGTTTCTATAACAGCAGGAGGTTCCTACTACACATAGGCAACTGATCTAATCTCTGTAGGGGATTCAAATTTACATTTTTGGCACAATTTTTAAGCTTTTTTCTTTGGTTTTGCATTTTTTCATGGTTTTGCATACCCATTGATTCTCATTTTCGGTTTTGTGTTTTTAACTTTCAGTCAATCATCGAAAAGGAAATGTTTCGCAAGAAACGTTTGAAGAAAACCCACTTCAGTACGGGTTTATCTATACAAATAACCTCTTATCAAACACTTTGCTTTTTTTCTCCGGTGGCTTTTGAAAAGAATGCATTTATTTCATTAGATTCTTATTACTCAAAATTTAAAACCTTCTCTTTGTGTTTTTTCAAATCTAAGTCGGATTTTTTAAATACATCTTACAGTAAATACATGGATCGGTAATTGTTCGACTGCTTCGAATGATATTTTCTCCAATTTTGGTATACAAACTCCAAGTGTAAGAGTGTAAGTCTATAGGAGCATAATAATTCTTATTGGTCAACATTCAAAATGTTTTCCTGTCTGTTTTTTTTTTTTTCGTTAACTTTGCACTAGACGTATGGAATCGGGTTATTCTTTGTATGTTCTTGAATAATTAAGCTGTATAAGTATGTCGCAGTGATCCTTCAGTGCCATATTACCATGGCGAATTCCGTTGGGTATGTAGGCTATCCAATGATGGGAATTAATTAATCATATAAAATCATTTATGACCAGAAGTCGTCATAATCTACATTATCAATCATTTATTGATACAAATCCTTTACCGTGACTTTAATCTACAAAGTGCTGACCAGTGGAATCAATAGACCAATTGGTACAGAACTGGACGAAGCTCTAGAAGACCGATCTTAGAGTATTTGGACCAGGGAAAGAGTTCAAGTATGCTAGGAGGACACCTTTTCTTGTGATAATTGCATCTTCTTGTATTACCAGACAGACGTAAGTGTATATTGTCCCATCAGCAGCCAAATTATGTGTGTATTTATGAAGGTGAAGATCAAACAAAACAAAATTAAGCGCCAAAGCGGCAAAATTTTGTGGATTGAAAATAAAGGGTCTCTGTATCCAAGGTCAAGATACGTATGTCTTAAGCAAATTGTCCCATCAGCAGCCATACAATGTGTGTACTTATGAAGGTAAAGCTGGAACAATTAAAATTTAAGCGGAAAATGTGGATAGAAAATAAATAAGGATCTCTTTCAATGTTAAGAGAGTAGCACTCTTTATCAATGGAAGAGTCTGGTACTGTCTTTCTATAAAACATTGCAAATTCAAGCAATGTTTTATATTAACTTAAGTTAGTCAAGGATGTTTCAGAACAAAGGGAAATCTTGTAACAAGGAGTATTCAATAATCTATCGAAACGGGGCGTTAACATGATGTAAATTCATGCCACACTTTGCCTAGTATCTGTCGTTTTCAGTTCAGTTCTAAAATTGGTTCATGTGGTCATGAACAGTTTAAAAGGCGATCACCAGGAAGTGGAATGTTACACGTTATCGCATCTGCTAAGACTCAACCTGATGCGGATAAATGCTGGTATAATCTTCTTAGGCAACCACATATATAGTTTCAGGCTGTTTGAGGAACATATTTATAATTCAAACTTTCCATGAACTGTCCCACGCGATAATGTAAGATTCTCTTAAACATAAAGCTCATACCTACTTCTGTATCAAGTGGTATCATACAAACTTAATCTCCTTAATTAAATACATGTGAGCAGATAGTTTCATAATGTTCTTCATTTGTTGGATTTCAATTGCCCTTTGCTAATTTGCTTTTTGTAGACTTTCATAATGTTATTTGTTTGTTTTGGGTTGACTTTCATAATTCTGTGTCTTTGTAAGACCGTCCAATGTGGGTGTTGCTGTGTGTCCCGCTGTCCCTCATAGTATGGTAGGTCGTTTTGTCTAATGATAGCTCCTTCCCGATGTGTTTCACGGTGGTCAGCACAGGGTGATCTTCCTGGAGATCCCTTCCACATTCGTTCAAACAGACGAAATAATTCCATATCAAGTCGGCATTTTTCTTGTAAACTTACTTGGATCTAGCAATAATTGTATTCCTATACTGACACGCCTTCTCTCTCCACCAGAGACGCCTCTAGACTCTTCATTGCCTACTTTTGTGTCTGAAACATGACGGAGTCCCAGTTCGGCAATGACTTCGTCTACCTGATGAAATATTGAAAACAATATGTGTTCAAGTGTTGGCTGCACCTTTCGTACATATATAATATCGTGTAAATACCATAGCACTTAATGTCTTTCATGTTTTTTGTAGAGTTATCCATTTATTGATGGGCTTTGAAGACCTGACTCGTTCAAGATACCTTACTAAGCTCAAGATCCATAAGATGGACCGTAGACTACTGACGCCAGTTCTTTATGTGTGATAGTCACATCATAGATGTTGTCAATTTTGCATAGAGATCAGTTAGAATTGCATCGTTATGTCAGTTATTCATTAGTCTTAAAGAATCTTCCGTTAGGTTAGTTTGATGATATACATATTAATGAAAATTAATTCAAGTTCTGTCCTTTTATTGTTTTAATGCTTTTTCATGTTCATATGTCTTTTGCACTAAGAATTTGCAAAAACAAAAATGTTACATTTTGTAAATCCATTCTTAAATCCTCTTTAAAAATCTGCAGAGAATTTATCTTCATAGATTTTGTGTGTGTATGAACCTGTACCCTTTTATGCAAAATCTCTAGGAGGTCTGGCACTTCACTAAGACATACATAGAAATGCCGAAAGGGGTTTCGCAAAGAAAAGCTTAATGTAGTTAATGGGACAAAAATACCTAATTGGTTGAACAAGCCTACGTAACTAATCAATCCCTCCGTTTCAACTAACAAACGAATCTATCTGTTTCATCCAGGCTGAAAAATAATACGGATATACCTGAATAAAGTAACGACTTTCTCAGCATTACCTAAATACGGGGAAAGACATGACGCTCCTAGATAAGCGCAGAATCAATAATCCACCAGAATGATCACCACGTTTGGTTAGACAAAAATATCATGTAATAGATGGAGAAATTAAGAACGTAACCGTGTAAGAATTGCCGCGTAGATTTACTTTCAGACAATAAGACTGATGGGAGATATTCTATTTTGGTAACTGTGAAATAACCCGTCTTTGACATCATAGTAGGCTTCAATAATTCATAGACAATCTTCTCGCGACTGCTTGAACTCGTATTTTACCCGCAGGAAATTGCCCTAACACATATAAATGTTTCATGTAGACGGCAGTCAAAAGACAGTCCCTTCAATAACACATTGCGTCTTTCACTTTATTAGAAAATTTTAGAACAGTCCAAGTTCATTACTTTGTCTGATGTTCCGAACTTTTAGTACCGATCGAAGAGAAAATAGAATATAAAGAATCAGCCAAAGGATGCCGTGCGTGAAATTCGCCAAAATTATCTCCTATTCCATTATCCTCGTCTAATCACGATGGAGAGCATTGTAATTTTGTTAATGTCACGCGCTGCTATAAAAGCAGACGACAGAAAGGGCTAGACAATTTTCAAGTAAGTTGACACGGCGTTTTAATGGTCAGTGATTTGTATGTTTAATACGAATGACTGTGTCCTAACGATGATAAAAATGACAACTAACCGGAGAAATGAAATAAGAGAAGTTTGAGGACAAACTAGGTGATGTTGCCATCTGAAAATCAATAGTATAAAACAATCCTAGATTTTTATCTTAAAGCATATCGTATATGTTTCTCATTCTGTATACTTTGAATGCGAAGTCACTTAGATGATATTAATTTTCGTAGATATACCAGCAGAAAAGCTGTTGGTTCATAAGAATTCATTCTTTGGAGATTCAACTTCCATACATTAATGGTCAAAATATCGCTCTGATGAAAAAAATATAGACTGATGTTCGTTTATAGGTTTTTTTTTGTGATTTGGTTCTCCGAATCAATCTTATTCAAAGCCTAGTCGATCCTCCGTATTTTTTTTTTTTTTGCAACTCGTGGTCTTCACGTGTGTCAACTTTGCGCTTTGGAATAACAAAGAATGACAAATATGGATAATGACCATATCCCCGTATACAGCACAAAATCGATAATTCAGAAAATCAGAAACCGAAGGCATACAAAATCAGGATAAAACAGGAACCAAAGCAAATAAACAAAAACCTCCACCACATGAAAAGAAGCGAACTCCGATATGGGAGTGAGACCAGGTGCCCAGGAAGAGTAAGCATCTCCTGCTTGCATGCAACACCCGCCGCACAGCATCTAAAGAAAACAATCCAAAAAGGGAACATTGCAGTGAAAGCGGCTAATACACAGGAAGACATGGCAACTAATAACAGACTCAATGAAAAACAATCACACCAAGACAAAAGGGAGTATTTAATCCAGGAGGACCCTCAGGAAGACCAACTAACATATAAACCAAGCAAAGACAATATGAAACACGAATGGCGTCACAGCGAGAGAAGGATTTAAACCCGGAGAGCTCCAAATATGCACATGTGTACATGTGACTTCAGTATACACCAAGGGTCGTTTTATATATGTGTTTTGATATTCTTGCTACCTGCTAAGTCAAGTTATGAAGTGAAAGCAAGTTTCTCTTCAACTAAAAAAAAATAAATAATAATAACAAAAGTCCTTGCTTTGAAAGACATTTACAAATAATATGACTGTTCATATGATAAATACTAGTACGCCAACGGGTTATCTATACGCCAACGGGTTATCTTTACGCTTTTTGGGTGTTTATCTGTTTCAGGCTGTTGCTTTCAGTGCCTATGTCTTTTTTATATCTTCTTAGAACCTTATACGGTTTATAACGGGTTAAGTAAGCGCCGGGTACACTTTGGTTCCCCCTCAATTAATGTAGTCATTTGTATTTTATTTTATTTTAATTGATGATACGCGTTTCAAAATTTGTGTTCAAACTGTGCAACAAATCAGAAAAGTGTTGTACATTTAGTAGAAGGAATTAATAAATCTTACTCTGCTTTCTGTTTGGCGTCTTGTAAAGCTGGTGGGTAATTTCAGCTGAGCAACAAACATGAGTGTTTCTTTGACAGTCAGATGAGCTAACAGACGATCATCTTGTCTGACATAAGCTCCACAGGTACGGATCATTTGATTGGTCCATGGTACATTATTCAGATACACCTGTCCCTCCACTACCCCACCGTCATTTCTACCCGCCAATACATCAAGAAGAGTTGTTTTTCCGCTTCCTAGAAAATAATGAATATTCATCATGCTTTACAACTGAACAGGGCTTTGTTTGGTAAAAGGAATTAAAAAATTGGAAAAATTCAGAAAACAAGACTAGAGGGCGCTACTGAAATACATTTGGCTGTGACTGAAAATCACTTCGGCATCTAATCAAGTACCGCTGATGAGGATTTACTATCCGAAACACGTGTCTGGTGCATCAAAATTGGTTTGATATTATATTCAAGAAAGTAGTTCCATTATTGTGGACGCTTACATTTCTTATATTTTGAATTTAAAGACTTTTTTTCACATTTGTACCACCTGGTTAGTGTCACTGCTGGTGGACCAGGATTCCCTTAGGGCACATGTAGCCAAGTTTGATAAACTACGGTTGATTGTTTCTTCAACGCATTCGACAATTTCTGACGTCAAAATTTCTTGAAATTTCTAAAACGTGGGTCCATATTCCACCCATCCTTCTAAGTCTTTGGACATGGTAACTTTCATATTCTTTTGTCATATTACATTGTTTAGATTGATGATCACTGACGAGGGTTAAAATAATACGGAAGTGTTCCAACTCTATACTTTCCCGAAGAAAATTTCAAACGAATGATGCTATTGAATTGGAAGACGTTTAACATGTGTAAATTGCAAAGAAAAGCAATGAAAAGATAATTGTACCTATAACTAAGGAAAATTTCAAATTGACATTAAATGTAAACAGTAAATAAATGCTTCATGGCGGTTATTCATCTATGGGGGGAAAGAAATGATTAATTTGATCTTAAGTGCCCTTTGAGAGAAGCGTTCTTATTGTCATTGAGTTTCTACGATTGATTATATGCCACAGAGACATACCTTTAATAACATAAAATCTTGACCTAGTAAACTAATTTTAATAAAATGCTTATTGAATTATTTTTTATCTACTTGAACCATGTCCTTCTTTCTTTGATGGCATTGCTATTATATATATTTGTACTGGGTATTGATTATGGATATTTCCCATTTTAACACGTCAAGTGGGTTTAAAAAAAAAAAAAAAAAAAGGTTTGAAAGAACATGTAGAGTGTGGCTTCAGTAACAGAACACGCAACTGAAAAGGTTTTTAGGGCCATAATTGTCTTCAAATATGATTATCCGCAGTGCATGGGAGGTGAAATGTTTCATATGAGTGGGAGGGGGGGGGGGGGGAGGGGGGGATGGAACATTAATGTGAACTTTGTTATTTGCGTTATTATCAAAGACATAGGATTGAAAAATTCAAAAACGGTTATTACAAAGTATAGTGCATGTAGTTTATTGTCTTACACGTGAAACTAATGATATATTCCTCTAAGAATGATCCAAAAGTAGATGCATAGAAATGAAAATCATTTATCTTTTATTCAAATACGTGTTGTTTTATTAAAAGAAAAAATCAATTCAAGTAAAATCATAGCTACAGATCCATTAATAATTAGAATGTAAATGTCTACTTAAGTTGCAGCGAAGTCCTTGGTGATTTTTCCCTATGACGTCAGTGGACAAGGGTGCTTTCAAAATTGATAAGGCCACATGTTATAGAATATGTAGGAAGGAAATCATTGACCAGGTCATCAAATCAAAAATTTATGACACATGAAACTATACTTGAGTCTATGTGTCTTTACTTTTCTACATATTATTACGATTTTTAAAAATCGTTCATTTTTGGGATGGTAATAATTTAAAGACCGAAAATTACTTACATATGCCATTTTCAATACTTGATAAATAGCCTAGTAACATATTTGTTTTAAAAAAGAGAAAGAAATAGGAACATGTTGCGTCAGATGCATATAGATGTACTTTGTATTTTTCTTTTCTTTTTTTTTTTTTTGTTCTTCGTGATTGTCTCTGAAGCTGGGATTTTTTTTTCGTACTAGCTGCAAGTGTCAACTTCTGTAAAGAAAGAAGACTCCAGCCGAGCCTTCGGGGAACTGAATTTAGTTCATCGGGTACCCAAATCTCCATAATTGGAATTTCAAACCGAAATTGAAAGAAGTTACCACTCAAAAAGGTAAAGTTAGCGCATTGTCTTCTATTTTCATTTTTGAAGTACTTCGCACAGACGCCCACTGTATGAAAATGGAAGAATATGTTCGCGGTTATTGAAAGCTGACTTGCTTTAGGGTTGGTATTGACTTTATCGTGCGTCATAGCAACGGTTTCAGCTAATGTCTACCTGACATTTTGATATTTATGGTGTTTTTATGTTTGTTTTAATGATATTTTATCTTCATTCATGTAATTAAACGACAGTCTTTGTCTAAGACTATGTAATGATACCCAGATGCTATAATCTATTGATCCCTACTAAAGTACGCAGACATGAAATGATACAGTGTCTGCAATACCAAAGATAAAAGACCAACAAATAAATAGAACAATAACCCTACCGGAAGTGCCCAGAATCGCCAACATCTGTCCACTGCGCACAGCAAATGACACATTCTCCAGCACTTGCTGTGGTTGGTTGTTTTCGTTCCATTCCCATGGTAACTGGAGATTGCCTAGTCTTTGAATACAGGGAAGTTTCTTCGGATTGACGACATAGCTGACATTTTCTGCCCTTAGGTTCACGAGTTGTCTTTGATTAAAATTGAGGTCTATTGCAGTCACTTGGGGACTGCCCGGCCGACTCATGTCCACGGTCGCACAGCTACTCTGATAGTGTACTGAGGGATGAGAGCGGGCATGTGATCTCATCTTGCTATCAATTTGATTGTTTTCTCTTTATCTCTATTTTGTATGATGAAATTTAGATGCAGACGATAACTTTATTTATTTACTTGGCTGTCAACATTGTCTGGGTCCCTTGTCGGGACGAATTCTAAGGATATTGAATAACAACTGATTCCGTTCTTCTTGTGCAATCCGAAATTTTCTTTTCTGGAAAGCGAAAGAAACATACCTTTATATCAACAGAATTCTACATTCGTTTGACATAGATATATATTGAAAGAAAGTGATTCAGATATCGTTTTCTAATACATATAGCATAGGTAAGTTATAGGGATGCTTTGCTCCTTAAACATGAAAATCTGGTAAGGAAAACTAGGAATGACAAAAAAAAAAAAAAAAAAAAAAAAATTAAAGCAATTCATATCTGACACACACACACACAAAAAATAAATGATATGGGGAGTAAGGCCTAACAGTCAGACAGACAGACAGATAGATAGATAGACTTTACTTCATCAAGGCACTTTCGACCGAAATAATAGATGGTCACATCGATGTTGGTTTTAGTTTGTGTCTTTTGAAAAAAAGATAAGAAAGTAATAAAAAGTAAATAGATAACTAAACAAACTAAGAAACAAACAAACAAACAAACAAACAAACAAACAAACAAACAAAGAAACAAAGAAACAAACAAACAAATTAATTAATAAGTAAATCAATCAATCAATCAATAAATCAATCAATCAATAAAAAAATAATACTTCTGATTTATTATTTTTTTTTTATTGTTTTCTGATAAGAAGTACGTATGCAATAACTGGGATGGATAATTTATTTTGTTACGGATACATAAATATATAATAAGTTTCCTATCATATCTTGTTCGTAACACGTACTAAATTTATCTTAGTAGAACAGGGACGTATATCACTACATTGTACGTGCCTGAGTAGAGCAAGGTGTCATTGTAGGTAAAAGCCTTGAACCCTATTTTGAAATTGAAATATTCCGGAAATAGTCGAAATATATCGAATTATTCCGAACCTGGCTTATTATATTCACAATGTTTTCAGAGGAGAAAAATTACAATATTTAATTTGTACCTTAAATAGATGATGTCTACTTTTATTATCTCGTCCAAGGAATTAAGGGTGATCATGTTTTATCGTAGAATGAAGAAAACTTCATGTTGAAGCCAATAAATGTTATAGATAAGGACTTTCTGTATTGAATTTCAGTCCGTTTTAATCCTGTCTATTTCGTTTTCGCTTCATATTTATTTCTGGGATTACTCTGCATTTAAATTAGCTCGATAAATGTGGTTTGTCAATGTTGAGATAAGAATAATGCATGTTTCTGGTTAGAGAAATCCAACGGTCGCTAAGGACATGTAAATTTGATTGATAATTATAAAGCGGGAATCAGAACGGTGCACACGATTTCCGGATCACAAGGCTTTGCCCTACAAAATTCTACACGTTGCTTCAATATTTAAAAGAAAAAGCGCATTCATTGTTACAGCTTTAACAGGAAATTTTTATTTGCCTTAAAACTTGATACTTGATTTTTGTGTATTGATTTTCTGTCAAATAAATTTATTCTACATAACTGAAATAATATACTGTTTTTATTTAAAAAAGTGTATAAAGAAAAAAAAAAAAAAACGCCTTGGAATAAAAAAAAAAAAATCATTGGATAAACGAAAGAAAGGAAGGACATTCAGATGTAAAGGACCAAATTATAATCGAACAGAATCTTTTTTTTACATTTACAGAGTGAGACCTTATCATATACTGTTAAAAGTCAGCAGCAGTAAAATAAAGTATGCGCCATGCATGTTACGTAGAGATACAAATGTACCAGTTGTGTCTACCGGAATATAGGAAAATGATAGCATCAAACTATCTATACCATCTTATTGAATTGAAAAAGTTTTTTTAAATGCCACTATATTGTTCATTTGTGCTGTGCCATCGATGCACTGTATGTAACGAGTGATATGGCTTTAACACTCATCCTACATGTATTTGCGATGACATTACGATTTCTATGCCCTTGAATTGGTTTCGGATTAGAATCCAATGAGAAGAAATTCGTAGATAATTAGCTAGGTTCTTCTTATCAGATTTTATACGGAAAAAGGACTCGTCTTTGATCTCTAAATGAATGGTCATACTGCATGGTTTTGGACAACACTCATTGAGGACATGAAGACTGTCACTGACTACAGCACGAGCTTCATAGACTAGCTGTCACTGACTACAGCACGAGCTTCATAGACTGTCACTGACTACAGCACGAGCTTCATAGACTGTCATTGACTACAGCACGAGCTTCATAGACTGCCACTGACTATGGCACGAGCTTCATAGACTGTCACTGACTACAGCACGAGCTTCATAGACTGTCACCGACTACAGCACGAGCTTCATAGACTGTCACAACTATCGTACATCATGTCACCTTTGAAACTGAGTACATTAAATGACGCAGATAAAATTTTTCAACAATAAGGTAATACCCTGTGTATCTACATTTATTGAACGAAAGTACAACATGCATTCCCTATCTGTATCGATGTCTATATGTAAACTTTATATAGATAAAACACTGTACTGGTTACTCACCCTTTGTCTTTCCCATTCACCCGTTGTGATCATCTATAGATCTGTGGCTTCAGTACAGCTTCATATCCCACATTGTCTTCAATCACTCGTTCTTAGTCATTTTCACCAATTTTCACTGTGCTCAATAACGTGTGCGTCACACGTCTCGATCGCGAAGACGAAAGAAGGAAACGTTCCATGCGTCAAATCCATGCCACCGGCTTTTGCTGGAATCGATCGATCACTGTGTAGTAATCGTTTATTCCTTCAGAATCATATCGTGGAGAAGTAGGAATCACCCAATAGCCTCTGCCTCCAAAGTACTAGACACTGACGGTAAAATCAATCAGTTTGAAATGGAGTGTGCTACAAAGGATTGAGAGAGAGAAAAAAAGAAGAATACTGGTATGTGCATATTTCTATTTTTCAAGCATCATTTATTTAAGTTAATATATTCAAATATTCTATGAGATTCAGATGCGCATTCTGATTCTGTTACAGTATATAATAGGGATAACAATGTCTGGAGAGAGTTGGTACGTGATCATAAAGAAATCCCCCAAGTCACGCACTTGATGCTCATAGCAATAAAGGCAATTAAACCTCTGTAATACATGCAGATGTGAAGCATGTGAAAGGTTTTATGAAAAAAGGGGAGTAATGATGATGCTATTGATTTTCCCATTGTTATTTTTTTCTTTATAATTATCATTAAAACAGCAACGTAGCGCGATTTCTTCATTTGCATTCTGAAATGAAATGGTATTATAATGTTTCCAATGAATTGTGGTTTATAGTAATTATAAGAGAGTGAGAATAATATGCAAGACTTAGACCTTGTTTAAACCAGGATATACATGTATTTCTATATAAATGATGTTGAGAGTTGTTGTTTCCTTTCCTATTATGATTAGCAATATGTAAATTAGGACTTCACTCTTGTACTTCCTGAGCATTTTTCCTGTGTGATAATGTGTCATACTTCGTACAGAACAACGTCTATATGACATTTTGTTTAATCGCCCACAATACAACGAGGAAGGACAAGACTAAGTTGTTCAAAGTGGACCATTGATATTGGCAGATTCGACAGAGCAACATAAGATATAAATTCCACATACTTTCAATAGGTTGTCTTCTCGCTATATTTATAAAATGCTCAATTGATTCTTTATATTATACAATTCATTTTACAATACTTTATCAATAGTCATACTAAAACATAGTGTTTCCACATTCAATGTTCCAATGACATAATATAGTTACAATTCAAAAGAAGAAGGTGATAAAATCACGCAAAAATCCCTTTCGGCATCTGAATCCAAATGATGTACACGCATTTCAGTTGGCCTTTTCTCCGATTCTTCATTCCTTCAAAATCATCATGAATATATATTGAATTTAACATGTCTATGTAATATATTATGTGCATATACCGAAGCGGAAGGTCTTCCGTTTTTCTGAATTAATTAAGATTAATTAAAAGCTAAAGAAGTTTAATATATAAATTTGATTTTTGTTCTAGTATATATGTACGCCTCATGCGCTTGTTCTTCAGTGAACCTCCTTGCACATTTACAGAATAACCTACTTTCGCATTGTTCTTGATTTTGGTCTTTGAGCCATGGAAAAAATTAAAAACGACAAAAACAAATAAAAGATATCTTATTTCTGTTAATGTAAAAATAATAACAGTTGAGAAGTCTAACGATTTTCAATAATTGAGAAGATACAACATAGTCCCATGTTATACAGTGACCTATCTAGTCAAACAGTTGTCCATTGAAATTTGTAGTTGTATTAACAACAGCTTGCTCTTCCAAACCTTATAATTTGATGTTTTTCCCCTCATTGTACCCAAAAAGTATGTGGGAAGTTGGGAACTTGATATTTTTTTATCATTTCACTAGTTTTATTTTGCAGTTTATCATTGATTAAACATAACTCATATACCATTACGTTTCATTTAACATTCACAACGAGACTGTCAAGGCAAACATACGAATGTTACAATGAATATTACACATAGACATTTAAAATAAATAAAAGGTTCATGATCAATATATAGGCTATATACCCAGTTTATACCTTAAACATACCAAATAATACGTAATAATATAAGACCGCATTCTTTTATCTTCAATTTCTCGTCAAGTTACTCTTTGTCACAAGTAAGGCATAGATAGAACGCATGCAGCGAAACAATTTCTGAATTTACCAGAATTTCAAAAGATTATCATCAGCATTCGTTACTTTTTGTAAGAATATATTCGTCAACAAATTATTGCTTGGTATTACAAAGAATTATCAGCTTTTCTCATAAAGTAGCCAAGTGCTAAGTGTTCGATGTGACACGTTAGCACTCGATGAGGAAAAGAGAAATTGTTATCGGAAGTCAGAAGGCATGCAGAACACCTGTCTTCTCCGTGTGTTCGGCATCTTTTACTAAATACTCTGACATAAAGGTGTACACATTCAGTTAGATCTAACATGAGACTCCGCCACGGCTCAAATAAGCATCATCAATAAATCAAAAATGTCAATTACTATATCATGATAGATCTTTCTTATGGAGGGGGATTAGGGTCACAATGCTATTTGACTTGCTTACATGCTTCATGCTATGTTGCTTCATTCAATGTTTGATTATCCCATGTTCATTTGTCTTGCTTTCATTTCAAATTGACTTTATTGCATTTGTCTTTCTTCTTTATGCAATGTTGCTTCCGTGTATTTTACATTTGTCCTTCGTCAATGCATAATTGTCGTTCTACCATGCGTTATGACATCTTTCCTTGTGCCATCATTCTTTCGTCCTAATGCCATTGCCAACCTCAATTTTGATACCAGGTGGCGCTCCGTTTGTGACCGTTCCTTGAAATGAACTTTGAGACGTCCCCTGTTGCAGTACTTGGAAAAATGAGTTACAAATGTATAAATAGCGGAAAAATAACAAAAGCCGATTGAAATATTTGAACAAAAAAAGAAATCGTTAGAGGATAAATATTTGGGCCTCTCCTGTTTGCTTGTTTGTTTGTTGTTTTTTTTTTTTCTTTACACAGTAATAGCCATTTGAGGATTCGAAAGCTCCAACTTTCCCGCCACATTGGAATGATTTCGTGGCTCAATGGGTAGCGAGTCGGAACGATGGTGCTTTTTTTTCCCGCGTGGGTTCGAATCCCATCGGCTGAATAATTTTTTCTGAATTGTGATTGGGAAAAGTCCGTTTTTTTCTGAGATATCGTGGGAAAGGCGGTATTTCATATCGAAAAATTCTAGATAAATTGAAACTGCCGTGCGTCCTACACTGATCGAACCTAGAGATCAACACCCCCGGCCCCATTGATTCAGTCAATAATGCAGTTTCTAGTCTCCTTTCATAATTTTGATCTTGGAAATTTACCTTTTGACATCTCTGTATGCCAAAATTACTCCAAGCTGTTGTCAAGGACAAGCGGGGCGTATGAGAAGGGGGGAGGGGGGCAGCGGGGCAGCGCTACCGCTCGCCAGTTCTTTATGGACTTTCTGAATAATTTAGCTATTCTGATCCATCCTTTATACATATTACTTTATCAATGTATTACATGTAACAATAGAGGGTATAGAAAGTATTTTATGATAAGTCAATATTTTTCTAAAAATAATTCCTGGCTCGCTACCGCTCGTCAGACATTTATTAATGTACTTAAAATTTAGAATTGCACCAGAAATGTTAAAATTTGTGCACACAGAACATGAACCCCCCCCCCCCCCCCCCCCCCCCATTTTTTTTTTAAATCCCCCCCCCTTTTTTTTATTTATTTATTTTTTTTTTCATTTATTTTTCTATTTATTTTTTTTTTTTGCTTGTTAGAAATTTTGGGATGTTGTGCCCCTCCACTTTTTCAGGCAGAGCTACGCCGTTGGTCCAGTACTACGCCTGCTCAGGAACGTGGCACAAAAACAGTTCAGTGTCATTCACAGCCTTTTTCAACAATGGCCAAAATTTAGACCTTTATTGTGTTCCTATACTCCGTGTTAGGAGCGCAAGGAAGGTATAATTTTAATTAGATTGCACCATGGCAAACTTGTCAGATTCATCTTGTTCAGTGGCGGATCCAGCGCCCTTTGCCGGGGGTCAAGGGGCGAATTTTGCCGATTTTACTGATTTTACTGATGTACCTGTTTTTGTCGGGAAAATATTGGGTCTGTGCAGGAGCATCAACTAAATCCGTCACTGTTGTTCGACCCAAGATCAAGGTTAAGATTGAAATGCAAGCGTTTGATGCTTGCAAGGATTGACCTTGAACTTTGACCTTCATAAGTCCATACTTCAAAGTCAATTATTATAGAAGTTTTATCTTTTTATGCAAGAATCAACCGACTTATGGTACAGAAACGACATTGACGGGCATAAAAGACAAATAATTAAAATTATGACTTTTCATAGAAGACTTGCAAGCGACGATAGTGAGCCAACGAAGCGTTTGCAAAGTTTTGTAATAAAAATGATTTTTTATTTCAACTGAATAATGATAATGTACAGTTGCCCGCCATATTTTTTCCAAAACAATGCCCCCCCCCCCCCCCCCCCCCCCCTATAAAAACTGAAAAAAAAATTGCATAAAAACATTTTATTTTTATAAATACCCCCAATTATTTTCTACATCCTCTTCTGGGCAGATGGACAACATGGACAAGTTACATTATACTTAGAATTGACAAAAGAAAAAAATGTATCCTCGTCCGGGATTCGAACCCACTCGGAAAGATGCAAAATAATTTCCAGAGGCAAACGTGATAACCACTATTCCACAGAGATTCTTCCTAAATATGTGTGGTTTATAGTCATGATTAAAACTTACAAAAATCTTATGCATACAAAATCAAATATTTACTAATTACTTCAAAATATTTTTCAAACATTCATACAGCCAATCTACTTCTGTCCTCTCGTGCGATAATATAATTACTTTTCGAACGATACTGTAGTAGAATTTAAAAGAAATTTCTAACGACAGGGGATGTTTCAAAGTTCATTTCAAGGAACGGGCACATGCGGTCGCGCGAAGCGCCATCTGGTATCAAAATTGAAGTTAGCATTGACGAAGCAATAATAGCATTAAGACGAAAGGATAATGGCAGAAAGAAGGATGTCATAACGCATGGTATAATGACAGCTATGCATTGACGAAGGACAAATGTAAAATGCAGGGAAGCAAAATTACACAAAGAAGAAAGATAAAGTCAATTTGAAATGAAAGCAAGACAAATGAACATGGAATAATCAAACATTGAATGAAGCAACATAGCATGAAGCATGTAAGCAAGTCAAATAGCATTGTGACCCTAATCCCCCTCCATACTTTCTGTCACAATATTATTCTTAATTAGTTTAATGATGCATGTACAAGATAGGGGGAACCTTGTAAGAGAAGTATAATGATATTGAAAAGAATATCCAATGAGACTATGTTGACCACGACAAAACACGCATATAAAACAACAAAAACGAAACAAACAATCAATAACACGAATGAATGAATGAATGAATGATGCAAACATGGAAACTACAGGTCAACGATTGAATGTGCACATGAAATCGACTTTGGGCGGGCATCTACTACATATATAGCAAGTGGTGTAATTATTCGGATTACGTGCGCACAACTCTTTCACTTATCCGGATGGACAGAAGTCTACTATTCATGAAGTCTTATTTACGAAGTACACACATGAAAAAAGTACCATTATTAGATACTTATTAGAAATGGAATCCTTTCATGTAGGTTTTCTAATTAGTAATCGATGAAATTATATTTGTTTCTAGACTGGTCAAAGGGAAAGCAAACATGGCGGGAGATGAGAGGGTTGTAGAAAGTCCAAGTTTTTTTGACTTGAACTATGTTTTTAATGGATGTTCAAATATGTCGCCGGATTTGGAAGAAGAAGAGAGGATGGCCACGCCTACCTTGAATTTACTGAATGTGAACTATGAGGTCACGGAGCGGATTGGTCCATGGTGGAAAGGGGCGTGTCTCCGAAGAAAAAGACGAAAGACGGTTTTGCATGACATCACTATACAATTGAAAAGCGGCTTGCTGACAGCTATTCTCGGAAATTCTGGTAAGAACCTCTTGGTAGACCTATCAAGTAGTAAAGTAATTTGGAAAATCTAAAAGATAGCTACATACTTAAAATAAATTGATTCGATGGTTAGACAGATAAATTTGTCTTTAATTTCTCAAATTCTCTCAGGGAATGCTATGACGTTGTACATGATATATTAATCCATATAGGCAATAAAGTATATTATAGTATGAGGTCATTTGTGCTAATTTCATTTGGAATAAAACAAACGTCAATGTTACATTATAGATGATGTTTTATATATGTATCACACCAATGTTAATACCATTATCTCAGGATCTGGTAAGACCTCCCTGTTAGATGTCATTGCCTGTAGAACCAGTGGAAGGGTCACTGGTAAAGTCTACTATAACAACTACGAATGTAAAAAAGAGGTCATAAAACAATATGGTGCCTACGTCATGCAGGCTGACAAATTTCTCCACAACCTCACTGTCCGTGAGACCTTAAGATATGCTGCTCTACTGCGACTTCCTGGTCGAACAACTACTGTAGAACTAGAAACTAAGGTACATCATCTACTTATGGATTCTACTAACCATACTTTTGGACTTCTTTCCAAAATCATTAATAGATTCAGTACAGTGACTCTATCAAATGGCTGATTTTGGCCTCAAAAACTTGAGTATTCGCTTGCTTTAAATAGAATTTCTTTATATCACTTAGGTACGTTGGATAAAATCCTCAAGTCGTAAAGGGTCACTCTCCATCTTACTTTGTCCAACAACAGCGCAAAACCATCTATTTTCTTTTCAAAGTTTCCTACTCTAGTATGTAGATTAATTCAGGTGAAATGTAAGCCCTGGAGGACATTAATCGACTAGACATTGGCGCTTCTACACCGACTTGGAATATATTTTCTTTAAATTTTATTTTAATTCTTCCTCGAGCATATGTATGTTCTTTTGGCTGACGACAGTTGACTCCATTTTGAAATATTGATTAATGAGAAAATTTCTTGTCCCCAAGGGTACATGTAGCCAAGTTCGATCAACTTCGGTTGATCGTTTCTTCAACGCATTCGAAAATTTTTGTTATCAAATTTTCAAGAAATTTCTAAAACGTGGGTTATGTAGCATCATATCCCGCCCATCCTGCTACGTCTTTCGGTGCATTTTTGGACATAATAACTTTTATACTCTTTGGTCATATAACATTGCCAAGACTGAGGATCACTGATGAGGGTTAAGTACCAGAAACGTGCATATCTGGTCCATGCTGCTTTATCTGTTCTTAAATGATGCTATTGGATTTGAAGACGTTTAACACTTGAACTCATTTTATAAAGCACTATGATCATTTCATATTTTTCTTTATTAATAAAGAAAGTTTCTTATTTACAGACGGTGACACTGTAACTCATTTACAGGGTCTCTCTTATCAGATAAACAGAATAATCATCTGACTTCCTGATCTTTGACTTTATTGCTGTTCTGACTAGAAAGACCTATCATTTTCAATCTGCAGAATACTAACAAATTGTTGAATGCCTTTCTTTGTTGTGATTTCAGTTGATACATTTTTAATGCGTCGTCGACAAAGAACCTTCCCGTTTGAATCACCGTATCATCAATTAAATTTTACGATGAGAATGCTTTTATTATCACATAACACATGCTTGGTGAGATAATTAAACAAATTATCTCCATGAGTATGTGCATGTAATAATTTCTTATGCAACAAGATTGACCTTTCCTCTTTGGTTTCCATTCACAATTTCATTATTCTAATTTGCTAAGGTGGATAGCGTGATAACAGAAATGGGTCTGAAACAAGTGGCAGACTGCCGAGTGGGAGGTAATATAGTCCGGGGGATTTCTGGTGGAGAAAGGCGACGTGTTACAATTGCACTCCAGCTTCTACAAGATCCAAGTAAGACCATGATCCAAATTGAACCAATTCATGAAAATACAGTTCAGTCCCTCTATATAAGCTTCGTATTCTTGGTACATACATTCCCATAGGATCCCGGTATATTCAGCTGCTTAGTCTCAAATCCATTCCTCTGCACGTATACACAAGAATGGACAATTTCCAATTGTTCTCTACTGTATACGATCATGGCCTTAACTTCTAGCAATCTGGATTCTATCTGTACAACTTTTAGAATGTTTCGTTCACTTTGATTTCTATTGTTCACACTATATAATCTTAAAGAACTCTTGGTAGCTAGAAAAGTGGTAGGGATGTGCGCACGTGACGTGGAAGATGGCCTTCCTAAGTCGGCACAGATTACCCATTGGTCTCGTTGGTTTATGTGTTGTCTTTTGTATTTGGTATTTTAATGTCGTATTTGATGTCCCTTGTCACTTTTACGTCTTACTGTACATGTCCCTTTTGTCTTTTGCTGTGTATGTCTATTCTGCATTTTTACTTTGGGTGTTTCAATGTTTTACTATGTGAGGAAATCAAAACCGAAAACCATTTCATCCAAATGATGGGATCAGCTTGTGGGAATGTTAGAAAGTGAAGAATGTTAGAATGAAAGTTAGAAAGCCATGGTAAGTGTCCGTTCTTGGGTTTTATACATGCAGAGGAAAGGGTTTATAACTAAGCAGCGATACCTGGGCCATGTAGAGTAGTTGTACATAATGTCTCATGTACATCACTCAAGTAAATGAGAAATTCAGAGACAAAATGATGTACAAATTGTATGATAATGATATATTTTGTTAATTCTTGAATGCTTGATGCAAAATTGGTAAAGTTTCTGTGTCTTAACGTATCCAATGTACACATGGAGATCTTGCAGACGTCTCCATTTAAACGGTGTTAAAATCATCTCGGTTATCTTCGGCAGTGTCTCGTTAGTTTCCTTGGCTTAGGTAGCGGTTGGGGTGTTGGCCGTTGATGTTGGAAACCAACATTTATGTTGCATTATGTTATATTTAGGTAATGGTATGCCGTAATTCTAACTATATAATACCCTTGATATTTATTTGTACAACATATACCTAAAGCAAAATGAAACAATCTACCATTTAAACAAAATGGAGAATGAAATCCAGATACAGCACTTGTTGCTTCTGTTTGACAGAAGTGGCTGATTTTGTCATTAAAATATGACTTAACAATTTTTTTCATTGATTTAGTTGTCCCAATGCCTTTCATTAGCTTAGTAATTATTATCTGGGTTTTTTCCACCATAGATAGTCAAAAGGAATGTTTTAAGTCGGCCCTTGCTCTGACATACAATTTCGGAAATTTTGCGAGAAAATGCTTGTATCCATCAAAATTTAAAAAATATTCGAATGGTGTGTAAATAATTTAAATTCAGCAGATTGCGATCCTTGCATCCTTGAGTTGTAGTCACAAGTCACTTTTATGAACATTCATTCATGACACAGAGATTTGAACTTTTCTTTGATATTTTGTGGTCCATCTTATTAGAAGTAGCATTTACACGCATTGATTTCATTTAAGTGACTACATTTTCAAAGGTATATCACTCAAAAATGATGCATATATAATGTCTGCACTTTATTTGCAATTATTCGCAGTAATGATAAAGCGAATGAAACAAACACGACTTTATCACCATTATTATTAGGGTTAGAGAAACTAAATTCCATTTAACAAAGTAATTTTTCAAAGGATTGTCTAAATTGAGAGATACCTTTCTGTTGTAATAAGTTGATAGGGAATCCATTTTCATTTCCTTATAGTATCCGCCATTATCAATTATACGCCTTCGCTGAATCTTGCCTACTTTCATTAATTTTCTTTGATGTTCTGTACTAGATGCAGCTATTGTTGTTGTAGATTTGTTGGGTAGGGAAACCTACATAGATCTTGCAGATCGATTATAATCAAACTGCGAGGCAACTACTATCTCTCCTGGATACCAAAACTGAATTATTTCATATAGCATTTACTCGTTAACCTATTTCTTAAAGTACTACTGATGAAGATTTATCATCCAAAACATTGCATGTCTGTTCACATCATGTCTGGTCATATCATGTCTGGTCACATCATTTAGAAATGAGACATTTCTGTTCAGTAGGCTGTCTCTGGTAGCAGTGTTGCACACTTCGTTTTCCTTTGTCATTTAGAAATTTTGCTGCTTGATGAACCCACGACAGGTTTGGACAGCTACACGGCGAGATACCTTGTTTCAAACTTGAGAGATGTAGCTCAGCGAGGTAAAATAGTCCTGTTGTCCATTCATCAGCCCAGATCTGATATATTCAAGCTGTTTGACCAAGTTGGTATTCTTAGCCTTGGTGAGATGGTGTATTTCGGAGGAGCATCACAAATGGTGAACTACTTCAACGACATTGGTTACCCTTGTCCAACCTATGCCAATCCTCTGGATCATTTTGGTGGGTAACAATGAAAATAAGAATGATAGATTTAATATCAGGTATATTAACTCTAACTAATATTTAAACTTCAAGAAATATACTACTTGGACTAAATTTTAAAAAATCTTTGAAACTTCCGTAGAGATTTTCAGTTCCAAATTGTCTACTTTTGTTTCGATTCTGTGTGTAATAAAAAAAATATTGAGTCACTACATATTCTTGTATTCAACGTTGAAACATAATAGCTCTCGAGAAGCAGAAACTTTCCTTTAAAAAGAAATAAGATGTTTCGTATTCTTTACCATACAGTTGACTTAGCCAGTGTGGACAGAAGGAATCATGACCGGGAACAGGAGACTTCAGCCAGGCTTAACGTCCTTGTAGAGGCATTCTCTAAATCACAGATCCATAACGAGATGGTACAAAGTGTCATGGACGATACAATGAAGCCAACGACAAGGAACACAATGTTGTATTTCTACAAACCAAGACCACCAAATATATTCCGGGTTATGTGGGCTCTAATGAGGTGAAATTTTGTTCTTAGTGATATAGTGGATAGGAAAATTCTTTTTTTGTTTTCAACAATTAAGCGTATGAAGCAAAAGATAATTCAAAACTTAATCACAGGCAAATCACCATAGTTAAAAAACTGTCACCATTTAAAAGTATTCTTGTTGACAAGGCAACATTTTCATTTCATACACATCATATACTGCTTCTGTCTTTACAGTCGAATGTTGAAGAATCTTGCCAGGGACCGTACAATATACATTTCCAGACTATTTCTACTCTCGTTGTTCGTTCCATTTATCTGTGCTTTCCTTGGACACATGAAGACAAACCAGGAAAGTATACAGGATCGAATAGGGCTTATTTATCAATCCTCCAGCGTTCCCCCGTATGTCTCCATCCTAAACGCTGTTGCCATTTGTAAGTATGTTTTGAAACAAATATCTCCATATCCTGAGGCCAAATGAAATTGCACGTAGGCCAGAATAAATTGTTTCTTGTTTCGTCTTGTCTGAGCTAGAAGCAATTTTCAGTTTTCTCGAAAAGCTATTGATTTCGATTTATCATATCTACAAGTCCAACCAAATTAGGAATGCGCTTTCATTACATTTTTCAATAGGGCATCTTCTATGTAATTGTTGTCTGGCACTAAATGTAATACTACATATGTATTATGTAATGCACATCTCCTTTTTCAAGAGTTAATCATCATTTAATTGCGGCAATAGAAATGCTTCCAAAATAAGAGACTCTTAGTAGTATTAATATATAATTAGACGATTTTTTTCTGTTACTTATAAGCTTTTATGCATGGATTTTTGGGTCAATCTTCATTTTATTACTCTCTCTTTCAAACTTCTGTTCAACTATTTTTCTTGATATTTTCCTTGTGTTATTTGTTTCAAAATATACTGCACTGGCTTTTCAGTTTCTCACCTGTCATGTTTTCAGTTTCTCACTTATCATGTGTCTTTGTAGCAAAACTGCATGTAGTGTGAATATCATAACTTGAAAGTCTTGTGATTTTCACCTGCTCATGAAAATAGAATCAGACGCCCAAGCTGAATGAACTTAATAAAACAGAGACAGGTGAAGGATGGAGATTACGGGGAAACTTCTTCCCTTGAATTTTTATACTCATACATGTGGTAATATACATGCACAATAATGTTAGCTTGGACGTCTGAAATCTCACACTTGTACTCATACACATATCCTTTCTTTATTTACTCTTTTATGTTGATATAAGGAAGAGACAGTTTTAAATGTAAATGAAATAATAACGTCTATATAATTATTTCTCCTTCAACTTTAGGAAAGTCTATTGGATCGGGGCAGCTGTTTAAAAAAAAACCCAGTATCTTTTCTCCGAATAACAAATTTCGATTATAATGAATTTGTGTTGATTTTAATCACTATAAACTCAACAGCCTCATATGGTATTGTTAATAAGATTTTCTTTATTTTCTAGAGAAGTTTTCTTTCGTATTTATGACATATTTACAGTTCCTCCACTGCGGGACTTGTACTACAGGGAATGTCGGGATGGATTGTACTCTACTTCTACATTCCTCCTCACATACGCCATTCATATTATTCCATTTCATGCTGCAGCAAGTTTTATATTCAGCATTATTGTATATTGGTAGGTAAAGACGGGAAATTAGTACATGTAATTGGCTTTATAGAGTAGATTATTATCTTAATATTCAATTTTGAATAGGTAAAGAAAGTCTTATAGTTTTCAGTCTTGATAATCATTTCTAACACTGAAAGCATATTCAAGAGTTTACCTCATAGAATTTTTCTAAAAATAAGATAAAGACGAAATTTCAGGTAGATGCATGAGAAATTCGAACTCTATTTCAATTTATTTCGCTTATCTTCTACTGTCTATCTGTGGTAATTGGTGTAACCTGCCGGTAGGAGATGAATACTCTTCCTTGGCACCTGAAAATTTATTAGCTCTGAAATAAAGATTTAAATGTGAAAGTCACAGGGTAGAATTTCCCATCCCATGGGTAGAAGAGAATGGTTTTATGATAAATGCTGCAACAGATTCAACATGCCATTTCGATTTTTGAAACACAGGGTGACGGGACTGTATCCTGACTGGGAGAGATTTGGTATATACTATGCTGTATCCTTCGTATTATCTTTCGTGGGGGAGATAATCACAGTGGGGACCATGGGTGTGTTAATCAATCCCCAGGTAGCCAACAGTACGTCAGCATTAGTATTAACGGCGTCACTCCTCATAGCGTCTGGCTTGCTCAGGTATGGTTTATGTGTAGCTTTAGACAACTCTGCAGTCTCGTATACACAAAATCTACAAGCGTTGCACATTGACTGACCATGAAAACAGGACTCCTTTATAATCCAGAAAAAACATCTCAAGAATGATTAGAAATGATCAAATATCAGATTCAATCACTCTTTAAATTTTGAATTATAAGCATTTTTAAATATATCTTCATATATAAGAAGAAAGTTATTCGAAAAATCATAGTTTCAAACATACTTGATATATCTATTTTCATTGCAGGAGTATAAAGAACATGCTGGAAATTTTCCAATGGGCGGGTTGGTTAAGTGTCCACAAATACAGTACTGAAATCCTTGTGGCGAACGAATTCCATGGATTAAACTTTACTTGCTTAAAAGATTCAGGTAAAACTATAAACCATAGGCGTTTTCATATGCTTTTAGAACAGCTTTCTTTCCTTACCTCATTCGTTTCCAAGATATTATCTTATCTAACATTTTCAGATGTACCATGTCAGTATACTTCGGGTGATGACTATTTGAATGAATTCTACCCAGATGCTATAGACAATATGCACAGGAATTTTGGTGCACTGGGCGGTTTCATGGTGTCATTCCTAGTCTTCACTATTCTTGCATACAAGATTCGAGGAATACCTAATATACACAACTAACAATAGAATATATACGAGACAACAACCGTGTCAAAGATGTTGTTTTGTTTCATTCAGGATATTGTACGAAACAATTAATCTATTCAATTCTTATAGTACTTTTTGAATTATGTACTATGTCATAGCTTGTTTTCAGGCAATTATGAATTCTTCTGTATCAATGAAGCTTTTCCAGGTATTTGAATAGAACAATACATATATGTATATATCTGGATGAACAGTACATCATTTATGTGTTGAAATTCTCATTGAATCATAGTATTATACCTTTAGTAATTTATGAAAAAAAATTATTTATATATCGATGTTTGTATTAAAGGAAACTTTGAGTATTCGGGTAAAACAAACATATCAGGATAACCACTTTTGAGACAGGAACTCAATATCAAATCCTAGTAAAATATCTTAAGTTTCCAAATGAAATTGATTATAACATTTTGTTTTTGAAGAAAATCATTTTCTTCTAACGACCAATGTCATTGCTGTTATGTATAACTGATTCACTGATTAGTTGTTTATTGTTGCGTTTCACTTATTGTTATATGCCAATTAAAGACAAATGAAATATATATTGTTGAAAACAAAAGTGTCTAAATGTATGACTGAAATTCTCAAACATAAGGCGATATTAAAAGCAGAATTTTTTTGAAGCAGCGCTCAAAGGATAATTTTCATAAAACCTTGGGATGGCTTGAGCAAAAATACAATTATCCGAGAAAAATATCTTCAACAGATGGATCGAGACGAGATAATCCGCAAGGGATTTGCCCCATCCTCGGTACCCCAGGCTATTTGCGCTTTGGCTGAAGCGCAAATAGCCTGGGGTACCGAGGATGGATTTGCCCATACGAATAAAAAGACTCCCACCCGACGGACATCAAAGGACAACACTCGTACATGTACTAAATCGAGACAAGTGAAATTCTCATACAAAATACAAAATGACGAAATAAAAAAAACCCAACACAATAAGAAGAGATCAATTACTCTTGCACTAATCAAGACATTATCCGAAGAATGTACTTCAGTCCATTCTTCTGAAAAGCATATTTCTACTTCGCCAAAATGAATCTAGCTTTCTTTCAAAGCGGAGGCATTGGACTCGCCCAGTATAATGTCATACCAAAGTAATCCTTAGTAGTTATAGAATAAACGATTATCTGAGATGAAATACCAGTCAGAAGAGTAGTATCTTGCTGTGCTCGGTCATCACTGATGATAAACTAATTGTTCAGATGAACATATGGTGCATTGAAAATATAAACATTGAACTATATTTCGATATTGACAATTTCAAACTTCTATCACGATTGATGTTTCTGATGACTGTAAAATCATTAAAGCGTAAATGAAATGCATGTGTATGTACAATTAGAAGGTGAATGCCAACAATAAGTATATTTTTAAGACTTTAAATAGATATTAAAGAAGGGGTTGCTTTAGTATTCTTATCGTATATTACACGTCTTCAAATTCATAGCATCATTTAAGACCATATTTTGCAGCATGGACCAGACGTGCACGTTACGCGGGTACTTAACCCTCGTTAGTGATCCTCAATCCAAACAACGAAACATGGCAAAAATCATATCGCACAGGCACATAAAACTGGTATACAAAAGGGATACAACGTAAAATTGTGGCAAACAAAACCAGATGAAAACAGATATAACAAACAAATTAAGCAAATAAAACTTTGATAAGGGAAAGCAATGCTCATATGAAACACAAAAGTCAGTATTGTTGTGTACTGAACTGTTTGTTGCAGAAATAAATATTCTTGCCCACATATGTGTTCAAAATCCAAACCTTTTCGGCTTGCTTCGCTCGTCATTCACTGAAACAAATTTCAGCTTGCTTCGCTAGCAACAAGACCAAAATTTCTAGGCTCGCATCGTTCGCCTTACGCTAAAAATTATTTCGGACTCGCTCCGCTTGCTCCACAAAATTTTATATCAAGTGCTATTTAGACATTTACACAGTATTACAATTGCAAGTATAAAAACAAAAAATGCATATTTATTTTAACAAATATGAATAGCTTAAAGTCTTATAGGAATGCCTATAGTACATTACACATCAACTACATGTACCTACTTTTGTACTCGACATGGCAAAAACTTTCTTAGCATATTCATCTCTCAATGTGATGTAAAAACTCAATTTAGAATATGCAGGTGATACAGGTACATTCATATGTATATAGACTTATCCAAGAAAGTATTGCACATTGTGATTATTTGATGGCATATTCAGTTGACATAACCAGGGTGAGGGTGTGTGCATATATATATTCTTGTTTTTTTTGTTTTGCTTGTCAGGATTGTTACCAGTTGAAAATAAATATTCTGACCTTGAGTTACTTGAAAATAAATAATCTGACCCGAAAAAAATTGCCAGCACCCCCCCCCCAGGGATCAAATGGTCGTCCCCTAAGAAAAGCAGTTCTGCCGCTGAAACGAGATGATGATTAAAATAAAGTCAACCAACTGTAAAAACAAGTTGATGAGGGCCCAATCTACTGAGATATAGACAATTCACTCGATGGAGTCATGTCGTCACTGTAGGTCAATGTGTAATGCTTGAAAAGATGCTGATACAAACATATGAACATGTCAATTATGATCAATTGTGTACTTTTCGTGACTTAAGAAAGAAAGTGATATATGTTAAACGTCTTCAAATTCATGTAATATTTTACCATTACGATGTAAACGTATTCTATTCTAATTGAAAAGGGCATTCCTTGAGCTATAGTTTACGCGGATGAAACTTTGTACGGGGCTGTAAGTTAAATTTATTCAATGATGCCATCCGCCATTCCTTATATGACAAATCAAAACCGACGAAATAAATTTTCTCTTATGAAATCTATTATGCTATTTCCTCCTATGAAAACCGAGTCTGGACGGAGGTACCTTCTTTTTTTAATTTCTTGGCCCTTTTATTTTCTCTATTTTGGCGAGAAACTTAAAAATCATGATTTTCATATATGTTCAAAACAACAATTTCCGATTCATAGATAACAAACTATTTATTAATTCCAAGGTTCTAAAGATTCTAACGCCAAAATAGGACGAATATAAATTGCAATTTGAAATTATGACGCTATCATTGAAGTTTTCCACTTGAAGGCAAACCAATTAATACCAAACTAATTAGTATTGCCGTTATGATATAACTGATCCCTTTGGTCATGAAAAGATCTAATCATATCAGGAATACAAAATTTTTTGTCCATCACAACCTTGCTTCCTGTATTCTGATTAAAACTGCATCAATAATTTGAATACATAAAAGTTACTATTTTCATCCGTCTAGATGTGCATCTGCGTCATTGAATGGTACAATTATAGAACCCTTATTGAAAAGTACATAGATATTGTATTTACTAATAGGGAGGATTAATGTCTAATGTCTAATGTATGACATATTTTATACCATTCCGCAATGATCAGCAAATTTCTGATGATCATGAGATTTCAAGAGTCCATACCAGTAGCGATACAGTGACCATCAATTCTATGGGTCGCAGTTTCGAAGCTTCGTTTTGTACTCACTTTTGGGTATGGATGACGAAGTAAAAGAGCAGACAGTCTACTAGTTTAGTATTCAATTCGTTTACTAGCTACCGATCGAGTGCTTGGTAAGTGAATTAAATGAAAAGATCTCCGGAACTAAGTGTTCCAAGTCATATCTTTGATTCCATTTGACAGGTTTCCATGGAGCTGTTGCGACGGGTGTTGCATGCGATCAGGAGACGCCGACTCTCCCCGGGCACCTTGTCTCACTTATGAATGTTGTTCATTCCGGGGTTCGCAACCGTTTCTATGGGAATTCTCACGATTTTGCCTTGCCTTCTCGACTTCTTTGATGTTTATTTCAGGGAGAAACTTAACTGAATTCAGGTTAAAACATACATAGATCACCTGTGTTCTTTTTTATATCGTTGTTTAAGTTCACACATAAAGGGATCGGCTAACCATTAATTAAAATACAGATCTAGTATTCTGATAATTACATGTATACCAATACTATTTTATAAATGTTGAATCACTTCGAGATTTAAAACCTTGCAACTGGACAAGTGTAAATACTTCAAAACGAAAGAGATCACTATAAATGCACTAAAACGTCGAATGGTTCTGCACCACTTCATGAGATTGTTTCAAAAGAATCGAACGTCTATAAGACTTTGTCAAACACAACACTGTTAGCAAGTTTGAAGTAGTCATGTTGGAGATCTCTTTATCTCGTGATGAACAATCTGAATAAAGTGCCAAATTGAAAGATGAATTACTACCCCACCTCTGACAAGTTTGTCTGGATAAATATTGAAAGTTTCACGAAGTCGTCAGGTGTCCTGAACGATGTTACCAATTCTACATGAGGCGAAGGTATGTGCTTTTGTTTTTGTTTTGTTGTGTTTTTTTCCTTGTCTTTGATTTTGGATGAAAAGATTTTTCCTCATTTAACAGAAGAATTCGTATTTTTTTTATTTCATAACTGGTCATGTGTTTTCATTCTCCAGGGAGAAGCTAATAGTTTTATAAATTATCTACAATTCAAAGTTATCTGCCCGTTAACCAAGGTGGCGGTAAATCTCGATTTCTTCGATTTATATTTGAAATTAATATACTTTTTGCGCCATCATTCATTGAATTCAAAATTAATGTTTCTATTAAAATCCTAGCAAATTTTAGATTTTGAATCGCTCATTCTTTGAAACCAAGAAATTCATTGAAGGTAGCACCTACTTGCCTGACATCAATATGTACATCAAGACAATCACCGAATTCGACAAGTTTCCATGGAGCTGTTGCGACTGATGTTGCATACAATCAGGATTCTCCCCGGGCACCTGGTCTCACTTCGGAATATTATTCATTCCGATGTTCGCAACCGTTCCGATGGAAATTCTGATGATTTTGCCTTGCCTTCTCGACTATTAGACTGACTAACTGATTAGTCCTTCTTTAATGTGTATTCATTGTCATTTATTTGAAAAGAAGAGAGATGATGCAGTAATGCAATAGCTTGAAATGTCGATGATGAAAATCATTTACTAGTATCCAAAACATGTATTCGCAGTTAGCTTTGCCCCTCCTCCCTAATGAACTCAATTGATCTTTTCTTTTTCTAACGTCTTTTTCTTATGTCTTAGGATTTTCAAAAGGTTGTTTGGACGATGCTTGGGATGGATCTGCTGCCGATACCACGGTTTGGTCAAGACACTTTTGTGCATTATTTCTGGTTTTATTTTGATTTTTCTCGTCATGGGATGGATAAGGCAGCCATATAAACCAGGAAGCATTCCTATAGATGTACAGAGTACTCCGTCCTTGACCAAAACTGATACACCAGGAGCTGCTTTAGAAGATTTACAAATTGTTACGTACCAGGATAGCATAATACGTGGTAAAACTGTGCTTCCAGCATTGGCACTGTCCAATTATAGAAGCAAAATTTTATCACGTAATATGACATCCTGGTACTTTAATGACGAGGTTTGCCGCGGAATTTCTAACGAAACCGGAAAATTTGTGCTGGCCCATCTGCGAGCACCACAGTACATCCCTATCTATGTATATGAAGAGAACGAAGATGTCTGGGTGTCCGGCAATGTAATAAAGCGGGGGATGTGGGAGATTGAGTTGGTGGTAAAAATCCAAGGAATTCTAGCTGAAGACCTTGATACAACATTTATAGACATCGGGGCAAATGTAGGAGTATATGCTCTAACAGCAGCCAAACTTGGTTGTAAAGTAGTGGCCATTGACGCATTCGAAGGAAATATCGCACGGCTATGCAAATCAATTGAGGCCGGAAACTTGACTCGCAATATCGTTTTGATACACAATGCAGTTTCCAACACCAGAGAAAAGGTCGCCCTAGAAGTCGGCAAAAGAAATATAGGTGGCACATATGTTAGAAAAATAAATCAGACATTTCAGGATAGATATGTTGTAAACTCCATTCTATTAGATGACTTATTAGAAGTGTTAATTCCAAGAAAGGTCGTCATAAAGATGGACGTCGAAACGTTTGAAGCCAAGGTACTGGAAGGAGGCAGAAAATTCTTCAACATTGCTGATGTTATTTGTGTTTTGATAGAATTTGGTTCCCATCGAAAATCTCAATCGGGAGAATTTATAGTAAGATTTCTCAAAGAGTTCAAATTGGAACCTGATGTCCCGCCAAATATAAAAGGAAAGTATAGGAAATGGCCCGGTGAGGTCCTATTCACTAGGGTCAGAAGTGAAGGTAATTCAGTCACTCATGCTTTTGAGTGTAGAAATGTTGCAGTGATTCAATTGATATTTTTATCTTATCTGAATCTTATTTAGACACATGTTACGTATTTGCAATCTTAATTCTGGTCTTAGCTTTCATGTGTATACTTTTTATTTTATAATTTTGATAAATTCTATATTTACTAGACACGTCACCCGTAAATTATTGTTATTTCTGTTTGATATATTCAAAACAATTAGCACCAGCTTAGCGAAAAATAAAGGGTGTTCCTATCGCCATTATCAAGAATATTCTTTTCGTGTTGTAAATTACCTGAATGAAAAACACATACCATCTGTTGCTGCGTAGGACGAGTTTGATAATATCAGTGACAGCGAGGGAATTTTCTTTTTAAACATATTGATATTGAAAAAAGGTATGGCATGTGAATAAAGAGTAAACCCTTTGTATAAAATAGGAACAATTGAACGCAAATAAATGAAAAAAAAAACCCCACCAGATTGTTGTTTCATGCAAAGCAAACTCGGACGTCGAATTAGACAATTTGTAGAATATGTAGATGCAATGAACACAGCGGAACAACCATGCAAAAATTGAAAAAAAAAGAGATGGATATTGGACAAAACAACTGTAACAAACACAAGAGGACAACGAGACATGCAACATTAGCTACACCTAATGGACTGACAAATAGTCAAAACAAACATATTGAAACACAAATGATGCTTAGGAGGGACCGGCATTTTCTACATAAGACAATATGCTGTATCTTTATAATATGTGCAAAATTTTAAAGGTTTTCATCGCGGTTCAACGTGAAAACGTACTGTTTTTCTCAACACGCGTTATTTGTTTCTGAGTTTGCTTTTATTTTGGGTCTGAAAATAATAAGGAAGTGTTCCAACTCTATACCTTCTTGAAAAAATTCAAACGAATTTTTATGCACAAAATGTACCGAATATTAAATTCTCATTAGTGATACTTCCAGCCAAAGTGATTTTCATACGCCGCCACAATTTATTTCAGTAGCGCCCTCTGGTTGTATTTGTTTAAAATTTAATTTTATGCACTTATTTTACAGAGAGCGCGCGGCTCCAAATTTCATGTAGGGTCGATTCAGTAGCATATCCAAATAAAATCTATGTTCAAAATAGCTTTGGAGGAATGGTGCTCAGATGTTAATCTCCTTTAATTTCGATGTTATTTTTGGATGAAATAACAAGCTGTCGAAATAGAAAAATAATATATATGATGTCAAATTGATAAAGGGCTGAAACAAAGCTTCTTTCAGGCGATAGAACTGGAAAGAAGTAATTCTTCAAATAAAAGAGGGGATATCCAACAACACTCGGTTGCAGCACCAACAGTAAAATTCCCAAACACCCTCTGCAAAAATACGAAGGAGACACGCACAGAATGAGACGGAAATGGTAAAATGAACACCAAATCACATAGAAACTACAAACATAAATGACTACACATAAACCAACGATCAAGTCACGGGGAATGAATCAACTGCTCCACTATGCAACAGGAAATAAGTATTTATAATAATAATACAGAAGTGTTCCAACTCTAGACCTTCTTGAAGAAAATTTCAAGTTTAAAAACCTTTTAATGTGTGACGGATCTTGATATTTCCATTTCAAATACAGGGCTATATATATCCATAATATCATCTGAAGGTATCACCATTGCCTATATTAGATTTAATGTAGATTGACTCGACTTTTTTCTTGTTAAACTTTTATAATGTATCGCCCCTCTTTATCCTGCAGTCTATCCTTGGTGATAATATTCCACAGTTCTTCAACAAAACCATCTTTAACAGTCACAACTAGATACGGACAGTTGTGTTCTTTCTGTCTGAAGCAATCTAGCCCTTTCTGTCTGTCAATTGTGAAATTTTGCTGAAGCTCTATATATTTAACATCCAAAAGTTTTGAAGGTAGGATTCCAAACAAATAGATATCATCAATCCAGAAAACTGGCGTAGTGTATGCAGCATGTAGGAGGGCTGGGAATAAGTCGGGTGATATGAACAATGCTATGCCACTACAGAAATGGAAGGGATACCAATTCAAACCCCTAAACATGTATTTATCAAGTCCCCATTTGTTATTCATATCTCTTTGGATTGGTGCCATATTTTTACCACTTTTCATGCAGGAAAATGATCGTTTCTCTTCTTTTACAAATGAAAACTTTTCAAAAAATTTGAACATATTTATGAATGCATCATCGTCTGTTTTTATAACAATTTCTGCATTCCTACAATTTTCACTAATCCATCGATATCCCATAACTCCCTTGTTTGATAAGTTCCGGTATGAATGGATGAAGTCACCTTGTATGATGTCACTATGTATCCTACTTTCGTCGTGCAAGGCCTGTTGAATGGTTTGATTTTTCACTGTACCCATTAGAAAGATGACAACAATGTGCTCAGGAACGTAGTGAGAAGTATTCAACCACGTTCTCCTCATCTCAAAACGGCGATTGGAATGAGCAGGCGCAGTATGGACCATCACAAGACAGGAGACTTTCTTTCCTTTATGACACAAATTAGGCTCGTTTATTATATACCTAGAATAAAGCGTTACGGGGTATTGAGTTCTTGTCCTTACTGGCCGCAGCATACCAGTGGTTTCACCAACAGCGGTCTTATGATGGTAATTGCGGATGTTTCTTATCCTATAGTCCGATACTTTGATGTGTCTGGGGGAGGAGTTCGTTACAATCCAATAAACACAAAAAGCTATTAAAAGTAAAATGATTGGATAAGTCTTTCGTAATGTAAAGCAATGAGACAATGTTCTCATGTTCGCTGTTGTTTCACCGAAAACGAATTATTTAGCACATCAGCGACACTAACGTAGAAAAGCAAAAGTCTAATTCATAATATATGATAATAATAACAGGAGAGGACAGACGGCTAAGAAGCTCTGTCTCTTACCAACACTAAATTTGCACAATCGGTCATCACGATATCCATGTGAATGACATCAACATTTTCGACTAGAACGCTCTGTTGGCTTCACGTGGCTTTAAGTGTCAAATACAATTAAAGTAATCCAAATCTGTCATATCTACTATATCAACAAAAGGATGAATAACTTTCCTATCTGTCTATAATGAGATTTAAAAGACTGAGAAAACCCACAGTTTCAGTATGATACATATTTCTCGTCTTTTCTATACGAACTATGCGCTGTACATTACAGCAGTAACAGATATGTATGTGCTTTCAATAATAACAACAATACACAACTTTCAATAGACTTACTGGAACGAGATGCTACAGATGTTCATCTGCAGTAAAGGCACAGATGGATATTTTCTCCTTTTATATTTGCTGTCAGATGAATGAAAGCTGCAGTATTAATCACATATCACACATTGTACATTTTCTCCATTCTTTATATAATTATCAAAATACATGATCTTTCTCATGAGGTGTACAGACTGAATGTCCGTCCTTTTAAAGTTATCTCGCTTTGTCCATATACTGTAAAATACTGGAAGTTCTTGGCGATGAGGTTTTTTCTGACCCGAATAACAATTGACTGCATAGTATACTGTAAAGAAAATTGTGTAAAAAAGAAGAAATGATTATAAAGATCCGGTCAGACTGCACTCCACGTCAAAATCCAGTTCAAAAATCTGCTGGACGACGTGGTCGTACGTGGTAATGTTTGCCATGGCTATGCTTTGTACAGAGCATGACCACCGGCGGCTGTTCCACTGCTGAAACACTGCCTAAGCACAGCTAACCACGTCCAAACACGTCTAAGGCTTAAATCGTTCGTGAGAAGACGTTATACACACGCTTTTACCCGTGATACCAACGCGGAACACCCGTACAATGACCGTGCTCTGTCTGTGACAGACCGCTGAAGCTTTCGCGTCTTACCCCGTCTTATGCTAGGGTCACACATTCACGTATCACTGGTGTTAAACCGATGATAGTAACTTAAGTTACTATCATCCGAAAATGGTGGACACAAAAACAGTCAGAAACGATTTTCCCTTTTATTTCACGTATTCTAGTGTATATTAACAATCTGAAGCGATGGAAATGTACATATACAAAGTATTATCATAGGGGAACCTTCATAAATCTATTATCTTTCTAATTAGAGCAGAAAATAGGGAGCGAAATTTTTAACTAAGACGATAGTAACGCAAATTTCTTATGATAGTAACTCAAAGCTCTCGAAATTCATGAGATGACAGTAACGCATTCTCAAAAATCCAGATGGGACATTTTAACCAGTACGTACTCAGAATCGGGCATGCAAGATATTTTCTTTTTACGTAAATTCACTTTAATGACTGCCACAGACTATTCTGCATTAGTGCATCACATGATAAATCCTCGGAATTTCATTGGTTAAGCATGCGGGGACTATGAGAGAATAGTGCACCCGGGCACTATTGCTTTTTGCTTAACAGAGTTTAGAGAGTAATGCGCTATAAATAGGTGTCGCCACTTCCTTGTAAAAAATCTTACTTGCTAAGTCTATCCTTTTAAAATGCTATCGAGGTCATGTGATGCACTAAACCTATTAATGCCCGTTTGTGTGGGTACTATTCTCTCATAGTGTTGCTTTTAGAAGGTAAATAGTGCCCTCGCTGACGCTCGGGCACTATTCCTTCCAAAAGCAACACTATGAGCGTCAGCGAGGGCACTATTTACCTTCTAAAAACAACACTATGAGAGAATAGTACCCACACAAACGGGCATTAATAGGTAAGTAGAAAACGACCTTATAAAGTCACTAACCTTGATTCTCCACTGGAATGTCACCATGTACATGTAGTCAATACTGCAAATGCAGATACATCGTTATTTATCCAAGGTTGCTCAAAGTTGTTTAGGCACGGTCCATTTGATATTCTGGGGGGGGGGGGGGGGGGGGGCTTGGGTTTTTTTCGAAAAAAAATCATTTTGCTCTGAATTTTGATGAAAAAAATAAATTTGCTTATGGTGGGACAGAAAAAAATAATCTTGCTCTTACAAGTAATCTGAATTTGAAGAATAACCTGAAAATTCGATTAAAATTCCTGAAAAATTTTCGGCTCGCTTCGCACGCTACAGTTTTTACTTTCTATAAAAAAAATTTTGGCTCGCTTCGCTCGCCATAGTTTCCTTCTGTAATGGAAAGTTCATAAATTATTTGAAAATATCAAAAAAATGCATGTGACTGAAAACAATTAAAATGCTTCAATACATTATTCATATAAATTATTACTATTAATAGATACATGTATCACCATAGTGTCTAATTTTATATACAAGCTTGGAAGGAGAATTTAAATAAGATTTTCACTAGTTTTCATTTCTACATATAAAAACTTGCATCATGCAGGCCCTCTTACATGTTACATGACCTTATATACATTTTGTTTACTAAAAATTGTATATTGCAAATCGTAAAAATCTTTCATCTCTCTCAGTTTAGAAGTGATTACAAGTTTAACATAAAAATAATGTTTGGAGTAATTTAAGTAAAAATAAAGAATTTCTATTGAAAAAAACACAAACATTCTTAATATTCACATCAATTGTTATGAAAAAAAATTCCTTGCTCCAACTTTGCAAGAAAAAAATAACTTTGCCCCGGTCCGGGGCGAAAAAAATAATCTTGCTCCGACAAAAAAACCGAAGCCCCCCCCCCCCCCCCCCCCCCCCAGAATATCAAATGGACCGTGCCTTACAGTAAACACTCCTCATATGGTCACCCGTTTGGATTTATATGAAGCATGCATACTCAGATGAATAAACGTATGAATGCTACGGATGGCGTCCAATTTTCTGCCATCTGTGCGTCACTACGGTATCGGTATGGTCCACAAAGGTTTGGTAAAGTTCCTTTACGGATAATTATTCAAACGATCAGGGAAATGAACGGATTTACTCAGTACTGATACGGTGTTGCTACGATAATGTACGGATAAAAGAAGGGAGCAAGACCACGTTGCAGCATCAAAAGCAAAACACCAAAACATCCGAATCAGATGCAAAAACACAAAAGACGAATACAGCACGAGACGGAAAAGAGACACACGACATGTAAACATAAAACACAAAAAACTACAAATAAACCGACGAGACCAATTGGCAACCGGTGCCGACTTTGGACGGCCATTTGTCACGCAAGTAGCAAATGGTGTGGTTATCCTGGATTACGTGCGCACAACCCTCTCACTTCTCCAGTTACCCAGAGGTCTCTTTACGGAATTGTACGGGTTTGCACGTAGTGAGTTTGTGTTTTTCTGTAGTAGGTTTCTTTTCTCGCTATTTTGGGATAAAGTCTGTCAAGTGGGTCCTGGAATACTTAAGGGCTACCCAGGTGAAACCTCTGAATGTCCGATTCCTTTGACCTTAATTTATAATAAAAATGCAATGATCGCTGTGCGATATAAGTCCCCTACCGGCGGCAGAAATTTATGACTTGCATCTCTGTTCATCAGTTCATCTTCTGAAACAACAGCCAGGAAAAGTCTGGGAAGCTGAATTCACTAAATTTGCTAAGTCCAAGTTAAACTCAAATCTGCATCACACTATAATGTATTCACATACAAAAAATCAGCTCATTATCTGTAATAAAACTGAAATTTTCATAAAATTTGCTAAGTCCAAGGGCCATAACTCTTGTAAAATTAGGTCAATCGAAAGCAAACTCAAACTTGATCTGTATCCCATTGAGATATATCCACATACCAAAAATGAGTTCAATATATGCAACAACAGCGGAAAAAAGTCCGGAAAACTGAAAATTTTCATAAAATTTGCTAAGTCCAAGGGCCATAACTCTTGTAAAATTAGGTCAATCGAAAGCAAACTCAAACTTGATCTGTATCATATTGAGATATATCCACATACCAAAAATGAGTTCAATATATGCAACAACAGCGGAAAAAAGTCCGGAAAACTGAAACTTTTATAAAATTTGCTAAGTCCAAGGGCCATAACTCTTGTAAAATTAGGTCAATCGAAAGCAAACTCAAATTTGATCTGTATCCCATTGAAAGATATCCACATACCAAAAATGAGTTCAATATATGCAACAACAGCGGGAAAAAGTCCGGAAAACTGAAATTTTCATGAAATTTGCTAAGTCCAAGGGCCATAACTCTTGTAAAATTAGGTCAATCGAAAGCAAACTCAAACTTGATCTGTTACCCATTGAAAGATATCCACATACCAAAAATGAGTTCAATATATGCAACAACAGCGGGAAAAAGTCCGGAAAACTGAAATTTTCATGAAATTTGCTAAGTCCAAGGGCCATAACTCTGTAAAATTAGGTCAATCGAAAGCAAACTCAAACTTGATCTGTATCCCATTGAGATATATCCACATACCAAAAATGAGTTCAATATATGCAACAACAGCGGAAAAAAGTCCGGAAAACTGAAACTTTTATAAAATTTGCTAAGTCCAAGGGCCATAACTCTTGTAAAATTAGGTCAATCGAAAGCAAACTCAAACTTGATCTGTATCCCATTGAGATATATCCACATACCAAAAATGAGTTCAATATATGCAACAACAGCGAAAAAAAGTCCGGAAAACTGAAAATGGGACAGACGGACAGACGGACGGACGGACAGACAGACAGACGGACAGACAGACCGAGAGGAAACTAAGAGTCCCCTTCGGCGTTGCCGGTAGGGGACTAAAAATACCAGTTAATCCTATTTACCACGATACTTTTATTTCTTACATGTAAATACATTCTCTCTAAAATGATGCTAATGAATTTGAAGACGTTAAACATTTGTACCACACGGTGAGTGTCATTACTGGTGGACCAGGAGTCTCCGAGGGCACATGTAACCAAGTTCGATCAATTTCGGTTGGTCGTTTCTTCAAACGCATTTGAAAATTTCTGTTTACAAGTTTGTCTCAAATTTCTAAAACCTGGGTCCTGTAGAATCATATCCCAGCCATCTTCCTACGTCTTTCGGTATATTTAGGACATAATTTTCACAGATTTTGGCAATATAACATTGTTTAGATTGAGAATCAATGACGAGGGTTAAAGACCGGAAACGTGCATGTCTCGTCCATGATGTAAATTTATCTGATCTAAAATAATGCTAATGAATTTAAAGACGTTAAATATCATTCATATTCCTCTTTTTTTTCTCTTCCAATTTTAAGTTCTGCCTAACATCTATACTATATACCTAATGAAATATTTCTACCAACTATTAGCGAACCAACCGAAATATAAAAGAAATTATTTATTTCAAACACAATTGAACATGTTAAAAAAAAGCGGTACTGTGTGAGACATCAGCTACGGATACTCACGGTTCAAATACGGAGTAATACGGTTTACTACGATTTCCTACGATGTTCTACGGTTGATGCTGGATTGAATCCGTGCTGGACCTGGATGCTCATCCGTGAATGTGTAACCTAGGCATTACCCAAGTTTTAATCACTGCCGGAACACGGATTTTCACAGGTGTTTCGCGTGCGTTGTCCGTCTTTACTACGAATACTGTCCGTGGTTATCCTCGGAATAATTGAAAACTTCTTTTGGAAGCCGAACAGCGCAGTGTGACCGGGCCTTTAAAGCATTTTATTCTTTTCAATAACAATAACTTTTGTTTATTGCGCTTTGATATGATGATTTTTTTTTCATAATTCTGAACAAAAGAAATGAGGGGATCTCCAACAACATTCGGTTGAAGCAACCACGGCAAAACCCCAACATACTCAATGCAAAAACACAGAGCAGACACGCACAGAAGAAGAGGCAAAAGTGACAAGGAACATCAAATCACAAAGAAACATCAAACACAAATGACTACACATAAACAAACGAGACCAATGGGTAATCGGTCTCGACTTAAGACGGCAATCTGCCAAGCCAGTAGCAGACGGTGTGTTCATCCGGATTACGTCCGCACAACCATCCTCACTGAAAGATGATCATACAAACAGACAGCATGACACAGGGGCCCAAGAAACACACAGAAGTATATGTAAATGGATATAAAAACAGAATGCGTACGTAATGCGGTCCGTTCTCTGTCGGCTGTAGCGAGCCCATGCATGTTGTCGAGGAGACCGACTGACATTCCGAAAGGACAGGTAGTCGGGGCTCTGTCTTCTCTTTAGAGGTTTGGACAGGGACCGTCATGGAGTCCTGTCATCACATTCAGTTAAAGCACAGTTCCTTAGAATACGCTGGTACAAGACTTTAGATTGGTCAAGCACCATGCTAAGTGTCTGCCTGGTGACAGCAGGATCATATCCACGGTATAGAAGGCGTTTGATGATTCTAATACAATTTTCGATAGTAATTCTGTCTACCTTTCATCCTTTTTATTTTGTTTATTATGTCATAAAGGCAGGTTGTGAGATACCCAAAGTAATATACTCTGTTGCTTGTATGGGTCCGAATTTCAAATTGAGCTGACAATATTTTTTGTAAAATTTCCACTTAGTCTTTACCAGTTTGTGGAAACGAAAACTTTGACCTAAACTTTTCTTGGTAAGCATCAGTCTTAAGTTTGTACATGCTCTAGCGTACCGGATAAGCTTTGACATGTAAATACCAGAACTATGACGGTTATCTACGAACATCACCGTCAAGTCAGGGGAAATTTACTTATCTGAATCCAAAATCATCTCTTTTGATGTCTATGTCCAAAATAGTGTTTCTTTGTTTGTAACATTTGCCTTGTTTAGCGTCAATTTGTGTGGATATATGTCATTTTTATATTTGTCAAAAGCAGGATTTTCAATAGTAAGAATACCATCTAGGTACCTAGAAATAATACGGAAGTGTTCCAACTCTTCTTGAGCAAAAATTTCAAACCAATTTATTATACACCAGACACGTGTTTCGATATATATGTACATACATAAAATATATCATATAAAATCCTCGTCAGTGATGCTTCCAACCAAAGCGCTTTTCATAATCCGCCAAAATTCATTTCAGTAGCGCACTTTGGTTTCATTTTTTCAATTTTGAATTTGTGAATGTACTTTACAGAGAAGTACCAATGAAACATTTCAAATCATCAAAGTTTTATTTGCTTTTGAAGATTTTAGATAAATTCTTTTTCATAAGTGTTTAAAAATAAATCTGCAACAAGAGGCGCACATTTAGTACTCATAGGGATCCATAGATCCTGCTTGCAGATATTCTCTTCATATCTAACATAAATTTTGTCCAAGAGGAAAGACTTGAGTTGTATGATTTGTATTCTGTAGCGGAAACCCTTATATTCAGATGCACAAATATAAGTTTTCCCCAAGGGTACAAAATAACACATTCCTGGATTAAAAACTACCGAGTCAAGGCTACATTTGTTTGCGACTGACTTTGTCACTGCAAAATTTTTTTGACGATACAATGAAAATATTTTAACATTATAAAACCCCATTATCCTCCATGTTGGAAGATATTTATGTTAGACCATACAAAATACCGAATTAAACAAATTTACCGGATATGGCTTTCTTTTCTGCACTTTCGTCCTAAGTGACGGATGTTGTTAGCAAACAGGAGATGCTTACTCTCCCCGGGAACCTGATCTTATCTCCATTGTCAATTCAATTTTGCTTCTAAGCGGAAAGCTTAAGTTAATTTTATCATTTGAAACTTCATAATGACATCGAAGATTTTGTAAAATAGAAATTCATTTTAGGTGGCGATGTTAGAATTAATTTGTGCGGCGCCGCAAACATGTAAACTGCTATACATGTAACTCCCTTCTGATTGGTCAGTCTAAATTTTGCATTAAGTTTAAAAATATTTCAACAAAATAATGTTTAAGTTGGTTGTATTATTTGTTGTGAAAATATTTTCTGATAACATTTTGAAATATCAGTATCCACAAGAAATTACTGTTTGGAATGCTTTTGGATAAATGTAATTGGCATTTTCAATTAAAGTGTACATCTTAATTTCTTCAGGTTGGCGTTGGTTTCAATCATTTTTGGTAATTTTCTTGTTTTATGTCGTACTGGGGCCAATGAGCGAAACTCTCCTGGTTTGAGCTTCCTTTTTGGTCTTTCTTTTTTTTCTTACTCGGGTGCTATGACTTGCGTAGTGTGTGTGTGTGTGGTGTGGTTCGTCTGGTGTTTGGGAATGTTTGGAAAAATATAGGAGGGTTGTACTCAACTGGTCCGGATGACTGAACCATTTTGTTTGGTGTAGCTGGTGATCTCTTCAAAGACACTCTCGATGGTTCCAATACTGGTTCTCTTGAATGTTCTCTTTCGATGGTTGATATACTGGGATGAATCTGTTATATCAAAGTATGGTTCGTTTGCTTTATAACTTTTGTATACCCGAGTTGCGGACATTCAGTTGGATGATATTTCTGTCTTGTTTATCCTTTTCTGCAGGAGGTCCTGGGTTTTAATGATATCTGGCTTGTATATTAGATATAATGATTTTTATGAAAGGTGGGTCGAGTCCACTTTATGTGGTGGAATTCGTTACCTTCTTGAACAAAATGTCAAACTAATTCTAATGCACCACACACGTGTTTCAGTTAGTAAATACTCATCAGTGGTACTGAGTTATTTTCAGACAAGCAAAATTAATTTAAGTATTTGATTTTCTAATTTTGTGTATTTACTTTGTAAAGAGTGCGCGGCTCCAAATTTCAAGTAGGGTCGATTCAGCAGCATTGTTAGATAAAATCTATTACAAAAAATGGCATTAGAAGGATGGTGCAAGGATTTTTAATTTCGATAATGTTGTAAGATGAAATGACAAGTTTCCAAAATAGAAAACTTATCTACGATCTCAAGTTGATAAATGGCTAAACAAAGCTTCATTCAGGCGACAGAGCTGGAAAGAAAGTATCAATACACTTTAAACATTCCATCGTGGGGAGCATGTTTAACTGTTCCACACTATAAAAGAAAATAAGTGTAGATAGAAAGAAAATGGAAGTGTTCCATCTCGTAACCTTCATAAACAAATTTAATACACCAGATACGTGTTTCGGATAATGAATCCTCAACAGTGGTACTTTTTCAGACAGTGACACAGCCAAATTTATTTCAGTAGCGCCGTCTAGTTTGATTTTAATTTCATGCATCTACTTTTTAAGCCTTGAGTGCGCGGCTCCAAATTTCCAGCAGGGTCGATTCAGTTGCATAGTGAAACCTAAACAGCATTGGAAGGAGTAACTGTTATAGATCTGGTGTTTGTTTTCTGTTTTGTTTTTCAATTATCTCTTTTTCATTTACCATTATGATACGAGTTCATTATATCTCATTGGAGAGACCAATGTGAAATGTTAATATGGTGGCATCTAAGACGATGTGATTTTCATTGTTTGTCTCCACTTAAGCCATTGTATCATTTGTCTTCTTCATTGCCATTTTACGTGCATGATGTACTTTGTGCGTTGAGTCCTGTTGGAGATCTTTTTTACTTTCACTAAATATTTTGAAGTATATTTTTTCAAGAGAAGTAAAGTTGGACTGATATATATGGCGAATGATGTCTTAAGGAAATAATAATAATACATTAACAGATTCCAAAACAGTGATGGCAATTTTTAAATACAGGAACATTTAAATATTTTATATATGTTACATATATAATATATATTACATATATAATAATATATGATAATAATAATATTGAAAACATCATTATTATAAGTTTCACATGACTTACATTTCAATATATGACGAAGACCGGGTAGTAATTTAAAAAGCTTCCCGTATGAGGACGTTAGAGATAAAGCCCGGGGATGTTTATCTGTTGTGAGACAATCCTTGTTTACACGTACCATTGTTCTTCTTTATTTGATTTTCTATTGTGTCTTATCAAATTTTGCTCCATTTCTGTATTTTTTTTTAACGAAGCGGTTACTGACTTCCGTCACAAAATTTGATTTCATGGTCAGAATATTAGTAAATGCATAAAAGCGCGGGGAAGAAGACACATAAACTGAGGAGGGCAAAATTTGGTAACTCGTATGAAAGGAAAATGGATAAGAAGAGGTAGATGGCAAACATAACCTTTATTGATATGATACCTAGCTCTGCAAATGAGAATTTGAAGTGATGCATATATACACTACTCATGAGCGAGTGATGGAATTGCACATTTCCCTATGGCACATATATGATTTTGATATTTTTTGAAAATGGAATTCAGAATAAAAAAAAATTGTTATGTATAAGGACTTTTAACATATCTAGTATCTTTTTTCAAATGCATGTAATAGTTTCCATATATGGATTGAGTTCTATCCTTTATAACTGTTTTCCACAAAACATCAATCTCATTTTCTCTGGCAGGCACTATCAAATACTGACAATTTCGTCCTTTTTCTTTGTAACATTTTAGTCCCTCTGGATGAGAGAACGTCAAAGTACCGTTGTATTTTTCATATTGAACGTTTTTAACTCTGGATGGCAGTAATCCAAACAAAAAGAAATCGTCCACCCAGAAAAATGGAGTTCCAATGGCAGCATGGTAAAGTGGCGGAACTAAGTCTATTGATAAAAACACAACGAATCCACTGCAGTAAGGATGGGGGAACACCTTAATGTCTTTGTATTCGTATTCATTAACGTACCACTTGCTCTTATGATCACGTAGTATTGGCATCGAGTTCTTGTTGATTTTATTGCAGTAAATAAACTTTTCTCTCTCTTTAAGATATGAATAATCCTCAAAAAATTTGAACATGTTTATGAATGCGTCATCGTCTATCTTTATCACAATTTCTGCATTTCTACAATTTTCTGTGATCCATCTGTATCCCATTACACCTTTGTTCGTCAAGTTTCGATACGAGTCGATGAAATCCCCCTGTATTATGTCGCCGTGTTTCTTACTTTCGTTTACTAAAGCTTGTTGCAAAGTTTGATTTTTTACAGTACCTAAGAGGAAAATCACCAAAACATTTTCCGGACTGTAGTGAGTCCTATTCAGCCAAGTTCTACGCATTTTTTCTCGACGCAATATATGATCCGGAGCAGTGTGGACCATAATCAAACTAGACACCTTTTCGAACTTCCGGCACACATTTGGATTATTAATGATATAAGGGGCACTCACTGATATGATATATTGTGTTTTTGTTTTTACAGGACGTAAATTTAGATGATGATGACGATGAGTATCATCTTCATCTGTTCCGAAGAACCAGCGTAGATTCCTGCTTCTATGTTTTGATGCGATGATGACGAAATGTTGATTATAGTTCATCAAGCTTAGACACGTGACCGAAACGAGTAATGAGATGGAGGTAAACTTGATGTAAGTTGCCAGTCTAGCCATGTCGAACTATTCCTTTTCTGGTATTCGTATTTCCTTCAAATTCTGAAAAAAAAGAATGTAAATTAAAGATTTGTTGTACTCACAACATCATAATAACCAATGTATCAGAGTTATTGTTATTGCCAAGTGCATCAATTTTAGAGTACAAAATTAAAATGCAGCTCTTTTTGGAAGGAGCTGAATATAAAATGTTTCGGTTTATCCACCAGAATGAACTTTTCTGCCTAAGGACAATTTGAAAAGTTCTTTTAACTCTGAGACTGATTTATGTACACTTTGAAGGTCTTTTGGTTTAAATACTGGTTTACCTTTCAATGTATTCAGTACCTGCACATTGCGTTGTGTCTTTATTTTCTTAATTCCCCATTATCAGTATTCAGTGCTGTTGAGCAGGGGATCGGATTTGTAAACATTTTCAGAAACCTTTATCAATGTGTAGATATGTAATCAGATTGTCATCCACGTATTTACTGATAAAGAGGTTATCTATACCATTGTGACAGTGTTGACAATAACACAGCAACGGTCATGTCGTATTATGTTGTAAAATTTTCTTCAATTAGATTATTTATTAAGGGAAACTCTTATCAGCAATTTTTTGCACTTTGAAAATTATGAGAGTGATCAATAATTAAAAAAAAAAACACACAGTGAAAGAATTTATATGAAATCTTGAATTTAAAAGATCTATTCTTACGTGAATATTACATAGACAAACTTGAGACACTCCTTTTAGACATTTAAAGCAAATATCAACGGTTTTACATATAAATACCACGGAGAGACGGGGTATGGCTGTATCTTTTAAAATGTCTTAACTTTCCCTAGGAGACGTCATGCATCACCTAAATTATTAGGTCTGACATGGGTGTTTTTAAAAATGACGTCTTATCACCATCCACGCCCGAATCCTTTCTTTCGATTATGGCATCTTTCATTCTGACTTAACCGACGTGCGACATATAACAGATTTAATTCAACATTCTTTATTTTGTCAATAGAAAGAAAGGAGTGCACGACATTGACAAATTTAGAGACGTTTGGTCATGGCTTTCGGTTGTATTTCTATAATGAAGTAATTCCAATCAACATGATATATTCCTTTTTAAAAACTATCGTAATGTATAGTTTGAAAAGTTCGTAATAAAAGTTCTGAAAACCTTAAAAAAAATCAGCAGTAAGTAGTGACAATTGACTTGAAAAACCTACAGATGATTGACATATGAATCTTACATGTTTTAAGGGAACATTCTGAGTGTTTGTGCATACTTTTTCGTCCGAAACATGAACTTAGTACATATGTATTAAGCAATTATTGATTTCATATTTCATATTTATATTTGACAAGAGTATTTCTTGTGTCAAGACCAGGGATATCTTTTGATGCAAAGATCTGACAGACATTGCGAACTGAAATCTTCTTTATTATGATTCGATCTACTCACAAAAGACAGATGAAATATTCTGTACCCTACAAGGCATACAAAGAGAACGACATATTGTTTTTCTTAAACGCGTATGTACAACAAATATACCTTGTATCAAGTTGCTTACCCAATCAAACGTAAATTCTTTAAATCAAACACACAAAAAGTATGTCAAACGGACATTATTTCAATGGTTCAAAACAAGGTAGTGATGTGCATTACGATACATAACTTCTACACATTTTTAAAGGGTAAATTGTGTACTTTTTTTTTTCAGAGTCAATAAATCGAAGCTTTGTGAAATAGCTCTTACCGAAAGGGTTTAATGTCCGACTGAATAAAACTTCGTAATAAGAAGAGAGAATCTTTTAATGAGAAAGATTCTAATTACATCCAGCATAACCTGTCCTTCAGGTCATTATCCCAAAGATGTGTAACACGACTGCAATGGCGTACCTAAGAGAAAACTTTTAAATTATAAATTCACCCACAAATTTTTCAAAAGAATTGTCCCTCAACCGTGAAAGACGATAGCTAGTGTGCCTTAACATTACACAATTGATTGCATTTTAATGTTAAGACGAGGATGAAATATTTCAAAAGATTTAAAACCAGGGACACAGAAAAGGGAAATTAGATCTCGAAAGAAGAAGTTATTCGACCTTCATTGGTGTGCGAAATGTTAGAAAGTTCAAATCACCGAAGAACAATCAATGATGTCCCTGTGGCTTCAGCTTTTCAAATGAAAAATCTAATATGACTTATACAATAAAATGATTTTGTACAAAATGAAGAATAATTTGCAGCAACTGATGCACATCTTTAAAATAACTTGTTAACAAACACAATTGATATCTCAATAAAATTCATACCTTTCTTTAAAAGCTGAAAATCAGTCCCTCAAATTCAGGCTACTAAAACGACAAGGTATTCTTGGGGTATTATTATAAGGTGAATATAAGACCATTACACGGCTTGTCATCCTAGAGGGACTAACTCTCAGGCAAACCCCTCATTACAAGTGGCCCAGATTAACATGGCCCCCATGGAGGGTGGACAATTGGTACAGGAGCGATTGAAATCGCATGCACAATAGAAGACCATTTAATTCAACCTTTTAAGCCAATAAGAATGTAGTTAGGATGAAAAACGCCCTAATATCGTATCGTCTTCCAAACGCTCCTCCTACCGTCTTACAACATAGTCTGTCCTTGGTATAGTACAATGGGTGCAGCAAATTATTTTACATCATTTGAAATATCAGAGCTTAGCTTTTATAAAAAATACGAATAGTGATCAAAAATGAAGAAAAAAGTATAAAACAGATGAAGGCAAGAAAAGGATTAAATAAAATCTAGTAACAATCTCAGCTAATCACTCCTGGTCATCAATCAGTCATATAAAATGGAGAATAATTGGTCAGACACACATAATTAATCTGCAACATGCCGTTTCGATTATATGCCATGATGTGTCGTGGACAAAAGTATAATTATATGAATTTAACACAAGAAATGATGTTGTCTCTCTCTATCTCTGTAAAATTGAATAATAATTCGACAACTGAATGAAAGAAAATATATAATTTTAGAAATGAATTTTTAAATAAACAAGATGTGTTTGATAAATACAACACGCGTAGTCTGCAGCTTTATTTTGTCTGTAAAAAACCGAGCAATCAGTAAATGAAAGTCAAATACTAAACCCGAAATCAGATTCTAAAAATCACAATTAAAATGCTTACTCGTAAATTCTTGGAAAAATATAAAACAGAACATTCTCATGAGAAAAGAAAATATGACAAACGGAAGGAGACGATAACACAGCTTCACGGAAACACAATGGACAACTTTATCTAATGAACAATCTCCAGAGTCAAGTACAAGTTCGAAATACATTGAAGGTGGCGCTTTAAAAATACAGCCGTGCTAAGCACAGTTTACACATATTCAAGTAATACCTGAATCAATCTACATATATGATGCAAGTTATAGTAAAAACATAGGGGGCCGGGGGAGCTTCGCAGATCACACGAGGCTGAGTTTTGCCATTTGAGACGGTATCTGACATTAACTAATTGGTGAAGTTTCAGCTCGTTTTATATTTATCGTTTGAAATGGATAAGAAATCTATATATCATCATACGGACCAAACTCCAGACAGCTCTACGTTACGCTACTCTCCACTACAATATATTTGCTATGGCGGATGAATACGTCTGACGCGTAGCAAGATCGAGGCTTGGAGATTGCATACGGACATGTTCCATCACACACGAAATTACAGATGATTGTAGTAACAAAAACATAGTTCAGTAAGTGAAAGTCAAACCCAAAATGGGAATCCAGACATACTTATCAATCGGCATACAAAACCATGGAAGATACTAAACCAAACAAAATAACTATAACACCCCACAAAGTAGCAAACGTGAATCACTAATGGAGATGAGATCAAGTACCCGGGGAGAGTAAGTATCTACTGTTTGGTAGAAACACCCGTCACATCAGGCGAGTAGAAACGGTCAAAACTGGTCAATTTATGAGAGAAATTGTTTGGTACGCATCTCGCCGAAAACATCTTCAACATTGTGGACAATGAGGTTTTTATAGAGGTTGTGTTTGATAAAGAAAATAGTACTAAAACATACCTTTTAGTTATCGGTGCTTTTATACCAGCATATATAATAGCATACATAGAAAAAATGTTTTAAAAATAATATAAGCACGTTAAACAAAATATTATCGGTTCTCGAGAATTAGGGAAATCCCCAGGATGTTTAGCAAGGAAGTAGTCCGGTTAGAATCTCTAGACCGGATATTCAACTTGACAAAAACGTAATTTTTTAAAATCATATCTGCAAAATGATTCAGATTTAACCAATAGATAAACACTGAACAAAAGCGCATACAGAAAAGATAAAAAGTTTCATCTATGTAGAGTATATGTACGTATACTTACATCAGTGATAAAAAATTGAATTCAAAATTTCCGATTTATGCAATAACGAAATTGCTTACTTCCGATTGGAGTAAAAACCGTAGGATACGTCCAGTACATGTATTATGTGCATCACTTATCAATTCGCCTATATGAATTTTTGACCGTCTGAATGTATTTTATTTGAACCATAAGAAGTTGAATCCCTATTTAATAATATCGTTTCTCTCAATAAAAAGAAATGTGTTTATCAAGAGGCACATAATAAAGGGATTCAAGGCCCTTTAAACATCCACAACTTTTCTCATCATGTCGACCTATTGTATTTTAATTAGTCGGATTTTATTTCGTATAAAGTTATAATGTTACTTTCAGCAGATTACGTTACAATTATGATACTTATACATGAGAAAAAAAATATATCCTAGTGATCTTATAAAGTCGGAAGACAGATCGGCAGGGATTGTATGTACACTTAAAAAAGATAAGTGGTAAAAACTGTATCATACCGAGAATCTTACATTGGCTTTAATCTTGAGCATCCTTTATACAAAAAATACGCAGTGGAAAACATGTATCATTCAATCAGCTTGTAGTCGAATTAAAATTTTGTGATGCTTGAAAATGAAAAAAACGTCAACCTTATGGGAAAACAAGAGACCCAATGGGGTCACATCGCTCACATGAGTTGCAAACAAAAGAATGATTGTGGCCAGTTTGGTGAAGGCCCTTGGGTACTTGCTTCCTGTAAGGTTTTGTGAAATTATGTGCCTCAGATCGAGATAGGGTACTATGGGAGAATAAGCCTCTCCCAGATTGAGATAGGGTACTATGGGAGAGTAAGCCTCCCCCAGTTTGAGATAGGGTACTATGGGAGAGTTAGCCACCCAAGATTGAGATAGGGTACTATTGGAGAGTAAGCCACTCCCAGATTGAGATAGGGTACTAAGGGAGAGTAAGCCACCCCCAGATTGAGATAGGGTACTATGGGAGAGTAAGCCTCTGCCAGATTGAGATAGGGTACTATAGGAGAGTAAGCCACCCCCAGATTGAGATAGGGTACTATGGGAGAATAAGCCTCTCCCAGATTGAGATAGGGTACTATGGGAGAGTAAACCACCCCCAGATTGAGATTGGGTACTATGGGAGAATAAGCCTCTACCAGATTGAGATTGGGTACGATGGGAGAGTAAGCCTCTCCCAGATTGAGATTGGGTACTGTGGGAGAGAAAGCCATTCCCAGATTGAGATTGGGTACTTTGGGAGAGTAAGTCTCTCCCAGATCGAGATAGGGTTCTATGGGAGAATAAGCCTCTCCCAGATTGAGATAGGGTACTATGGGAGAGTAAGCCTCCCCCAGTTTGAGATAGGGTACTATGGGAGAGTAAGCCACCCCAGATTGAGATAGGGTACTCTGGGAGTGTAAGCCTCTACCAGATTGAGATAGGGTACTATGGGGAGAGTAAGCCTCTCACAGATAAAGATAGGGTACTATGGGAGAGTAAGCCTCTCCCAGATTGAGATAGGGTACTTTGGGAGAGTAAGCCTCTCCCAGATTGAGATAGGGTACTATGGGAGAGTAAGCCTCTACCAGATTGAAATTGGGTACTATGGGAGAGTAAGCTTCTCCCAGATTGAGATTGGGTACTGTGGGAGAGTAAGCCATTCCCAGATTGAGATAGGGTACTATGGGAGAGTAAGCCAACCCCAGATTGAGATAGGGTACTATTGGAGTAAGCCTCTCCCAGATTGAGATTTTGTACTGTGGGAGAGTAAAGCATTCCCAGATTGAGATTGGGTACTATGGGAGAGTAAGCCTCTCCCAGATTGAGAAAGGGTACTATGGGAGAGTAAGCCTCTCCCAGATTGAGATTGGGTACTATGGGAGAGTAAGACTCTCCCAGATTGAGATAGGGCACTATGGGAGAGTAAGCCTCTCCAAGATCGAGATAGGGTACTATGGGAGAGTAAGCCACCCCCTGATTCAGATAGGGTACTCTGGGAGAGTAAGCCTCTACCAGATTGAGATTGGGTAGTATGGGAGAGTAAGCCTCTCCCAGATTGAGATTGGGTACTATGGGAGAGTAAGCCACCCCCAGATTGAGATAGGGTAATCTGGGAGAGTAAGCCTCTACCAGATTGAGATTGGGTACTATGGGAGAGTAAGCCTCTCCCAGATTGAGATTGGGTAGTATGGGAGAGCAAGCCTCTCCCAGATTGAGATTGGGTACGATGGGAGAGTAAGCCTCTCCGAGATTGAGATTGGGTACTGTGGGAGAGAAAGCCATTCCCAGATTGAGATAGGGTACTTTGGGAGAGTAAGTCTCTCCCAGATCGAGATAGGGTTCTATGGTAGAATAAGCCTCTCCCAGATTGAGATAGGGTACTATGGGAGAGTAAGCCTCCCCCAGTTTGAGATAGGGTACTATGGGAGAGTAAGCCACCCCAGTTTGAGATAGGGTACTATGGGAGAGTAAACCACCCCCAGATTGAGATTGGGTACTATGGGAGAATAAGCCTCTCCCAGATTGAGATTGGGTACGATGGGAGAGTAAGCCTCTCCCAGATTGAGATTGGGTACTGTGGGAGAGAAAGCCATTCCCAGATTGAGATAGGGTACTTTGGGAGAGTAAGTCTCTCCCAGATCGAGATAGGGTTCTATGGGAGAATAAGCCTCTCCCAGATTGAGATAGGGTACTATGGGAGAGTAAGCCTCCCCCAGTTTGAGATAGGGTACTATGGGAGAGTAAGCCACCCCAGATTGAGATAGGGTACTCTGGGAGTGTAAGCCTCTACCAGATTGAGATAGGGTACTATGGGAGAGTAAGCCTCTCACAGATAAAGATAGGGTACTATGGGAGAGTAAGCCTCTCCAGGATTGAGATAGGGTACTTTGGGAGAGTAAGCCTCTCCCAGATTGAGATAGGGTACTATGGGAGAGTAAGCCTCTACCAGATTGAGATTGGGTACTATGGGAGAGTAAGCCTCTCCCAGATTGAGATTGGGTACTGTGGGAGAGTAAGCCATTCCCAGATTGAGATTGGGTAGTATGGGAGAGTAAGCCAACCCCAGATTGAGATAGGGTACTATGAGAGTAAGCCTCTCCCAGATTGAGATTTTGTACTGTGGGAGAGTAAAGTATTCCCAGATTGAGATTGGGTACTATGGGAGAGTAAGCCTCTCCCAGATTGAGATAGAGTACTATGGGAGAGTAAGCCTCTCCCAGATTGAGATTGGGTACTATGGGAGAGTAAGCCTCTCCCAGATTGAAATAGGGCACTATGGGAGAGTAAGCCTCTCCAAGATCGAGATAGGGTACTATGGGAGAGTAAGCCACCCCTTGATTGAGAAAGGGTACTCTGGGAGAGTAAGCCTCTCCCAGATTGAGATTGGGTACTATGGGAGAGTAAGCCACCCCCAGATTGAGATAGGGTAATCTGGGAGAGTAAGCCTCTACCAGATTGAGATTGGGTACTATGGGAGAGTAAGCCTCTCCCAGATTGAGATTGGGTAGTATGGGAGAGCAAGCCTCTCCCAGATTGAGATTGGGTACGATGGGAGAGTAAGCCTCTCCGAGATTGAGATTGGGTACTGTGGGAGAGAAAGCCATTCCCAGATTGAGATAGGGTACTTTGGGAGAGTAAGTCTCTCCCAGATCGAGATAGGGTTCTATGGTAGAATAAGCCTCTCCCAGATTGAGATAGGGTACTATGGGAGAGTAAGCCTCCCCCAGTTTGAGATAGGGTACTATGGGAGAGTAAGCCACCCCAGTTTGAGATAGGGTACTATGGGAGAGTAAACCACCCCCAGATTGAGATTGGGTACTATGGGAGAATAAGCCTCTCCCAGATTGAGATTGGGTACGATGGGAGAGTAAGCCTCTCCCAGATTGAGATTGGGTACTGTGGGAGAGAAAGCCATTCCCAGATTGAGATAGGGTACTTTGGGAGAGTAAGTCTCTCCCAGATCGAGATAGGGTTCTATGGGAGAATAAGCCTCTCCCAGATTGAGATAGGGTACTATGGGAGAGTAAGCCTCCCCCAGTTTGAGATAGGGTACTATGGGAGAGTAAGCCACCCCAGATTGAGATAGGGTACTCTGGGAGTGTAAGCCTCTACCAGATTGAGATAGGGTACTATGGGAGAGTAAGCCTCTCACAGATAAAGATAGGGTACTATGGGAGAGTAAGCCTCTCCAGGATTGAGATAGGGTACTTTGGGAGAGTAAGCCTCTCCCAGATTGAGATAGGGTACTATGGGAGAGTAAGCCATTCCCAGATTGAGATTGGGTAGTATGGGAGAGTAAGCCAACCCCAGATTGAGATAGGGTACTATGAGAGTAAGCCTCTCCCAGATTGAGATTTTGTACTGTGGGAGAGTAAAGTATTCCCAGATTGAGATTGGGTACTATGGGAGAGTAAGCCTCTCCCAGATTGAGATAGGGTACTATGGGAGAGTAAGCCTCTCCCAGATTGAGATTGGGTACTATGGGAGAGTAAGCCTCTCCCAGATTGAGATAGGGCACTATGGGAGAGTAAGCCTCTCCAAGATCGAGATAGGGTACTATGGGAGAGTAAGCCACCCCCTGATTGAGAAAGGGTACTCTGGGAGAGTAAGCCTCTACCAGATTGAGATTGGGTAGTATGGGAGAGTAAGCCTCTCCCAGATTGATATTGGGTACTATGGGAGTGTAAGCCACCCCCAGATTGAGATAGGGTAATCTGGGAGAGTAAGCCTCTACCAGATTGAGATTGGGTACTATGGGAGAGTAAGCCTCTCCCAGATTGAGATTGGGTAGTATGGGAGAGCAAGCCTCTCCCAGATTGAGATTGGGTAAGATGGGAGAGTAAGCCTCTCCCAGATTGAGATAGGGTACTTTGGGAGAGTAAGCCTCTCCCAGATTGAGATAGGGTACTTTGGGAGAGTAAGTCTCTCCCAGATCGAGATAGGGTTCTATGGTAGAATAAGCCTCTCCCAGATTGAGATAGGGTACTATGGGAGAGTAAGCCTCCCCCAGTTTGATGTAGGGTACTATGGGAGAGTAAGCCACCCCAGTTTGAGATAGGGTACTATGGGAGAGTAAACCACCCCCAGATTGAGATTGGGTACTATGGGAGAATAAGCCTCTCCCAGATTGAGATTGGGTACGATGGGAGAGTAAGCCTCTCCCAGATTGAGATTGGGTACTGTGGGAGAGTAAGTCTCTCCCAGATCGAGATAGGGTTCTATGGGAGAATAAGCCTCTCCCAGATTGAGATAGGGTACTATGGGAGAGTAAGCCTCCCCCAGTTTGAGATAGGGTACTATGGGAGAGTAAGCCACCCCAGATTGAGATAGGGTACTCTGGGAGTGTAAGCCTCTACCAGATTGAGATAGGGTACTATGGGAGAGTAAGCCTCTCACAGATAAAGATAGGGTACTATGGGAGAGTAAGCCTCTCCCAGATTGAGATAGGGTACTTTGGGAGAGTAAGCCTCTCCCAGATTGAGATAGGGTACTATGGGAGAGTAAGCCTCTACCAGATTGAGATTGGGTACTATGGGAGAGTAAATCTCTCCCAGATTGAGATTGGGTACTGTGGGAGAGTAAGCCATTCCCAGATTGAGATAGGGTACTAAGGGAGAGTAAGCCAACCCCAGATTGAGATAAGGTACTATGGGAGTAAGCCTCTCCCAGATTGAGATTTTGTACTGTGGGAGAGTAAAGCATTCCCAGATTGAGATTGGGTACTATGGGAGAGTAAGCCTCTCCCAGATTGAGATTGGGTACTATGGGAGAGTAAGCCTCTCCCAGATTGAGATAGGGCACTATGGGAGAGTAAGCCTCTCCAAGATCGAGATAGGGTACTATGGGAGAGTAAGCCACCCCCTGATTGAGATAGGGTACTCTGGGAGAGTAAGCCTCTACCAGATTGAGATTGGGTAGTATGGGAGAGTAAGCCTCTCCCAGATTGATATTGGGTACTATGGGAGAGTAAGCCACCCCCAGATTGAGATAGGGTAATCTGGGAGAGTAAGCCTCTACCAGATTGAGATTGGGTACTATGGGAGAGTAAGCCTCTCCCAGATTGAGATTGGGTAGTATGGGAGAGCAAGCCTCTCCCAGATTGAGATTGGGTACGATGGGAGAGTAAGCCTCTCCCAGATTGAGATAGGGTACTTTGGGAGAGTAAGCCTCTCCCAGATTGAGATAGGGTACTTTGGGAGAGTAAGTCTCTCCCAGATCGAGATAGGGTTCTATGGTAGAATAAGCCTCTCCCAGATTGAGATAGGGTACTATGGGAGAGTAAGCCTCCCCCAGTTTGAGGTAGGGTACTATGGGAGAGTAATCCACCCCAGTTTGAGATAGGGTACTATGGGAGAGTAAACCACCCCCAGATTGAGATTGGGTACTATGGGAGAATAAGCCTCTCCCAGATTGAGATTGGGTACGATGGGAGAGTAAGCCTCTCCCAGATTGAGATTGGGGCACTGTGGGAGAGTAAGTCTCTCCCAGATCGAGATAGGGTTCTATGGGAGAATAAGCCTCTCCCAGATTGAGATAGGGTACTATGGGAGAGTAAGCCTCCCCCAGTTTGAGATAGGGTACTATGGGAGAGTAAGCCACCCCAGATTGAGATAGGGTACTCTGGGAGTGTAAGCCTCTACCAGATTGAGATAGGGTACTATGGGAGAGTAAGCCCCTCACAGATAAAGATAGGGTACTATGGGAGAATAAGCCTCTCCCAGATTGAGATAGGGTACTTTGGGAGAGTAAGCCTCTCCCAGATTGAGATTGGGTACTATGGGAGAGTAAGCCTCTCCCAGATTGAGATAGGGCACTATGGGAGAGTAAGCCTCTCCAAGATCGAGATAGGGTACTATGGGAGAATAAGCCTCTCCCAGATTGAGATAGGGTACTATGGGAGAGTAAGCCTCCCCCAGTTTGAGATAGGGTACTATGGGAGAGTAAGCCACCCCAGATTGAGATAGGGTACTCTGGGAGTGTAAGCCTCTACCAGATTGAGATAGGGTACTATGGGAGAGTAAGCCTCTCACAGATAAAGATAGGGTACTATGGGAGAATAAGCCTCTCCCAGATTGAGATAGGGTACTTTGGGAGAGTAAGCCTCTCCCAGATTGAGATAGGGTACTATGGGAGAGTAAGCCTCCCCCAGATTGAGATAGGGTACTATGGGAGAGTAAGCCAACCCCAGATTGAGATAAGGTACTATGGGAGTAAGCCTCTCCCAGATTGAGATTTTGTACTGTGGGAGAGTAAAGCATTCCCAGATTGAGATTGGGTACTATGGGAGAGTAAGCCTCTCCCAGATTGAGATAGGGTACTATGGGAGAGTAAGCCTCTTCCAGATTGAGATTGGGTACTATGGGAGAGTAAGCCTCTCCCAGATTGAGATAGGGCACTATGGGAGAGTAAGCCTCTCCAAGATCGAGATAGGGTACTATGGGAGAGTAAGCCACCCCCTGATTGAGATAGGGTACTCTGGGAGAGTAAGCCTCTACCAGATTGAGATTGGGTAGTATGGGAGAGTAAGCCTCTCCCAGATTGATATTGGGTACTATGGGAGAGTAAGCCACCCCCAGATTGAGATAGGGTAATCTGGGAGAGTAAGCCTCTACCAGATTGAGATTGGGTACTATGGGAGAGTAAGCCTCTCCCAGATTGAGATTGGGTAGTATGGGAGAGCAAGCCTCTCCCAGATTGAGATTGGGTACGATGGGAGAGTAAGCCTCTCCCAGATTGAGATAGGGTACTTTGGGAGAGTAAGCCTCTCCCAGATTGAGATAGGGTACTTTGGGAGAGTAAGTCTCTCCCAGATCGAGATAGGGTTCTATGGTAGAATAAGCCTCTCCCAGATTGAGATAGGGTACTATGGGAGAGTAAGCCTCCCCCAGTTTGAGGTAGGGTACTATGGGAGAGTAATCCACCCCAGTTTGAGATAGGGTACTATGGGAGAGTAAACCACCCCCAGATTGAGATTGGGTACTATGGGAGAATAAGCCTCTCCCAGATTGAGATTGGGTACGATGGGAGAGTAAGCCTCTCCCAGATTGAGATTGGGGCACTGTGGGAGAGTAAGTCTCTCCCAGATCGAGATAGGGTTCTATGGGAGAATAAGCCTCTCCCAGATTGAGATAGGGTACTATGGGAGAGTAAGCCTCCCCCAGTTTGAGATAGGGTACTATGGGAGAGTAAGCCACCCCAGATTGAGATAGGGTACTCTGGGAGTGTAAGCCTCTACCAGATTGAGATAGGGTACTATGGGAGAGTAAGCCTCTCACAGATAAAGATAGGGTACTATGGGAGAATAAGCCTCTCCCAGATTGAGATAGGGTACTTTGGGAGAGTAAGCCTCTCCCAGATTGAGATTGGGTACTATGGGAGAGTAAGCCTCTCCCAGATTGAGATAGGGCACTATGGGAGAGTAAGCCTCTCCAAGATCGAGATAGGGTACTATGGGAGAATAAGCCTCTCCCAGATTGAGATAGGGTACTATGGGAGAGTAAGCCTCCCCCAGTTTGAGATAGGGTACTATGGGAGAGTAAGCCACCCCAGATTGAGATAGGGTACTCTGGGAGTGTAAGCCTCTACCAGATTGAGATAGGGTACTATGGGAGAGTAAGCCTCTCACAGATAAAGATAGGGTACTATGGGAGAATAAGCCTCTCCCAGATTGAGATAGGGTACTTTGGGAGAGTAAGCCTCTCCCAGATTGAGATAGGGTACTATGGGAGAGTAAGCCTCCCCCAGATTGAGATAGGGTACTATGGGAGAGTAAGCCAACCCCAGATTGAGATAAGGTACTATGGGAGTAAGCCTCTCCCAGATTGAGATTTTGTACTGTGGGAGAGTAAAGCATTCCCAGATTGAGATTGGGTACTATGGGAGAGTAAGCCTCTCCCAGATTGAGATAGGGTACTATGGGAGAGTAAGCCTCTTCCAGATTGAGATTGGGTACTATGGGAGAGTAAGCCTCTCCTAGATTGAGATAGGGCACTATGGGAGAGTAAGCCTCTCCAAGATCGAGATAGGGTACTATGGGAGAGTAAGCCACCCCCTGATTGAGATAGGGTACTCTGGGAGAGTAAGCCTCTACCAGATTGAGATTGGGTAGTATGGGAGAGTAAGCCTCTCCCAGATTGAGATTGGGTACTATGGGAGAGTAAGCCACCCCCAGATTGAGATAGGGTAATCTGGGAGAGTAAGCCTCTACGTATACCAGATTGAGATTGGGTACTATGGGAGAGTAAGCCTCTCCCAGATTGAGATTGGGTAGTATGGGAGAGCAAGCCTCTCCCAGATTGAGATAGGGTACTATGGGAGAGTAAGCCACTCCCAGATTGAGATAGGGTACTATGGGAGAGTAAGCCTCACCCAGATTGAGATAGGGTACTATTGGATAGTAAGCCACTTACAGATTTAGATAGGGTTCTATGGGAGAGTAAGCCACTCCTAGATTGAGATTGAGTATTATAGGAGAGTAAGCCTCTCCCAGATTGAGATAGGGTACTATGGGAGAGTAAGCCTCTCCCAGATTGAGATAGGGTACTATGGGAGAGTAAGCCTCTCCCAGAATGAGATAGGGTAGTATGGGGGAGTAAGCCTCTCCCAGATTGAGATAGGGTACTATGGGAGAGTAAGCCTCTTCTGTATGGCAGCTGCAACTTCTTTGGAAGAAGTCAAATAGAAGGACCATGGCATAACAGAGTGTTGCGTTTTTGTGGTCAGACCAGATGATTTCTAAGACCTTGTATTCAAATGATAACCAACAAAGTCCCTTAGCTCTCAGAGCAAAAGTATAGATTAGATGTCTCTCACAAAGTAAACTTTGATATGAATACACCATTGGAAATGAAAAGTTCAAAAGGATGATATCAAAATCGTCACATTTATGACAGAGATAGTTGGAGAAAAATCCTTAAATTCCTTTCATTTCGCTTCCAGATATCGAGCTGTTGCCAAGGATATCTTGTTTATGATTCATATATCGAAAGTAGCCAAAAGCAATTGGAAACTGTGACAACACTGAACGAAACAAAGGGATTCACACGTCAATATGAGATTTTAGACAACCCGACAGTTCTTATTGCTCTTTTAATTAACATGTATGTATATATACATTTGTAACTCCAGTTTTATACTGTGTATACATTTATATGTTTATTACAGAAATCATTGATGATAACTGTCATAGATTACTGAAGACTTGGTCATTTTATATTATTTCATCGGATTGATTTTTGTATGTTAATACATTGAAATTCAACACGAAATTCATCCAATTCAAGACTTGGATCGGAAACGCGGTAAAATCGATGAAAGAGGATTTTGCTACAATCTTTGAGTCCTTTGTGGTATCATTAAATAATACTGTACAATTTGGGACGTATGTACGTTCCTGGTACAATAAAATAATGTGACGTCGTTAGCTTTAATTTTTCAAAAATTCAAGAAACAGTTTTGTAATTAATTGCTCTTAGATACAGTCTTTGATTCCATTGTGGCGAAAGCAATTAGGTATTATCAAACAATACTGCATGTACAATTAGGGACGTATGTACGTTCCTGGTACAATAAAATAATGTGAACAAACAAAAAAAAAAAAAAAAAAAAAAAAAAAAAGACGTTGTTAGCTTTAATTTTTCAAACATTCAAGAAACAGTTTTGAAATCAGTTGCTCTTTATATTCAAATGATTCATGTCGGTGTAAAGGGTGTCCCAATATTTTGAGGAATGCTCGTTTAAGCTTTGTTACGAGAATTTGCTGAGGGTATGAAATGCGGTTTGTTGTCGGTGTGATGGCGGTGATACGGCGATATGCCGAGATACAGACGGTGTGATGCCGATAACATTTCAGTAATTCCAAGAGAGCAACAGGAATTTTAAAATGACATGAGCAATCAAGCAAAACGTTCCAAAACATGCTTCTTCCGACTGATCAATCATATGAAATGTATATTATACTTTAGATATCAAAAACATTCTTTATTCATTTTCAGCAGCCTGAAAAAATACGTCAATATGACTATATAGTCATAAGGGTGTGAGGCAGACCCTTCCTTAATGTTAGTAAGTTTTTTGTGTTTTCAAGATGGTATCGTTGAAATTCACATGTAGTACTACCCATTTTACGGACGTAAAGGTGAGAACTAACCTCTTTGATCTACATCATTTTAATGACAGAGAAAGGTAATGTCATTATAGCATGGTGTACGAACAGAATCTTTAGATTCCCTTCACTTCCAGATCTCAAGGTGCTGCATAGGGAATTATAACTTGTATTTTGGATACCGATTGCAGTCAAAGGACAATTGGTAACAGTGACAACACTTGGAGAGGCAAGAGGTCCAATGTGAGATCCAAGACAGCCCAACAATTTGTTCTTACCCTACAGTACATATAACTCCACTTTTACATGTACGCTGTATATATACATTGTATGTTTATAATGGAAATCATTGATGATATCTGTCCTAGACATGTATCGATTTCTGAATCTTTTTTTGATTTTAGTTTATTACATCGGATTGATTTTGTTATCTCTCACATTGAATTTCAATATGAAATTGAATCCATTCAAAGACTTTGGACGGAAACGAGCGCGGTAAAATCGATGGAAGAGGATTTTGCTGCAGTTTTTGGGTCCATTGTGGTGAAAGCAATTAGGCACGATACAACAAAATAATGTGGCTTTATTAATTCTAATTTTTCAAAAATATGAGCAACACCTATGAAAGAAATTGCTCGTAAATCCAAATGATGCGTGTAAAGGATGTCTCAAAATGCCTGTCCTAATTGTTTTTTTTTATACGAGAATTTGCTCTGAAACGCCTAGAATATTTGAACAGCATGAATTAATTCCAAAAGAACATTAATAATAAGTAGGAGAAGATGACAAAAAATATCTCAACAAACCAACCAAGCAAAGTGTCCCAAAACAAGTTTCCTTCGACTGATCAATGATATATATATTTTAGATCACAAAATTATACTTTATTCATTTTCATGAGCGTGAAAATTTGCGTCAACACATGACTAGTAATAAGGGTGAGGCTGACTGTTCCTGAAATATTTGCAGGTTTTATGTTTTTAAGGTTATATCGTCAAAACAGGTAAAATAGATAATAACTAACTCCCTGGATCTACATCATTTTAATGCACTCCAACCAACGCCCAGTATTAACCGGCATAAATTTACGTGTTTATTGTGAATTTTTTAACGTAACACTGAGCATACAGTTCATAGACACCAAACATGCATTCATATTTATTGAAGCTTGATATTCATTCGGCTTTCAAAACGACAAAATGAGTTGACAAATTGAAAATTCGATTTTATGTAAATAATCTGAGGACCCATGCATTACTTGGAATGTCTCATTCAATTTTACAAATTACCATGTTCTTCCCTATGCTATACTGAGTCCGTTACGAATATTTAACATGAAGTTAAGGTCAGTACCAATATTGCTGTCCGAGAACAGCCTTAATGGTAAAATAGAAAAATTCATTGCATGTCCTCACTTGGGTACTAGAAATTGAAACTTACAAAAAGAACTGCTTCTTATACAGTGAGCTTTCAAGTTTGTACATGTTGTCCCTCCTCAGTTTTTGACAAACGAAGTTATATAATTATATATTCGTATGCAGGATCATTTTTTGTGTTTAACGAAGATGAAGGTAGACATCTTCAGCAATACTCCATGACAAGCACACAGCAAGGCAATTTAGTACCAAAGACACAAAACTTAAGTTTAACGAAACGGCCAGCCGGAAAATGAAACACATGCAAGGACAAACATCATACTATTGTCCGTAACAAGAGCCCCAGGGGGCACAACGCTCACCTGATACCCATGCACGCTCTAATTGACATACTGACATTGAATACTGATAGTGCCAGTACCAGGATTTTAGCCCACAACCTTCCTAACAAGATTTTTGCCGGATGCAGACAAGTTTTTTTTTTCAGACAACCTTTAAAAGTACAAACAAGAGAAAATAGTCACATTTCAAAACAACAACTTTTTTACTGATTTGAAAAGATGGATTATGCGATCCAAAGTCATATGCCCAGCTTGTATAGTTTGATTATGCAACATCAAAAATAAAATCATTTTGTAAAATTCCACATTAATGTGCAACAGAAACAGAATAAAACAATGAAATGATTTCATAAATTAAGTTTATTTAAAATTGAACACCAAACCTTTCATTATTAATAGCTAGTATGCCAGAAAATAATAAAGCCTGTTTGTGAAACACGAATGCCCCACGGTGGCATCTTTGTTGGTATAAACATCATTTTCTGTTAAGTATGTGAGAGGTCAGGGTCAGAGTAATGTTGGTATCAATGGAAAGATCTTGTCACAAAGAATACACATGTACAATATGAAAGCCCTATCACTAACCATTCAAAAGTTATGCCCAATGTTAAAGTTTTTGAAAAGTAGGTCAAAGGTCAAGGTCACGAGGTCAAAAATTTTGGTATCAATGGAAAGGTATTGTCACAAGGAATACACATGTGAAATATGAAAGCTCTATCACCTTCCATTCAAAAGTTATGCCCAATGTAAAGTTTTTCGGACAAACAGACAGACGGACAGGCCAAAAACTATATGCCCCCGTATCTTTGATTCCGGAAGCATTAAAAACAAAGACTTTTCGGTTTTGCCTTTATTCATATTAAATTATACAGAAATCTATGAATGAGAGCTTTTGAATAGTATTGATTTCATCTTAATACATGTAACGTACAGTCAAAATCGTGTTAATCCAATTAACACAGACAAGTTGTTAGCGGACAATATTAATTCAAGTGAGTTGTGCAGAAATTGAGCCAATTTATTTTCCAAACAGCAGTGTACGGTGTATCAAACCTCATGACCCAGTGAAGCCACTTGGACAAATTATTTTCGGTAAATATGCTGAAATGCGGCGCTTGGAAATGTATTTTTAGCATATTGAATCAATAGTCGTGATAAATTTAACTTCGAACTTGATCTTGTCTTTTATGCAATCTACAGATAGGTTTGAAAATATGCAAAATTCGGAACATTTTCGATGAGGACGCAGAGTTCCTGTAAAAAAAGTGAAATTTGCGAAAAAAGGACATGCATGACCCCCCCCCCCCCCCTTTTTCTTTACATTTTTATGCGTGCCAAAGATTCGCAATCAAAAAAGACCAATTTTACAGACTTCCGGGCATTTCATTTCAGGCAAAATTTTTAGTGTGCACCTTTTTATTTCCTGTAGTTACCCCTACAAAAGGGGCAAGGAGGTATTGAACCAATCAAATCTGTAACACAAGATATATGGCGACTATGTTTACCATAGATACAGAAATAAGACAGATAAAATAATCATTAAATAGGGGAATTGTTCTGAAATATGCATGTATGAAAAAAAAGCAATCCAAGGAATGCTTGTGTCGCCTGCGTAGAGATTTTTTTTTTTTATTGAAATTAGGTCAAATATCAAGGGCAAGGTCACTAGGTTAAAAATTATGGAATGTTTAGAAAGGTCTTTTCATAAGGAATACAAATGTGAAATATCAAAGCCCTATCACTTACCACTCAAAAGAAATAGCAAATCATAGATTTGTTGAAAAGTAGGTCAAATATATAGGGCAAGTGCACGAGGTAAAACATAGGTAATCACAGATTACGAAGCTCACCTCGTGACAGCAAAATTCAATTCAAACATATTTCTTAGTACATGCTTTTAAAGGCAAATCCACTCAAGCAGAAAAAGTAGGTCAAGGTCATTTTATGAAAGTTTGATCAAAGATACATCCTATATGCAAGTTTGGTTCATGTAGCAGTTATACTTTGCTCAATATTGGCTTTATAGAGCAAAATCACTCAAGCGGAAAAAGCTCATTATTTATTTCATTGTAAAAATTACACAAGAGAAAGAAATGCAATTTTAGTTCCATTAAATGTCCCACTTTCCTGTAGCCTTATGTTGTTTGGTGATACATTAATGTCGTACCAATACAATGTTGATATATTTAAAGCTGTACAAAAATATATACTTCAAACTAAAAGATTCTCATAAATGATTACATACAATCAAAAAATTTTATCTATCTAACTATCAATTTTAATGTCATTTCGCTTTTGAATGTTATAGAAACTGGATCCCTTGTACTAGCATCTCTTTTTGTTGTTAATCCCCTTATTAGATCTTATATTTTGAATGCCTTATCAACTTTATAGTAAGTTAACATGCCTCTCACTTTCATCTCATCTTCTTACTTCTATATCTATACATCTATTCTCTTTATTTCTATTTTCACTCTTTTCGGGAAATTCATGGTTATCACTTTATGCATTTTACAGATGAGAGAAGAATTCACATAAGCGTTTCGCTTGTTTTCTAATCTCAATGTCGATGTTATTGTAACTTGTAACCTATGTTTGTCATTTCATCAATAAATACAGTTTAAACTAAGCGGAAAAAGTAGGCCAAGGTCATTTTATGAAAGATTGATCAAAGATACATCCAATATGCAAGTTTGGTACATGTATCACTTATACTTTGCTCAATATTGGCTTTTAAAGGCAAAATCACTTAAGTGGAAAAAGTAGGTCAAGGTCATTTTATGAAAGTTTGATCAAAGATACATCTAATATGCAAGTTTGGAACATCTAGCACTTATACTTTGCTCAATATTGGCTTTTAAAGGCAAAATCACTCAACCGGAAAAAGTAGTCAAGGTCATTTTATGAAAGTTTGATCAAAGATACATCCAATATGCAAGTTTGGTACATGTAGCACTTATACTCTGCTCAATATTGGCTTTTAAAAGCGAAATCACTCAAGCGGAAAAAGTAGGTCAGATGCTGCATCCGATGCATGGGTCCATCTCGGCATCCAAAGATGAATCACTTGTGCAAGTTTGGTTACTGTAGCATCAGTACTTTGTCAGATACTGAGCTACCCCAAACTTATCCAAATCACTCAAGCGGAAAATGTAGGTCAGATGCTGCATCCGATGCATGGGTTCACCTCAGCATCCAAAGATGAATCACTTGTGCAAGTTTGGTTACTGTAGCATCAGTACTTTGTCAGATACTGAGCTACCCCAAACTTCTTAACCAAGTCACTAAAGCAGAAAATGTAGGTCAGATGCTGCATCCGATGCATGGGTTTACCTCAGCATCCAAAAATGAATCACTTGTGCAAGTTTGGTTACTGTAGCATCAGTACTTTGTCAGATACTGAGCTACCCCAAACTTCTTAACCAAGTCACTCAAGCGGAAAATGTAGGTCAGATGCTGCATACGATGCATGGGTTCACCTCAGCATCCAAAGATGAATCACTTGTGCTAGTTTGGTTACTGTAGCATTAGTACTTTGTCAGATACTGAGCTACCCCAAACTTTTTAACCGGACGCGGACGCGGACACGGACGCGGACGCGTGGGGTTATAGCATAAGCTCACTCAACTTCGTCGAGGTGAGCTAAAAATGATGGTATGTGAAGAAAGGTCTTGTCACATGGAATGCACATGTGAAATATCAAAGCCTATCACTCAGCAATCAAAAGAAATAGCAAATCTAAGATTTTTTGAAAAGTAGGTCAAATATCTAGGTCTTGGTCATGAGGTCAAAAGTTATGATATGTGTAGAAAGGCCTTGTCACAAGAAGGAATACACATATGAAATATCAAAGCTCTATCACTTACCAATCAAAAGATATAGCAAATCTTAATTTTTTTGAAAAGTAGGTCAAATATCTAGGTCAAGGTCATGAGGTCAAAATTATGGTATGTGTAGAAAGGTATTGTCAAAAGGAATACACAAGAGAAATATCAAAGCCCTATCACTTGCCAATCAATAGATATAGCCAATCTTGGTTTTTTTTTAAAAAGTAGGTCAAATATCTAGGTCAAGGTCACAACGTCAAACATTATATGTGTAGAAAGGTCTAATCACAAGGAATACACATGTGAAATATCAAAGTCCTATCACTAATCAATCAAGAGATATAGCCAATATTAGATTTTTTGAAAAGTAGGTCAAATATCTAAATCAAGGTCACAAGGTCAAACATTATATGTGTAGAAAGGTCTAATCACAAGGAATACACATGTGAAATATCAAAGTCCTATCACTAATCAATCAAGAGATATAGCCAATATTAGATTTTTAGAAAAGTAGGTCAAATATCTAGGTCAAGGTCACAAGGTCAAAAATTATGATATGTGTATAAAGGTCTTGTCACAAGGAATACACATGTGAAATATCAAAGCCCTATCACTTACCAATCAAAAGTTATGGGGTGTGACACCCAAGTGTGACAGACAGACGGACAGACGGAGGGACGGATGGACGGACAGACGAACAACGGACAAAGTGATCCCTAAGTGTCGCTGTGCTTCGCAGGCGACACAAAAAGTCAACATCTTAAAAATAAATTCAGAGTATATTTGATAGCGTATGTGGCCAAGTTAATTCGAAGTATGAAAATAAGTACACAAAGCCAAACTAGCTATAGCTTGTCTTATTTAAAAAATCATTAAAAATCTAAAAGTTGATATTTTGACAAAATTCTTTCACAGTTTCATTTCTAGCGATAAATATAAAAATAAAAAGAGAAAAAAAACTGAAAAAGGGAAAAAAAAAATTGTTGGGGTCCCGCCGGGGTTTGAAGCTACTCCCCATGGGTCCATTTGGCATGGAAAACATACATTATACCTATGTACAATCTTAAAAAATATTCCTTAAAAATCCAAAAGTGGATATCTTGACAAAATTCTTTCACTTGTAGGGTACCATGCATGAGTACCTCATACCTACAAATTGTCATGACAATCTGCATGAAGAGTGGTTATAAGAAAGAAGCAGAAAATGTATGAAAATCAACCCCCCCCCCTTCCTTTTTACATAAGAAAAAAATTCATAAAAAATCAAAAAAATAAAATTTAAGCATAAAATACATATCAAAGCATTAAGTAAGTTAAATATGATAAATATGTAGTAAATGAGTGTGTAAAATCATACACTTATTGAGTTATTTAAAGAAATAGTGCAAAAATGTGCATTTCTGACAAAGTCCGAAAAGACGTCAAAAACGCGTCAAAAATTTGACTTCGAAGTGGAACCAAAAATAACAACACTTCTTAAGACATCTCTCTAGATCATCCTGATGCTTTCGGTTTGTCGATACATGCTTCGGTTCTGAAGAAGAAGTTTGTCAAAGGAGGGTACCCCCCGTGACCTACTTTTGGCTGTGGTGGCGCCACCTGTTGACAGATCCGGACGAAAAACAACAACACTTGTAGGGGACCATGAGTACTTCATACCTACCAAGTTTCATCAAAATCCCTTCAGCCGTTCTGGAGAAGAAGTTTAAAATGTGAAAAGTTTACGACGACGGACGACGACGGACGACGACGGACGACGACGACGACGACGACGACGACGGACGACGGACGCCGGACGCAACACTATGACAATAGCTCACTTGAGCCTATGGCTCAGGTGAGCTAAAAAGGATGTTATGGTTATCAGGATTATAAGCTTATGGTTTCAAAGTTCATTTTCATAGTAAGGCATGTAGATGGACACTAGTCATTGTCGGTCATATATATATTATATCTAACTCAAATGCGGTTCTTTAGATACATGTAGTTCTATGGGCGGCCCGGATAGTTCCATCGGCTAAAGTGGGGGGGGGGGGGGGGGAGCTTTTGAAAAAAAAAATATCAATAAAACGTGAAAAATTAACATTTCTGCATTTTTGTCTAAATATGTACAGTAGGTGCACAAAAAGATTTGGGGTTGGGGACTCCGTTGCAGACAAAGACTGATCCTTTTAATTTCAAATCATTTCAATCTGAAGGACATTTTGGTGTGTTTTTCAATCACTTCAAAGGACGCATTTTTCAAAGCTTCCTGCCACCTTTATCTCCCATGCTATATATCCCCCTTTAAGGATATATATACTGTATATATATAATCCATTCGTGCCGTTGTCATATTTCAAAACAACAAGATGTAGACCAGCGGAGAAGAAGGATATGTATATATATTTTTTTTGTCAAATAGAAATGTTTTGCATTGCTATTTTTAGGGTGGAGCGACAACAATACTGCCGTTGGGTTCACATTAAAACAAACAAATAATTTCAAAAATGATAATTCAAAGCTTGATAAGCTTACCTTCTTATTTGAAATAACAATGGATATCGTCTAATATCAAGTTCGCTTTTCACTAAATAATATCCATATACATGTAATATTAGTATCTATGAACGTTGTACAGCGGAAATTTTGTGAAGTCGAAATGGTGATGTTTAGGTATTTGAGCACACCTTTTAATGACTTATCACTGAATAAATAAATCGCGGCTCTTATCCGAAATTTTCTTTATAGTGTATGAAAAGGCTTACGTCTACACACGAGTGTAAATCTAGAATTTAATTCACAAAACCGTGTAAATATAAAATATAGTTTTTTCGTGACAATTTTCACAAAATCAGGAATGTTTCATTTAGCTCACCTTAACAGAAATATTACAAACAAACATTTCACTCACCTGAACTTAGTCTACTAAAGTAATAAAACAAATATCCACCAAAACAATCGAAAATGGGAGTGGAAAAGATGAGAATGAAATATAATAATCACCCATAAAAATAGTTTTTTTAGTTGAAGAGAAATTAGAAAAAAACCCGATTAACAAAATGATAATTAGAACTGCCCTAGAGTTACGAATTATACCCCCGCCGGATTTTTTTTCTAAAGGGATCCATCTATGACGTGACATTCAATTGCTAAAAATGAAATTCTCCTTCAAATATGTTTAGTACTTAGATTGCTGAAAACCAAAATACTAGTATAAGGTCAGAGTTCAAAGTCTAGGACATTAAGTAAAAAAATCTTCCCTAAAATGCAGTACCTGTTAAGATGAATTTGTGGCTCTATCACTGTACTTCTGTACTTGAAGCCCGTCACTTGAAGAGCTATCTGTAGTTCAAAGTCAAGGCCACTAGGTCAAATATCTTAGTATCAAAATGTAGTACTTATTACAGTGAATGTGCTTATGAAATATGAAAGCCCTATCACGTATACTTGAAGAGGTATCTACTTTAAGAACTACAGACGGACGGGGTGTTTCCTATTTACTAGTACCCCCAAAACTTCAGTAATAGTCCCAGGTCAGCTCACCAGGCCCGCCTATGATTGTATTTAGCCTGAAGTAGGTTTCTATCCTGTCGATATTCCAATTAAGTTATACATCCCCTTTATGAATTATATAGATTTTCTGATAATTTTATTGGTCTCTTCCTCCTTGGAATAAAGGTAAATGTAAAAAGGAAATTGTTCATCCGAAACTGATTGAAGAAATATATGAATAATTCATGACCAGTTTGGACTCCACTTAAAGAGGGTATTTATCTGATCAGGTCTGAAGAATGTTGAACTTATTTTAAAAGGACACTGGGAATGAAACTGGAAAAGAAGATAAAGTGTTCAGAGTAGCATATATTTTATCTTTTGTTAAAATGTGGTCTACTGCCATAGTTGTATATGATGGAGGCAAACACGATTTCAAAAAGAAAATTGACAAGTTATTATTTATACAAAAAGAAAATACTCCTCTAGCCGGAAAAGTTATAGATCATCATTTGTAGAATCAACTTTCAGAGAAAAATCAAATTCACATTAAAACTGAAATAAATGAAAATTTGCCCCCAACGGGACGAAAATACTCCCCGCAGCAATATTTTTTGAAAAGTTTTCTTGGGATCAAGGTCAAGCGTCTATTGTGACCTTGACCTTTAACATATGACCTTGTTTCAAGCTCATGACTCACCATTAGGTCCTAAGAAACATTTCTGTGAAATATTATTGAAATCCATCAACAGGGGAAGAAGTTGTGATCTGAACAAAGTTTACTAATGATGTTTATTGTGACCTTGACTTTTGACCTTGGTTCAAGATCATGACACACCCTTGGGTCCTAAGGAACATTCCTGTGAAATATTATTGAAATCCATCCACAGGGCCGGGGAGGAGTTATGCTCTGGACAAGGTGTGATGAACAGAAAGACAGACAGACTGGGCGATTCCTATACCCCTAAACTTTGTTTGCCGGGGGGGGGGGGGTTTATAAAAAGTCCACATTGAATGAACAAAAACTAAGGAATAACTCGGTGATACTTCGTATATTGGCATCGTGTATTCTTAAGTAACCATGGTAATGCATATACCTATAACTGACCATTCTACTCGTACTAATCTATATATATATCCTCAGTTTACATAAAACTGTCGCCAGACCAGTATTTTATTGTCTTCGTGGCGACAGCACATATTTTACGGTAAATCCTACGCAAAATTACTTAAAATTGATACAGAGGGGCTTTCGGCATATTTGTAATTTAAAAAAGATGAAGTGATATCTAAATCTGGTGCAAAGGAAGAGGTGTGGACGATTAAAAAAAAATGAATTCTTATCTGCTTATGTTGCATGTGAAAAACATTTTACAAGATTTGATTTATATTTGCAATAAAAGAAATAATTTACAATGTATGTCAGTAATCCTCTGTACGCAAACTTCAGCTCTCGGACAGACAGACAGACGGGACAAAACCTCTGCGACACGGATGCACAATAATCATACCATACATGATCTTTGTAGTGGGAGAAGGACAATGTTTCCACCCCTCCTTTTTTCAATTCCGATTTCTATGTCTTCATAAGTTGTATATGTGTTTAAGTTAAAATTTTGTTCTTCAAAGAGAAGTGCGTGAAATATGCCCTAGGCCTCATCATAAATATATAAAAGAATTCGTCTTTTAGAAAAGGTAGAAAAAAGTACCCACAGATCTGTTTTAAACTAAATGTACTCTCAAGATGGAGATGAATGGAAATTTGAAACATTATTTTTCCGAATATAAATTGCTCTTTTGAAGTGGACGAATTTTGTGAAATACATTCAAGAATAGATTTCTTTAATTTGTCTTGTAGCCATATTTATCAACACAGAATTTCTTGAATTTTGGACATCAAATCTTTATACATAATAAATGTTACTAAGAAGAGAAAATTTCAGTTTGTCTTCAATGAAAAACAGTCTACTGGACTTACCTGAACCAAGGTAAACAACATCAACTATACTGTTTCAACTGGAATAATGAATACGATCGATTTTACACAGTCTAATTTATGGAAGTACCCGAAGGCCTATCCAGAATTGATTTTATAGATTTCCTATGGAACACCAGGGAACTATATCTGACAGTTTTAGCTAGAAGATATTGTGCTAAGACAAATTACATAAACTCACGAGTTAAAACTTATCGAAAAACATCACGAAAAATACATGAGCTCCCCAAGAAGGTACATGTATCTTATATGGATTATTACGTAGATAAAAGAACAAAATTCTACGGATAAACCTACGTTTAAAATTTACAGTAAACGAACGCCAAAATTCAATATGAAATAATATTTTGTCGTAAGTTATGATAGTAGGGCCGATTCGGATAATAAATACTATTTTACATGTAGTATTTTCTTATCCCCCCCCCCCCAAGAAATCAAAATCTGGAGCTGCTTTGGAGACAATTTTGAGAAATAAATCTCATCAATATCAATTATATTTTTAGGATTTGAACTTTTTTGTGGGTTTAATTTCCCTAATTCGTCTTGCCTGACCTCCAAGAAACTGGACGTGAAACAAAATAGTCATAACTTTGCTTACATGTAAGTTTCATACGTTTAGTGGGCAATATTTAAAAACACTCATATTATGTACTTGGATTCTTGAGACCGTCAGCAAAACGATGAGTATGACTGTGTTTGCCATAGGATTTCAAACAGTTGAAAAAATCCGTGCATCAAGTAGTTTATCGAGTCATAAATTGTAAAAGTACATTGTTTATTCTTTTTTTGTCGAACTTATTTTAGTTTTATGGTCATTTTATAGTGTAATCCTTGCGAAATACAAAATTAAATTATATAGATCGCAAGAAGTAAGGTACATACACATGGAGAAGCACACTCTCATAGGAAGGATGGGGGGATAGGCTAAGTGAGATTTCGATTACTTTGTATATTAATATGATACGATATACCACATACATGTATACGACTTGTTCCAATGGAGGGAATATATGCAAGCAGGAGGCGCTGATTCTTCTCGGGGCACCTGTGGTATCGCCCACAGGGGTGAGGTATCATCGCTTGGTCACAAACCCTTTCCTCAATACAAACCCTTTCTTCTATATGTTTAAAATATAGACATATAGAAGAAATGGTTTGTATAGAGGAAATGGTTTGTGACCAAGCGATGACACCTTACCCCTGTGATCTCGCCCTCTATTTAGGGGTTCTCTGGCCTTGGAAGCCTTTACGTATTATAGCGAGCGGAGCTCGCTGCAAAGGCCCGAAGGCCTTTGCGAGCGAAGCTCGCCCTTATGGTAACGCGTATACACATATCTTACTGAGAAAATATGCTGAATCAAAGAATGAGAATGTACTACTATGCTTTCAAAAACTTTCGTCCCCTTGCAGACAGGGTTGCTGCGGAGATGCTGGATATCGCCATTTAAAATTTTTTCGACTCCAAGTAGACGTATATGTTATACTCAATTTTTGTTTATAAGTTAAATTTATTGAAAATATTTTTCGTAAATCAGGTAACGATACAAGGCGGCGTAACCACGGGAAATCCGACATTTCCGGTTTTAAACGAGACGTTTCGCTCTGATTGCTTTTCTCGTCTCGGGTGGTTTCGTACTGTCAGAAGTCGGAATATGTTTGTTTTTTCTTTTGTTCTTAAGTACTGTATTTTCAGCCAGCCTACTGTATACATTATTCTTACAAAATAAAAATGAATTATAAAGAACCTTATTTTTAAAGAACCATATTTTAAGCCCCCCCCCCTTAAAATGTTCATCTGCTGGTCTAGATCAATCAGTTTTACATATGCTTCCGTGTTTCCACTCGCCTTATACTACCTTTTTTGACAATCATCAAACAGAAAGTTTTGTAAGATAAGATAAACCATCATAGTCAAAATAAAAAAGAAATAACTTTTTTTATTTTATACAATCATATCTATTTTCTCTCCGCTCGCACAAAAAGGCTTTGCCTTGATTCATATTACTAGATTTGCCGTGAATGTGCGTTTGTTAGCAGTTTACAACATACTGTTAAAGTAAAATTGTAGCGTTGTTGTATCTTGTACCCTATTTGTGCATTTATATTTCCTGTTTGTTCAGAAGACTGGTATACATATTATAATCCTCCGACATAAACTTTTTCCTTATTGTGCGAACATTAATTCTCATTGTGTTCTTTGACCTTGTTATCATACTTGAGCCTCTTGTAAGTTTGATCTGGAACTTTTTCTGATTTCATAAAGTTATATTATCATATTGAATGTTTTGTTTTTTGGTGTGAAAAATTTAGTGTAGTGTTTACTCAAATGTATCTCCGTTGTTTTCACTTTTCCTTCGGTCATTGAATAATTCAAATCTCCATAAAGGAGAAAATAAATTTTATCATAAGCTCACTTAGCAAAAGGCTCAAGTAAGCTAATGTCATAGCGTTTCGTATGGCGTACGTCCGTCCGTCAACTTTTCACATTTTCTACTTCTCTGTAAACTACTGAACAGAATTTCATGAAACTTTACAGGAAGCAAGTACTCAAGGTGTTATTTTACTTATTTTATGTAAGGGAGAAAGGCCGAGAACGATTAAATATTCACAGGAAAGAACAATGCGAGACACGTAAGCGCCGAGCTTTGTTTTTTCCTGTGAATATATTGGATCGCTTTGAGGCCTTTCTCCCACATAAAGCATGACTCGATTGAGTCATCTGATTTTCTCCCACTGTCTTTCTCCCACTTAAAGCATGACTCGATTGAGTCATCTGATTTTCTCCCACTGTCTTTCTCCAACTTAAAGCATGACTCGATTGAGTCAATCTGATTTTCTCCCACTGTCTTTCTCCCACTTAAAGCATGACTCGATTGAGTCATCTGATTTTCTCCCACTGTCTTTCTCCCACTTAAAGCATGACTCGATTGAGTCATCTGATTTTCTCCCACTGTCTTTCTCCCACTTAAAGCATGACTCGATTGAGTCATCTGATTTTCTCCCACTGTCTTTCTCCCACTTAAAGCATGACTCGATTGAGTCAATCTGATTTTCTCCCACTGTCTTTCTCCCACTTAAAGCATGACTCGATTGAGTCATCTGATTTTCTCCCACTGTCTTTCTCCCACTTAAAGCATGACTCGATTGAGTCATCTGATTTTCTCCCACTGTCTTTCTCCCACTTAAAGCATGACTCGATTGAGTCAATCTGATTGGCTGACGCATTACCGACTTCCCAAACGCTGCACAAATTTCACGAAACCGTACTGGAAGCAATTACTGAAACCTCTCTACCAAGTTTGTGTTTTTCGAGCCGAACGGTCGACAAGTTTAATGGCTTTGGAGGGTTCTGATTGGCTGACATATTTTACTTCTCCCCTGCAACCACTGTACGGAATTTTAAGAAACAGTACTCAATGTCTCTGCAAATATTCATACTTTTACGAAATCCCTCATACGGATCATCATCATTATCACTTGTTTCTATGATATACACGGTATGATCAGATTTACAGTATCTATATCACCGGGTTTGGTCATGGACAAGAAATTCCAACACAAGTGCTCTGGATTAGCTTGTACCACAACGAGGCCTGATGAATAAAAAGCAAAGACAAGTCATGACAACATGCGAGGGCTGTTAGGGGAAATCCGTATAAATACGGACACGGGGGAAATACGGACAAACTTGACACGAGCACCTGTTCACACAAAAAGTATCTTTAGCATCGCAATACTGATCCCGATATGTATGATTTAAAAATCTATAAATACCCTGCTTTTAAATTATAGTGCTATGAACATTCAAGAAACCCCCAGAAAGGCTAGATATATGTAAATAATTACGTCATCAACTTTCACTTTGGTAAGTTTCTCTGGCGGCAGTTTTTAGGTGAAAGAATCACTGTCAATCCCTCACACAAGAGTTGCCTTTCTTTGGACATCCGTGAGTTATCATTGATACATTTACTAAATAATGATGTTCAAATGTCAAAGAAGGAAATAATATATGATTTATTTGTATTAAAGGGTGAATTTAACTGTTTTTGGAAACAAATAAATTGTCCGTTTTTACCCCACTGTATTTTAGAAGGGTGGGGTAAATACGGACACTAAAAATTAGTTTGTAGGATATGCTTTTTTATCATTATCTAAGGATGCATAGAGTTTATAATTATGCTGATGGGACGGGGTTGTGTCTCATATAGGCAAATTTTGATGTAAAAAAATGGGGGGGGAGTGGGGTTGCAGCAGGCGCTATTTACTTTTTTTTATTTAGTAATCTAGACATGCTCAATAAATATGTATATCACTAGTGAGCAAAAGAAAACCTTGTGGATGAAAGGTTCATGAAGTTAATTCAATCGATCCCTCCACCTATTCCCAATCATTTGTACTCAAAATACTGGTATAGCTCTACAGTGCTAGTATTGTAAGTGCTATTATTTACATGTACTGAATCTTAATAAATATGACCTTATCTAGCCTGGCGGTCAGGTATACAGGAAGGAAAAGGGGGGGGGGGGGGGTAAATATGAATTTAAGTGTTCCTTTCTTTGAACCAGTTTCTATTTTGATAGGAAATGCCGAGGAAATATATACGAAAGAGGAAAAACCAATATTCAAGTGATACATTAGATGAGGCCATAACTGCAGTTAGTAATAAGTCCATGTCTCTGAGAAAAGCTTCTTTAAAATTTGGAATTCCTAAATCAACATTACACGATACACTTTCAAAAAAGTACCCATCACCAGGAAAACCAGGACGAAGACCAACTATACCGATAGAAATAGAAAACCGTGTGGCCAGGGCTGTCATTGAAGCCGCAAGACAGGGGATTGGAATATCGAAGGGGCAATTCTTAAGAAGAGTTGGGTCGTTGTGCAAGCAGATAGGCATAAAGTTCAAAAAAGGCAACCCGGGAAAAGAGTGGTACGAAGGTTTTAAAAAAAGGCACCCAGAGGTCGTTATCCGAAAACCTGAGAAAATAGCTCTTTCCCGCGCGAGAATGGTTAACAAAGAGGTTTTGAATAAATATTTCAGCGGACTGAAGGTCATTATTGATGAGTTAAATCTATGCGACAAACCTCATTTAATATGGAATGCCGATGAAGTTGGGAAAAGCTTCGAACACGAACCAGTACGAATACTGGCGGAGAAGGGGTCTAAAAATGTTGTGGGAAGAAGCTCGTCCAACCGGACGAACATTACAGTTCTAGCTTCTGTCAATGCATCCGGGGATAAAATGCCACCTCTCATGATCGTGAAAGGCAAAACATCAAAAAGCCTTCACGGCTTCAACACAAGCGCCTCCCCCGAGAAGTCTAGATGGTTCTACCAAGCAAACGGTTGGATGACCGATGAACTTGGAGAGTTGTGGTTTAAAGAGATCTTCCTGGCCGAATGTGGTCCTGAACGACCACAACTACTAATATTGGATGGCCATTCATCGCATGAAACGTTAGCAATTATTGAGCTGGCTATGGAGGAGAACATCGCGATACTATGCTTGCCCCCTCATACTACACACGTACTCCAACCGCTCGACAGAAGTGTGTTTGGTCCGTTGAATACAGCATATAATACCGCATGTTCCGAGTATTTGAATGAGAATATTCTCAACAATGTAAGCAAGTGGTCGTTCCCTGGCCTATTTAACACAGCATGGGAAAAAGCAGTAACCACAACTAACATTCAGAGCGGGTTCAAGGCCTGCGGTATAGTGCCGTATAATCCATCAGCAGTCCCCGATGACATGGTAGCACCATCAATTCCGACTGATGTCCCACTTCAGGCTGATACCCCTCTAGAGAAATCTGTTGATGAGATCACGCCAGATATGCAATCGCAAGACGCGCAACCACAAGACCCGCCATCACAAGACGCGCAGCCGCAACCAGACGTGCAACCGGAAATTTCCTTAAACACGGAAGCGCCCGGTCCGTTATGCGCAGATACTGCAGAGGTAGTACTGGAGGATCCTGCAGTCATCTTACAACTGCTACAAAGTGGGGGCATCGATATTTTTACCGCAGATGGAGATGGTGTTGTCAACATACCAGAGCAGGCGAACACAGTCGCGGAAATAACAGAAACGTTAATTAGTAACTTGTTCACTCCAGCAAATGAAGAGAGAAAGAAAACGCAAGTCAAAAGGAAGTTATGCACATCGCATCGTCTTCTTACTTCTGATGCTATTTTGGAAGAGAAGCGTCAAATGGCAGCAAGAAAGGCAGAAAACGAGAAAAAGAAGAATGAAAGAATGATAAAAAGAAAATGCAAGAGTGAACAAAAACATTAAAAAAGAATGTGAAAAATTGCAACAAAGTTCGTTTAGTTACATTGTTAAAACGTTTGTAGACTTGTTGTATTAAGTATGAGTGGAGAATACACGCTAATAAATCTGACAAGTATATATAATATATATATATAAGTAAATTGAATTTCATACCAGATGCACCATATATGGGTTGTTGATGAATAAAATCATTCCAAGGAATGCATGTATCGCCTGCGAAACATAGCGACACTCAGGAATCACTTTAAAAGGGTGTGACAGACAGACATAGGGACAAAGTGATCCCTAAGTGTCGCTATGCTTGAAAGGCGACACAAACATTTCATTGGAAACTACCAAGAACGATATTTTCATGTACAATGCGATTTAAGAGGTGTATAGCCAGGTCACTAAAGTGCCACCTATAGGGTAACATTTTTTATGTAGTCAGCCGGTCTGCTCAATGGTCCATTTATCCGCCGTGCGTTCTCTATAAATTCCTGTGCACACACACACACACACACACACCCTGAGAGAGAGAGAGATGTAGTTAGTTCATGGTCATCAAACAAGTTGGTTATGAAACGTGTCTCTGAATCTATTTGTAGAACATGATGTTAATAATCCATGGTGTTTGGGCCGTAGGGATGCACCACTGGGGACCGAGAGAACTGGTTATCGGAGCTGGGTATCGCATCGAAAGAGACGAACGAAATGTTAAGGATCCTAATGCTGTTAAGGTTATGGATGGACCGAATGTGAAAGCATATCTTAAACGAAATAATGCGTTAGTCGTGAGTCGTCTACTGCATTTAGGGCTATCATCAAAATGGTTGCTGAAACCAAAAGAAACAGCATTGGTTCGAGATAGAAGAACAGGACCCCAGCAGTTGTGCAATATAGGTTGTAAACTACAAAGCAACGAAAATTTAGAAAGTGCAAAGACACTGCTTTTAGATTCCGGACTTACATTTGAGCTGAAACAATAAAATGCAACACATGTATTCTAAACCAAATTCAAAATAATAACGTAAAATATAGCCTATAGATTGTATTTTCAGAGATAATTTTGCAAAGGAAGTATTGTAGTTCTAATGTCAACTATGCACTTTGAATGGCAATGATTTGGATTAATAAATATAGAAAATCGATTGAAAAATTGTATCCAGTGGCGGATCTATAATTACTTTTTGAATCGAATTAAAGGGGTGAGGTTGCAGCCCTTCCATGACATTTTATTACCTTTTAGGCAGTTGAGATATAAAGAGAGGTGTCGCAAAAGAAAGAAGCTCAAAATGTCTAAAAATTGTTTTTTTATGATAAAACTTCTCCGATCCCAGTGGCGGATTCAAAGGGGGGGGGGGGGGGGGGCGTAGGGGCCGTTTTCATTAAAAAAATAGTAAATATTAGTGAATATTAACTAACTGTAAGTAAATCTAATTGTAAATGGGTCCTAAAATGCAGAAATTCAAGAGCTTCCAATTCCTTACGCCCCCTAACTGAAAAGCTGGATCCGCCACTGGATCCGGGGAAGGGGGTTCAACCCTTCACTCTGGACACGCCAAAGGTATCGACACACACATTTATCATGCAAAGCTCCTAGTCCATGGGCGGATCCAGGAAATTTTTTCAGGCGGGGTCCTTCAGTCCGAAATTTTTTGAAGAGCAAAAAAAAAAAAAAAACAAAAAAAAAAAAAAAAAAAACAACCGCAACACAAGAAGCTAAAGTATTGATAGTTCTGTTTCAAATTATTAATAAAACAGTGACGGAATATTGAATTTTCACGACATAGTTCTTGTTCTAATATGTAAATACAACAATGGCGAGCGATAGCGAGCCAGCGAACTTTTTTTTCTGGGAATTGGAATAAAATTCACTATTCGTGCCTTTTTAGTTTCTTTTCGTCTTTTTAGTGCCCTTGTTTACTGACCTAGGTGTAATGTATATGTCTTGTATATAGGAAAATAACGTACATTTATGTAATGAATTCTGGCGAGCGGATGCGAGCCAGAGAACAAATTTTAAATGCTGATGGCAAAATTTGATCAAAATGGAAGATTTCTAACACAAATTCATATATTTTTCAAATATTATGACAACAAAAGGGTAATTGGGACTTAATCTTATGAAATATGTATATTAATGAAAAAAAATTAGCTATGCTTTGAAAATTCCAGGGGGGTCCAGACCCCCCCCCCCCCTCTAGATCCGCGCTTGTAGTCCTAGGCACTTATTTGCTGTTTTATGCAGCTAAAGATAGATGTAAATTGATATTTTAGCATGTGAGGCAAGTCGTCCGTATTTACCCCGTCTTGTCCGTATTTACCCCAAGCTGAGTCACGACCTTTTTTATGCAATATCTGCATACTGCAGTGCTATTGTCCATGGGATATTTGCTAAAAATATACAAGAGATGTTCTATTTTAAGCTGGGAATTCCCTTCTCAAACATGCCTTCCTATAAACATTTATAAATAGGTACATATACCGGATGTAGAAGAACTGTCCGGAATTACACGGATTTCCCCTACGGAAGATCGCAAATACTTCTGACCAAGACTATACGAATGTTCTCGCGCACTCTTCGATTGTTCTCCATTGTTATGACGTCATCAATTTACTTGGGCAGAAAAGGTGCCCAAGTTTTGCAGCTAGAACTTCTTCCGAGTTGAATCCCTTGTATTGATACGGCCTATATCCTTGAGTGCAAGTTACAAGTTTTGAACAATGGTTTAAAAAAATGAAAAATCAGAACGGACACGCTGCACGCGCTGTATTTGCAATCTTGCAATGATCACAACCGGCGATCCATACATTATTGCATTTAACTCAACGTGCAAGTAATTGATTATTTTCTCTGTTAAAATAATGTTTTATGTTTAGTCAACACCGAGGCGTCCGTCATAGTATTGGGTGGATATAGAGGGAGGATCAGTACACCTTTAAAATTTACTAAAATGCTAATTTCCTCGTTTTATCATAGACTTGGACCCGATTATAAAGAAGTGGCTCCCCCTAAGACATGTTGTACATCCCCTAATGCATTTAAAAGGTTATTATCATCCACCCCTGTGTAGGTGACAGGCTGACCATTTTGCATGTATATTGTGGACAACACCGTGAATATGACATAAATTTGATAAATAAATAATGAGTAATTTAGAGAATAACTTGTTTCTTTCGTTACGTTTGCGGACGGTAAATGCTGATTTTACAGTCGCAAACTGAGTTCTTCTGTCGACGCGTTAGCGGAGCCAGAAAAACGGATGTTTGCATCGTAAAATCAGCATTTACCGTCCGCAAACATAACATCAGTATCTAGTTATTCCCATTCTAATACAATCTATATTTTTTGTGAATATAAGATGAAATGTGACGTTAGCAACGTCAAAGCCTAGTGTGTTCTCGTTGTACAGCCGAAACTAAGGAGCAAACAACCAATGAAAATAGACGTCATAGCGACGTTGCATTAGAATATTGAGTATATAATATTGGTATCTCAAGCTGTTAGTGTGGTTGTTTAGTGTAGTCTCTTATTTGTGCAATGATTTGCTTTCCACTCTTGTCACTATAGCGTGGTCTTATTGGAGATAATACCATGCACGGTCATATCATCAACAAAGTATGGCCACATTTTTGCACAATCAACACAGAATGCAAAGGATCAACACCCTTTTCATAGCAACACGGGATGCCCACGATATTGATCAGTACTATAATGTCATAACCTATCAAATGTAAAGATACATTATTTAACAAATGTATAAATCAATTGGTCGACTGACTTATCTATTATTGTTTCAGACTACCATATGGACTTTGAAAACGTATGTTACAATATACAATGTAAGTGACGAGTACAATTTGGGCTGGTTAAAAAAATTGTTATTGTTGGAAAACAACGGTCTAAACTGCACCAAGATATATAAGGCAGCGGAGAAGTGACTTTGGGGTCCTTCCGACGGTGGTCTGATTTTTAGGGAGACTTGCCATCCGAAATATTTTTTCGGCAATTTTCAGAACCGGAAAAATTGGTTTCGGGGATTTCCGGGTCGGATTTTTTTTACTACAGCTAATGCATGATCCGGCATTTTTTATTTGCAAGGCCTTCGGGCCGGAATAATTTGTCACGCTCCATAAAAATCAAATGGTTGCTCCCAAACTTTGTTCACATGTCAAATTGACCACAAAAGACATGGTAGTCGTTCGTACGATTTTAAATCCTTTGTAGTACTTAGAAAATATTGTGTTGCTGTTTAGGTATTCCTTTGCCACAAATTCATTGATACTATATATGGTTCGATTTCAAAATTGTTCGTGCGTTTTAGAATATCGTTCGGTTGTATTAGAATGTCTTCCGAGCGTTTTAGAATATCGTTCTTGCACTTTATTATATCGTTCGTGAGATTTAGAAATGTGTACGTTTAAAATTTGGCTCTTACGAAGAAACTTATTACAAGAAGACCAAGTTAAGGACTATATGGACTCATTGAACATTCTCTAGTTGCAATTTGGAGTTTGGCACCAGTGAGGCAGTCATTCTCGAGTTGCAAATTTTTAAACTGGAAAAAAAAACAATCCATCAAATCGTTTAAATTGTGATACAAATACCTAAATTGTACAAGTTCTTAAGTCATTCGTTGAAAAAATAAATTATATGTAAAAACGGGAAAAAATCAACATTTTCGAGCAAACTCCATGGGTCCTGAACCCCCCCTCCCCCTCCCCTGGCCCATTTTTTTTTCTAGATCTGCGCTTGTTATAAACTTCGATGAAAGCAGACATTCTGTAACACGAAAATAACTTTATTAACAAATCCAGGCATTCAGTTAATTCTTTAAAAATTGCAACTAAAGTGAAAACAATTTTAAATTGATATTTCAGGACTTAGCATTTCCTGGGGTCTTTGGCCTTACCCCTGTACCTAACTCTGCCTTTAATGCATCGGAAGCTTCCTGCATTTCCTCTTGGCGTTGCATGTTCTTTACGGAGTGTGACGTTGTAGCCTCCTTCGCTGGCTCCTTTAGCCAAGGATGGTACATCATTTGAGGGATTGTTAAACGCCTTTTAGAGTTTACTTCAAGAATTCTGTATATCAAGTCTTTACATTCCGGAGAAACTTTCTTAGATTTTGAAAAGGACACTTTCCGCTCTAACTGCTCCCTGACCATCTTTTTTATGTTGGAATCGTCGTACGGCATCGCAGCACAAACCTGAGGTATAAGATGAAAATGTGTAAAAGGAATATCTATCATACAAGATTAATGATTATTTAAAAAAATCTCTTTCTAAAAGGCAACTGCATTTACAAAGAGCATGACTGTTCATCTTGACCCATGATTATTTGCCAAAATTAGGCGTGAAATACTCTTCATATATTTTTCGTTTTTATTTCTTTTATGTGAAGAAAATATTTAAGTAATCATAATTTCATAAGGTACTAAATAAAGAACATGTTACCATAATATAGAGAATGACACCGATGCTCCAGATGTCATGCATAGGTCCAAAATATGGAATTCCCTGTAGTATTTCCGGAGCTGCGTAGGCAGCACTTCCGCAGTAAGTTTTACAAAGATCTCCCGGTTCAATGGACCGACAAAATCCAAAATCTGATACTTTGATATTGCTCATTGTGTCCAATAAAAGGTTTTCGCACTTTAAGTCTCTGAAAAAGACATACATGTATAAAAAAGATCTTCAAATTATGAACCTCCCCCCCCCCAAAAAAAAACCACACACACACAAACACAAAAAAAAAAAAAAACAAAAAACAAAATTAATAAATATATAAAAAGAAAACAATCTCCACCTAAATAAGAAATTGCTTCGTATTCAGTAGAACAATAGAATTTTTTTCCTTTTTTATATTCGCATATTCACCATACCTATGGACAATGCTGTTTTGATGAAGATACTCCACAGCATTCACGATCTGTTTGAACATTGTTTTGGCCCTTTCATCAGGAAGTGCTCCGCGAAGCTTTATGTATTCAAGAAGGTCGCCATGGCCCGCGTGTTCCATAATAAGATATACCTGAAATGGTAGATATTGAATTAAATATAAATCATTCAGAAAAAAGGTTAAACAAACTTTACTGCCGAATTCGCGTGATCGTTCCCTCCAGCGCAAACTTAATGAAAAAAAAAAGTATGTAAATAACGATACATGAGAATTCAAGCATGAATCGCTAAAATTTCAGTCAGTGAAAGGTACCGCGAAAACAAAATGTCTTAAAAATTACCGACGGATCTATTGTATGTACGCCGTCAATGGAGCTATTTCTGAGAGAGTAATTTTATTTCTTTGGCGTAATGAAAATTACTCACCCTGTTGTGAAATTCAAATATTTCAAAAAGTTTAATGACATTTGGATGATCAAGGTTTGTATGGAGTTTGAGCTCTCTTGGAAGGAACTTCTCTCTAAAATCTTTCGGAGTTCGCTTGCGGTCGATAATTTTGATGGCAACACGGCGCTGAGATCTCTCGCTGTACCCACTCTTGACTTTGGCGTATGATCCTTCCCCCAATGTGCTTCCTAGTGTGTATCCTCTCTTTTTTAATTCTACGTCTTCATCGGATACTAAAGACATTATACATCAAGTAACGAAAACAATCTAATCGACCATTTTCCTCATATACGTCGGAAATTGCGCGTAGCCATTCGAAGAACTTCAACTATGACGTCATAGAATGCTTGACGCCAAGCGAAACATCGTGATCACTATTGTGTCTCGTTTTCATGAGAAGTTTACTGTGGTAGCCATAAAAGATTTTGATGATGAACAATTAACTTGGAAGCAAGAAGTACGATATATCGTGAATGCTTCCAAGTAAAGCGGCAAAACTAGCAATGGGCGACGATGCTTCCTCGCGATCAAGAAGTCTGCAAAAAGAACTTGAAGTGATGCAGAGCGAAGTTGAAGCCGTCGAAATCAGAAGGTCGCCGAATGACAAGACAGAGTCTGTAAAGTACAGACCAACGTATAGGGCCATTCTAGCCAACAGGGGCTTTCTGGTGAAGCAAACGCTAGGTAGCGGAAGCTACTCAAAGGTAAAATTTGCCCATTGCTTTAATTTTGAAAGAGAAAAGGCTGCTGTCAAAATTGTAGATAGACACAAGGCGCCCAAGGATTTCCAACATCGTTTTCTTCCCCGTGAAATTGAAATTTGGCCAAAGCTACGACATCCACACATTGTTCGTCTGCTAGACATATTTGAGGACAGTCGTAGGGTTTATATGATTTTAGAGTATGGAGAAAATGGGGATGTCCTTCGCTATATCCAACGTTCGGGTGCCATCAAAGAACCCATGGCAAGAGATTGGCTCAGACAAATATGTGATGCTGTTCGCTATCTTCATGAAATGAACATAACTCACAGGGACTTAAAATTGGAAAATTTGCTATTAGATGCGTCCTATAATATAAAAATCTGCGATTTTGGATTTGTGAAAGAGGATCATAACCGAGATCTAAGCCATACTTATTGCGGTTCAAAATCATATGCTGCACCCGAGATTCTGAAAGGGGAACCTTACGATCCTAGGAAAGCGGATATATGGGCCATCGGAGTTATACTGTACATCTTTGTAACCGGAAAAATGCCATTTGATGAGAGCAAGGGTAACCATGGTGTTCTAGAGGAGCATAGGAAACTGACATTCCCGTGGCAAAAATTGCGCAGGGCTGTGTCTGAGGAGTGTAAATCCTTGATTCTCTGGACCTTCCGATATGATTACAACGATCGTCCCGATATTTATGATATACTGAGCAGTCCATGGTTCAGATCGGAAAATAAAGCTAAACTCCCTGATGTCCCCAATATGGAGGGACCCACTACAAAGCCTGAGAAGACAGAACAAGATACCAGCGCCCAAAATACGAAATCTTCCAAACGTGATCAAGAAAGTCGTTGAATTGTCCTCTTGTTGAGTTATGTACAGTGTCTGCAAAAATGATTTTCTTCTTTTTCGGATTTGATAAGTTATTTTATACCTTGATATATTTACCAGCGATATTTTTGTAAATATTTGTATGGATGTATTTGATAGTGAGATATTTTATTATGAATATTTTGTATTTTCTATGTGTGTTTTGTATCATGTATCATTGTGCATCAAATAAACCATGAAAATATATAGATTAAATGCAACCTTTTTTCTACTAAACATACACGTACACATGGTCAATCAGGGAGAAACTATTTGGTTTTAAGAAAAGAGATTTGAGGGGGGGGGGGGGGGGCTATCACTGGCCAAATTGGCATTTTGTAACTATTTTTAAAGCTAACAGTGTATTTCAATAAAAGTAGCTCAAACGAAAAGGTTCAGATCACTAGCTCAGAATATCTGAAGTTATTTTGGCAGGTTTGGCAGTAAGTGTTTTGAATATATTTCCCTGACATTGTCGCCATAGCACTTTCTATAAAGACATAACGTCAGACAGTGCATGAATTTTATATATTGTTTTCGTTTTCGTGCTTAAACATCGACGGCAGGTGCGGCTAGCCTACAGGGGATGCTTACTCCTCCCGCTGTATCTCATAAGGAACAGGAGTTATGGTCAAGTTTAAAGTTTTTGGAATTTTTTTTTTACTAAAATTGGGTCGTCAAGGTCACAAAGTGAAATATTTTGTCATTAATAGAATGATCCGTGTACTTCCTATCTTGCAAGATAAGAGAGACACATTGATGTAAGAGTAGATGTAGGTGAAACTCCGATGTCAATATCGCTATGTCAAAGTTCAATGTCTCTTTCCGAAAAAAAAGCACTTGAAAAATATCTAAGTATCTGAAGACACCTCAAAAGTTATAATCAAGTTTTAAGTTTCGGACAGACAGACAAGACCCCCCCCCCAAAAAAAAACATAGTACCCTGATGGTGTAAAAATATTTGGTAAATGTGTGTATTACCATTACAGATTGTAAGTATACCAACATGATGACAGACAAAATAGAATATAGAAACTCTTACTTTTAAAATAAGTAATATCAAAAACGTAATCAGTCAACTTTAGAATACTTTTATTGACAAAAAATTACATCAATTCACTATTTGTCGACAGGTCAATCTTATGCATACATTGATATGTTAAATATTATTTGTGTGAGCAGCAGTCAAAAGTTCCAGTGGTTCAGTAAGAAAACCGTTACATTGATCTTCATGACCAAGTCAAAAGGCATTGTAGAGGAAAATGATGATGAGGTTTAATCTTAAAATTTCCTTGTAATGGTCGCAGACAAATGATTTGAAATTGTGGATGGTAAAAAAAACCCCCAAAAAACGGAGAACTTGCTCATTGCATGTTTAAGAGCGACTGCAAAAAAGGCTGTTCTTGATTGCTGGACCACTCAGACAAGTCAACTTGAACTATAAAGATCGAAGACCGTCTCGATTTCCCGGCTTTTGAGTATTACCATGGCGTGGTTGCAAAGGAAATGAATGTACCATGGACGGAACAAAATGAGTTTTCTTTTGGGACCATATATTATATCCCTCAGGGACAAAACAATAACAATTTTTCGATGTCTGATTTATGTCCCGCCGTGACGTTTTTCACGAATACTTCTCCTTTGTCCCTCAATTACATTATTCATGTGTTTTGATGATAAGATTAAGCTTTATCCTTTATCCGTTGCCATGTCAAACCTATGTGGTTACTTTGAGAACATTTGGGGCTAGGTGTTTAGTTTACGTTCTACCCAAAACATTTCAGTGATACAGCTTGCTATGACCTTGACATTGGGACGGGTTAGACATCTATCTCTTATCACGAAGACAGGTCATTTTGAAAGAAAAATCGGCCAATCAGAAATTTGGTGCACGCTTCTAAGGCTCACTCGTATCACTTTTGTCTCTTCGCATGGTACTTTTCCCACTCAAAACAATGTGTATTGTTTTGAAACAAATCAAGTGTAGTGTACATAGTGTACACATTTTAAACCTTTTATTGGATTTTATGCTTGTTTGGTTGTGTATTGTTTTGAGACAAATAAATTTATGAATCGCAAGCGATATAAGTCCCTTACCGGCATTAATTAATGTCCTTCAACTCTGCCTTGACCTGTACTTACGCCAAATGATGAATCCAACATCAAAATAAGTTCAATATGTGTATTAGAAAAAGGTATGGAAAACAGCAAAATTTATATGAAATTTGCTATGAGGCCATACCTTTTGTAAGAACAAATACTTGGTGAAACCCTGGTGAGTTGCACTTCAACTTATTCTTTATCATACTATAATCTACTGCATACTATCTGCAAACCAAAAATCAGCTCAATATCTACAACAACAGGCATCAAAAGACTGGAAAATGAGAAGTTCATGAAATTTGCCAAGTCCTGGGGCCATAACTCCTGTAGAAATGGATCGATCAAATTGAAACACGAACTTGATTAGTATCACACTGAGATATATTCAAATATCAAAAATGATTTCAATATATGCAATACCATGGAAGAAAAGTCCGGAAAACTGAGAATTTCATGAAATTTGCTAAGTCCAAGGACCATAACTCTTGTGAAAATAGATCAATCGAAACCAAACTCGAACTTGAATCTGTATAACACTAAGATGTAATCACATATAAGAAATTATTTCAATATCTACAACAATAGTCGAGAAAAGTCCGGAAAACTTAAAATTTCATGAAGTTTGCCAAGTCCAGGGGCCATAGCTCTTGTAAAAATAAGTGAATCGAAACGAAACTCGAATTTGATCTGTATCACATTGAGATAAACTCACATACCAAAAATGATTTCAATATATGCAACAAAAGCGAAAAAAAGTCTGGAAAACTAAAGTGTGACTGACAGACGGACAGACAAATGGGGTGGAAACTATAAGTCCCCTCCGGCGAACCGGTAGGGAACTAAAAATGTGTAGTGTATATAGGGTACATATTTTAAACCTTTAATTTGATTTTATGTGTGTGTGGTTGGGGCCCAATTTGAATTTTACTCGCAAGAGGTTCTCCAACGCTGGAGGGATTTACTGCCTACAATATAAGAGAACAGAATAGCGCTCTCAACCGTGGAATGCACTGATGCGCCATTACGTCATTACATTGTTTTGAGTGCACAGTGATCTGAGTGAACCTTGGTCTATTGGTCAAACAGAAGAGCAGTAGCCCGCCTTAATAGAAAGGTTTAGTTCGTCAAATACTAGTAGAACGTTCCAAAGATACATGTAATGAAACATGTCTGTGTTCAGTATACATTCTCATCTTATAGGATGTATTGCTTGTCATGTATAAATGATTAAGACAGCATCAAAAATGTTAACAATGCTTTATTGAAGTCACTTATTATTACATACGTCACATTGTAACAAAAAGTACAACAGTTCAGGATATAAAATCCCATCAAAATGAATATCACAGACAGTTGGCATCATAAACCAATAAAATTCTATGTATAATGTATCCATTCTCGCTTCTAAATAGATTTTCAATATGAAAATATCATCAATACACTAAAAATCAACAATTACAAATGAAAAGTACACATAAATTTGATTCTGTTACACAGTGACTCCATAATAAATGCATTATATCTTAATGATAGCTATCAATTTTGAAAAGGAGCTGTTCAGATAAGGCATTAAATATTCCCTGATTAAGTCTTTTTCCAAATAGGGAATCTGGGAAATTCTTTCAAAGAACTGATTACTGTATTGGAAACCATGCAACCTGCCGTTAGACCAGCACAGCACACAAGATATTCTAAACTTTATCTAAACAGCCCCTTACAAGCACTTGTATGTATAAAAGCACTTTAGCACAATAAAGTTGAATACAAAATCATCAATAATTGATATATGGGAAATGTATTTTCTATTTGACAATAAATGCAGACAAGGAATGGATCCCATTTCCTTTTGCTCATATACTTTTGAAACTTCTCTATTGATTTTTTTCATTATTATGGAAAAAAAATGTTTCTGTTATCAATCAGACTCAGTAAACATAAATGTAAATGATAATATGACAATTGTAGAGGAAAATGTGACAAAATCAAAATATAACTTAATACATATACCAACACTGTGGTACAAATGTCATCACAACTCATGCTAAAATTAAGTTGGAGATCACATTAATTAGCGCCAGTCTCAAAATGCATAAATAATACTTATAATATTCTCCCTCCTCATTTCTTGAAATTCATTCTCTTTTCACAAAGAACAGAATTTCATAATAATCTTTTTCACATTAAATATGTCCTAGTAATTAACATCCCCCCTCTCCTTTAAGTCATGTAATGGTTCATAAAAAAAATATATTTATCAAAACAGCAAAATCTGAGACAACTTTATCATTTTTAAAAGGAGGAGGGTATATTTTCACATTAATACATAAGTCCATGACCTATAATACTCTCATGTCATATACCACTCCTTCTGTGGTTCAATCAGCAAGATCTAAGAAAAGATTTCAAGATCTGCACTTGAGCATACCAAGACTTTGTAATTGATGTCAGAGGGCTATATCAGGAATGCAACTATCCCGAATTGCAAGACTAGTACACGTTAATATGTATTTCTCTTTAGTTTTGTTATTACACTGACCATTTGAAAAAAAAAAACAACTACAAAACAAAATGACATTGAACAAGTAACATATAAAATATACCTTTAAAACAAATTTGCATTTGTTGGACTAGTGATTCTATTGAAGCACTGTTAAAAGTTTGAAAATAACAGAGGATAAAGACTTCAACTAGAAGAAACATATTGTCACATTAAAGCATTTTTGTTCAGTTTTCACAATTATTCTATGATTCAAAATCATGATGCATCAGCTTTAAGTTGTATATATATCATACATAGTTATGAGATCCATTAGTTTCCTTGGTGAACAGTCTTAAAAAGTATAATTGTCTCAGTGATGAAACAACAAAGCAGTCTACTGTCTCCATAGTGACAATACAGAACAGACCACTGTTTCCATGGTAACAATATAGAGCAGACAACAATCTCCATGGCAACAATTACAGCTTCTATGGTGACAATACACAGCAGACATGTGTCTCCATGGTGGCAATATGGAGATGACAATTTCCATGGTGACAACACAGATCAGACTATCGTCTCCTTGGTGATGATGATATGATAGTGGATGACTTTCCAGAAACACTTGCAGAGGATGCTGGGATACTACTTCCCACTGGCTTCAGAATCATGGTGCTTTTACGTCTTGTCATGACGTTACTCTTGGTGACAGGTGCTTGTTGGGTCTAAATAAAGAAGAATTCAAGATATGCTTCAATCTCAATTTACATTTATGAAAACCAGTTTTACTTGGAAGACAAATTTGTGGTCAGAGAAAAGTTGGATTTACTGAAGTAATCACACTTTATACAATACAAAAAGACATTATTTTAATGAATTCTACATTGTAAATTGTCCTACCATCAAAAATTCAAAAAAATTATTATATCTCTAGTTGTTTTCAAAGATAATTCCTTTGCTTTAGTTCTTGTTTGCATATAAACTGAGTCTTGATAAACTATATGCAAGCAGTTGTAGAATATAGATATTTTGAGCACTTTATATAGGAAACTGCAAATTCTAAATACTTAAAAGCTTATAATTTTAGAAAATACGTAACACAGAGATTAACATGATTTTTTTTTTTCATACAGGGTATTTGCATCTTTATTGATTATTGCAGCAGATATCAGTTTGCCTTTTGGATAATATTTTTAATTATAAAAGGAAACACTATCTCTACTCAAGATAATGAATATGCAAATGACATTAAAAGAAATGCATGGTAAGCTAAAGCACTATGTAAATCAAGAGTAAATATGAGACCTATAATGGAGAACAAAACCACATATACTACAATTGTATAAATATATACTCTCTAGATCTACTAAACATCTACTGAAACTATCAAGCTCTATCTAATGAAGTTAATTGCTTTAAGGTGCACCTAATTTCTTACCAAAAACTTGTGCGTTATTTGAGCAAGGTTAAAATTGTGTATCTTTGAAATTATGCTCCGTTGCACGAAACCTTACCCTCATTTTTTGGTCTTTTTGGGTTTCATACTCGGTAATCTTAGCCTATTTGCTGCCTTTACAGCAAGGTAGACTTTGGTCATATGCGGAACTTTTTGAGATTTTTGGTTCCGGGCCATCAGTCTATTTATAGATTGCTGACCTTTTAACTCCTGGTAGCACGGCAAGTCATGTTAAAAATGAGTAAGAGAAAATACCACATGTTAGACATAAAATAACATACAATGGAACACACACAATTCAATCAATTTTGTTCATCAGAAAATTTTTTGAATTTATGAATTTTTTTAATTTATGACTGTATAAACATTTTCTTTAATTGCATCAGTTTCTGCCTAAACTTAATTTTGAGTTTCATGTTATTTTTCATTCAACATCCTTTTTACTTTTGCCTATCTTTTCTGATGTACAAACAATCAAGCAAGTTATCACTCAGCAAAAAAAAAAAAAAAAAAAAAAACTCGAGTCAATCACATTAACAAGTACTTAGTTACTAGCAGAAAACTATGAAAACAAAAAAAGGTTATTTTTAAAATATTAGGAGAATCTTAATGGATTAAAGCAATAGGTCATTTCATAAGCGACAAAACTCAGAAGATTAAGGAACAATTCAGAATGTCTGTCTTTTCTTAACCATATGGTTTGTTGTTAATATCCTCACATATATCTATATGCGACTCGAACTTAACTCCATCATACTTTAAGCTACAGATTGACCAATGTAATTATTTTACAGATTCTAGTTTTGACGAATATCTAGATTTCTTTTAGGACAAACAAACACGCTGATTCTAGTATAACCCGCCAAATACACAACACGAAGTAAAGGCTTTCTTAGATTCATACACAAACCTGGTATGGGAATAAGCAAAGGCTCGTGAAATGTACCCGAAGGAAGACCTTATTCTTGCCATAGAATTATATGTTGTCTAAGTAACTGGGAAAAATACCATGCACTTCAAAAAATGATTAACAACAACTTTAACATAACACTCAAGCAAACACATTATAACAATGAAATAACACTCCAGCAAACACATTATTAAATTCAAACACATGACATTAACATATTAAATTCAGTAAACTTAACACAGTAACAACAACATAACACTCCAGTAAACACATTATTACATTAATAAAACACTCAAACAAACACACTATTTCATTAACATAACACTAAGCAAACACATTATAACATTAACAAAACACTCCAGCAAATATATATTGTAACTAGCAGGTGTGAAGGGCACAAACAACAATTCATGACTGAAAACACAAAACAAAGCAAACACAAAATGTACTGCACCTGATTATGATAGAGTAGCAAGAAATTTAAGGTGGTTTCATTTAGTCCTGTAATGACATAATCATAAAATTTCCTTAACATTTAAGTTGTTTATACTTCATTACACTGGAGTTGAATTGTCATCTAGATTAGTTTTCATGTCTTAACATTGCTATTAATACTTATTAAACAATATGTCACCCTCCATTAAAGCCAAGGAACTTTCCGATCCATCATTCTAAATTTTAAGGTCAGACTTCAACAAAACAGCAATTTAAGATTATAACTTGGCAACATATTAAATTGCATATCTATTTAATTGACCCTTCCGAACGCGGGAAAAATTTGACAAATTCCATGACGTCACAATGCAATTTCGATGTTTGACCGAAGTTCGAAGCTTGTTTGTCCAAGGTAAAAGCATTGTGACGTCATGAAATTTTGCATTATTTTCTCGCAATCGGAAGGGTCAATTGAATGTAGTAGATTGGGGAAATCATTGGCACAATGAAGTGATATCCGCACAGCTAGGAATTTTCCCTTGATTCATGTAAGTTAAAAATTCAGAGAAAAGTTATCTAATTAACCCTTTCACGATAATGTCCATTCGGTTCACTTTTGTCTCTCCGTAGGACATTTTTGCCCTGCAGAACAATCAAATGACATCACTCCACTGGTGTGCACTGCTCTGAATGACGTCATTTGATTGTTATGCAGGGCAAACACGTCCTACAAAAAGGCAAAAGTGTAGTGAAGGAATATTAGCATGAAGGGGTCTATATTTAGAAAGCTACTTAAGTTGATTCTCTGCCAAAATCATCTAGAGTTTAATTTAGTCCGTCCATTTTTATTTCAATTTCTATCCATCTTTTATAAATGCAATATGCTAAACTTGGGCAATTTTCAAGGTCAATAAAAACTGTGTTTGTGAAACATGAATGCCCTGTCAGCATCTTTGTCAGAATTAATATCATTTTATGTTAGGAAGGTCAAGGTCATGCGGTCAAAAATTTTGGTATCAACAGAAAGGTCTTGTTGCAAGGAATACACATGAAATATGAAATCCCTATCACTCATCATTGAAAAGTTATGCCCAATCTTAAAGTTTTTCAAAAGAAGGTTTCAGGTCAAGGTCAATGTCACGTGGTCAAAAATTTGGGTATCAATGGAAAGGTCTTGTTAAAAGGAATACACATGTGAAATATTAAAGCTGTGTCACCCTATATTAAAAAGTTAAGTCCAATGTAAAAGATTTTCATAAGTAGGTCAAATGTCAAGGTTTAGCCAAATATTTTGGTATTAATGGAGAGGTCTTGTTACAAGAAATGCAAATGTGAAATATAAAAGCCCTATCACCCACCATTATAAAGTTATGCCCAATGCTATGTTTTTGAAAAGTAGGTCAAAAGTAAAGGTAAAGGTCAGAAGGTAAAAAATTGTTGGTATCAACAGAAAGGTCTTGTCACATGGAATACACACACATGGAATACACATGTGAAATATGAAAGCCCTTTTACTCACCATTCAAAAGATGTGCCCAATATTAAAGTTTTTGCCTGGGACAAACAGACACACAAATGGACTGACAGGCCCAAAACCATCCCCCACGAATCTTTGATCCTGGGGGCATAAAGAAATCTAAGATGAACAATACATCACCTTAAGATGATACCTTGACACTTATATTTTACGTCAATTCATTTTCAAAAAGATCTCGAATTTTGATAATAGTGACAAAACAAAAATATGGAAGAATGATGAAAATTGTCGAACAAAGTTAACACAGAAGATGCCACGAGAATGGTATAATTAAAATCAATTTGAATTAACGTTCTTATATCTTCTTTTATATTGATAAATACAAGTAACATATGTTTATCCATCACTGAACAACAGTCACATTAAAGTCAATGTGTTTCTTTAGGGAATGTATATTTTCCATAGAATCAATACCAGCTGCACAAATCATTGATTACCTTATATCAACATCAATTATAGACAAAGAAATACACCAAAACATCCTACATATCATGTAAAATTCATAGTTACATGTAAATATCATTTGAAGAAAAAATGCAGGTAAAAGACGTAACACATGTTTTTCTTCAAAAGCCGTAATAAGAAGCCTCTTTTGTCCTTTCCGTTTATCTTTGTAAGCATCAGTTTATACCATGACAATATAATACCTGTATTGTGTTACCCCTTAAATTTACAACCTAACACGTTGTTTGTTTTTTCTTTATGACAGCCTCATTGGAGATAAAAGCCCCAAATCGATTTTAACTTCACATAATGATACTAGTAACAATGCTTGTTCATTTTTGAGAGATAAATATGAAGTTAAAAAACAAAATTCAGGAGTAATGTAAATTTTCAACTTCACAGAGTAAGATATGCAAAAAGAAGTCAAGATGTGCTTTGTTCATATGGTGTTTTTTTTAAGTCATTGTATAAATTCCGATTTGGAGACTTTCAGATGTAAAATCATACAACCAGTCTTATAAAATCTGGAGAAATAAAAATGAAGAATCATTTGAGATCCTACAGCAATTCACCTATTAGATAATTCATTCAATTTTGTTAATTTTGCCACATTTAACAGGAATATATACTCGCTCTTTTGAGAAATTCAAAGTTATTTCCCTTGGAACTGCAAAAACAACACACCCACTTACAGGGGTCACTAATTTCTTTCTCTTGTATGTCTGTCTGGTAGTCATAGTTTGAAAAAATGTCTATAATCCCATTAACATAATAAATACAAATTAATTGCAGGAATGAGACTCAACACCGAATTAGAGTTAATTTAACCTTCAGGGTCAAGGTCAGATATGTAACGGGTGACATATACCTGTTCTTGAACAATTTGGTAGAAAGATTCCTATACATAACTGATGAATACAATTAAACCAACATTAAAAAAATTTGCATCTGTCCAAAAACTTGGTACATCTTAAGTTAAGCTTATTTTCATTATTTTGTTATATTATTGGAAAAAGGGGGAATAATTTAGACAATTTAGAGAGGGGGATCATAAAGACAGAACTATACATGGAAACATGAAGAGTTTATATAAAAAATACTTAGTATATATATAATTATGAAAATAGAATATTTCTGAACATGCTATCAATACTGAATAGATTAGAATAACATCTCCAAATGTAGAAACATGCAAAATATAGGCTGGAGGAACATGCAATATAGAGACAAGTCATGCTGTGAAAAAGAGTTCTTTTGCGCTACAGTGATGTTTCAGATATATTTTAAAGAGACATGCATCTTACTGCAAGCAAAATAAGTGATCAATCAAACAAAAGAAATCATTTAAAGCAGATAAAGATACTTCATATAAACTGACAGATGCACTCATGCTAGACAAAACGCTCAATCAATAGATCAATAAATGGGTGTGTCTTCCTCCTGCATATTAAATCCATTACTGAATACCAGCTACACACATAGTTGCGTGAATTTGTGACTTTTTTCTGGCATCAACATTATGCATGCTACACTATATGTACGTGTCATATACAAGTACTGTATTTTTTGTAAGTAGCGGTGATTCCAGTTTTCTATGACCTTACCTTGCTTGTGCCTCCGCCAAACAAATAACTTCGTGACTCGTCCTCTATAGGCAGCTTATAGCTGGGCTCGGGGATCGTCACCTTCTTCGGTGTTTTTATCTATAAAAGAATAAAGAACTATGTAACAAACAATAAAAGATATAAACCATTCATATCAAAAGGGCAAAACAATAATTATGTGATTGTGAAAAATATGCCCCTGTTAATTAACAGCTACATTTTGCTGTATAGAACTTTTCAAGATACAGTATGACCCACTCAGATTTTTTTCATGTGCCATTTTACCCTCTCAAAATAATGAAATGACATCATACCACTCTAAACTGTGGCATGTTCTTTTGCACAATGACATCATTTTATTGTTATTCCATATGAAAAGACAAAAGCAATAAAAATGTGAACTTCATCTTCAAAAGGTCTATTGAATATTATAAGCAAATATTAATGTCAAACTTTTGGTGCATGAAAATGTCTTATCATTAGAAAACACAAATGACATATGAAAGCCCACACATTTTATTCAAAAGAAATGTAAAGGTTGTATTTTTTTCAAGAGAAGCTAGTACACATGTGAAATAATTTTTAAAAATCACCATATCCAACACTAGATAAATATTAGTGAATTCTCTTTTGATTCGTGACCTTCTGACACATGATTTTATACACGTATAAACAAAGAATCCTCAAAATTAGCACTTCGAAGAACAGGTATGTCGCCTGTCACATGGTTTGACCCTAAATATGTGACCTTGACTGATAGTGACCTTGACCTTCATTGGATGATGAGTGTCATCATGCTTTACCATCCCTATAAGTTTGAAAGATGTCTGATGTATATCAAGTAAGTTAAAAGTGTGAATACCAGACAGACAGATGGACGCCGGACAAAGTGATCACTATATGTTGCTCTTGTGTTGCAGGTGAAAAAAACTTACCCTATAAACAGGCAGGGCTCTGAAGACAGCACCTTGATTTTTGTCAGCTGTACTAAAACTCTCTAGGTGGTGGTTATAAGCCTATATGAAATAGTAGATCACACATCAAAATACTATATATAATGACTGTGTATAGATTCTTGGGTCGATATCCTGTAATGTATCTAAATAAAAGTTGATAACCCTTGTTTAATTTGATCTCGACTCTCAGAGAGCTCAAATCTCAACTTCTTGCCTTTCTAACAGTTTTGGGGATTTCTCTATTCTCTGATTCAGATATTTTTATCTAATTCAGCTTGAAAGCACATTTTCTTTCCACTCATTACTTAATAAAACGTATTTTGAGCTCGATATCAGCTAGGTCATATTCTTTCAAATAACTTTCTTCTAGTTCTAGACACTTGTCCTTAGTGTTTAAGTCAGGGACCATAAGGGGTAGATGCAGAAAATCCTTATGTCCAGCAATAAATTCATAAGGCAAAAAGAAAATTTATTTTCAGTCTTAATTATCATCTCTTCTAATTATGAATCAAACACCAAAAAAATTATCTTCAAATAATTCTAGCTCAGTTTACGGAACAATCTAAGACTTATCTCCATCCCCTCAAATTGAACACACATTATGTGCCCCTCTGTAAGTAACAATAAGTAGTAAGAGTCATTTGTGCTGTTCAAACTTCACATCGAAAATGGTGTCAAAGAACCACATGGAATAATTAACTGTAGGTTGTTGATGGTGAGTGATAGATTTCACAACATATGTAATGCTGGATTGGAGAATCAGTTATTGTACAACATCAAATCTTCATGCAAAGGAGATACACCCAATGTGACTGAGAAAAACACACATGGTAAACTGTGAATAGTAACACAACATGCAAAAGTCAGTATTACAAAGTATAACCTTATAATAGTAAAGTTTATGTAATTTTCTGTAGGAAGACGCAATTGTAGTTTTGTTGAATTTGAGTAATACAAAATAACTGACAAACAAACGTCACTTTTAGGTTTTCGTTGTTCTTTGCATTTTTGGTACAGATCTAACAAATTTACCTACATTTATATGTAATTTTTAACATGTTTTATAAAAGATTTGAACGTTGCTACTTATTTTCACAAAAAAATGCCCATACTCCACTTTATATTGCATCAATTTTTTCTTCATTGAGGTTGAAATTTCTAATGTTCTAAAAAAAGTCCAATAATGAGGTAGTTCATTCTTCAAATGTTAATGATTCATTTTCATTTATTTAGTCAAATCTTTACAATCTTGCACTCTGTTAAGTGTGAGAAACATGCAAAGTAGAACAAATCTCATGCAGTTCAAGTCCTATCTATTTTCTTATTCTCAGCACTTTTTCCTTTTTACCTCAAAAATTTTCAGAGGTTTTTTTATCATTAAACCGTCATGCATGCAACATATTTGAATCCAACACCACACTATAAGGAGTACTATAATACGTAAACAAGATATTTTGTTGAGGGGTAACAGTGACTATATACTAGCGTCTACATGCAATTTACCATCTTTCTATCAAGTGAAGTTATCTTCTGTAAATACTCCTGTAAACCATAACCAAATGCAAAATGTCATTTTCATTTAAAAAAGAAAATTAGTTTTTAATATCTGTCAAAAGAAAAAAAATGACTGTAACTTACATCCTTTACAATTTTTCTCTTCTTCTGTGATAAAAAAATCGATTTTTTGAAAGTCAGGCTTTTTATATATTAACATCTGTGTTGTCTACTGTAGCATGACCTTGAGAAATTGACCTTGAACCACATGTACATGTGTAAATTCTCTCAAAATTGAATAAAGATCTAATATACAACGCAATATCTTTAATGTTTTTGACACTAAAGTGAATCTTTTTATCTAATTGTTTCAAATGACAAAGTGTAAAATTAGAATGTGGTGCAAAATTGGAAAAAAAACCCTTTAATTTTAGGTTGTGTTGGCAGTTAGAGTGTCATTACCGTTTTCTTGTTTAATTTCTTGATAGCCTCTAAATTATACTGAAACCAAAGTCACATGCATGCAGTGATAATATTATTATATGTATACAGCATAGTTGTTGAAAGATGCATAACTCAGCTATTTTAGAAAGTTAATGATTTTAAATATGTATGCCATGCTTATCCCAAATTGAAATTCCTCATACATATATATGCCATGGTCATTATTCACTTCATTCATCCAAATCATGCTATATCTGTCCAAGGGCTACGCAATCTCAGCAAAAAAATGAGTGCCTACTGTTTTACTTTCTCAGTCATACAATTCCTCTGTGATGATACATTGATATATTTCCGTGGTAATATGATAAAAATAATGATAATAAATGTACATGCATACATTATATGATTCTTTGGTTTTCTTTTACTTAGTATTAATTGTTTACCTTTGGTTTGATAAGAGCACGGAAGAATTTCCTGTCCTCCGGCTGTATGAACTTAGCTTTCCGTGGAGTTTCTTTCTCTCTGATATATGCAGATCTTCTGAAAGGCTGCCACCTGCAGTAAAATCACTTAATACATGAACAAGAAACTGCTAACAGCAAAACAGCAATATATCACAAATTTACCTATAAGCATAAGAGCCATAAATTGATGGCAAAATCATTGACACGGAAAACGCATGTCAAGGTCATTGAAAATTCTGACATTGGAGATTGGATGCATTAAGTACTTACACTATGTCACTTACATGTAAATCAAATTTACTCAAGGGCAAAAATGTCAATATAATATTCAATTTCAATATCTGTCCAGTGTGAGCAATAAGATATGGTTATAACATTTTAGTTTTCCTTCAAAATACATGCACTAATAAAGATTCAAACTGTTTTAAACTCCTACTGCTACATGTATTTCTCAAATGAGTTTCAAAATTATTTTTCATATAATTTTTAAGAAGCTTATAACATCATTATAAATCAAAAAGCAAAATGGACATACTTTTCATAATCTACTACAAGTGGAAACTCTACATTTTCTTTGGTTTTTATCTTATGTTTGGATGGTTTGGCTTTGACAGGGGTTAATGGGCCCTGAAAGTAAAATTATAATTATGACAAGAAACTTTTGTAAGCAATATGAAAAACAAAATTTGCAAACACATACAAAACTGGAATCCGGTAGATATAAAAACATTGAGGTATCTATTTTTTTATGATAAATGTAAATCAATATCTAAAAGCTAGGTCAAATTAAATTCAAAAAGTTGTACGCAAGTCTAACAGACAGAAGGATAGGTGAATAAATATATGATCAAAGAGCAATGAAACAATAGGTATCATCTGGACTATACATTGTTAAAATCACAAAGCAGCATCAGAATTATTATTGTTACTTTTACTGTACCTCCGTAATATCATATGGTAATGTGGGTGGGCCAGCAGACTCCTCCCTGCGGGGGAACATAAAGGGACGATGCTGACCAAAAAAGCCAACAAATCGTCCTTTGGTGCCCCACCATACCCTGTAATACAAGAGAGAGTGATAAACTTTAATTAATAAAGTTTGAGAAAACAATGATAAAATAACCTAACTTATATTTCAAAGGTAACAAGCTCAGAAGGTAAAATAATATATTCTCTACCTTTATCAAATACAGCTGACACTCGTTATCTCGAAGTCGATGGGCCCACTGAAAAAACTTCGACATAAGCGGAGTTCGAGATAAACGTCAGTCGAATTTACGGTATATTTTGGAATGTTTTGTACCACCTTTAAGGCTAAAAGAATCGTTTTGCTATTGTATTTTATACAATAGATATCGGAGTTTAAAAGGCTACTCGTGCTGACAATGTAATGTTTACTGCACAACGTAGAAATGATTATAGAAGTGCCGTAAACGTATTCTTAATACTGAAATCTTACGAAGAGGCGCATTGAGAACGTCAGGTACTTTTATTCGGTGTGTGACACCCCCCCCCCTTTCCCCGCCGGTCTCCTCAGCCCTGATATAATACCAGTTTGGTTGTCTTATCAATCTGTCATAAGCCGTTTACCTTCAAGAGTTTTAGATCATCGTGTCATCAAAGTACAATGAAGACATTTGTTCATACGCTATTTATTTTTTTCGTCTGCTAGAGTTCAATGTCGTATACATGTCTTCATTCTTCACTTAAATTTACTCGCATGCAATCAAGTTTAATCATCTTCTTCTCAGTGAACGAAATTTTATGTATGGATTATTTTGTAGATCATCAGTATAGTCATTGTTGCTCAAATTGCTTTATTTCAGTTGCGATAAATCTTGCGAATTTTATTTGGGGGGGGGGGGGGGGGTTGTATTGGTTTGTTTATGTTTTGTTTTAGCTGTCGCTTCTCATAAGAATTTTAACTTAACAAACAATGCAATTTTAATAAATGAAACATGCACATATCATTGTTTCCGCAATGATATTATCTAATTAACTGTTACCCCCCTTAATTAATTTTGATGTCACGGTCGATCAAACAATGGCGAATCAGTCAACCTGTGTTACCGGTACCTATAATTGTTTGTTTACCAAGCGATTTCTCTATTATTTGGTACGTTAATTGGTTTATTTATACAAACATTAGGACTTCGACTTAACGAGTATAAAATACACGAAAAAATGACTTTGGACTTCGAAATCACTTCGACATAAGCGAAATTTCGAGATAACCGATTTCGAGTTATCCGAAGTCAAATTGGTTAGAATATGAAGGAAAAAAGATGGGACTGCTGCTTGACTCTGAGATAAACAGAATTTCGAGATAACCGAGTTTGAGATAACGAGTGTCAGCTGTAAGACATGATTTCACTTTTTTGTTTTTCCTTTATCATATCCTGTACATTACCTACAGGTTTCCTTACCTGACAGATCCATCAGCGGATCCAGAGTATATTGCTTTAAGGGATTCTATAAAAATCAGTGACACCACCTTAACTAAGTGGGCTCTCCAACAAATCATCTGTTTTACAGAATTCTACAAAATAATAAAAGTTAGAGGTTCCATGATTTTTTGACGTCTTGGATCTTTTTGTTATGTTTTGTTACTACTGCATAGCTCTTATTTTAGAGAGTTACTACATGTATTATCACATGAAACAAATTGAAATATTCAATCTAAATCCAAAACATATGCAATGTAGAAAGATATCAACTTGCATTGCAAATGTTAGTAACAATCTAAGTAAAAATAGAGGTACAAAAAACTCCTCAAAAAAGTTTCATAGTTATCTTCACATAGAATTAGTATCATTATTAATGCTAACTTTACCTGGTCAGAGGCCTCTGGATTTTTCAGAAATTTCCCTATACTCCACAGTGTAAGGTAACCCTCTGTCAAATAAGAATAATATCAGAAATTGGACAAAGACGAAAAAGGCAATATTATGTACTTTGACTCTGACTTTGACTGCCAATTTTTGTTTTTTAATAGATGTTGCATATGAGTCAGTCTTACAAGATCTTGAAATTGTTTCCTATTTTTGGAAAATCCTGTATACAGAAATATAACACAGTATTTCTTACTTTGATCTCCAGATATCAGGATATTACAGTTTTCATCATGACACATTGCTGTTACAGGGACACCTTGTCTTCTGGTCACTGCTGAGACTTCCTTCAACATCACACCCTGAAAATCAAATAACTTTTTAATGTTCTATCTTTTCTTATAAAGATCAGTATACATGTATATAATTTATCTGATGAAATTGACATAATGATAATGAGGACATGTACAAATTACTATTCTTTATCCTGGATATCTTCATTATTTTTAAAAACAATTGGAAATAAGGAATCAGATATCCTATGTGTTTGACAGAAATTTGACCTTGACCTTGATATGACCTTGACCTCAACTTTAAGATTTCTCACCAAACATAATGTATAATGGAAATACAATTGCTCATTTTTCCTATTCAGATGTGACAAATAGATAATTTTCACGGAGTAACACATTTATAAATCATCCAATTTAAGTTTTTTAAGAAAGACGAATTAGCAATTCAATGGACCATTTTCATATTACTGCTGTTAACAAAAACTTGACACCATAATATTTGACATTATTTCTTGTTGTGACATTGTAACATACCTATGACTTCACAGTAAGAAATAACATCAAATATTATGACGTCTGGTCATGGCATGTCTATAATGCAAGTCTAGCAGTAATATTAAAGTGGTCTTATGAGTAATGATCCTACCTCCATATTCCAGAATCTGATGTAGGAGTCTTGATGAGCGGACACTATGATTGGATCATACACCTCTGTTATATACTTATTTTCTTCCTCCTCCTCCTCTCCTTCTTCATCTTCATCCTCAGGTTTAGTGAGGCCATCATCAGATTTCTCTCCGTCCCTCTTATCATCACCATCATCGTCTTTATGTTCTACAATAGTTAGATGTCATGTTCATTTACCTGCCCATACATGTCAGACACGATTTCACAGAACAAAGAAATTTGAAGGGAATCATAAATGACAATTTTCACATGCTATCTAAGACCGAACAAAATAGAATTACAGAGGTCAAATACAAGCTTTCTGGTAATCTAAGATGATTTCTGACATGTGTGTGTGTGTTGATTACCTGTCTCATGTATAGTTCTTATTTTTTATGTCTCATGAGACTGACATTTAAATATTCTTCGAAAATTTTATCCCTCATAAGGCTGAACATGTATGTATGCATATACTTTAAATTCATAAAAAAATACATGTATTTTTATGTACAATGTTCATGTTTAGTTTTTATTGAAAATGGGTTCATCTGAACATTGCTTTCATGACATGATCACATCCAACAATTTCTGAGGCCAAAACAGGTACATGTCAGTAATTCAACTATTAAAGATGCATGATTTCCACTATATAATTGATGATCACCTACCATCTTTATCATCACCTTCTCCCTCCCCGTCTTTATTTTCACCTTCTGTTCCCTCTATCTTAGCTGTTAATGCATCAAGTAACGCTTTCTGCTCCTGAGTATCAACCTATATGTACAGGTGTCAAAATACAAGAATTACCCAAATAATGAGTTGAAGAATAAAGTAAATGCACCTTATTTCAAAATATCAAAATCATTTCACTTTTCACATAAAAAATTGGCAACAAATACAAAGCACAAGCATTTACATGTATGTATCAACATATTTTGCTAAACATTTTTAATGATTTTACGATGACTATTATGTGGATATCATACGAGTGAAAAATGTATAAGCAAAATGTACCACTAAACCTGTTATAAGAGACCCTTCAAGAGAATGTCATTATCAGGGTCACATGATAAAGGTGGTCTCTTCATACAGTGGAACACTGTAACAGGTTTAATCGTACATCAAACATTTCTTTAAATCAAGCAAAGTTGTGAATCAGTATACTATAATGTATGTCAAAACTATACCTGTACAGGGGCATTAGATGCCCTTGACATTCTAGAATTAGACCTAGACACACGACGACTAGCTTGTTTTGATACTTGAGATCCTAAGTCACCCTTCTCTGCTCTCTCCTCCTCCTCTTTTTTCCTAGATAAGTACATGAAGATTACAGAAAATGAATAAAATTAAAAAGAAATTTGTTTTAAGTCCTTTGCTATTAACAGACATTCTAAAATTTGAAAATCATGAAGGGAAAAAGTTCTAATTGATCAAAGTCAGAATATTCTGTGAAGCATTATTACTAGGTAAGGTCTGTTGAATATTCGTTTAAGACACTTACTTGAGCCAGGCTGGGTCTATCTTCTTCTCTTTATGAATCAGTATTTTAATCATATTTACACGTCTTTCACTTCCCTGTTTCAGCCGATGATGACTGCTAGTTGAGGAATCATCAGGTTCAGGAAATTCAAATCTGAAATTATACAGAATTCTGAAGTTACATCAAAGTAAAATTAGAACTGTTTGGGCACATAACATGTCGTATCAATAAAATATATCATCAGGTGAGATTATCAACAAAAGAAATCCGAAATAAGGAAAATTTTTCAGTGTCCAATATAAATTTATGAAAAATATACATGAACTAAGTACAATGTACCATCGACTATATATTTTTACTTCTGTTTGCAAATCTAGGTAAATGTAGGTTGAAATTTGCAGTACCTGCATTACGGTTTACCGGTGCAGATCAACAGTGAAGATGTAGATTTAGATTAACTACATGTTGTAGAGAAAATATGCTTCTGGCAACTTCTTTAAAATTGTGCTGAAAATATTGTTCTATGTTGAGTTTTATCTACTGTGAGAAGAGAAAGAAAATTGTGCTAAAAATGAAAAATTTTTTAACTTACATTTTATCGACTAGAGATTTGTCAATATCCCATAAGACAATGTTCCCGTTTGAACATCCAGTCAAAAGAGTATTTGAAGAAAATGAAGTCATACAAGTCAACTCATGTGACGACAGTATGTAGTCCTGAAATCATAAGAAGAAAGGTTACAAGGATAAAGTACATTTCCCTAAAGGATGTTTTCATTTTACTTAAAGCACCTCTAGAAATTAGTGCAAGCAAATTACTTTCAATTTAAATTGCTATTGAATAGCTTGTTCTTAATGTAAAAAAATTAGAATTTATGAAATTCCTGTTTACAGTTTCTTGGATAAAATCATCATCTCAGGGATCACCCTGGACGGCCGCGCCATCGCGCCATTTGCGCACAATTTTTGGAAATGGCGCAGTAAAGTTGTACAAGTGGGCCATTTGGGCGCACCTGTTACGAGAATGGTGCATGCTTTGCCCATATCGTGCGTCAAGTCGATCTATTCAACCCGCTGCTTAGTGCTAAATTCATGAATTTCAGTGTTCAGAATGAAGTTTTAATAGTGTCTTATAACTTTGAATTTTCCTGAAGATGTAGTGTTAGATACCTAGACTTCCGAATTGAGATCGGATTACTGTTGTAAGCGGACAGCATTTAATAATCATTATTGTCCGTCACACATACGTGGCAGCACATGGTCAGTAATGAGTACAATAGCTGAACAAGTTTTCTTTCTTTATTTATTTACAAGACCTGAATAAAGTCGGGATGTTAGAAATCTTTCGTACGTACGTCCTTTATTTGCAGATTGACCTTTAGATATACTACATATATATTAGTTACGCTGCACTGAATTCCTGGTATGCAGAGGGTGATTATCGTGTATTAAACGTTAAAGGATTATTTTCAAAGACTGATTTTACTGGATAATCTTTTTTTTTAAATTAACTTAATATTAACAAATGATTGAAAATCTGACACAGCGTCGGCCACTTTCCCCCTTAATTTGCAAAAATACGTATTGTGGGTGAGGGAGTCAATAATAGATTTTAAATGGCCTTATGTCTTTGACTCTCAATTTTTTTTTTTTTTTTTTTTTTTGCGAGGTTTTTTTCCTTTTTTTTTCTTTCTCGAATTTAAGATACCAGTATACATAACACGAACCAATGTCAATTCAGAATTAAGCCCCCCCCCCAAAAAAAAAATACAAACAAAAGATAATGATCGAATTTCAATCGGAAGACAATGATACAAGGGCCCAAGGATTTAACAATGCACCTTCAACTTTGAAGAAGCACTCAATGAATTGGAATTTATAAAATAGAAAGAACAAAAATAATAAATTGAATTAAATTGCTGCAACACTTTCAGTAACTGCATTGATAATTTTTTCTTATTTTAGATGCCTCCAGAATTCAAAATGAAGAGTGTTGGAAGGCTCAGTTTTTTGCATTTATGGTTGTAAAACCTCGTTTTTTCCTAGCCGCCCCACCGGGGCATTGCCCCTGGACCCCTGGCCAATGGCCCTTCCATGGACCCCTCATGAGAAAATTCCAGGGTGATCCCTGTCATCTAAGTAATTTTCTCACTAAAAAAAAGAGAAAAGAAAGGCATCATGTGTATGTATAATATCAAACCTTTTTGAACACATTGCTCATGTGAGCATTGGAATGCCTTTTAGAACCTAAGGAAGTCTGAGTATTTTGACCAATGTCTGGCAGTGGGTCAGCATTTTGGAACGGAGATCGGGCACTTCTCGGCGTTATACCAGGGTCCAATGTCCAGTAATATACGTCTGAAAATTCTCGTACCACTGGTAAGTCGTAGTTTTCGTTAGTGTCCTGTTAGCAAATGAAGCATCATGACCACACAACGACCAATTTTATATCAGCAAATGTACATACAATGTATACTTAGATTGTACACAACATGTGGTATATGTAATTGTAAAAAGTTGCAGAGTTCTCAGACTTTTTTATTTGCAAGTAAAGTAAATATAGAATAAATGCAGTCTGAACTACATGTATATAATGTTAAGATTCTCACAAAATTTGGTAGTTGTTTTATTTGAAGGTCATAATTTATCAAAGTCAGATCTTTAAATAATACAGTTACTATTATGACAGATAACTAAGAATGAAAATTTTAAGCCCATTGGTTCTTTAAGAAAATCAATATAGCCTTCCCCCTTCCTTTTTTTTATATAAAGACAACATTACCAGGATCATCCTGATTTTATTGTTCCAACCAGCGGCCAGAATAACCCTGTCACCCTCTAGTGTAGTATACATAAGTCCTATAATACTCAGGTCTTCATCAGTAGTACGTCCTGGCTTTGTTTTTATCTCCTGACCAGAGCCAAAGTCCCACACCTTTATGGACCCTGTAATTGATTATATCAAAGATATTTTTTGATGCTCAATACTAAAATTACCAATACCACAGACAAAAAGATCAGGTTCAAATTCCAAGATCTTAGACAAGGGAGTCATGATGCAGTGAATCCAACAAATCATCAACCTTATAAAATCTATACTCTGTTCCAGCTGAGACACCTGTAAAAACTCCTGATATTTGATATGCTTTACACAGTAAATGAATAAATCTAATTTTCTGATAAATATTTCCAACAATCTATTATAAAATCATTCTCAAACTTAAAATAAATCCAGCGAGATTTAGTTTTATTGTATATCAATTATACCGAAGAGAATAAATATAAAGGGATGATTCTAATTAAGAATTGAATGTTTATTTTTGCCATTTTATTGGATGATGAAATGTCAGTTGTCGTATCACAAATTGTGTAAAACCGCTTCGCTACGCTACGCGGTTTTACACAATTTGTGATACGACAACCGACATTTCATCATCCAATAAAATGGCAAAAATAAATATTCAATACTTATAATTACCAAACATATGAATTTATTCCGAATTCGTACAAATTATAAAAAAAACTAAACGATTTTTACGTGGTGTATGAAAATATTAAACTGGTACGAACTAGTTCCCTAACAACAAAAATGTTGGAGAGGATAAAAAGCAAGCCGGCATTTAATCTGGAAAAAAGCATTTTCCCCTTTAGAACCTCAGCATGTTTTACCTATTTGCACTTACTACTGTATTGTTATGACGTAATTTGTGACGCGTTATTTATCGAAAGCAGCAGACATGACAGTTGAAAGTAGAACATCAAGCAATTTGTGTTGGGATTTATACGGACTCTCAGATAATTTTCTTGTACCTGTAGATCTTATGTGTGAAGAAAAAACACGTTGTTAAGATCTACAGGTATTGGAATATCAGCTGTAAATTATTTCTTAGGAATCAGAACGAAATCGTCATGACAAGTTTGGTAAGTCGCGATTGCGTAGCTTTTGCTCAGTACTTTCAAATTTATTCATCCTATATCCATGTGTATTAGATTAATTTCGGTGACTTCAAACAAATAAAGGACAAGTTTTTTTTTTTCATGCATTTCTAGTAGGTCAATTATAAGAAACACAAGAAATCCATCAACAAACTGCCGTTCATGTTCACTTGTTGCAGTTTTCAAATCATGTGCGTAGCAACCGAGGTAAACTCTGCAAACATTTACAGTACTGTGCTGTGATGTTTATAAGTCGACACATGGAAATGTCTCTAATTTAATGGATTATTTGAGACCATTTGTATTGTTTATTTCATGCATTAGACAATTCTTGATTTCTTTTGCCTTAGTGTGAAAGAAGTTCCGGTCAATTTTGACATTTTATCATCTCGTAACGAAAGTCACAATGAATGCGATTGACCAATCAAAATGCTTAGGATCAGATAAACAAACACATTTGGTAATTATAACCCTATAAAATACATGTGCATGTAATACTAACCATCGAATGCCCCTGAAGCTAGCCTGTATCCTGATTTATCCAGACATATGGCTGTCACTTCTATATTAGAACCATGGGCTTCATTTATTGTAGATAACGCTATAAAATACATGTAATACTAACCATCGAAGGCCCCTGAAGCTAGCCTGTATCCTGATTTATCCAGACATATGGCTGTCACTTCTATATTAGAACCATGGGCTTCATTTATTGTAGCTACTCTGTTTCCAGTCTCTAGTTCCCATACCTATAATATAATACAGAATAGTTATATGTATTGCAATGACCAGCTTTTAATAAGCTTGCTTTTTTGTCTTAGCCCGTATCAATAATTCATTGTTTCACATATGTCAGTAAGGGCATTTATCATTAAATCCGTCAAGTAATTGGGAGTTTTTTTTTCAACCTAGACCTTTGAGGATTACTTGCTTTAGTTAAAACTTTCATGAGTCAAACTGCAAATGCAGAAAAGAATCAAACAAGAGGAAAGAATATATGATTAAATTCTAACTCCACAATTTGAATCCAAAATACTGGTACATATTGAGGTATTCCAGTCTTCACTAAAAATTAACTTAGCAAATGCCTTAGGCTATAAACATTATGGCCAAAGCATAAATCTTCTAACAAACTTCAAAATTAGCTAGTAGAATAGACCCCTTCACGTTGTTTGTAGCACTGAATTTGAAGCTCAATTTCGGGGGACAAACAACAGATTGCGCATGCACCAGTGACATCATTTGATTGTTAGAAGATGCTTATTACATAACCAATGTAACATGATTCCGCGTAAAATGTCTTATAACAGTTAAAAGACATCCACTGGTGTATGTTGTTTGTTCCCTGGAACTGAGCTTCAAATTCGTTTCTGCAAATAATGTGAAGTGGTCCATTAGTCTTTGGGCTAGCAGTGTTCAAAACGTGTTATACAACCTTACTTTTATAACAGATTCTGTACAAACTGTGACAACTTGATTCAGCTCATAGTTTATCAGTATCTGTGATATAGGTCTGTCGTGTGTGTGGGGCACCTGCATCGTGTCCTGTACAGCTCTGGTAAGAGGCCAGGAATCAATCACTGAAGACCCTGTAAGATGGTGTTAATGATATTTTTCATTAAGAAACATGATTGGCTAAAGAGCACATTAATAAAAATTTGATAGATTTATGGGTTTTTTTTTCAAATGTCTCTGAACTTTTTATTGAAGCAAATATTAATTCCTAATTGGTAGTTCTGTAAAGGTAGTTATTACGACCAATCTAACCTGTGAGAAGCCTCTCATGTTTAGTGTCAAACACCATGGAGTATATTCTTTTTTCACCTGGTCGCTCCTCGTTGTCTGTGAATACCTGTTATCATTGAGTACACAAAAAATTATAAAATGAATATAACATACTTGATATGGATTACACATACTTTTAACTTGAAAGTGTGGGTCAAGATTATGTGGGTCAAGGTAACATATTTAGGGTCAAACATACACAGGAGTTATTACTGTTCTTGAATATTCTAGAATTTATGTTTATTCTAATGAAGATTCAAAAATTGCATAGCAACCCCCACCCTCCTCTAAAAATAAAATTCAAGTGTTTAGAAACTGAAGTGAAAATAGTGTGCAATAACCAAATGGACAGGCAAACATGCATATAGTACACTTTCCATTAAAATGTCCATATAAATATCCAAATAAATACACATCATAATACCTGTAGACATGTGAGTGTGTGTATATCCCATACTCTGAACACCCTGGCTGTAGATAAGCTGATTAAATGTTGATCTTTTTCATTTGAACAAATATCAACAATTGTAAATAAATGGCCCATCAGCTTCCCTGAAAACAAAATGATGCAATTTTGACTACCAAGATCATGCAAATAAGAAATGGAAATGAGGATTTATCTTTATTTCAGCTGATTGGTGGTCAAAATCTTCATTGACTATCTTAGAAATAGGTATAGATAGATGGAAAGATAACCAAAACACTATATCCCCTCATGGTACATGCACATAAGACCACAGGTACAGCAAAAAAAAAAAAAAAAGAAGAAATATCAAAATTGAAGAGTTAAGCATTTAGATGTTTGGCATACTACAATTCTTAATCATTTTCCATGTATATTGATACCATTAAAGTGCTATAAAAAGTTATCAATTTCAACATTTCATTTCCATCATACCATCCAAGGTAAAATCTTGCTATAATACAGATAAGTGTCTTCAATTATTGCAATAGGGAATAAATCTTTTGTCGATATTGAAAGTATAAATGTAGTTTTACAGTCACAAACCAATTACAAATGGTGGCAAGATAACTGTACATATCTTGAATTGTTACCTGTTGGTCTGGAGAATATATGAGGATGCCACACCCTGATGACTTTGTCTACACCCCCAGTGGCAATAATGTTGGCCTTGGCACAGTAATCAAAACAGTTCACACCTTTATATATAGACACACCTCTCACTTCCCTGTAACAGAGTGTCTAATAAAAATTCAAAATATCTGACATTTCATTGAAAGATTTCAAGAACTCTGAAAGTATGTTAAGATTACTTGTATGTTATGAGATGAACACTCATAGACCCACTACATGACTGTACCAATGTTTAAATTCAAGCCTCTTGCTGAAATTTATAATGGATTACAAACCAAGCTATAATTGTCCGAGGTGAAACCTTTTTTTCACTGTTACACCAGAATAATAATTACGTCTTTTTTTATGGCTCAATAACAATATCTGAAAATGGTCTATTAACCTTGAATAAATCACTTCTCTCTCTATGAAATCATATGACTTACCCATCATCATATAGTCGATCTAGTTCCTCTAGCACAAACGACTGTCTACTGTGTGGGGAGCATGAAGCAAAGCACCGCAACTCCGGGAAGTACTTCACCTGTAGTACCCAGTCATGGTGAATCTTCCTCTTCACTATCTTACTGAAATACAAAATAATCGTGCTAATTAACATGATAAACACAATATGTTATAATTAGAATAACTTTACTATAACGTTATTAACCTTAAAGAAAATCAGATGCGTCACATAAAATCATGTACAGCTTTACCTTTATTTGCTTATTCAGGAATAATTCATGTAAAGTTCATTTGTTTTAAAAATAGCTACTTGTATAAATATACCTACTTTGTTAATTTATCTGGCTCTATAGGAAAATTTGGTAAAGGTTGAGTATTTTGAATTTTTTCAGCATCTTTGGAATTTTTTGTCGTCAAGTCTTTGCTGGCCAATTTTAACACATTAATATATCCCTGGTCATCTCCAAATAATATAATGTCCTCGTGTATATTAGACGTAGTGGGAACATGGCAAATACACTGAGGGGAGTTCTCAAAAGGCTTGATCGAGAAGACATGCTGAAAAGGAAATTAACAACTCTATACTCAAAGTAAATATGCATGCCATTTTCAAGGTCCAATATTTTTCATAGCAGTCTAACTATATAAAAACTAAAATGACTTTTTTTCCAGACTTACATGTATATTTACATATATCATATGATAATTATTATGAACAAACCTGGTTTTTCCCTTTGGACCGATTATCCCAGACTACAATACTTCTCTCTGTACAGCATACAGCTCTGCGTAATGTTGGTAAATAATCACATCCTGTCACCCATGCTGCTTCCTGTAGCAAAGTTAAAATACTTATTCAATGTTAACATTCAAGACTTCACTCTAATAGAATAATCAAGGTAAATAATGGTTTTTTAGTAGCCCTTTTGATCTCAGGAAAAAACACATAAAGGTCTCAATAAGGAAATCTCATAACATATTGAAGTACAATGTAATAGTTATAGCAAATCAAGCTATAAAACTACATTTACAATACACACAAGAGATAATCCACACAAGAGATAATCCACACAAGAGATAATCCACACAAGAGATAAACAAAAAAAAACCCCAGTCTCCATTCTAGTTCATACATAATCAACTGAAATGAAAGGCTCTGGCCAAAAGTTATACTTACATTTATATCTACACAGCTTTGTAACTTCAACTGAAAAAAAAATTAGAAAGTATTATGAAATTTTATTTTGCAGGCAGTAGATCTTTGTATCATAAAGATAAAATTTCTTCAATTATTATCAATTATCATCCAATCACGTTCGTAAACAAAACTAATTTATAACTTACACCTGTGGACCAGATACAAATGGCTCCTTTTTGAGATGCAGAAACATAACAGTCTAAAGACGGCACATATCGTAAACATTGCACAGTATCTCGTCGGGTTTTCTCTCCTGAGGATTGAGAATTCACACAATTTACAAATGACATTTCAAATTTTCGATTTCTGCTTATACGATGAAATAGACAGAGTATGAAAATGAAACAGTGTAGGCATTATGAAGTATATACATAAAAGATTTTTTTTCATTTTTCCAAAAAAATTTTATTTGCTATATAGACAGACAGAATGCAACTCTATAAAGTAGTGTTTGCATCTGACCCTTCCAATTGCAGGAAAAAAATGGCTAAATTTCCTGACATCTCAATGTTTAAACCTTGGACAAACAAGCTCAGAGTCTCTGTAAAATATCAAAAACTGATAGCAATGTTATTCAAATTTTCAACAATTTGTGCACAATTTTAAGGATCAATTATGACAGCAGAGAATGAATGTAAGATATGTTTCTCACCGGCAGCCTCTCCTACTCGCCTCCTCTTGGATACAGTAAAGACACTGACCTCCTCACCAACGGCTATTTCCTCATGCTCCTCAGCAGTCGATTGAAAATAGCCAAACAGCTGGAACAGAGTAATAGGAAAAATGAAAATAACCAAATAACCGTAATAGAGTAACAGGGATAGAAATAAACAAATAACTGTAGATCTAACGGAGCTTTTTCCTGTCCTTTGCTACTCATACAGTTGCTTTGATGTACAGCTTTTCCATGCCGTTGTATGTGGTTGTGGTACACACAGTGGAACAATGGTTAAGTTATAGATGATAACATTTTCAAATCGATTTGTTTTATATTCAAATGGAAATGAAGAAACTTTCGCCATTAATTTTTAAGTCTGGAGAGAAACTTGGGATTTCCATAGGGTTGAGCATGTATCACTGCTAAGTTGTCTAAGTAGTTTTTTAAAAGTAGGTCAAAGTCCAAGGTCAAGGTCACTAGGTCAACTTACCATTCAAAAGTTATGGCAAAGGTTAATGTTTTTTATAAGTAGGTCATGCATGAAGGTCAAGGTCACAAGGTCAACAATTTTGGTATCCATGGAAAGGTCTTGTCACAAGAAATACACATGTAAAATATGAAAGTCTCATCTTTTACCATTCAAAAGTTATGGCCAAGGTTAAAGTTTTTGTGGACAAACATACAAACAAACAGGACAAAAACTATATGCCCAAGAATATTCGATTCATAATGAGAGGGTCATAATTTCAGTCCAGAAACCATACTGGGTATTCAATTTTGTTACTGTCTTTCAATGTGTGGATTTGTGGGTAGGGCAAGACAATTTTTGCGAGAAAGTTGATTAATTTCTGTTCAAAGGTAGGGGAGTTAAGAAAAACCCTAAAAATATTGCGGAAACTGGCATGACACCAGTAGTAGCTTTCAAATTTTCATTCCCAAAGGTTCAAATGATCAGATTCTTAATTCAGGTATCCAACAGGTGGAAAAATTGCCTGGCTATGCGTATGCACTTCTAAATTTTAAAAATATAAAATCCAATAACATGGATTTTACCCTTGTGTCAGAAAAATTCTTGGAAAAAATTAAATCCTCACAGTCTGCCTACTATTGATGTTTTAATCAATGGCCAAGGGGTTAAACAAGATAATGAACAAGTTTAGTTGAGCTGGACCCCATAATAAGGGAGAAACTCTAGAATTAAAACAGAGTCCCATGATTTATTTTTATTCGACATTAGCTGGTCCACTTTCTACGCTTGGAGATAAAATAAAATGCCTTTGCCTAGAATGGCATTGTCAACTGCATATCACCTTCACAAGTCAACAAAAGCTTTATTGTTTTTTACCTTGGATTGATTCATTTTGTTCCATAAATCCTGTACTCGGAATGTGCACATGTTATCTCTCTTTTAATGAAAGCAGTTATATCTATCTCCAGTCTAAAAGAGTGGACCACCTAATGTTAAGTAAATTTAAATAGTGGTATTCCATTTTCATTTTAGAGTTTCTCACTTATTCTAAGGTCCAGGTCAACCAAACTTGGTCGGCATTTAGTTAATCCCCTGGCTATGATCGATAAAACAATGATAATAGTCAGACTATGAGAATCTTATTTTTTCCAAGATTTTTTCCGATATGAGGGTAAAATCTGTGTTATTGGCCTTGATAATTTTAGAAGCACATACGTACATGATTTCCCATGATTTATGAGTAATAGAAATTTAAATCAACATCATACAATTTGTACCTATACTGAGTAGGTTTGCAGAATCCAGATTGCTACTGTTTGTGTAGACCAACTTGCAGACCTACGGCGCTGTTATCCGTTTTTTTTCGAAAAAACAGATAACACAGTCGTAGGTCTGCAAGTCGGACTACTGTTTGTGTACCTCCCTTCAGAAATACAAATGTAGGAAAACTGAAGTTTTCTCTCATTTGGTGGAGTATATTCTGAATAAAATTCATTTTGGGGAAAGATCTTGAACTCTCATAACTTATATGTCCGTTTGACAAATACTGTGCTCTTAGTGAAAGAAAATACATGTAGTTTAAAATAAGAGTGATGTTCTTGTCTTTCTCAATAGACCCAATCCAACATTTTAACATCAGCCACGTCACGCACAAATCAACACAGAAAACTCTCCCCATCTTAATATATCTTTTTTACTATGAGCTCAGCATTGTTTCACAAACATTTAGCTTAAGTCGTTAGTTACTAGAGTTGGAAATCTATCCCCCTATATGAATTTCAATCGGAAAATCTAATGACAAAGCTAGTAGACAAAACTTAAAATTTCTTTGTTTTTCTAAAGTGAGCTGTGCTGTATGGACAGTGCTACTGTCTGCACCCCACACTTCAGGAATCGGAAAATTACAGTTTTATCTGCTTTGTCTGCATATTTTCTGATTAAAATTTATGTAGGGAGATAGATCTTCAATTCTTGTAACTAATGCTGTAAGTTATGTGTCTTTATAACCTATACTACTCTCATAGTAATAAAGTAGTTTTCGATGGGGATTTGTCTATCTTAATTTTAACATGACGTCGTTGACATTCTCCATAGACTCGATGTTAAACATCTACGAGTCACACTAAAATCAACATAGAAAACTCCCCATGATCATTTAAAACACAGGGCTGAGGTATCATATCTTGCCAGGTCACAAACCCTTTCCTCAATACAAACCCTTTCATTGTCTGTCCTTTGGGTTTTTAATACATACTTGTAGAGGAAAAAAAATTGTGCTAAGGAAGGGGTTTGTGACCAAGCAACAGGAATTTTGGGAGTTCCAAGTCGCCTGTTTTGGGAGTTCAGGGTCGCACAAAACTGTATGTAATTTTAAAATGAGAACTAATTCCCTAATTAGTGATCATCTTATTATTTTATATTGATAGTTTTCTTTGAAAAAAAATACGAAATGTTATTTTACATTTGAAATAAGTGAAAATTTAGGTTTGATTCTGCACACAAGGCGATCAACCCAGAACTCCTGTGCCTGTGATTTAAAAATGTTTTTTGTCACTGTGAACGTAGTATTAGTCGTACGTACACATAACTTACAGCGTTAGTTACAAGAGTTTGAGATTTATCCCTCTAAATGAATTTTAATCGGAAAAACTTACTAAGTGGAGAAATCTTCAATTTTCCGATTTCTGAGCTGCGCTGACAGTAGAAAGGTAGAATTGTGCATGTAAACATGGTAAATAGATAGATTTATTCAGGTTAAACATCATAACATGATACAGGGTATTAAAGAGCATTATGAGTATAACAGCTAGATCTAAATAAACAAACTTTATTACATAGGCTTTGGAAACTAGATTATTTTTGTGACAAATATTAAAATAAATATATCACATATTGAATAAATAATATCATAGATGATGTACGGTTTGCAAAAGAGAAATATCAGAAAAGAGAAATATGCTTCAAGTACTTGGCTTATTTTATACCAATTTTTATCACTAAACAAATGCCTAAAACTTCTACATGTAGCTCGTTCTGTTTTGCATTCTCAGTAGCACGACTTTCTACTTTCTGTTTGTAAGTGGATCGGAATAAAATGATAAAATACTACTTATCGGATTTTTACGGGAGAATCTCCGTCACGGTTTTTCGTTTTAGGAAGAAAAAGACTGTCAATTCTGATGCTGAGGAAGAATAACATTGTATAGTTTTCCACGTGGGCTTAATTTCTTTGAATATTTTCAATTCTATGATTTATTTGCTCGTTATTTTATCATTCTGTTAGGCCTATGCCGCTCGATCGCTGTCACTAGTATTATCCGGTTCAAAACTGTGCGAAATCTGCGTCACAATTTTATTTTTACTTTACTTCTGGATAATTTACTGTATTCTTGTATCTATTTGATTTTATAGGTTTCTGTTGTCTTCCATCATCATTATTAGGTAACCGATCATTTACGGCAAGAGGAATCCTATCCTGTGGATTTAGAAATTCTATTGATATCTTACCTCGCTCCAGTCAACTTTGGCATCTGGGTTGGTTGAAATTTTTCTGTAAATTGCCTTTAAATCAGAATTTTTGATATCTGATCCAAATAATTTTCGTATTGAATCACAGAACTGGTCAAATCGTAAGCTTTCTGAAATTAAATATGAAAATTATATTTTAAAAGCTTTGTACATAATTCTTTTACATCAAGACAAAACTCTCTCTCTCTCTCTCTCTCTCTCTTTCTCTCTCTCTCTCTCTACCTCAAAAAAAAAAAAAAAAAAGAAAAAAAAAAAAAAGGAATATCGAAACGCGTATGTGAGAATATATATCGACAGGACCCGTATATGTTGAAACAGGAAGCGAGAATTTGGAAATCTTGTTGGCAATGTAAAATTGTACAGCATAATTTTGTCTGTCGTATTCCTTTTTTCCCTCCTTACTCAGATTCTCACTTTGATCATACAGGGGTTTGTTTATCGTATTTCACATTTAAATCTATAACTTACAAAAATGCTTATATGAAGGATTGTACATTCTTTGGTTGAATAATCCAGCACTTGTTAAATGCACACATAATGCCATTGAAAGGAATTTAAATTGAATCACACGTTGATCTGACACGAAGAATATACTTATAATGGTTTACCGTCCTAAATCTAGAGCCAATGGCTCATAGAGACTAATGTTTGTAGTTTTCACTTTCGTAATTATTTAAAAAGAAGTTGTCGGAATTGTGGACATCAGCATTAATATGTACAACAACCACCTATTTCTGATACTAGTCAAAGCTATCCAAATCATACTACAGACAAATTCGTGTATGAATGATCGTAATTGTGACCCCTCCCCCACCCAAATTGATTCCTTGGTTTCTCACACTTAACACATTTTTATAATACATCTATGTGACTAAATTTTCTATATGAATTACATGTATACAGGCTTACACTTTTTAAAACATCAATAAGGCGTGGATCTAGAGAGATTAGATGGCGATGTTAACGAGTTCCAGCCCTCTCTATTCCACCGACACCGTATCATGGCACGCTCAATTCATTGAATGTCGCCCCCGGTGTTTTCTGGATTTGCTTCCTAAATCCGAATGTCTCTTTGCCCAAAGAATCTAATCATGTCTACGAAGAAAGTCAACTGTTGTGATAGTACTGTGTCAAATATTGTCGAACTTTACTATATTTCCTACACATAAACCGTTTCGACATGATAAACAAAGTAAAATATACGAAGACAAAGAGAAAAAATATCACTCTTCTCTGTTTTTCACGATATTTCGAAATTATTTTCTCAAAATAATTTAGAGGATAATGTATTAATCCACAAAGTGTTCACCTCCGATGATCCATTCATTATTCATTTATTATTTGAGTGAGAAACTTTCGTCTGGACTTGTAAGTCATTGGCGTATCTAGAATTTGTTTCCCAAATGGGGCGGGGATGGGCATTGCACCCTGTTCAGTGGATGCCCAGCCTATGTTTTTGAAATAAACAAAATATACCTTACAACAGGGAAAATCTACATTTTAGCAAATCAGTTTTGAAAAAAATATACACCCAAAACTGTTAAAATCAGCATTTTTGGCAAATTCCAGGCGGGTCCTGACACCCTCCCACCTTATAGATATGAATTTGAACCTTCTTGTACTAGCCGAGGTGCATGAGCCAGAATTTGCCAAATCGCTGTATTATTATCAAATTTTAACACTAAATCCAAAGAGTGGCATTAATTTAACGCAATCTTAATTCTTAATCTGGGGAAATACCAGAACGAGTCACAGACGTAATATAGAAATTATGCACGATAGTGTTAAACAAAAATCTTATAAATTACGTCAGCTTGAATTCTTCACAAATTATGCTAAATAATGAGAAATAAGTTGAAGGCTAATCATATCTGATTTATCTTCGCAGAACATAGCCTCCTTTTGCTGTGTACTCAAGGAGTAAAATTGGATGAGAAATAGAGAGAATCGTGTAAACTTACTTATTTCCTCTAATTTCTTGTAGAGTCGAATAGCTTTCTTACGAAGTTTCCTTTTCTTTTTCCTTAATGGTGAATCCTCCATTTATGATTTACATTTCTACAACACCCCACGCAAAGCTCAGACATAACGTGTATTTCCACTCGTCTGTTTAACTTGGCCCATTGAATTCTTACAGCCCTCCCCCGAGTTATAAAATGTCCCCAGGAGCGCGGACAGACCTTTAGAAGTCCATGTTTGTATACATCTATCTTTCGTCGCATCTCAAATTTCTTTGTGATATCAGTGTAAGATTTTTTAATTTATAGTTTTATATAAATGAATGGAGTTTGATCAAATTTGAAAGGCACATGCTAGTATGCGTACATATACATTAAATAGGTTCAACACGGCCGATCGGGGCAAGATGCAGTGACCTACTGACACCGAGAGCTTACATTTTTGAATTATGGTGATATTGGATGTATAAAAATTGCACGTCATACCCGGTATATAAGCATTTATTAGAAGTTGGAACAGTGACACAGGTTTTAATTATTGGTGTTATGTTGATGATTTTGCACGTAATATTTCAATGTAAAGAAGAACTTTCACACACACAAAAAAAAAAGATTTAGGAAAATATAATATGACTCTTGTAAGATTACTTGCCTACAGAGAGATCTCCACTCTGAAACATTTACTATAGATTCTTTCTATACTCAGTTTTAATTTCTATGTACATGTAACTTCGTTATGCTTATGATTTCGCCAGTTCTAAAATTTATTTCTGTAAAAAAAAAACAAGCAGTTTTTACACACACACACACACCCTCACACACACACACACACAAAGAAAACACAAAACGGACCTTATCACCATTGCTTACTTTCAGAGAGGTCTTTCTAGGACATCTTTATCCTATATTATAATATATTCAGTCTGAAATTCTATGAAGGATATGATGACTTAAATTATCCACATTTCAAAGGAGAGTCTGAGTCTTGGCTTGGTTTTCATTATTACACCCTTACTGAAACCATTTCATCACCATGATCGCCCAGACGTACAGTACGACATTTAGAACATACAATACGGGCTATAAAACTTATGGCAGGCGGTAGGTGTCCTTAAACGGGCGACAAGGATGCCACCCCACCAAACCCAGATGCTGGGAACTTACAGCATTCATGATTTATACACAATTTGACACAGATATCAAAAATATTCGACCAGCAAAACAAGCAAACATAGGATTCATGAAACAAGAAGAGTGTAACATCATACATTAAACGTATGACATACATAAACGTATGACTACCCGAGGCAAACATAGGGCGGCCATTCACTACATAAATAACGTATGGTGTATATAGATTAAGTACCATGGGCGTGGAACAGTAGCTTGGGTTTGTACTACCCCAATCCACCCCATCCCCCTCACTATTCACCCACCTGCTATGCCAGTGAGTATATACATATATACAACACTCTGGATATTTCTAAAGAGCAAAGTGTCATTGACCGTTTCTGTGGCTAAAATATACATGTACCATACAATCATCACATTGTGCTCTCCTGACAGAAGCGAGCTCGGCGATTGTATGGTTTCTATCTGGACCAAGATGTTCCGGGCGTTATCACAATTGGCTTTGATCAAACTACTTTCCTGCTTCTTATTCTCACTCTATTGATTTCGTTTAGTTTCTTTACACTGTGTAAAAGTATTTTACATGTAATTTCCTAGTTCTGAGTATTCACATTCCAACATTCCATTGTCATGACACCAACTGCAGAAATGATATATAGGTGTCCAAAATTGGAGGGAAGGGGGGGGGGGGGGGGGGCTATCGGTTCATAAGGCATGTCAATCAAAGTTAATATCCAAATAAATGTGAGTGCATAATCAACAACACCTATAACTAATACTGGCTATGTATGAAAATGTTTAAAAGTAGTAAATTACAGATAGGCTCACACTTTGGAGTCGATCTATATCTCTGCCACGAGCGGTAATCTGATATTTTAGAAAAATTAACTCTGGGCAAATGAAGATTTTTCAAAATATCAATACTGAAATATGTGGGGTTTTATTTTTATAATTTTAACGCAGTTGTTCAATCCTAAATCTTACAAGAGATGTAAAGTAGACTAGGAAAAGTATACACATAAATTTCCTTTGATGTGAAGGGTACGAGTTCTCTATATATCAAACTTTATTCAAAATAGAACGCCCCTTTCAGGATATACTCACACGATCAAATGAAGTTTGAATATTTCTATAGATTTCTCCCGCATAACCAACTTAATTTGCGTAAAATCATAAAGCCTATTCAAACAGACTTAATTGAAATTGGCAATATAAGTGAATGGCCATTTTCCAGCCTTTTAAAGGAAATGAATGGTTATTTATTGGTCATACAGCACGGGTAAATTTGAATTGATAAAAACAAGTGATATCTCGGTTTTATGACGGGAAAGGAACGGTAAAAGGTATATGATATATACTTAAATTATTGTTTTCATGCATAACTTGCTTTAACTTGTTTGTTCGCCAAACAAAATTTATTGCAAGCAATCGAAGTTTTGATCAATTAATGTCTCTTAAAAATATCGCTTTATTTCTCAAACATTCTTTGCAGCTACATGCATCATAGAAAACAGTACTGAAATATTATATGGCATTGCACTTTAACCATGAGTTTTCTGTCGTACCAATATACATGGAATATTTGAAAAAAGGTCATTTTGAGGAGGGAACCATTATTCTGAGAACTGACCTAACGTCTTATGATAATCTCATTATATATACTCCCTCTAACAGTGTCGTCTTCTTTTTTAATCATATTAGAACAGTAATGATGTAGAGGTACTAATAAGAGAGGATTGATTACATCTTCTATTCAATGAATCAGTCAAAACTTTGCTTTTTTTTAAACATGGAAGTTTATGTAAATACCAGATCTTAGTATACGGCATGTGTTTATTGGAAGGAATGATGACTTATCACATCATGTCATCTCATACAGACGTGATAACCATTATTATCAAGACATGCAAAATGGCAAATATCGACTTAGAACATGGAGAATGAATAGACAAGTACGTTGTAAGAATATACAAGAAGAGCCATGATAAAAAAGGTCATGACAAACTTCATCAGAGCTATTATCTGATCTATTCATGTATATGTATGTAAGTATGTAAGTATCTAAACAAACTGTTCATATGTTAATTTTATTTACTTTATCAATTTATTACCTGTGATCATTTGACGTCTTTCTTCAGGAGTCGCCTCGACATCTTGGAATGTTATATCCTTAATGAAGTCCTGAAATTTGTCCAGTTTATGTTGAAATGTCCCCACAGTGTAGGGACGAGCCAGCCCATCCCCCGGCTGCTCTGTTAACTCCGACATGTTCAATATTTCCCCACTCCTTTTTATAACACTTTACATTTTAAATACGGTTTTTGCATTTAATTGGCAATGAGCACCACTGTATGTAACCTTAATGTATTTATTTCCCTCGTTAAAGAAGACGTTCCACCACCATCTTGTCGTACTCCTTCTACTATCTTATAATTAAATCATATCTAGCCGGGAGTTGACATCATTCCAATCTTGTTTACATTCATACAGAGATTTGATCTGTATATTTCAGTCGATCGTCAGTTACTGTTCATGCAATAGATTCGATCGGTTCGAATTTTACCTGTCGCCCCAAGTTCCGGATTTAAGCGTCCTAGCAACCATTGTGTAGTGGAGTGTACCTCCACCGCGAACGGTCTTAAAGGTCGACTGCCGTAAATAAACCGATAACAGCCAGCACACAATACAATTAAAATATTTTACTAACACACAATACCCCTTTGTCAATACATTAGCTGAAAAATCACTTATTTAAAATGATAATTCAGCACGCCTTTTAACAAATTAAGCCTTCTTGAGAGATTGATTGAATTGTTATTCTCCCGCAGACTTCGTTTAATAGACATCGTAAATATTACGTAATTAGACGATGTCTTCATTAAGATTGATTGTTTTTGGTGTCAATAATTATCCATCTTCTTGTTTCACTTCGATGTAGCTTTGTCTATGAATTACCATAATCAAAATTCGAAGAAAACATGTTAGAAAAAATACTTTAGTGAACGTTAATAATAGCATAGCACCTGTCACGCCTGTCTTACGTCTAGGTAAATAATCTGTGCAGAGTAAAGAAGACAAACCAAAGAAATAAGGAATAAAACATGATCAATTTCATAGTCTAAATGTATTGAAAACTTGATAGAAGTATACATTTCAACCTATCACTGAAACATTCTCCATTTAGTAAAGCAAACAAACTATCCACTTCAAGAAATGCTCATGTTTGCTTATTCTTCAATACACAGAATATGGGATCTGTCGTTTCTTCTAGATAGCACGGAACTTCTGATTGAGACGTTACACACTAAGTAAATAAAAATTTAATGTGATATTTAAAGTAACAAGATAAAGTTCAATGACGATTTTATATTATACGAACTCATTTATACGACCTGCCGATGACAGAGCTTTAATTCAAATTTATATGTATTTAAATTCTTAAAGAGAGTATCTAAATCCACTCAACATTTCGTTATACTATTGTTATATGAAAATTCATTTCTTTTTTTACTTCCTTTGATATAATACTGTATAAATCCTAGATGATCACCTTCCTTTGCCAGATAATGAGATTCTCTGTCATAAATTTGACCATTTATTGGTAGAGAATCTTAGTACTTAGGAGCTCTTTAAAACGCATTCATGAATGCCAAATCAGGATATAAAGTAAATACAACGCATACCAGCATTGTATGACGTTTCTATAATGTAGGTAAATGGATAACCATCAAAAAGTAATAACGCTGAAAGTCTTGAAATCTTCTGTCTTTTGGCAAAAAGCCTTCAACATAAATTTGTTCTTCTACATCACTAGTTCTAAGTTTTTTGTCCAATGCTACCAAAACACGGACTGTATTCAGACTAAAAAAGAAACAAAACAAACTCTTCCTCTGCAGTTAGAAAAAGGTCAGTCTGATCTCAGCAGACATGGTTGATTAAGACGCGGGGAACATTTGACTACAAAAGTAAATATAGAGAAAAAAAATCTGCGTTCCTCTTCTGCAACGTACCAGAAAGTTTGGGTCCATGACCATAATTGGACAAAAGTTTAGGCATAAATCAAGTATAATTATTCATTCTACATCAGGTTACTTGGTTTCCGGGAATTCTTTTTAAAACATTTTTCGTTTCGCATTGTGAGCGATTCTAAACCTTGTGTGAGTTTTGATCCTAAATGACATATGAACAGTGAACACAAAATCCAGATCCGAGCTCAAAGTAGAAAAAACAATAAGCATACGCATGGAAACAGAACAAATGTTAAACCAAACAAAATGACCAAAGCCTCTGCAAGGAAGCAGAAAGAACTGCAAATTGAGGCGAGATCAGCGTCCAGAGAGGAGTAAGCATCTCCTGTTTACTAGCTACATCCGTCCTTTACACCGCGCAGAAAATGTCAAAACCAGTGAATGTAATAAAATCGGTGTTTGCGGATGGTACCAGCCTAAATCATCTTTCAGCATAAATAGATGTGATTCTGTTTTATCTTAGGTTGTATGGTCCAAACAATTTCTGAAGTGACAAAGTCTGTCACTTACAAATATACCGTTGGTTGAGTTGGTTTTCGATTAGCCGCCTGCACCCAGAAGGATGTATTTTTGTAGTTTAGGCTTGCTCTAGAATAGCGTATCAGTTGTCAAATAGGCAAGAGACGAAGGAATAATACTACTTAGGAAAGAAAATGAGGTAAACACGTTTATCACGGGTCGAAGAATTCAGCTGAATATTGCCGTCAAAAGGTAACATACGATCAAAATAAGATATGGAGTTTATTATTTCAGTGGTTGAGTTTACCGACTGAAATTTGACGCAAAACCACAAAGACTGTGTTTGCCGACCTGTGCCTAGTTTAACATAGATTCTTATAAAGAATTTCAGTCATCTTCGTAACTTTTGACGGCTTCAATCTATTTATAATCTAAACTTCATGAAATTTAACGTCTTCGTTTTATAACAGCCATCTGCCAAGTAAGTAGCAAATGCAGAGATCAGTTAATGAAATGACATAAAGAAGATCCTGACGACAATCTCAAAAGCACTCACAATAGAGCACCAAACTGAGCATCGACGGACCCCTAGCAAGCTAGAAGTGGGGACAGGTACCCGGAGGAGTAAGCATCCCCTGTTTGGCTAGCTGCACCAACCGTCGATGTTCACGCACGAAACTGAAAACAATATATACAAAACATGCACTGTCTGAAGATATATCTATATACATATAGAAAACGCTTTGTCGACCATGTCAGGGATAGACATTTAAACACATACTGTCAAACCCCTCGCGGGGAACTTTTTTACGAGCTCCACACACAAAAAACGAAACCAAATTCCAAAACTACAATCGAAAGGCTAACGAATTCTGGAAAAATACAAAACAGACCTTCTCACGCGAAAAAAAAAAAAAAAAGAACAAACAGACGGAGACAATGACATAAGCTCCACGGGAACACGAAGGACAACTTCTCTAATGAACTATCTTCAGTGCAAGTACAGAGGTAAACATCAAAGAAGTTCAGTCTTACAGTCGAGAAGGAAAGACAAAATAAGACATTCCATTGGAACAGTTGCCAACAATGTAGAATACATCGTAGGGGGCGCTGTAAAAAGGCACCGTACTAATTATTTCATATGAATCATGTTACATATCTAATGCATGTGGTATCCAAGTAGAAAGCACATAAAAAGAAGCCCAAAGCCCATTCCAATTTCTTTCGTAGTGTTGCCAACAATTTCGCTCTTTGACCATTGAATGACAAAAAATAACTGTAAGTAACGCCACGCTGAATAGATTCGATAAAAAAAAGAATTGATAAAAGCAATTCCATTGATCCTAAAGCCTGTTATACATAATAATTTCTTGTGGTATCTATAATAGCAACGTAGAAACACAATGAACACTAAAAATAAACAACAATCGACAAAAACGTTCTATTTCTTCAAATATTTTAAAACTAATACAAAATTTCATACTAAGTAGAAGAGAGTTATTGTAATTTACATGTGTGTGGCGCCTTAAAGAATGTAATAGAAAACATGGAACATGATCATCAGCAATTCTTTAAACTGGTGTAAAGCAGATGCACGTACCATCGGGTACCTACATCCCGTCATAGCGACAGGCGATGCCGATTCGTATGTTTACACCCTTCACTATCAATAAATAATACAGTTGGTGTTGGATTTGTACAATCAACGTGAGGATAATGTTTAGATCAAGAAATGGCAATGCGCATATGATCATAAAAATCTAGCTAGTACACTATTTTTCAATCGAATCAAAATGACGATGATGTAGGTACCGGACATTCTTTGATGTAGGTACCACAAATCATTGCTCAAACACTGGTACCTACTTCCTTGTCATTTTCATAATTTCAATATACACTGTATATCTTACAATATTTACATTACTAGTATATTCCCCATGTTGAACGCCCATTAGGCAACAATAACTTGCTATTGTGACGTCACGTTCAAGTTTTGCATGTAGGGAGAATTTGCCGAAGTTCAAACTCACTCGACGCTATAACAGGCGAAATGCATGCAAATAAAAATGACCGATATTTAAAATAAATGCAAATATAAGTAATGACTGTCTTACTTTTGGTGTTCATGGGTGTATAATTCTGGTTGATTTCTTAAATCAATTATGAAATACATGTAACATAATTTCCAGCATTTATCCAAATATAATCTTCACGTTGAGTGTAAAAATCCAGCATAAACTGTACTACTAATTTGTATTGAAGGATGTAAATATACGAATCGGCAGAGCATGTCGCCATGACGGGATGTAGGTACCCGATGGTACGTGAATCTGTAATCGCATTCAGAACCTTTTTAAAAGAAGCAAAATGTAAAATGGCAAATTTTAAATAATTATACATAACGAGCTTTTCATCCAAAATTTACAACCCCGTCCCCTATGGATACGTCTGTTACAGATGTTGAAAGGCCTTTAATTGGATATATCCTATAAATCCCAAAAATATGTCAAAAATTGTTATTATGCAAAATTTGTCAGATGTCTAAGTCTGTTATTATCTAAGTTTTCTAGTCTCATGAGAGTGCATTCCCCTGTTGTCACTGTTGAGAATCTTCTAAATATCTTTCTTTTGTTTTGTATTTATCATCGATGTATATGCCTATTGTTCGTCGTTTTTGGATTCTACTTACGGCTGTTTTTTAGCTTCCACTGACTTAAGGGGGTTCGAGTATCGTTATTTTGACACTGTTTGAATGGTCAAACTAACTTTATTTTTTCTCTAAACTAAAAATCTATCTTCAGATATTCTAAAATGTATAAAATATATGCACCGTGCAGGGCATCTTTAGGGTCTAATACTTGAACAAAGTCGGGCACTCTTAGTGGAAAATCATATTTTGCCCAAATGTTGAGTATATCCAGGGAAAACTGAATAAATTTAAATGAATATAAGGTATCTAAAGTCAAATTTTCTAATGGAAAAGAATTGTTTAAGAACTGCAGGTACTTATTATTAGCAGTAGAAGACAAGACAGTTATAATATTTTGAGAAATAGCAATGAAATGGTAAAAAATGTCCCAATTTGCGGGCTAATATTTATTCTAATTCATTCTGTTTGTTTCACGCATTCTGATTGGTTCACAGGATTTTTACAAGCATGTACAACGACGATATACATGCCGCAAACCGACTCACTTGACATACTTTAAAATGTATTCCTACGTAAATCTGCACGTTACAAGCTTTAGCGCACTTTTTGCGTATGACGTCATGCTTCCCTTTGTTCTTCGACCCTGTGACGTCATACTGTGACGTAAAACTACAAGGTATGAGCTTGTAAATGGCGTTCTCCACATGTAAACAACTAAGCAAGTAAGTTTATTATTGATTACACTTTGATGTTTCGCCATTGTAATAAATACGAAGCAGTTGTATTTCATATTTTGCAGCGCAATAATTTCTGTTGGTCGTTGTTAGTCCTCCGTAGCAACTTCGCCTCTAAAGCGATAAATGAGACCCTTTGAGGGGTATAAAAAGCTAAAATATGTCACATGAATTAGAATAGGGATAAACGTAATGTGTTTTGTTGTTCCGACAGGTATATGTTGGATATACTGTTGGAAACATACGTTATACCGTCGAGGACAAGCCCCGACGGTATAACTGCGTTTCCAACAGTATATCCAACATATACCTGTCGGAACAACAAAACACAGTACGTTTATTCCCTAAATGTCAAAATATGCCAGAGACTATATTCATATGCCCTTTAATTAAAGGAAACACCCTGCAAGGTAACTTTCTCGTCATTTACATGTTTTGAGGGTGAAACAATTTATAAGTATACCAAATTCTAAGGAGTTTCGACCATAATTTTTAAAGATATTGTAAATTTAAATACAAAAATGCTATATTTTAAGCCAAAAATGCGTATAAAATCTGTATGACAAACAAAAAAGTTCTAATATTTGAAGGATTATTATTCAAACATGATTAAATATTTGTTAAACAAACTATTTTAAACATCTGCAATTAATTAAGGCAATACAACGTCATTCTTAGATATTTTGGTAATTAGTGATGACGTCACGCGATACCCGAACCACCTTAAATCATATCTAAGAGACGTACATAGAAATTCGTACGGCATTGAGAACGTTTTTAAAAGTAGCAAATTGTAAAATGGCAAGTTTGAAATTAATATACATAACAAGATTATCATTCCAAAAATTACGAAAATACAATAAAGTCGAATAAAAATTTTGGCAATTCTGATACACAGTTGGATTCGAACCAGCATCCATTTTCTACTGTGGTCATGGTTTCTGATTTATGATCAGTGTCTTAACCACTACACTACGAAGGCCCAATAAGAAAAGGTGTTAATTATTTCGAGTTGAAAACGCTTTAGAGAATCCTGGCAAAGGGAAATCATTCCTACAATAAGTGGAAAAAATGTAAACATTCAATTTAATTACTTTTTTAAAGGATATTCTCTTCAGTCGAGAATAATGTAGCGGAGAGAATGAAGCAGTAAAATTATTATTAGATCACAATTGCAATCCAAAAATGACAATGGCTTTCTATCATTCTAGAACGATACTTTTCTGTAATAAGAGAATATTGCATGTTAATAAAGTTCACTAAATTTTTCTGTCTTTAATCTGATCATATTACCATAATATACCTTGCTTAAGTAAGAGTTGCTTTGATATAACGACTGTTCGTTTCCCAATCTTAGCATAGGGCATTTTCTCTATCCCATGACATATCTTTCCCCCATGTAGATTGGCCTCCATATCTGATCACAGCGGTCAAATGTACACTTACTTATTACTTCACAACGTTTTCCCTCTCTAAATGCGTGTACATATGAATAGTGATATTTATAGGAAACATTCAAATAAAGTCCGTTTTCCCTCTCTAAATGCGTGTACAGATGAATAGTGATATTTATAGGAAACATTCAAATAAAGTCCTTTCAACGTCCGTAACTGACGTATCCATAGGAGACGGGGGTCGTAAACTAAAAACACAAGCAGCTGAAGAGATATCCGATGAAACAAACGAAACATGCATATTAAGGAAATCACAGATGCTTCTGAGTTTTACATCCTTCGTAAAAGACTCTAAGAAGAGCGTTCCAACTCTTTGCTTTTAAACCAATTTTAATGGACCAGACACGTGTTTCGGCTAGTAAATCCTCATCAGTGATGCTTCCAGCCAAAGTGATTTTCAGATGCAGCCAAAATTCCTTTCGGTAGCGCCTTTAGGTTTTCTTTATTTGAATTTAAATGTGTGCATTTACTTTGCAAAGAGAGCGCGGCTCCAAATTTCCTGTAGGGTCGATTCAGTAGCAAAGTTAAATAAAATCTGTGACCAAGAAAGCATTGGAGGGATAACCTCCCTTATTTCGTTGCTTGGTTTGGATGAAATGACAAGTTTCCGAAATAGCAAAATTATATATGATGACAAATTGACAAGTACCGTTATAATTTTATGATGACAAATTGACAAGTACCGTTATAATTTTATGATGGATCATTTATTGAAAATCCCAGCAATCTCATTTTTTTGTAATAAAGCTAAGAGGAACTTTGAACTCGCCTTCATCACCGAAGAATAAATAATTAAGAGATTCTTTCGATGTACGAAGAGGTATATGAATTGACAGAATTACTTACACTGCCAAGTTAGCTCAAGTGGTTAAGGTGTTTGTCTTTCAAACGGAAGGATCCGGGTTCGATTCACGTCGATCATGCAATTTTTTCCTCGCTTGTATCATATTTCTCCTTTTATAACATGATAAACTTTTTATCCTCCCTTTATATGAGATGTAAGAGGTAGATATACATTTTCTTATAGCCATGATGTTTTATATGTCAAAAATTGTTATGCAAAATTTGGCAGATGTCTAAGTCTGTTATTATCTAAGTTTTCTCGTCTCATGAGAGTGCATTCCCCTGTTGTCACTGTTGAGAATCTTCTAAATATCTTCTAAATAGCCAAGTTCGATCAATTTCGGTTGATCGTTTCTTCAACGAATTCTAAAATTTCTGTTATCAAAATTTCCTGAAATTTCTAAAACGTGGGTCCTGTAGCATCATATCCCACCCATCCTGCTAAGTCTTTCGGTACGCTTTTTCGACATAGTAACTTTCATACTTTTTTGGCATATTACATTGTTTAGATTTTAGGATCACTGACGAGGGTTGAGTACCCGAAACGTGCATGTCTGGTCCATGTTGCCAATTTATCTGTTCTTAAATGATGCTATTCAATTTGAAGACGTTTACATTTCTTTTGTTTTGTATTTATCATCGATGTATATGCCTATTGTTTGTCGTTTTTGGATTCTACTTACGGCTGTTTTTTAGCTTCCACTGACTTAAATCATTTCTAAGAGACGTACATAGAAATTCGTACTGCATTGAGAACGTTTTTAAAAGTAGCAAATTGTAAAATGGCAAGTTTGAAATTAATATACATAACAAGATTATCATTCCAAAAATTACGAAAATACAATAAAGTCGAATAAACATTTTGGCAACTCTGATACCCAGTCAGATTCGAACCAGCACCCATACTTCTACTAGGGTCATAGTTTCTGATTTATGTTCAGTGTCTGAACCACTACACTACGAAGGCCCAATAAGAAAAGGTGTTAATTATTACGAGTTGAAAACGCTTTAGAGAAACCTGGCAAAGGGAAATCATTCCTACAAGAAGTGGAAAAAATGTAAACATTCAATTTAATGACTTTTTTTAAAGGATATTCTCTTCTGTCGTGAATAATGTAGCGGAGAGAATGAAGCAGTACAATTATAATATGATCAAAATTGGAATCCAAAAATGACAATGGCTTTCTATCATTCTAGAACGATACTTTTCTGTAATAAGAAAATTGTGCATGTTAATAAAGTATACTAAATTTTTCTGTCTTTAATCTGATCATATTACCATGATATACCTTGCTTAAGTAAGAATTGCTTTGATACAACGACTGTTCGTTTCCCAATCTTAACATGGGGCATTTTTCTCTATCCCATGGCATATCTTTCTCCCATGTTGATTGGTCCCCATCTCTGAATACAGCGGTCAAATGTACACTTCCTTATCACTTCACAACGTTTTCCCTCTCTAAATGCGTGTACAGATGAATAGTGATATTTATAGGAAACATTCAAATAAAGTCCTTTCAACGTCCGTAACTGACGTATCCATAGGGGACGGGGGTCGTAAACTAAAAACACAAGCAGCTGAAGAGATATCCGATGAAACAAACGAAACATGCATATTAAGGAAATCACAGATGCTTCTGATTTTTACATCCTTCGTAAAAGACTCTAAGAAGAGTGTTCCAACTCTTTGCTTTCAAACCAATTTTAATGGACCAGACACGTGTTTCGGCTAGTAAATCCTCATCAGTGATGCTTCCAGCCAAAGTGATTTTCAGATGCAGCCAAAATTCCTTTCGGTAGCGTCTTTAGGTTTTCTTTATTTGAATTTAAATGTGTGCATTTACTTTGCAAAGAGAGCGCGGCTCCAAATTTCCTGTAGGGTCGGTTCAGTAGCAAAGTTAAATAAAATCTGTGAACAAAAAAGCATTGGAGGGATAACCTCCCTTATTTCGTTGCTTGGTTTGGATGAAATGACAAGTTTCCGAAATAGCAAAATTATATATGATGACAAATTGACAAGTACCGTTATAATTTTATGATGACAAATTGACAAGTACCGTTATAATTTTATGATGGATCATTTATTGAAAATCCCAGCAATCTCATTTTTTTGCAATAAAGCTAAGAGGAACTTTGAACTCGCCTTCATCACCGAAGAATGAATAATTAAGAGATTCTTTCGATGTACGAAGAGATATATGAATTGACAGAATTACTTACACTGCCAAGTTAGCTCAAGTGGTTAAGGTGTTTGTCTTTCAAACGGAAGGATCCGGGTTCGATTCACGTCGATCATGCAATTTTTTCCTCGCTTGTATCATATTTCTCCTTTTATAACATGATAAACCTTTTATCCTCCCTTTATATGAGATGTAAGAGGTAGATATACATTTTCTTATAGCCATGATGTTTTATATGTCAAAAATTGTTATGCAAAATTTGGTAGATGTCTAAGTCTGTTATTATCTAAGTTTTCTCGTCTCATGAGAGAGCATTCCCCTTTTGTCACTGTTGAGAATCTTCTAAATATCTTTCTTTTGTTTTGTATTTATCATCGATGTATATGCCTATTGTTCGTCGTTTTTGGATTCTACTTACGGCTGTTTTTTTAGCTTCCACTGACTTAAATCATATCTAATAGACGTACATAGAAATTCGTACTGCACTGAGAACGTTTTTAAAAGTAGCAAATTGTAAAATGGCAAGTTTGAAATTAATATACATAACAAGATTATCATTCCAAAAATTACGAAAATACAATAAAGTCGAATAAAAATTTTGGCAACTCTGATACCCAGTCGGATTCGAACCAGCACCCATATTTCTATTAGGGTCATGGTTTCTGATTTATGTTCAGTGTCTTAACCACTACACTACGAAGGCCCAATAAGAAAAGGTGTTAATTATTACGAGTTGAAAACGCTTTAGAGAAACCTGGCAAAGGGAAATCATTCCTACAAGAAGTGGAAAAAATGTAAACATTCAATTTAATGACTTTTTAAAAGGATATCCTCTTCTGTCGTGAATAATGTAGCGGAGAGAATGAAGCAGTACAATTATAATATGATCACAATTGGAATCCAAAAATCACAATGGCTTTCTATCATTCTAGAACGATACTTTTCTGTAATAAGAGAATTGTGCATGTTAATAAAGTATACTAAATTTTTCTGTCTTTAATCTGATCATATTACCATGATATACCTTGCTTAAGTAAGAATTGCGTTGATACGATGACTGTTCGTTTCCCAATCTTAACATAGGGCATTTTTCTCTATCCCATGGCATATCTTTCTCCCATGTTGATTGGTCTCCATCTCTAATCACAGCGGTCAAATGTACACTTCCTTATCACTTCACAACGTTTTCCCTCTCTAAATGCGTGTACAGATGAATAGTGATATTTATAGGAAACATTCAAATAAAGTCCTTTCAACGTCCGTAACTGACGTATCCATAGGGGACGGGGGTCGTAAACTAAAAACACAAGCAGCTGAAGAGATATCCGATGAAACAAACGAAACATGCATATTAAGGAAATCACAGATGCTTCTGATTTTTACATCCTTCGTAAAAGACTCTAAGAAGAGCGTTCCAACTCTTTGCTTTTAAACCAATTTTAATGGACCAGACACGTGTTTCGGCTAGTAAATCCTCATCAGTGATGCTTCCAGCCAAAGTGATTTTCAGATGCAGCCAAAATTCCTTTCGGTAGCGTCTTTAGAATTTCTTTATTTGAATTTAAATGTGTGCATTTACTTTGCAAAGAGAGCGCGGCTCCAAATTTCCTGTAGGGTCGGTTCAGTAGCAAAGTGAAATAAAATCTGTGACCAAAAAAGCATTGGAGGGATAACCTCCCTTATTTCGTTGCTTGGTTTGGATGAAATGACAAGTTTCCGAAATAGCAAAATTATATATGATGACAAATTGACAAGTACCGTTATAATTTTATGATGACAAATTGACAAGTACCGTTATAATTTTATGATGGATCATTTATTGAAAATCGCAGCAATCTCATTTTTTTTGCAATAAAGCTAAGAGGAACACTGAACTCGCCTTCATCACCGAAGAATGAATAATTAAGAGATTCTTTCGATGTACGAAGAGATATATGAATTGACAGAATTATTTACACTGCCAAGTTAGCTCAAGTGGTTAAGGTGTTTGTCTTTCAAACGGAAGGATCCGGGTTCGATTCACGTCGATCATGCAATTTTTTCCTCGCTTGTATCATATTTCTCCTTTTATAACATGATAAACCTTTTATCCTCCCTTTATATGAGATGTAAGAGGTAGATATACATTTTCTTATAGCCATGATGTTTTATATGTCAAAATTTGTTATGCAAAATTTGTCAGATGTCTAAGTCTGTTATTATCTAAGTTTTCTAGTCTCATGAGAGTGCATTCCCCTGTTGTCACTGTTGAGAATCTTCTAAATATCTTTCTTTTGTTTTGTATTTATCATCGATGTATATGCCTATTGTTCGTCGTTTTTGGATTCTACTTACGGCTGTTTTTTAGCTTCCACTGACTTAAGGGGGTTCGAGTATCGTTATTTTGACACTGTTTGAATGGTCAAACTAACTTTATTTTTTCTCTAAACTAAAAATCTATCTTCAGATATTCTAAAATGTATAAAATATATGCACCGTGCAGGGCATCTTTAGGGTCTAATACTTGAACAAAGTCGGGCACTCTTAGTGGAAAATCATATTTTGCCCAAATGTTGAGTATATCCAGGGAAAACTGAATAAATTTAAATGAATATAAGGTATCTAAAGTCAAATTTTCTAATGGAAAAGAATTGTTTAAGAACTGCAGGTACTTATTATTAGCAGTAGAAGACAAGACAGTTATAATATTTTGAGAAATAGCAATGAAATGGTAAAAAATGTCCCAATTTGCGGGCTAATATTTATTCTAATTCATTCTGTTTGTTTCACGCATTCTGATTGGTTCACAGGATTTTTACAAGCATGTACAACGACGATATACATGCCGCAAACCGACTCACTTGACATACTTTAAAATGTATTCCTACGTAAATCTGCACGTTACAAGCTTTAGCGCACTTTTTGCGTATGACGTCATGCTTCCCTTTGTTCTTCGACCCTGTGACGTCATACTGTGACGTAAAACTACAAGGTATGAGCTTGTAAATGGCGTTCTCCACATGTAAACAACTAAGCAAGTAAGTTTATTATTGATTACACTTTGATGTTTCGCCATTGTAATAAATACGAAGCAGTTGTATTTCATATTTTGCAGCGCAATAATTTCTGTTGGTCGTTGTTAGTCCTCCGTAGCAACTTCGCCTCTAAAGCGATAAATGAGACCCTTTGAGGGGTATAAAAAGCTAAAATATGTCACATGAATTAGAATAGGGATAAACGTAATGTGTTTTGTTGTTCCGACAGGTATATGTTGGATATACTGTTGGAAACATACGTTATACCGTCGAGGACAAGCCCCGACGGTATAACTGCGTTTCCAACAGTATATCCAACATATACCTGTCGGAACAACAAAACACAGTACGTTTATTCCCTAAATGTCAAAATATGCCAGAGACTATATTCATATGCCCTTTAATTAAAGGAAACACCCTGCAAGGTAACTTTCTCGTCATTTACATGTTTTGAGGGTGAAACAATTTATAAGTATACCAAATTCTAAGGAGTTTCGACCATAATTTTTAAAGATATTGTAAATTTAAATACAAAAATGCTATATTTTAAGCCAAAAATGCGTATAAAATCTGTATGACAAACAAAAAAGTTCTAATATTTGAAGGATTATTATTCAAACATGATTAAATATTTGTTAAACAAACTATTTTAAACATCTGCAATTAATTAAGGCAATACAACGTCATTCTTAGATATTTTGGTAATTAGTGATGACGTCACGCGATACCCGAACCACCTTAAATCATATCTAAGAGACGTACATAGAAATTCGTACGGCATTGAGAACGTTTTTAAAAGTAGCAAATTGTAAAATGGCAAGTTTGAAATTAATATACATAACAAGATTATCATTCCAAAAATTACGAAAATACAATAAAGTCGAATAAAAATTTTGGCAATTCTGATACACAGTTGGATTCGAACCAGCATCCATTTTCTACTGTGGTCATGGTTTCTGATTTATGATCAGTGTCTTAACCACTACACTACGAAGGCCCAATAAGAAAAGGTGTTAATTATTTCGAGTTGAAAACGCTTTAGAGAATCCTGGCGAAGGGAAATCATTCCTACAAGAAGTGGAAAAAATGTAAACATTCAATTTAATTACTTTTTTAAAGGATATTCTCTTCAGTCGAGAATAATGTAGCGGAGAGAATGAAGCAGTAAAATTATTATTAGATCACAATTGCAATCCAAAAATGACAATGGCTTTCTATCATTCTAGAACGATACTTTTCTGTAATAAGAGAATATTGCATGTTAATAAAGTTCACTAAATTTTTCTGTCTTTAATCTGATCATATTACCATAATATACCTTGCTTAAGTAAGAGTTGCTTTGATATAACGACTGTTCGTTTCCCAATCTTAGCATAGGGCATTTTCTCTATCCCATGACATATCTTTCCCCCATGTTGATTGGCCTCCATATCTGATCACAGCGGTCAAATGTACACTTACTTATTACTTCACAACGTTTTCCCTCTCTAAATGCGTGTACATATGAATAGTGATATTTATAGGAAACATTCAAATAAAGTCCGTTTTCCCTCTCTAAATGCGTGTACAGATGAATAGTGATATTTATAGGAAACATTCAAATAAAGTCCTTTCAACGTCCGTAACTGACGTATCCATAGGAGACGGGGGTCGTAAACTAAAAACACAAGCAGCTGAAGAGATATCCGATGAAACAAACGAAACATGCATATTAAGGAAATCACAGATGCTTCTGAGTTTTACATCCTTCGTAAAAGACTCTAAGAAGAGCGTTCCAACTCTTTGCTTTTAAACCAATTTTAATGGACCAGACACGTGTTTCGGCTAGTAAATCCTCATCAGTGATGCTTCCAGCCAAAGTGATTTTCAGATGCAGCCAAAATTCCTTTCGGTAGCGCCTTTAGGTTTTCTTTATTTGAATTTAAATGTGTGCATTTACTTTGCAAAGAGAGCGCGGCTCCAAATTTCCTGTAGGGTCGATTCAGTAGCAAAGTTAAATAAAATCTGTGACCAAGAAAGCATTGGAGGGATAACCTCCCTTATTTCGTTGCTTGGTTTGGATGAAATGACAAGTTTCCGAAATAGCAAAATTATATATGATGACAAATTGACAAGTACCGTTATAATTTTATGATGACAAATTGACAAGTACCGTTATAATTTTATGATGGATCATTTATTGAAAATCCCAGCAATCTCATTTTTTTGTAATAAAGCTAAGAGGAACTTTGAACTCGCCTTCATCACCGAAGAATAAATAATTAAGAGATTCTTTCGATGTACGAAGAGGTATATGAATTGACAGAATTACTTACACTGCCAAGTTAGCTCAAGTGGTTAAGGTGTTTGTCTTTCAAACGGAAGGATCCGGGTTCGATTCACGTCGATCATGCAATTTTTTCCTCGCTTGTATCATATTTCTCCTTTTATAACATGATAAACTTTTTATCCTCCCTTTATATGAGATGTAAGAGGTAGATATACATTTTCTTATAGCCATGATGTTTTATATGTCAAAAATTGTTATGCAAAATTTGGCAGATGTCTAAGTCTGTTATTATCTAAGTTTTCTCGTCTCATGAGAGTGCATTCCCCTGTTGTCACTGTTGAGAATCTTCTAAATATCTTCTAAATAGCCAAGTTCGATCAATTTCGGTTGATCGTTTCTTCAACGAATTCTAAAATTTCTGTTATCAAAATTTCCTGAAATTTCTAAAACGTGGGTCCTGTAGCATCATATCCCACCCATCCTGCTAAGTCTTTCGGTACGCTTTTTCGACATAGTAACTTTCATACTTTTTTGGCATATTACATTGTTTAGATTTTAGGATCACTGACGAGGGTTGAGTACCCGAAACGTGCATGTCTGGTCCATGTTGCCAATTTATCTGTTCTTAAATGATGCTATTCAATTTGAAGACGTTTACATTTCTTTTGTTTTGTATTTATCATCGATGTATATGCCTATTGTTTGTCGTTTTTGGATTCTACTTACGGCTGTTTTTTAGCTTCCACTGACTTAAATCATTTCTAAGAGACGTACATAGAAATTCGTACTGCATTGAGAACGTTTTTAAAAGTAGCAAATTGTAAAATGGCAAGTTTGAAATTAATATACATAACAAGATTATCATTCCAAAAATTACGAAAATACAATAAAGTCGAATAAACATTTTGGCAACTCTGATACCCAGTCAGATTCGAACCAGCACCCATACTTCTACTAGGGTCATAGTTTCTGATTTATGTTCAGTGTCTGAACCACTACACTACGAAGGCCCAATAAGAAAAGGTGTTAATTATTACGAGTTGAAAACGCTTTAGAGAAACCTGGCAAAGGGAAATCATTCCTACAAGAAGTGGAAAAAATGTAAACATTCAATTTAATGACTTTTTTTAAAGGATATTCTCTTCTGTCGTGAATAATGTAGCGGAGAGAATGAAGCAGTACAATTATAATATGATCAAAATTGGAATCCAAAAATGACAATGGCTTTCTATCATTCTAGAACGATACTTTTCTGTAATAAGAAAATTGTGCATGTTAATAAAGTATACTAAATTTTTCTGTCTTTAATCTGATCATATTACCATGATATACCTTGCTTAAGTAAGAATTGCTTTGATACAACGACTGTTCGTTTCCCAATCTTAACATGGGGCATTTTTCTCTATCCCATGGCATATCTTTCTCCCATGTTGATTGGTCCCCATCTCTGAATACAGCGGTCAAATGTACACTTCCTTATCACTTCACAACGTTTTCCCTCTCTAAATGCGTGTACAGATGAATAGTGATATTTATAGGAAACATTCAAATAAAGTCCTTTCAACGTCCGTAACTGACGTATCCATAGGGGACGGGGGTCGTAAACTAAAAACACAAGCAGCTGAAGAGATATCCGATGAAACAAACGAAACATGCATATTAAGGAAATCACAGATGCTTCTGATTTTTACATCCTTCGTAAAAGACTCTAAGAAGAGTGTTCCAACTCTTTGCTTTCAAACCAATTTTAATGGACCAGACACGTGTTTCGGCTAGTAAATCCTCATCAGTGATGCTTCCAGCCAAAGTGATTTTCAGATGCAGCCAAAATTCCTTTCGGTAGCGTCTTTAGGTTTTCTTTATTTGAATTTAAATGTGTGCATTTACTTTGCAAAGAGAGCGCGGCTCCAAATTTCCTGTAGGGTCGGTTCAGTAGCAAAGTTAAATAAAATCTGTGAACAAAAAAGCATTGGAGGGATAACCTCCCTTATTTCGTTGCTTGGTTTGGATGAAATGACAAGTTTCCGAAATAGCAAAATTATATATGATGACAAATTGACAAGTACCGTTATAATTTTATGATGACAAATTGACAAGTACCGTTATAATTTTATGATGGATCATTTATTGAAAATCCCAGCAATCTCATTTTTTTGCAATAAAGCTAAGAGGAACTTTGAACTCGCCTTCATCACCGAAGAATGAATAATTAAGAGATTCTTTCGATGTACGAAGAGATATATGAATTGACAGAATTATTTACACTGCCAAGTTAGCTCAAGTGGTTAAGGTGTTTGTCTTTCAAACGGAAGGATCCGGGTTCGATTCACGTCGATCATGCAATTTTTTCCTCGCTTGTATCATATTTCTCCTTTTATAACATGATAAACCTTTTATCCTCCCTTTATATGAGATGTAAGAGGTAGATATACATTTTCTTATAGCCATGATGTTTTATATGTCAAAAATTGTTATGCAAAATTTGGTAGATGTCTAAGTCTGTTATTATCTAAGTTTTCTCGTCTCATGAGAGAGCATTCCCCTTTTGTTACTGTTGAGAATCTTCTAAATATCTTTCTTTTGTTTTGTATTTATCATCGATGTATATGCCTATTGTTCGTCGTTTTTGGATTCTACTTACGGCTGTTTTTTTAGCTTCCACTGACTTAAATCATATCTAATAGACGTACATAGAAATTCGTACTGCACTGAGAACGTTTTTAAAAGTAGCAAATTGTAAAATGGCAAGTTTGAAATTAATATACATAACAAGATTATCATTCCAAAAATTACGAAAATACAATAAAGTCGAATAAAAATTTTGGCAACTCTGATACCCAGTCGGATTCGAACCAGCACCCATATTTCTATTAGGGTCATGGTTTCTGATTTATGTTCAGTGTCTTAACCACTACACTACGAAGGCCCAATAAGAAAAGGTGTTAATTATTACGAGTTGAAAACGATTTAGAGAAACCTGGCAAAGGGAAATCATTCCTACAAGAAGTGGAAAAAATGTAAACATTCAATTTAATGACTTTTTAAAAGGATATCCTCTTCTGTCGTGAATAATGTAGCGGAGAGAATGAAGCAGTACAATTATAATATGATCACAATTGGAATCCAAAAATGACAATGGCTTTCTATCATTCTAGAACGATACTTTTCTGTAATAAGAAAATTGTGCATGTTAATAAAGTATACTAAATTTTTCTGTCTTTAATCTGATCATATTACCATGATATACCTTGCTTAAGTAAGAATTGCGTTGATACGATGACTGTTCGTTTCCCAATCTTAACATAGGGCATTTTTCTCTATCCCATGGCATATCTTTCTCCCATGTTGATTGGTCTCCATCTCTAATCACAGCGGTCAAATGTACACTTCCTTATCACTTCACAACGTTTTCCCTCTCTAAATGCGTGTACAGATGAATAGTGATATTTATAGGAAACATTCAAATAAAGTCCTTTCAACGTCCGTAACTGACGTATCCATAGGGGACGGGGGTCGTAAACTAAAAACACAAGCAGCTGAAGAGATATCCGATGAAACAAACGAAACATGCATATTAAGGAAATCACAGATGCTTCTGATTTTTACATCCTTCGTAAAAGACTCTAAGAAGAGCGTTCCAACTCTTTGCTTTTAAACCAATTTTAATGGACCAGACACGTGTTTCGGCTAGTAAATCCTCATCAGTGATGCTTCCAGCCAAAGTGATTTTCAGATGCAGCCAAAATTCCTTTCGGTAGCGTCTTTAGAATTTCTTTATTTGAATTTAAATGTGTGCATTTACTTTGCAAAGAGAGCGCGGCTCCAAATTTCCTGTAGGGTCGGTTCAGTAGCAAAGTGAAATAAAATCTGTGACCAAAAAAGCATTGGAGGGATAACCTCCCTTATTTCGTTGCTTGGTTTGGATGAAATGACAAGTTTCCGAAATAGCAAAATTATATATGATGACAAATTGACAAGTACCGTTATAATTTTATGATGACAAATTGACAAGTACCGTTATAATTTTATGATGGATCATTTATTGAAAATCGCAGCAATCTCATTTTTTTGCAATAAAGCTAAGAGGAACACTGAACTCGCCTTCATCACCGAAGAATGAATAATTAAGAGATTCTTTCGATGTACGAAGAGATATATGAATTGACAGAATTATTTACACTGCCAAGTTAGCTCAAGTGGTTAAGGTGTTTGTCTTTCAAACGGAAGGATCCGGGTTCGATTCACGTCGATCATGCAATTTTTTCCTCGCTTGTATCATATTTCTCCTTTTATAACATGATAAACCTTTTATCCTCCCTTTATATGAGATGTAAGAGGTAGATATACATTTTCTTATAGCCATGATGTTTTATATGTCAAAATTTGTTATGCAAAATTTGGCAGATGTCTAAGTCTGTTATCATCTAAGTTTTCTCGTCTCATGAGAGTGCATTCCCCTGTTGTCACTGTTGAGAATCTTCTAAATATCTTTCTTTTGTTTTGTATTTATCATCGATGTATATGCCTATTGTTCGTCGTTTTTGGATTCTACTTACGGCTGTTTTTTAGCTTCCACTGACTTAAATCATATCTAAGAGACGTACATAGAAATTCGTACTGCATTGAGAATGTTTTTAAAAGTAGCAAATTGTAAAATGGCAAGTTTGAAATTAATATACATAACAAGATTATCATTCCAAAAATTACGAAAATACAATAAAGTCGAATAAAAATTTTGGCAACTCTGATACCCAGTCGGATTCGAACCAGCACCCATATTTCTACTAGGGTCATGGTTTCTGATTTATGTTCAGGGTCTTAACCACTACACTACGAAGGCCCAATAAGAAAAGGTGTTAATTATTACGAGTTGAAAACGCTTGAGAAACCTGGCAAAGGGAAATCATTCCTACAAGAAGTGGAAAAAATGTAAATATTCAATTTAATGCATTTTTTAAAGGATATTCTCTTCTGTCGTGAATAATGTAGCGGAGAGAATGAAGCAGTACAATTATAATATGATCACAATTGGAATCCAAAAATGACAATGGCTTTCTATCATTCTAGAACGATACTTTTCTGTAATAAGAAAATTGTGCATGTTAATAAAGTATACTAAATTTTTCTGTCTTTAATCTGATCATATTACCATGATATACCTTGCTTAAGTAAGAATTGCGTTGATACAATGACTGTTCGTTTCCCAATCTTAACATAGGGCACTTTTCTCTATCCCATGGTATATCTTTCTCCCATGTTGTTTGGTCTCCATCTCTGATCACAGCGGTCAAATGTACACTTCCTTATCACTTCACAACGTTTTCCCTCTCTAAATGCGTGTACAGATGAATAGTGATATTTATAGGAAACATTCAAATAAAGTCCTTTCAACGTCCGTAACTGACGTATCCATAGGGGACGGGGGTCGTAAACTAAAAACACAAGCAGCTGAAGAGATATCCGATGAAACAAACGAAACATGCATATTAAGGAAATCACAGATGCTTCTGATTTTTACATCCTTCGTAAAAGACTCTAAGAAGAGTGTTCCAACTCTTTGCTTTCAAACCAATTTTAATGGACCAGACACGTGTTTCGGCTAGTAAATCCTCATCAGTGATGCTTCCACCCAAAGTGATTTTCAGATGCAGCCAAAATTCCTTTCGGTAGCGTCTTTAGGTTTTCTTTATTTGAATTTAAATGTGTGCATTTACTTTGCAAAGAGAGCGCGGCTCCAAATTTCCTGTAGGGTCGATTCAGTAGCATAGTTAAATAAAATCTATGACCAAAAAAGCATGGAGGGATAACCTCCCTTATTTCGCTGCTTGGTTTGCATGAAATGACAAGTTTCCGAAATAGTAAAATAATATATATGATGACAAATTGACAAGTACCGTTATAATTATATGATGACAAATTGACAAGTACCGTTATAATTTTATGATGGATCATTTATTGAAAATCCTTGCAATCTCATTTTTTTGCAATAAAGCTAAGAGAAACTTTGAACACGACTTCATCACCTAAGAATGAATAATTAAGAGATTCTTTTGATATACGAATGGATATATGAATTGACAGAATTACTCACACTGCCAAGTTGGCTCAAGTGGTTAAGGTGTTTGTCTTTCAAACAGAAGGATCCGGGTTCGATTCACGTCAATCATGCAATTTTTTCCTCGCTTGTATCATATTTCTCCTTTTATAACATGATAAACTTTTTATCCTACCTTTATATGAGATCTAAGAGGTAGATATACATTTTCTTATAGCCATGATGTTTTATATGTCAAAAATTCTGATGCAAAATTTGGCAGATGTCTAAGTCTGTTATTATCTAAGTTTTCTCGTCTCATGAGAGTGCATTCCCCTGTTGTCACTGTTGAGAATCTTCTAAATATTTTTCTTTTGTTTTGTATTTATCATCGATGTATATGCCTATTGTTCGTCGTTTTTGGATTCTACTTACGGCTGTTTTTAAGCATCCACTGACTTAAATCATATCTAAGAGACGTACATAGAAATTCTTACTGCATTGAGAACGTTTTTAAAAGTAGCAAATTGTAAAATGGCAAGTTTGAAATTAATATACATAACAAGATTGGCATTCCAAAAAATACGAAAATACAATAAAAGCGAATAAAAATTTTGGCAATTCTGCTACCCAGTCGGATTCGAACCAGCACCCATTTTTTCTACTTGGGTCATGGTCTCTGATTTCTGTTCAGTGTCATAACCCCTACACTACGAAGGCCTAATAAGAAATGGTGTTAATTATAACGAGTTGAAAACGCTTTAGAGAAACCTGGCAAAGGGAAATCATTCCTACAAGAAGTGGAAAAAAAATGTAAACATTCAATTTAATGACTTTTTAAAAGGATATTCTCTTCTGTCGTGAATAATGTAGCGGAGAGAATGAAGGAGTACAATTATAATTTGATCACAATTGGAATCCAAAAATGACAATGGCTTTCTATCATTCTAGAACAATACTTTTCAGTAATAACATGTTAATAAAGTTCACTAAATTTTTGTATCCTTAATCTAATCATAATACCACAATACACATTGCTGAAGTAGGAAAACGCGTTTAAGCATTTGTTGCTTTGATAGGACGAAGAGTTTTGTAGAGTTGCTCGTTTTCCAATCTTAACATGTCATTTCTGTCTATCCCATGACATCAATCGGAACGGTTGCGAACTCAGGAATGAACAACATTCCGAAGCGAGACCAGGTGCCCGGGGTGAGTCAGCGTCTCCTGATTGCATGCAACAACCGATGATGTTTTCTGGTCCCAATCTCTTATCACATTGGTGAAACTACAGTATCAACCCAACCTTGTTTTCCCCAAACGCATGTGAAGATGAATAGGGACACATATAGGAAATTTCAAATTAAGATAGAACACCCCTAAGGTCTCGGATTCTCATTTTTCCTAAATTACAACTTTTACAATATTTTCATTTTCATATTTTCAAAGATTATGTTTAACCTGATATACAAACAAAATATAATATGTGGTTTCATGACCATACCGAAGACTTAAGCCGTTTGAACTTTAACATTGGACCCTATGGGAAAAGTTAGAAAAATCCTTTTTAAGAGGTGATAAAATGTAATTATAATAGTTTCTTTTCCCAAAACCATATTAGTTTGATAATCTGAACAACATTCTGAAGAGAAACAATTGGGTATCCAGGCAAACATTATCAACAATTCTGACCTGAGGGATACTCTTCCCCTTAAAGTCCTTTCAACACCCGTAACAAACGTATAGAGGGAGGATGTATTGGATTGTCAATTAAAAGCAAACACACAAAAGATGATTAATCAAACGTTTTTATTGTCGAAGTCCCTTTTTCTCGTCTCATGATAGTGTGTTCCGCTGTTCTCATTGTTGAGGATCTTCTCAATAACTTTGTTTTGTATTATCATTTTTATTTTTAGAGTCTACTAACGGCTCATCTACTTTTACTTTCCACCATTAATATATAATTACGTGTATTTTAAACTCTATTATCATTAAAATAAGCGAAAAACGCAGAAAATTTCCGTTAGAACTATTTTTAAAGGGGCATTGTTCCTTGGTTAGATTATTTTTCGATTAACTATTTTGTAATTCTTGATAGGATATGGTTTTGTCCATATTTGTCATTTCATCACTGAGGATTGCTTACATCTTCTCACCTCAACACATGCACTGCGAAAATCTTCACGTATGAAACAAAGGAGGGAATCTCCAACAAGACTCGGTTGAAATACCCATTTGATGTAGTTATTATTTCATCTAGAAAGCACCCATTCAAACTTAGACAATTTAATGTCTTTATCTAACCCTCAACCTTCTTTCACAGTGTAGGAACGCTTATGTCCACGACCAGTAACTTGTACTAAGCATATTTGATTGGTACCATACATATACAATAAACACCTTTCAATTTGAATTTTATTGACTAGAATTACCGAAACCCTATAAGTATATTCTCAAGTGTTAAAATTATGTTGTTATATACCCTCTATAATCTATAGTTGAGGGAGATTTACTGGTGTGTAAGGTGCCAATAAAATATGATAAGTACAGAATTCTTACAGTGGTTGCATAAAACCGTACAGTTCGTGTTTACTATTTTTTTCATTATTCAAGCTTTAATTCTATAAATACACAATCAAGTTTGTGTTCACGGAGTACTAGGTTATGTAAGATTTCTTAAAATATGGAACTTGTCACAGTGGACTTATCTAGGAACTCAAAAACCACAATTAAACAATAGAATTTCACTGTATTCCATTGATTATATTCTTTAAGTTGCCTATTCAAGGCAATCTTATTCAATTAGATCACGAAGTACTACCTGCCTATGAGGTATCAGTCTTAAGGAAATATTCTATACTGAATCTATAGCAGTTTACCTTCTTGTGTTTACGCGATAGATGGATATTAAATTGGCACATAAAAATTTCGCTTCGGAAATCGCAAAAATCTTATTTCGTACAAAAGCGTTCTTACACTGTGTGTTTGGTTTCCCATTTGTCTCGAAGAACATACAATTGTTGTGTATAAAACCGCCTCTGTGTAAGAAGACAGGGGCCAATGAATATCTAAATGGGTATTAAAACATATGGCGTATACAACAATGTATAAAACAATCTGTGCATACAATCACCCGAGGAATCCGATCAACATCAAGAGGGGACAGGTGGATGGAAATGGTAAGGATATCAGTGAATGAAAGTCAAACATAAAATCTGAAACCCTATTCCAAAAACCACAGTCGAAAGTTTTGCGAATTTTGGAAAAATACAAAACAGAATTTCCCCATATAATATGCACAGCAAGTCTCTAATTGTAATGACTTCATCAGCTTCAGAATAATTATCGCTATATTTACCTATGATAGACAGAACATGTAGCATTTTCAGTGCCTTGTTCATGCTCATTCTGTATAAGCGTTGGCATGTACTTCTTTATCTTATCTAGAACGCACCTATTCGTATTTGATATCCGGTTTTCAAGTACTCTCTATTGATAAAATATAAATTTATGCAATTTGAATGTATTGGACTAAAAACGAATATACAGTAGAGTATATTCCTTGATTTGATGTTTTAATTTCTTTTCAGCGGAAAAGACTAAAATGGATGCAATGTTTCATTTTTTGTTTCTAGTGATTTTGATGTCAAAAAATCTCCAAGCTGTACCAAAAGCAATAGTAGCAGCAGATGACATCGAAAACCTTGTTTCAATGGTTACAGACTTAAAAACTGACATTAGTAATCTCAGGCAAAGAGTTGATGAGTTAGAGAATCACCAGGAAGCGATTGAAAAGGAACTCCAGAGATGCAAATTGAACACAGAGAATATATATGATAAGGAGAACATGACTGATTTATCTGAAATCAACAGGAATCATTCTTTGATAACTTTGAAAATGGAAGAAGAAGAAGGTATGAAATTCGGTTCTTTATTTTGAATGATACCTCTGATACTTAACATTCACGATTCTGAATTCATTTCTTGATTCTATTTTTATTTTTTAATGAGATATGAAATATGACAAATATGAAAAAAAAACATATCCCTATTATGAAGTACAAAATCGTTAATCCAAAAATCATCTAACCACAAAACCAGGATAAAACCAGAACCAAGGCAAAGGAACAGAAATAAACTTATCTGTCGCTATATAGATTTTATTGGACATATGTTAATTCTTGCAACAAATTTCTCCGGACAAATTAAATGAAATTTTGAGTTAAGAAAATACGTTGGTCTATAATCAAACTAAAAGCAGATTCGACATTTTCAATCTGTTATTCAATTCATGCTCAGGAGTGCAAGGCCCATTTGTTCCTCTTGTCTGAAAGATCTGTTGTTGTCATTTGTCGGCTTTCTGTTTTAAATAATTTATTATTATGAGAGAATTAGGTTATACATATCTTGTTGTTGGTTTAAGAAAGATCTTTCCCTCTTTTCACATTTGTCGCACCATTGGAATTCTTAGATGTCCTTTGCTGTCTAAATTCTCTCCGTCAAATGTCAAAGATACAAATGCGAAACAAATAGCACACATTGATAAAGTATACCTTTTGTAAACCTTTGATTGATTCTGATGTCTGGTACACATTATTCTTAAATATCTGTCCAGAGGACAACTCTCTGGCAGCAGAGATATGAGACCTCGTGTTTCTTTCTTCATTCATTTCATGTTAGAAAGAGTAAGAAAAAGTTTCTTTAAATTTTAAATTAATTTCTAAATTCTCCTACATACAGGTATTTCAAATGAAGATCTGCCTGATGATTACATAGGATTTATGGTAAGGAAGATACCAACTCAACAGCATCTTAGTCGTCATCAAGTGATTGAATTCGATGATGTGATAAACAATTTTGGAAATTGTTACGACACAAATTTCCATTTCTTTAACGCACCAAAACCAGGTTTATATTATTTTACATGTACATTGACTTCTTACCAAACGGAAGGGCTGAACTTTGAATTGGCAAAAAACGGCGCATTGGTGGTAAAAGGATATGCAGCAGATACGGAACAAAGCGTCTGTGCCACTGTCTCGGCTTACTTACATCTGGAGAAAAATGACAAAGTGTGGATTAGAAATGGGGATAATTCTATCGATAGCGATAAAAAGGTGTATGGGAATTACTATTCTTCATTTCTCGGCTTTAAAGTACAATGAAGCAGTTTTTCCTCAACTGAAATTAAATCAAAATAAGGAAGCAGCATACTAGCTTAGATTCGGCGTATTTGCTTAGTTATATTTTCATTAAAAAGCTTTATTTATAAGTAAATAAAATAAGATATATACCTTTTGAAACAATGATCTTGGTCAACTTTAATTTAACATGATTTTGGTTGAAATATATGTGATATTTGTATAAATCTGTAAATTTTATCTTTTTTCCCTGTTTAATCTATTATCGGACAAAAAGTCAAACACTAACCCTGAAATCAGAATTTAACAAAAATACTATTAATAAGCATACAATTTCATGAAAGAAAAGTACAAACCAAATTAAGAAAAAACAACTTAACTGCCAGAGACGGTGAATCCCCAATGACGAAGAGATGTGCCCGAGAAGAGCAATCATCTTCTGTTTCCTGCAATTCCTGTCACTTCAGCCATGCAGAACAAACCAAAATCAATGAATTTGTTCTATTAGGTGTATTTGCATGGTACTAGCCTAAAAATTTTTTTTAAACTTTTGGACAACGATATTTTATCTTTTTTTATATTTTCATTGTTCGTCCAAACAATTTTCAATGACAATATTCAGCCGCTCATGAAAATAAACCTTTACTAAACAGTATCTCGGTTCTTCGGCTTATTCTCATGACGAAGTCACTGTAGTTTGAGCTCTAGAATAGCGTATCAGTTGCGACAAGTAAGAATATGAAATCATTGCCGTCCTAAGTCAATACCGGTTGCCCATTGGTCTCGTTGGTTTATGTGTGGTCTTTTGTGTTTCATGTTTCTATGGTGTGAGTTCCTTGTCTCTTTGCGTCTCTTTCTGTGGGTGTCTGCTCTGTGTTTTTGTATTGGGTGTTTAGAGGTTTTGCTGTGGGTACTGCAACCGAATGTTGTTGGAGATCCCCTCCTTTTCCTTATGCATCCGTACGTGCCAAAAAAAAAAGAAAATCGTAGCGACGTCTTTGTTTTCACCTTAAGTGAAAGATTACATGACCATCTTAAAGAAGAGAGAATAAATTGCTCATCCGTCTTCAGTCAATTCAGTATTCATAGTCTCGGACAAAAGTATGATATGGAGGATGTCATTTGTATTTTGCATTTAGTGATTGATTCATAATAGATAAGAGGACGTCTATCTCTCCAAGCCACGGTCTTTGAATAATTAATGATTGTTTTCAAAATGAATTCCAATGGATACATTAGTTGAAAATATATGGTTCATGTAGTAATCTCGATGTAAATATTTCTGATTTTGTTATGAAGTAGTACATTTATACAACTGTAAGAAAGAGTTGTTTCTCTTTGGTCATTTTGAATTAATTTATAGAAAAACTATGACTGCATTGAAAAACTGTAATAAATATCGAAGGAACATCCATCAATTATTCAGTCTAAAAGTCGAGAAAGTGAGGCAAAATTAAAAGATTTTCCATTTGAACATTTGCGAACACCGGAATAAACAATAGTTCGAAGTGATACCAGGTGTTCGGGGACAGTCAGCGTCTCCAGTTTTAATGCAACACCCGTCGCAACAGTTCCATGAAACCTTGTCAAACTCGGTGATTTTCTATATGTACTTATTGATGTACAAATCAGGTAAAGATGTCTTGGTTGGTGATGTTGACAGCCATTCAATCGCAATCGAGAATTCACTGATCATTCTGGAAAGAGGGATCTCATATGCTTTTATGAGCTAATAAACAAAGGGAAATTAATTATGTGGAAAGTGAAATCATGACACTTGTCATACAGTCAGTTATTCATATGACCGTTTGAGTCGAAAGATAGAGGTATATCCAAGTTCGAAGCTGACCTGTCGCTCTTGGTTGATCTCTAATTCATGAGGATGCTCCTTACAATTCGGATTATTGATGTACAACATGTCATCTATGTAACCTGTAGGTAAAATTGAACTGAACTGAGATACGAGGTGCTTTCGCCAAGTGAAGAGCAAGGTCTGGATATAAAAAGCTAAATAAAAGAAACTAACTGTTTTAGATAAAATACAATTAGGACCATGTACATCCGTAAAGCTTTTTTTTTCTTTTCGATAAAGAAATGGTGAGAAAGGCGAAAGGATAATTTGGGAAAAAATCTGCGATAGGACTACAGGAACCATGTCCTGGCTACAGCGGAACATAACCACAGATTATAACAAACAAAGTACATCAGACAAAACAAATAAACAACTGGAGACTGTGGTCAGTGCAGGGTAGTGTTGTTGGAGATATGTTCTACATTGTCCAATTGACAATGTATTTTTGAATCTCAAATTTTTTAAATTATCTGAGTTTAGGGTGTGAAGTCTTCTTTTATTTACGTTGATGTAAAGTTAATATTTATTAAGATTCTTACATGTGTTTAATTATTAGTAGTAACCCACAGAAAGTCATTATTCATAGAACATTTTGTTTGCCTAAAACACAAGCTGCAAGCATAAAATGGTCAATTAAGGACAGCAACGTAACTCCAACCCATTTCTCATGGGCAAGAAACATCTTAATTCTTTAGTTATATGTGCTCGGAGGAAATCTGACAAACATTTTACATTTTCTGAGATTGACGTATTGAATTATTGACTTACGAGGGGAAGGAAAATAACTTATTTGTCCGAATATGAAGATGATTGGTTGACTCATGGGAATACATAGAGGATCGCTTTATAGATTGAGATTTAGAATGCACATTAATTTGTAAATTAGTCCTCTAATGCAAAAAAATTTGATTCAGATTTTTTTTTAATTATCCGAATGGAAACTACCAAAATACAAGATATGTTTTTCGTTTATTGTCTCACTACCACAGCTGTTTTGATTCATTTTTGTATAGGAAACTATTGTTTTATAAAACAGTCTTTCGTGTGATTCCTTTGTGTTTGATGTTTCTGTGTTGTGCGTTGGCGTTCCTTGTCCCTTGCGCGTCTCTTTTTGTGCTTGTCTGCTTTGTGTTTTTGCATTGGGTGTTTTGGGGTTTTGCCGTGGGTGCTACAACCTGGTGTTGTTGGAGATCCCCTCCTTTGTTTACCTTATTATTTCTTGCATGATGCTATCATAAATATGTTATGTATAGATAGATGAGGAGGAGATCCCCAACATTACGTCATTGTAGTGACAACAGCGGATAGCACCCTCAGGAGACAAGAAAGGGACAAACACACGAAGACAATTACATCCCATAACGGAAACATGAAGGACAACAAAATCTCTACAGAGACACAACATTACGTCATTGTAGTGACAACACCGGATGACTTCCTAAGGAGACGAGAAAAAGAAACAAACACACGAAGACAATTACATCCCATAACGGAAACATGAAGGACAATAAAATCTCCACAGAGACACAATATTACGTCAATGTAGTGACAACAGCGGATGACACCCTCAGGAGACGAGAAAAAAAAAAAAAACAAACACACGAAGACAAATACATCCCATAACTGACACATGAAGGACAACAAAATCTCCACAGAGGCACAACATTAAAACGAAATCCATATTACATGTAAGTGGCGCCACTCAAATGGATTAATGCATCTCCGGACAATTCAAGATGGTTCAAATGAATACCAATACACACACAAATGCTGTCGTGTTATGATCAAGGTATTGAATCTCGAATAAAAAGACTTCCAAAATGTATTCTGACTGCCTTGCTTTCAGTGGACGAAATACAACTGTACATCGATGTCTATGTTAAAATAGGAAATTCCTTCAATAACGTCTTTTCGAGAGTAATCAAAACAGTAAATTTCTGAAATTTGGAAATCTTTTTTTAACTACCTACTTGAAGAATCACGAAAAATTATTAATGTTGGTAAAGTGAATAACAACAATATAATGGAGATCAATACCCGGAGGAGAGTAATTATTTCCTGTGATTTCAAATGTTCTCCATCTTTTACAATATAATTTAATACGGTGAACTGTTTGTCCCTGAGGATATCTTACGCCTAGATTTAGTGCGTCTGTACTAACTTGAAGTATAAATGACTAAATTTAGTTAATTCTACCCACTTAATTTGATTGTTCTATCTCACAGGAATGTCATCAATTCGATTTAGTTGTTTACAGAACCCTCAGATATTCATTCTTTGAATTTCCTCCATTTTTGTCGCATACATTGCTTTGTCGCGCGAATATGGAACATATCATGCTTTATATGTATTAATATTAAGCTTTTGTTTAGATACAGTGTAAGACACAGGCTCTTTTGTAGGACCTTGGCCCGGCACCATAAACTAAGAATTGACTAGATTAAATGTCTCATTATATCATCAAAGTTAACTTTCTTATTTCAAAGTCGAATAGAATGGATGAACTCAGTAATTCAAATTTTCTCTGCTCTGTTACATATGGTATTTTGAGAATTTGACTTGAGTCAATTCTTAGTTAGTGGTGTCGGGCTCTGAATTAATAAGATTAAGAAGTCGTTGACAATAATCAAACAGTTCTTCCGTTAGCCTTTGTCCAAAAGCACCTAGGCAGAGCACGGAGTTCGTATGTTTTTGAGATCCATCGATGTATTCATCTGTGTCTTAAGTTGGCCGCTGCGTTTTGCAGTCCTGATTGTGTGGTCATTTAACACTGAACAATTGTGCATTATTCAAGACCACTTGATAAAGGGTTAACTGGGTTGTGTGTACGTAATTTGAATTTTCACACCATTTGCTAATACGTCGCAGATAAGCATCGATCGCCCATTGGTCTCATAGTTTGTCTTGAGTGTTTTGAGGTCGTAATTGGTGTAACTGGTCTTTTCATGCTTGTTTACTATGAGTTTTCACATAATTACATACGGCTGTTTCAATGGTTTGCTGTTGGTGCTGCAACTGAGTCTTGTTGGAGATCCCCTCCTTAATTTTGATGTTGAGGCAATTACTCTAGAAAGTCACTTTCCAAAGTGACTGTCAAAATAAATGTAAATAATAGATATCTAAACAGCTGCTAAATGTTGGCTATTATACAATTTTGAAATCATTCGGAAAATGCTTTGTATGTAAATTGATTCTCTGATGCACAAATAAAGTGTGAACAAAATATCAGACTGTTTTCTGTCTCCTCTACATGTTATCGTCTCTCATAAAATAAATGTCATTTTGATGCTACAGAACATTTGATTGATAATGTACACGTGAATTGTTCTGTAAAATGGCTTTCGATGCTAGACAAACCTTATTACATGTTATGCTAGACCATTAAATCATTTTAATTTGGAAACTAGAAATGTCTTTCTGCGGTAAATTAATTACACATCCTAAAACACCATTTAATGATCAATCTGTGTTGAAATTAGCATCTGAAGAGATTTTACATGTAACGACAACTTTAAAATGGAGTTCTTTATACATTATTTTGTTATAGTCTCAGCACATCTCATTGTATGGAAAAGACGATGACTACCCATCATTCTTAAAAGATCTGTTTCAGGCCTTGGAATACAAATGCTTTGCATTTTTCTTTGTCTGGTCTACGAAGTAATTAGTTGGATAAGACATTGTTCGTGAATAGATTCGCGAATATAATCATCGTAATTCGTTCTCATTATTCTGAGATTGCCTGTCTAGTCAACAAAGATCCGACAGTTCTGCGTACCTCCATAATCTTTCACAACATGTTTATTTATTACATCTTTATTGCATCTTACATGTAATAGTAAACTGTCCTTCTAAGACAACTTTGGTTTTCTGAAGACAACTTTGGTTTTCTGAAGTTTTTTTACTTACACAGAACGAAGAGCACTAATTAAGAAGACTGATGATTATATAGCATAATTATTGCATTAAATTTGATGCATTAAGAATGTTTAATAGTGAAAGAAACGTTGGACAATCAGAGACTTAATTGTTCAAGTCTGCAAGTGTTTGTGTAGTTGACAAAGCCATAAAATAAATGGAAATTGCTGCAATTGAAGCTAAGTGAATGTCTCTTGTTTACGAGTCTAATTTGATAACGCATTACATCATTTCAACTATAAACTCCTGTTAGCACAAGAAATAATTTTACATTCCGTGGTGATCTTCTTTTTAATACAAAGTTTGAAAATGTGTCCTTGGGCTACCATATTGTTTTACTTCATATCTATTCCCTGATTATTATTCGCGCCCTGATCCAATGTCCGATCTCAGAATTGGTTGGACTTCTAGGCTCGCTTTACAAGCATAGTACATAAAGTTATTTCATAAGCGCTAAAAGAGTTTTTATTTAATCTTAAGTCCTGTGACTTATTTTCTTCTTTTTGATTTAACTTGCGCCTTGGGAAACTTCAGAATTAGGGTTGTGCCTTCGTTATATTTCTTTATTTTTGTTAAGTGTATTTATTACTTCTATCCAGTTCCGTGCGCTAGTGAAATGAATTTGGGCGGCTTATGAAAAGCACTTTGACTGGAAAAGAAGGGAGGGGATCTCCAACAAGACCCTGTTGCAGCACCAATAGCAAAACACCGAAACACCCGATGCAAAAATACAAAAGACGAGCATAGTATGAGACGGAAAAGAGATATACGACATGTAAACATCAAACACAAAAGACTACACATAAATCGACGAGACCAATGGGCAACCGGTGCCGACTTTGGACGGCCATTTGCCACGCAAGTAGCAAATTGTGTGGTTATCCTGGATTACGTGCGCATAACCCTCTCACTTCTCCAATTACCCAGAGGTCTCGAAATTGTGGTGTAAAACGACCTCCTCACTGTAAGATGACCTCACACAAACAAGACCGCAAAACGTAGAGTATCACTGATGAGGATTTAATATCCCAAACACGTCTGGTGCAAAAAAATGGCTTGAAATTTTCTTCAAGAAGGTATAGAGTTGGAACACTTCCGTATTATTTATAACTAGTTCATGGGCTAAAAATATTGCAGATAGCCGTCTGAAGTCGATGCCATTGGTCAAACTCCTCTCATGTGTTGTCCTTTTCCTTGGTTCTGTAGTTTTGGGTATTATTATTTGTCTTATTGCTTCCGGGTGTTTGATGGTCAGGCTGCTTTTTGTTGAATTCTTCGCTAAAATCAATCTTATTGGTAAATAGTTGTTTTTCTGTGATATCTGCAACATGGTCTTATAAGTCATCTTCCCTCTATTCTGAAAACAAATCTAATTTTTTCTATAATTTTCTAAACACGTAAACATCCATTTGCCATCTTTCCTGGTCTAAATCAAGAATAAGTAAAGGGAAACTTTTTTCTCCTTTTTGTATCTTCCCTTTCTACGTTTCCAGGAGGTTTTATAATTTTTAATTTTGCTATCTGAAAAAGAGTTGCTATTTTGAAGATCTAAATATCGCATTTCCCTCTTTTCTAATTTTGCTTGAAATCTAGTCATTGAAGACTTCAGAGTTTCTTTTATCAATATTGCAAGTAGTAATGACACTTCAGATGCGTTTGTCTGACCATTGTTTTGTTTGCCTATGCAATCTTAGCGTCAAGAAGATGTTTTAAGCTAAAATTTTCTACGGAGACGCAAAAATATATATGCTTATATAAGTCATATATTGAGTGATTGCGTAATAAACTATTATATGCAATTACTAAATACAATTGAAAAGTTTTAATTTTCCGTAGAGAGAAGAATCAAGTGCGACTGAAAAGTATGATTTCGTGTAAAGTACAGCACTTACTGTGGAAAAGACATTGTAACAGCAAAACTACAATATACAAATGCTGTTTACATTTGGCAGATTTTGCTTTTAAAGCTTTTTCCAGTAGTCAGATTTTTCATCCTCATTGCATTCTATATTCTTAGAACTATCAAAAACAAAATGAAAATGCTTGAACACTATTGGTTGTAGAAGTAAGGAAACGACCCCCAGCAGCATTCAGTTGCAACACCCACAGCAAAATCTTATACACCCAAATGCGAAAGACACCAAAGAGTCAAGGAAAAACTTCAAATCATAACATGTCTCATGTGACAGAATAATCATCATGATATTACGACTTCAAATTCATATCGTCATTTGAGAACAAATAAATTTGCAACATGGACCAGGCATACACGTTTCTGATCCTCACTTCAAACAATGAAATATGGCCAAAGACACTGGAAGTTTTGTTCAAAAATACCGTTAGACGTGGCAGGATGGATGGGATGTCATGCTACAGGACCCACGTTTTAGAAATTTCAAGAAATTTTGAAAACAAATTTTCGAATGCGTTGATGAAACGATCGACCAAAGTTGATCGAACTTGGCTACATGTGCCCTCGAGGACTCCTGGTCCAACAGCAGTGACACTCGGCAAGTGGTACAGATGTTAAACGTCATCAAATTCAATAGCATCATTTAAGAAGAGATACATTTGCATCAAGGATCAGACATACACGTTTTGGTTACTTAACCCTCGTCAATGATCCTCAACCTAAACAATGTAATTAGTTAGTATGTAAAAATAAAATGCACCGAAAGACGTAGCAGGATGAGTGGGATATAAATAAATGACGCTTTGATGCTACAGAACATATGATTCATGATGTATACGTCCATTGTTCTGTAAAATGGTTTTTCGATGCGTTACACTTTCTCGACTAACCTTATTATATGTTATGCTAGACTATTAAATCATTTTTAATAGTAAAATAGAAATGTCTTTCAGTGGCAAACACATCCTCAAACACTTTTTTTAAAACGATCAATCTCTTTTGAGATTAGGAAATGCTGAGGTTTTACCTGTAATGACAACTAAAATTAGGTTGTTTACTTTGTTTATTGTCTTATCTCATTGTTTGAGAAAGATGAAAACAACCCATCTTTCCTTAAAAGACCTTGAAAATACAAATGCTTTGCATTTTTCTTTGTCTGGTCTACGAAGCAATTAGTTGGATAAGACATTGGTCATGAATAGATTCTCGAATAAAATCATCGTAATTCGTTCTCATTATCCTGATATTACCTGTCTACCCAATAGAGAACCGACAGTTCTGAGTATATCCATCATGTTATCAACATGTTTACTTATTACATCTAAATAGATCGATCCTTTAATTCAAGTTGCTTCTTTACATAATGCTTATTATAAGTGCAATATTTTCATGATATCCCTATCTAAATTCACACAAGAAAATGTAGATGAATGCCATGCCACTAAAGTTGCCATTTGATTCCTTTCTTTTTTCTAGTATTTCTTGGTATAAATATTTATTTATCATCATTCCTTAAATGAATCGATGGCATTATAAAAATAATCCATTTAAACGTTTTACAAACGAATAACAGAAACCAAGTATGTGAATATTCCGAATGGCTTCGTTTATTTCATGACAGATTTTGACTTGCAAGGACCGATTGATATCGAATTCAGTTATTGACTTACAAGGAGGGATGGTCATGAAGGGCAAATTTTGACTTTCAATAGCTGATAGATATTAAGGACAGTTTATGAATTACAAGGAATTAAGTTTTTTTTACATACACAGAATGATAAATACTCATACAACTTGTGGCGTTCAAAGACTGATGACTATATAGCAAAATTATTGACTTGCAAGGAGCGAAGGGCGAAGCCAATTTAATTTAAAGGATCAAGAATTTTATTTCAATAAGAAAACGTACGAATTCCCAATGTTGAATTGTTTGATAAAGGAGGAGAGCCCCTATTGACAACAGAGAAGGCAGGCATAAAAAGAAAGCGAAAGGGACTTGGATGGAACCCCAAATACGACATCAAATATTAAACACAAAATCTACATATAAACCATTAACACCAATAGGCAATCGGTGCCGACTTAGGACGGTCATAAGCCACGTTAGTAGCAGATGTTGTGGTTAGCCGGATTACGAGCGTTTAACCACTTGTCCTGTTACCCCTTGGTCTCGATGGACATACAATTGTGTGTAAAAGTCTCCTCGCTTTGTCATTATCACACAAATAATCCAGACAACAAAACGCATGGGGCCAAACAATACAAAGGGGTATGTAAATGGAAATCAAAAGATGAGGCCTACGAAAAACAGCCAGTGCGGATGAGTCCGACCGAATTCAGAGGATAAAAGGTGGTCGGGCCCTGTCTTCTCTAACGAGGTTTGGATAAGTTTGCGTTTATCAACTTCCTTTCGTTGAAAAAATCACGAAATAAATGGAAAGGAAGCATTAAAATTGCGCTTCATATTTAGTTTTCGTGTTATCGTTGGAGGTCAATAGTCACCTTAATACTTCAATATTTGACAAACGTGATGACTTTAACTTGAATTTTGTTATTTTCTCTTTCCTGGGTGGAGACATTGCTTCGATCACCGCCTGTTATATTATGTGGATGGATTATATAATACCGGTATATCAAGAAGTTTGGTTATTAAATCTCTCCAGAGAAATGGATGCACCAATTTTCAAGAATCCTCATTGCCATTAATAAAATTTGTATGTCCTCTCAAAATTTGTTCATGGATCTGTAAGATCCCAGTCTCCATTCTGACTGAATGAGATCAGCATATCAAGCCACGTAAATTTCACCCCCAAAATAGGCTGTCTTTGTATTCTGTTCACATCATACCAATTTATTACATAATGATCGACAGGAGTAAAATTGTATGGCGCTATATCCCTAATACTTGGCGATTAATCATTGTAAATCCGTTGATTATTGATGAAAATGATTAACATTTACTGCGAAAAGGAAAATGTGATGGTATCAAAGCTGTATTTAAGATCATTGGATGATTGATTAAATGCCGAGAGAAGAATAAAACTAAAGCATTCTGAGGTAGTGATACTGCGCAAAAGAAAGCAATTTCTGTAACGATTATTGCATATCATCTTATTTTTGCATTTCCGTCAAATATCGCAAGAAGGATATTGGAGCAATCTTATTCAGTTCGAGAAATTTTACACTTAAAACGAAAGCATTATTTAAAGAAGAACGAAGTACCAAACTATGCTGCCAGAGTTCTTCCTTTTGGACAAAAATTCCTAAATGCACTTGGAAGATTTTTCTATAAGGAGGACTGAATTTGTAACAAAATATCCTAGAAATTAACAGAGAACCGAACATAAGAACATTAAAAAATTTAAACTTTATTTATTTTACAACGTTTAACAAACAAGTTACACAACTTATATTAATGTCTCACGTTGGCTCAGATGTTGGCGTGAGGGGGTCCAAGGAGCAGGAGGAAACCGGAGTACCCGGAGAAAAACCCCCTGCAGAGGCCTGGGTGGGGGACCACCTACCCTCCCACATAAGACCCTTTGCCGAATCTGAGACGGCCGGGTTAGCGCAGTGGTAGCGCGCACGCTTCTCACCTCTAAGGTCCCGGGATCGAACATAAGAACATTGATAAACACTCACATGAGGGATCTCTTCTTATACACCTAGATAAGAGGACACTGTAGTTGCAACATCAGAAATACACGAGAAAATAAAGAACACAATAAATAAAGACCAAAGATGAGCAATTTAAAATGGAAGAGATCTCCAGCGAGACTACGCAGCGCTGACCACAGCGGAACACACATCAAGAGTATGCAACACAACGTCAAAAATTCAATCAAAACAGTGGGAAAAAATCAAACGCAAAAACAACATGGAACTATGAGACACACAACAACATCCACACAGAATGGTCCAACAAACAATATCCACACAGAATGGTCCAACAAACAATATCCACACAGAATGGCCCAACAAACAATATCCACACAGAATGGTCCAACAAACAATATCCACACAGAATGGTCCAACAAACAACATCCACACAGAATGGTCCAACAAACAATATCCACACAGAATGGTCCAACAAACAATATCCACACAGAATGGTCCAACAAACAATATCCACACAGAATGGTCCAACAAACAACATCCACACAGAATGGTCCAACAAACAACATCCACACAGAATGGTCCAACAAACAATCAAAACAGACACACCATAACTTAAAACACGAATAACAATACATTTGTATATATTTACATTCCTTTTGCGTTTTCCTTATATAAAGATACCAATGACAAATATGGACAATGACCATATCATAATACACAGTACAAAATCGATAATTCAGGAAATCACAGACCGAAGGCATACGAAATCAGGAACAGGAACCAAAGCAAACAAACAAAAACCCTCACCACATGAAAAGAAGCGAACACCCAATTAGGAGACCGTGTGCCAAGGAAGAGTTAGCATCTCCTGCTTGCATGCAACACCGTAGCTTTGACCAACTGTTGCTTTAATGCTGAATAAACACAAGAGCCTATCAAGTGACTTTAGAACATACTCGGATTAATTTCTCATAGAATGCCCATTTTATTTTTTGCTTTATACAGATTCAAAACATGCATATTCCAGTATCGAAGAACGCCGCCTACACACTGTGATTAAAAATAAGTCAAAATCTAGGTCACCCAGTTGTACACTTCCAAGAAATGTGACGTAGTAAGTCGATCACGTGTCACACCAGACGGAGTTCAAGGACGACCTGCACTGCCGTCTACAGAAAGATGCCATGTTTGGATGAGCGATCAGGCATTAGTGGATCAAATATTCGATATGTAGGATGAGGGCATGATCCACTTATGTCATTTAGCAACAGTGAATTAATCTTTGCTTCTTTTGGAATCATAATATATATCAGAAAATATTTCGAGTATCAGCTAATCATGAGCAATGTTGAAGTAAATTGTGAAAATATCGATCAAATTTTCGCGTTTTTGTATCTTTTTCCACGGCTGTACTCGACTTTTGCATTATTTTAATTGCTTCAAGAAGAAACAGAGTAAGTTTACAGAAGTTTGTATAGTTGTACCGATTGATTTCATAAAGTGAGTTTTCAAATGTTTCCCTCCAAGTCCTGTGAAATTTCTCCAATTTAACCCTCCGCTCGGTCTGAATTGTATTTTTTTGATTTTTTTCAGTTTTAATTGAAATGTTCAAAATACAACAAGAAGCTAAAATTCAGTTTCTCGTTTTCTACAAAGTTTCCATACAGAAGAAGGGAGGGGATTTCCAACAAGACCCTGTTGTAGCACCAACAGCAAACCAGAAAAAAACCCGATGCGAAAACACTAAAGACGAGCACACTAAGAGACGGAAAAGAGACACACGACATATAAACATGAAACACAAAAGACTACACATAAACCAACGAGACTAATGGGCAACCGGTGTCGACTTTGAACGGCCATTTGCCACGCAAGTACAAATGGTGTAGTTATCCTGGATTACGTGCGCACAACCCTCTCACTTCTCCAATTACCCAGAGGTCTCAAAGAACGTACAATTGGGGTGTAAAACAACCTCCTCACTGTTAGATGACCACACACAAACAAGACCGCAAAACGCAGGGGCCCAACAACACAGATGAGTATGTAAATTGATATAAAAAGAGGGCATACGTAATACAGTCCGTGCTCTGCCGGCTGTAGCGAGCTCATGTATACAGTCACCCGAGGAGGCCCTGTATTCTCTGAAGAGGTTTGGACAGGGCCCGTCATGGAGTTCAGTCAGAGTGCAGAAGGTACTACTTCGAAGCTTGATATTTCAAATATAAAGAAACGGGAAGGAAAAACGACAGAAACAACTTAATAAACACGTAAAATGTAAATATAAGGATTTATTTTCAGCTTTTTCGCTTTATCGGTGTGTATTGGCAGTAGGGAATGGAAACAAAATTCGTGTAAAGCACTTCGTGCTTACATATTATATGTTTCCATTCCCTACTGCCAATGCACACCGATAAAGCGCAAAAGCTGAAAAAACAATCCTTAAGGTATCCGTTGTACAAATAAATATCAAGTATATCATATAGTTAGAATCATGACATATTTTTGCCTAAATATACCCAGTACAACAAAAATAATGCTTTCTGTCATCAAAGGTCAACATGCCGACCGTCGCTTAAGCCACGGAAAGTACCGAGACACTGCCGAGGATTACCGAGATAATTTTAACACTGTTTCAATAGACGAGACGTCCGCGAGATCTTCATTTGTACATTGGATACGTTAAATAATCTGAAGACGACTGGTGTGCATCCGGCGCCGACTTTAGGTTGTTATTCGCTGGATAATAAAGATATTATCCCACCGCTGACAAATTTCTTGCAATCTGATTGGTCGAGTAGAACCGAATATTAAGTTGTATTCTGCCAATGACAGGATATTATTTTAATATCCTGCTTTTACTAAGACGATTTACGCAGTTGACGTCACTGAGAAGCTTTAAAATCTGTTGACATAATATACACAAACCAAAAGCCATCGGCGGGAATACAAAAGTATATTGAATCGATGAAAAAAGGTTGTAGCTTTTTTCATCGACCCAATATTTTTCTATATCCCCCTGTAAAACAATGTATACAATGTAACTATTAAAGGTACGGTTATCCGGATTGCGTGCGCATGGCCCTCCTACTTACCAGGATACACAGAAGTATTTCGATACGTACAGCTGGTGTATAAACAAAAAGTCCTCTCACTGTATGGTGATTATACAAACGAGACAGTAATACGCAGGGGCGCTCAATAGAAATAGAAAGCAATAGGCATATGAACAATCGTTAAAGCTCTGCATGATAAAGTGAGCTCGTCATAAATCACCTTGGAAGTAAGAAAATCTTCCAGATATGGATCAGGGACCAGTCTTTTATGGCGAGATTTGGACAGTACCGGTCATGGAGTCCCGTATGTTGGTCAATGTGAAAAGCTTGAAAAGATACTGTACTAAACTGTAAATAGGATCAGTACTATGGTTATTAATCTTTGAGTGACTTCAGGCTCATATCATCGGTGAAGAAGGTGATTGATTAAATATTATGTTTTTTGTACAATTTTATATTCCTTTGATCCGTCTGATTTTGTTTATCAAGTCAACGTAAAATAAAAGCAAAATCATTACCAACTATACATACGCTATGTCACAAGGAGTGCAAAATAATTCCTGTAAAAAATACGAGAAAAAAGTTTTGACGAATAAATTTATCAAAATTCTTGGCCTAATAGTTTGTTTTATGTTTTTGTTTATTCAGAGACATGAGAACATTATCCAGCGTATATCTTTTATCAAATGCCTTTGTGTGAAATTCTTCATTAACGATTCTGATATGGAGGTCCCAGAATGGTGGATCCAAAACATAGTTCTTAATATTATTCAATCTTAACTCTGAAGGGTAAATTTTAACATTTTTTATTGTCATAATACATATATACGATAAGAATACAGAAATAATGACGACGAGGCAACAAATTTTGATGAAACATCACTCCTTCCCTCATGTAGTTTTAACGTGTACTAATTCAAATATCAGATGGAAACATCTTCATGCCTTTTAAGTTCAGTTTTTAAAAACTGTGAACTTGTGGACGGGCCGTGACGAGACATTGTAAGAGAAGAGAGGGGCCAGTATACATGTTTCTGTACATTAGAAGAAAGGACAGGAATTGTTCTCTTTCAGTTTTCGTGCTTTTGCTAATCATTTTCATATTTGTCTACTTATGACTTCGCTATTTCCGTCCGTCGATGCTCAATTTTGTGCTCTATTGTGAGTGCTGTTGAGATTTTCGTCAGGATCTTCTTTAACTAATTTGGATTGGGGCGCCTGTTTAGTTTTTTCAACGGATTTTTAAAACAGTACAGTACTTTATTCCTGAAATATTTTTTGTCTACACAATGTCCATGTATTCCTGTTTTTACCTAATTAGTGCCGGTTCCCTTTTAGCTAACGTTTGTCGTAAAACCCTCTTCAATACATTCCTAAGGACCAGCTATGTCAAAACTATTTACTTAATCGATATATCTCTGTTTCCATACTGAGTTACAGAAATATATGCCCATTTGAATATCTGATACAGTTTCTTTTTATGTTTCAAGGGCTAACTTGAATAGATGACCTTAGATATATTCCTCAGAGCTAGTCATATCCCTTTGCTATGGAGCAATCTACAGTTATAGAAATGAAACGAAATGAAACGTATATATTCCAAGTTAGTTCAGAAGTAGTGAAATATTGGTCTAACAGTTGATTTGAAGACGTTTAACATGAGAGAAAGATGAAAGAATCCTCAGAAGACAAGAATTAATTCATCAGCAACGACCTTATTTAATACAATAACATGTACAGAAGAACACTGTGAAAATTACGTTCCTACAATTTATACTAAAATCAAATCGCTATGATGAGAGAAGGTTAAACAACAGCGGTGCGTCTCCGAGAACATATGTGTATGCGGAAAACTTGAAGTGCTGTGCACACGTTATCCGAATAACCACACTAACCGCTATAATTAAAGTGACACTTGATGCATATTGGTCTCTTATTTTATGTGTTCAATGTAAAGTCTTTTCTTTTTTTCAAGATTAGTCTATCCCCCCCCCTTTTTTTGTTCGTCAAATACGCTTTCTGCACCGTTTTCTTCTTCGATGTTTATTTAAAACAAAAATATATTTGCAATATTGGCTTTATTATTAGTCGAGAAAAAATTCGTCATTTAAGGCATGTCATTTATGAATGAAGGAATTTCAATGTTATTATGAAAACCATATGAAATTATAGAGCTTATGTCAATTAATTATTTTATGAGGGAAAATTAACTGGTCACTGTTGAAAATCAAGGATTTTGCTTTTTGGGGGAAAACTGAGTAAAAAATACCGGAAATTTGTTGCTAAAATAGCACATTTGTAAAGAAAAATCAAAAAGTTTTGAAATAAAATCATTTGATTTTTCTTTTAGTTTTCTTTGTTAATATACAATAAAACAGATTAGAAACTTTGTATGAAACTTAAATTTGTTAAGTTTTACCTTAGATACCATATTCGCCGATCATTTAACATTTCCTCTATTTTACAAAAAAATAACAAAAATCATCTAAGTAAAGGCGAAAATATCAATGATACTGAATATCACCGATGTTCTCAAACACACAGCAAAATATTAAAGAAAAAATATATGTCCGTGTTGAAATGAGAGAGAACGAATGCTCACGAGTAGTGCCATTTTGTCGTTTTCTTAAAAAAGTTTCAGCGCGGTAAAATATGGTTTAATTAAACAATTTATAATTTTTCAGTTCCCATCAGCTTAACCTTATAAAACAGTTTAAGAAATAAAATCCATGGGTCATTTATCGAGTATAAGAGAAATCCAAATAGTTCAAAAGGGCACCGCAAGCTTAATCGTTGTAGGAATTATCTACTGCATATTTTATGCAGTTTAGACCAAATTTTCAAGCTTATCCTCCTTTAGGTGTGTAATTATAGTGTTCAATTGAAACAGGGATGATACAATGACCATAATAAATTGAAATATCTATATTATTCAAGCTCAATGGGTCCTAAAACAGGAAATGCACAAGAATGATCCAAACTCGTGACCAATGACGCACCTTAAGGTATCATACTCTCACATCCCACCCTAGCTGTTCAGCGAACTTGACAATTCTCCTAAGGTTCCATAGAAGGAAAAGGTTTAAACAGAAAGGTAGTTGTAAAAGGATAATGCAGCCCATTATAACATCTTAGAAAGATAAGAGCTCGCCTACGGTGATCTAAATTGAAGTTCTAATGCCCTGCTATTACGCTTACGTAAGATCACATTTGTTAATCCATTAGTGCGTCTAATTATACTGTCAATGCTTCTGATTTTTTCTCCTTTCAGCTAGATTTTTTTAAACATGCAGGAAAAAAATTATTGCTGCCTATAAGAACCTCAGAAAGAGAATTGCATTCTCCTTTCAGCATCCTTAACGCCTTCTTGTTGCCAAGAAAATGAATCCATGTATTTATGCGATGACAGTTGATAGAAATAGTAAATTGATCTGCAGCATTGCAATATTAAAAATCGAACAGGTTTGACTAGCCGGGACATTTTTAACAAGAACGAGTATTTTCAGTTATTTGCCTTGAAACTTCACGATTTTATTTTTTCATCTTCTCTGCGAAACATGATTATTTAATCGTTTACTTATAAATAGTTGGAACACTATTATTATGTTGTATTCATAGCTGAATTTATCTGATACTAGTATTCTAGGATAAGAATATATATCTGTTAGCAAGGCACATTTCAGATAAGCTTCTCAATCAGGAATTACATCTGTTCTGCCTCGAGCAACACTAATGATACATTCTTTGTTGAAATGCACATATGGTGCACTAAATTATTTATTTCATTATATATATATATGCACAATCAATGTAATTCCCTGTTAGAAGAACACTAATGAAAGAACGTATTGCATTTCCAATGCAAACGCTCGTGACGTCACAATGAATAAGATCTAGAGAAACATGCCGCGACGGCTGTTCTAGCCTGCAAACTGAACCCGCGGTGACCTTAATTTTAATGTCACCCTTTTACCTGAAAAAAAACCCCGCGATTTCATGAAATAAGAATGAAGCGGACAATTGTGATGGATATATATAGAATAAATGTAATAATTTGTATTTTGTTACGGATATGCAAAACAAAGGTGGGGATCTCCAACAACACTAGGCTGCAGCACCCACAGCTAAACTCCAAAACACCCAATACAAAAACACAGAGCAGACACACGCACAGAAAGAGACGCAAAAGGGACAAGGAACGTCAACGCACAACATAGAAACATCAAACACAAAACCACACATAAACCAACGAGACCAATGGGCAACCGGTGCCAACTTAGGACGGCCATCTACCACGCAAGTAGCAGATGGTGTGGTTATCCGGATTACGTGCGCACAACCCTCCCACTTTTCCGATTACCCAGAGGTCTCGAAGAGCGCACAATTTTGGTATAAAATAACCTTCTCATTGTAAGATGAATATACAAACAGACAGCATGACGAAGGCCAACGAAACACAAACATGGTCTAGTTACTGAACACTATGTTGATTGCGATATTCCGCGGAACCATAGGCGAATTTTCTCTTTATTCCGTTCTGGATCCCTCCCACTAGAAATAGAGACTGGTAGATATTCCAGGCCGCCAGTACCCTTATAGGACCGAAAATGTAAATTTTGTACAAATGATACCGTAGAAAATGAATTTCACTTTTTGATGCAATGTGAATTATATGACGACCTTAGAGATAATTTGTTTTATAAAGCCTCTCTGTATATACCTGAAATTTTAAATTTAAGAAATGAAGATAAATTTTTAACTGTGATGAAATGCCAAAATTTTCAACCTGTATTGGCAGCGTTTGTGTTCAAATTTTTCTCTAGAAGGAAAATCTTTGCTTAAAGCCCTGAATTTTATTCTATTCTTATAAGATGAAATTGCAATGAATACTGGTATACCTATTTGAATTTTTAGACTAAAGAATAAATTTTTATTTTGCCTGCATGGGCATGTGCTCGTGTAAGGATTCTATCTTTTAGGCTAAAGAATATATGCTTATTTTACTATTTTTTGTCTTTTGTCTATGTATTTTGAAACGATTTTTACCTTAAAGTGTCTCGTAAGTCTTATATAGGCTGGATGTTTGATATGTTTTAAATGACGGAATGTTTTATATATATTTGTGTATATTTATGTAATCAAACATGTGACACTATAATAAACTAATGAATTATTTTTATTATTATTCATTAAAAACAGGAGGCATACGATATACAGTCCGTGCTTTGCCGGCTGTAGCGAGCTCATGCATGTGATCAACCGAGGAGTCCGACCGAAATTCAGAGAAGACAGGTGGTCGGGGCCCTGACTTCTCTAAAGAGGTTTGGACAGGGCCTGTCATGGAGTCCTGTCATCACAGTCAGTTAGAGTGCAATTCTGAAGAATGCGCTGGTACAAGGCTGCAGATTGGTTCAGTACAAAGCCAAGTGTCCGTCTGGTGACAGAAGGATCATATCGACGGTATAAAAGGCATTTGATTATTCTAACACAATTTCGATGGTAACTCCTTTGATCCTTCTTATTTTGTTAGTTATGTCACCATAAAATGCAGGTTGTGAAATACCCAATGTACCTAATGTTTCTTTGTAATTTGTAAATTTCTACTATGAAAATCCAAAACATCAGAACATGCTGTAGCATATACCGGATGAGATGTAAAATGTAAATACCGTATGATGGTAATCTCGGAATATCATCGTCAAGCCAGGGTAAGTCATCTCGTTTGTCATACACACTTGTATGAATCTCTCCATTAACAATTTATAAACATATAATCATACGTGACAGGCGCGTAGCTAGAATAGAAATTATGTGTACTCAAATCAGTGTAGGCAGGGTTTGGGGGGCCGCCTTGAGGCCTCCAGTGGGTCCAGGGCGAAGCCCTGGTAGGGGTCCAGGGGGCGAAGCCCCCGCGGAAGCTTGTGAAATATGGCAATTTGAAACACCCAATTTCCATTGTGAAATGGCTCTACAAATGACGAAGTTCGATTCAATATGTATCTATTTGTGCATTTTTTAATGTTCATAACATGTTGAGTAAATGACGCAATTCTTCTATTTCCTCGCTGTTCAAATAATCTCGTTTTTGTGAGGTTCTATTTTCCTATTCTCATTCTACTTTGAATATTTTCTTAACATTTTATTTTTATTTATCTATTTATTCATCTATTTATATTTTTAGCAAAATGATGTGTACGCAGTTGCCTACTTGCGTATGGGCAGCTACGCGCCTGCGTGATACAAATTAGTGTTTAAGGGAAACCCAATAGCATATGAAATCATGACAGAAAAGACACACAAATAAGAAATCACATGTATTCATGGTATTATAAAAGAAAAACCCATCATTCCACATGTCAGATAATTAAGCATTCTCTGCTATTCAATCAGTGAATGAAAGTCAAACACAAAACAAGATATCATACTCCAAAAATCACAGTCAAAGGGGCTTACAAACTCTTGAAAAAAAAACCATAAAACAGAACTTTCCATGAGAAAAGAAAAATCGGACAAACAGACGGAGACAATGACATAGCACCATAGAAACAGGAGGGGCAAGTTTCTCCAGAGTCCAGTGCAAGAACGGATGTAGGCGCTGTTAAATAACGCGTTAAAACATATTTAAGAATCACATAAATCATATCAAACATATACTTATGTCTGTAGAATTGAAAAGGAAGATTTGACCTCACTTAAAATTTCTCTCGCTGTAGTATTTTACAAGCAGGGAGTCGGTATCAGATTTAGGATAAGAAAATTAACAAAATTCATTGCAAGTGGCGCTACCTTGAATATTGCTTGACATGACTTCATAAAACGATGGTACATGTATTGCATTTTTGAAATATAGTGCACATCATAATTATTTAAACAAACGTTGACATGCTGTACCCGGTGAAATGATGTCTTCAGTGATATGTTACGTTCATATTTAGATTGTTCACAATCATTCTGAGTTAAAATATTTTATAGAAAATTTTGGTAAAATATATTACCATATATGTGTAGGCTTCATTAGCAAAACTTCACTTACTTCATCATCAAATATCTGTACGTGTAGGAGGCGCCGTTTTACTATTTATTCCCTATTTTTGATTTCACAAATTTATTTTTTGATATAAAAAAAAAAAGAATTCTTGATATCAAATAATTATTTGAGATATCAAAAATTCATTTTTGATATCACAAAATTCTTCTTTTTTATATCAAATAATCGAATTTGTGATATCACAAATTCGAATTACAGTAGTGTCATTTAGTGGTATCACAAAATGGATTATTTGATATCAAAAAATAAATTCAATTTTTGATATCACATAATCTTACCGAATTTTTGATATCACAAAGTCGATTACATGTATTTGATCTCACAAATTCGATTTTTTATATTAAAAAATCCATTTTGTGATATCAAAAAAATGAATATGTGTGAGCCGTTTTAGTATTTATTCCCTATTTTTTAATCAATTAGAATTTTTGATATAAACAAATCGATTTTTTGATATCGCAAAATATGACGGAATTTGCGATAACAAAAAATCGAATTTGTGATATTACAAATTCTATTTTTTGATATCAAAATATAGGGAATAAACTGTAAAACGGCGCCCTATATACCTGAACATGTTTATGCCCTGAAATGGCATCGTTTCTGGTACTTTTATTTTACAAATGCAGCATAGCCACTATGGGGAGAGCTTTTATAACGATAATTACGAGTCCAAAACATTATTCATGTGACTTTCTTTTGATTATCACATGTTGCAGGAGATTCCGACTAGACGCGATTTTTTGACTTCGTACGTGTACGTATTCCGTCAAATCTTCGTATTGTTTTCAACATTATTAACAATGGAAATGAACGAGGCAAACAACACTCCGTAAGTAGGTATCAAATTCGGAGCTTTATTTGCTATCCATCAAGCGTCTTTCTTCTTCAGCCTTGATATTTTGGCTGTAATATGAGATGACAGAAAAAAAGAAAACAACTCGATCAACACGTTATTTTTTAAATATAATTTTCGCGCTTTACATTTTTTCATTCCATACTGCAAATAATACTCACCAAGTGGATAAACAAAAAAAAAAAGAATCCTTGAATTAAATAAGGAATATAAAGATACAAATACATCCAATTTACTTGAAGTGTTTGAAGGAGAAATAGAAATTATATACCATTATTTCGTGATAAAAGGCCATGACGCGTGAAAAGAAATGTGCAATGCCATTAATGAAAGGAGAATATATCTTATACATCTTGTTAGAATTACCATATGATATCTGAAATACCGCACCAATGCACATTCTGACATCCTCATCACATCTCCCTTGATGACACTTCATTTCCTATATACATTTTACCCAAGTTCCGCGGTATATGGAAATGAAAGAAGCCATTTAATCATGCGCCCCCGCTATTGGTTTAATCAGATTGTAATATCAAACGAATTTAATATTTCAAATACAGGCTGTCGTAATATTAGTTTACATTATTCTAATTGACAACTCTTTGGGTTAATTGTGGATATTCATTTTTTTCCTGAATCTGTAACATGCACTGTGTATGACCTTCGATATTGTGTATCCAAACTGAGTATAATTTTGGTCGCGATAATTACGATTATGTTGATATTTCTAATCACACACTACCTGCCCATTCCTCTTTCGAACCATTTACAGTAGAGCATTGATTAATGTCTTTTCCATGACATATTCCTGCTAAAGAATGATCAATAATGCGCTAACTCAATTTCATGGAAGATCGATAAGGTTATCGTCTGCTATGGAAACAACCACAGGAACTCTGTGTCTCTCAGAAGCTTTGATTACTTCACATAGTGGCATTGGCAGCCATTGTTGCTACTGTGAAAGGAAGGCCTCTGAAGTTTTGGCCGATCATTTGCTGACGCAAGCTGTCACGTGACATCTGCCTCCATATTCATTTTGGTTGTGACAATCTTGTTAGGTATAGTACGCTTAGAATCACAGAAATAAGAAAAGTGACACAGATTCGAAGATCGGTCTTTTGATAAGTGAAAGTTGATTGCTTTAGGGTTTCTTTGGCGGGGTGTGGGTCTAAGTCGACCGAAATAACAACGGAGGTCGGAGGAAATTTGAAATGATAAATAGAAGATGGATTCGTAAAGCCTTGTCTGGACTGGCAATAGCTGTGATATGTTTGAGTTTCTCTACAACATGTAGCAAGGAGATACTGACCAACAATTGGTATGTGGAATTAGATGGTGATGGTGGAATTGAAGCCGCGAGAGAGGTGTCTAAAAGGACTGGATTCAATTTGGTTGGACCGGTACGTCACTGTATAGATATTGTAACTGGTGTACACACATGATGTTGTTCGTCTTTTTATTGAATTAGATGTTGTTGTATGTTGTACATATAAATATTTATGTAATAATTTGTATAGACTTAGAACAATAAATACATAAATTGCACGTGTTACATCTCATTCTTCTTTCTTCTTATTTACACATGTTTGGTACGCACATCATCCTACATCTTTGATCAAGACTCATTATCATTTTTGTGTATTAGGTGAAATTCACTTGTACATAGAATCAGAGAGTATACACAAAATTACAAATTCATACTTCTATTTAGCATTTCTTCTAGTACTTTATTTATAACTATATCTTTTCATATCACAGATAAAATTTGGCAATATTTAGCGGTTTTATCATAAATTCCGCTAAGGTTGACATACATTTGATTATCATTACGTTTAAGCAAAATATCTCTTTTAAACCCAAGGATTTTTCAAATAAATTTTTATTTCATATTGACTCGTAAATCCAATTTTTTCATAATTTTTGTTCATTATAATCTATTTATTTATTCTTCGTTTTATATTCTTTTTTTTTTTTCGTAAATTTAGTCTGTATCATTCAAAATAAAACGTACTCGTGTTGAATTTGTCAAATTTTCCTCCTATAAAGGAACACGAAATAAAAAATGTAAAAATGAAAAAAGTAAAAGTTTTTGTACATTCCTAATAGAATCGCAAATATAGGATAACGACAAATAATGACTTTATTTTATCTATTAAACATCAATTTGGCCAAATACTTAGAAATCTAGCTTCGATTAGCATCGATTCTTATTCATTGTGGATTCGTCAAATTTTCAGATTGAAAATATTTTATCTGTATTTAGCATGCTGTATCTGTAACAGAAATTGCTTTGAATTGTGTCTCCTCTGTGATAAATAATAGAAAAATAAATAATCAATTAATTATTATTGACTCGACTACAATTGAAACGTCACTAGTGACGTCTGAATTTTTAAAAGTCACGCATCTGTCAACCGAGAACATAAATTTGTTTACATAAGCTAATTTCGTGGGCTTCATTGTGTGAAATAGAAGTTGCTCTAAGCTTTCCGATGTAGAATCCTCGATAATACTGATGGATAATTCAAGATATAAATTGGCAATCCGTGTAAACAAAGAAAATCAATATTGAAGTCCCCTGGTCATATTGAGTAAGTTGAACGTATTTCCTTATTTTGCCTGATCCCCCAAAAGCTAGCTTCTACAATGGATGGACATAATGGTTTAACGTGGTATCCAGGGAATTCAAGTTAATTGTCTTCTTTGAATTATCCGAGGAAAGAACAATCGACGAGACGTAATGGTTCTACTGTGGAATGGAATAAACCCAAAAAATATGAAATTCTTTTCTGAAAATGCCAAGGGTCGTACTTTCTCATTTTAACTTTTTTTCAAACATTGAACGGGGACAAAACAGGGGAAATGAATGCAGTTAAAGCGTTTATTTCTTTCTTAATTTGAATCTTACAAGATCGATTTGTCAAATTTTAACAAAATTTTCTGAAAAAGTCGTCTCAGAACTGAAGCACATTACTCACAGTTAATAGATAGTCTATAAGAATACGAAATTGTATCGAGTAAGCTTTATTATGTATTATGTAAATATTTTGCAACTTTATGATTCTACTTGAAAAAAAAATCTTGTATTTATAAACTTATTCAACATTCAACGTTTGCATTTTCTGTCTTATTCTTACTTCCGTTTCTTTTTAAAACACTACTCGACATGTTTCAGATTTAGATTCGCCATTCAAAAGACTCTCAGTCAGTTTCCGATTTTTTTCACAGACCAACGTATTACTAGCCATTTGCAAAATAAATGAATCTATTTTTATGCTTTTTAATGCTAGTGAGAGAATCTATCGTCAGTTGTTTACAGAATTTACTTTTCATTTCTGTTTCATTATCACATTAATATGAAGTATCTATATTTGGATTTCATAATACCACTTTCCATGAGTACATCTATGGTAAAGTCTCTAATTTCAAAAATTCACATACGATTGGCGTAATAATTTTAAAAATAATTCATTATTCAATAATTTTATGCAAATACCTTTCTTTGCGATCATGCACTTTATTAAATCAATTTACTTAATATCATAATATCATTGTTACTGTATACTTTTTGATGTGATTTACATTGATTTGAATATTTTTTAAATTCATATCCTTTCATTTCTATGGAGATCTAATAGTATTTTGCGTAGCCTTTCGTACAAAAGAACTCCACCCCCTTTTTTCATGTCGAAGAGCGAGTAGGTATCGTTTTGAAAAGTTCATCTAAACCGTACAATTAATACAATATGATAATGCAACACATCAAATGCAAAATATTTTCACGAAGGACATAGTCTAATTATTAATTAAAACATATTGATATCCGATATCGTCAAATTCACTGATGGAATTACGTCATAACCCGGTCCGTTCACGGTTCGTCTATTACAATAAATCCATAAAGTAGAACGTCAGCACTTCCATCAGAGGTTACATCTAGCTGTCATCAGCGCAGAGTCAATCAATATTTTTTTTCCTTGGAGGAAAGGGATGAAAAGGACAATAGTTTTCACATTTGACACCTCTGTCCACTTAAACGCCAAACCATCCAATACAGAATTTTCTCTGACACCCACTTCTTGTAGTTTCTTTGATTGGAAAATGGCCTATGGACTTTAAGATGTCTACATTTGATGGGTTGACATTTCTTTAGTTTGACAATTCAGTCGAGATGCAAAGAGTATCGACCTCGTTTTCAAACTTTGACATTTCTGATTGTAATATGAATATATTCTGATACCCAAGATGATAAACAGTCAGGGTTTATTTTTCAAAAGTGAGGTTGAAAACTGTTGAAATAATTCGGAAAAACAGCTTATCCAAAAAGTGGAAGCTAAAAAAAAAATTGATATCAAACACTTTGATCACAGTAAGGTGAGATCTAATCGAGGTTGCTATATTTCTGTAATTCAAAATATTTATCTGTCTACTTATGTCCAAGGAAAGAAGGCGGAGTATAAAATCGAGTCGTATTTATTCAAATATCTTTTTATCTAAACATTTTAATGCTGTGAAGTTGAAAATATTAACAATCAATAAATAGAACGTCTCCTTAGCAAAGTTACATCCTGGGCTTCGAACTGTTATAAAAAATTATTTGCAATGGTATGTATGAATACTTGAATAAGTAATTACCGTTTTGTTTTGTTTTGTTCCGTTTGTTTGTTTGCTTCTCTCCATTTTACCTGACAATTTTATTTCATGACAGAAATAAAGCTACGGTATAGAAAATAGTTGATTGATTTGAAATCATTAATAATCTTTGAATTTTAAGCAAAATAAGCTGTAAACGTCATTAAAAGTAACGTGCTGAGTAATTCATTCAATGTAATACCCGTTGTCAAACCATGACAATTGAACACCATTACATGTACTGCCCAAATCTCACCAGAGAGGACTGGGCCCTGATACCTTGTCTTATCTGAAGTTAAGCGTATTTTTGGAAGACGAAACATGAGCTCACAACAGTCTGCGTTTTATGGTCCTGTTTGTGATATCACCTGGCACTGAGATGACGCGGTTTGTTTTTACAGCAACTTTGTGTCTTCGGAGACCTCTGTATATCCCGATAAGTGGGAAGTTTGTTAAGACGCAATCTTGATGTTAACATCATTTGCAATGCATTTATCAGATGCTTGTCCAAAGTGGTTTTTACAGCAACTTTGTGCCTTCGGAGACCTCTGTGTATCCGCGGGGATAAATGGGAGGGTTATTCAGACGCAATCTGGATGTTAACACCATTTGCAATTCATTTATTAGTTGACCGTCCAAAGTCCGCGCCGGATACACATTTGTCTTCTCTATTTTATGTGTTGTCATTAGTGTCATTACATGTATTTGCTTGGTTCATTTGTTAGCATTCGTGTTTCTCTTTCTCCCTTTTGGTCTTCGCATGCCTATGTGTGTAATGTTTACGTGGTGTTTGTTATTTGTTGACAATCTTGTGTTTTGATGTGGTCACGTTGTTGTCTTGTCGAAGTTCTTATCTCCTACTTGCACACATGAATGGCTTTAAGCCGCTATGCTTACATTCTGATTGTTCGACTTTGGGAGAGCCCAATGTATTTGTTGTTTGTGATGTGGTACTACCGACGTTGGATTATTTTCAGTTCATACATCTTCTACGTGAATATTTGTATAATAATCTAAATCAAACACAAGAAAATACGAACTGCCTTTTGTACAAGATTAGACATTATCTAAAAAAATCTGTCTAAATAACATTGTTATCTGTTGGATTAACACCATAAGAAGTCATGAATGGTTTGTTTGATATTTATTGATTTAGGAAATCATTGTTTTGCTTAGAAATTATTCTTAGATACACATACAAATGTACTAGTTATGATGGAGAACGACCACTTATGTAAATCAGTACTTGCCCTTAGCATATGTTTAAAAAGACTAAGAGAGAAGAAAAGGGTTTGCGACCAAGCAGCAATGCCTTGACAATATAAAGCAAAATCTGCAAAAATATACTATTGAATCGTAAACACATGAGCTGAAGAAAACATGTAAGTTGTCAACTTAGAAAAAGTGTACCTTAAGTGTAAATAATGAATCATAATGTAACATATAGTGCTGTTCAGGAAATTTATCTATATAAATTTTTGTAATTACACATGAAATAAATTCTCATTCCAAATTTACAAACAATCAAAAGCGAAGACCCATTATGAATAAGATAAGTATCAAAATCTCCAAATTAACTTTCAAAATTGTCCATGTTCAGCTGGCTGAGGGGAATTCTAGGTAAAAAAAAGTGTTCGAACTCTGCTGCCTTCTGGACATCATAATTTCCAATTCGATGCACTACACATGTAGGTTATGGATAAGGAATCCTCATCAGTCTACTTCAAGATAGAATTATTCTGAGATGCCAATGTAATATCAAGGCGTTATATTGTATTGTTTCAGATTTAGATAGCTTTCTGTATTTCAATTTTGTGTAGGAATAATACGGAGGTGTACATTCTTGAAGAAAATTTAGTACACCATACACATGTTTCGGTTAGTAAATCCTCATCAGTGATGCTTCCAGCCATAGTGATTTTCAGATGCAGCCAAAATTCATTTCAGTATTCAGATGTATAATTAAATGAAACACGTGGCCAAAACCATAGGTTGGTCTGTGCAAGGGTGCTTACCTCCTACATTTTGATAATATTTTAGAATAAAAAGGTATGTTTTCAAGTGATGTTGATTTTAAAATATATGCCCAAATTAAAGCTTCTCCTTGGCACCGATAGGTTGGTCTCGTCCAATATGTCCAACCATTTGTGAGAGTAATGCTACATCTAATTGATCTAAGTAATGTTTTCGTTATTTGGTATATGCAGGGTCCATGAAATGATAGAGAGTTCAGGAATATCCACACCTTAAAGGAATTTTCGAGTAAAATCTAAATTGTTTTATCGCGCCCGAATCTGGTGTTCTTTACACATTACTGCAAGTCGACTTGCTTTAACGAAACAGGTTTGAATAAAAACCCTCTGGAAGAAATATTTCAATCTACTGAAACAGGTTTGTTCATGTCCGTCTTTCTTGTGTGCGTAAGTCTTGTCCATCTGTCGAATATTACAGAAAACACAATTTTAGATATCTGCTTCTGCTGTCGTCCCTTCAAAGAAAGGAGGGGATCTCCAACCAGACTCGATTGCAGCACCAACAGCAAAACACCAAACACCTTATGCGAAAACAAAGAGTAGACAAGCGCAACAAAGGGACATGGAAGACATAACACAGAGTAGACAAGCACAACAAGAGACGTAGAAGAGACATACGACATAAAAAAATTAAACACAAAAGACTAAACATAAACCATAGAGACCAATGGAAAATTGGTGCCGACTTAGGGCATTTCATGAAAGGCTTCTCTCGATATAAGTATTGCTAAAAATATTTCTAATAAGTTTGTGTCCTCACACTGATTTTCAAGATTATGCAACATGGAATTTGGTCCTCTAATACGAGAAATGAAAGAATATCACTTAAATTAAGGGGCCAAGAAGACTTACATTACCCGAGAATTATCGAAGAAAGATTGAATTCTCTTAATATCAGTTGCCCAGTTACTTTAGTCAATTTGAAAAAAAATTGACATTGAAAAATCTAACACTTAGTCATGTGCAAGACGCATGATTCAGTAGAATGTCTATCTAAAATTCAACGTAAAAGACAAAAGTGTACCCTGGCGCTCTGCCGTTCTATTACGTATCAAGAGAATCTGTATCGCTAGAACACAACCTCAGTCTGCCTGGTGTGAGATGCTATCACATTTAAGAGCTAATTAAGCCCTTTTAGGTGTTGATTTGTGAGGTAAAGGGACTATTTTCCAAGATCTCAATCTCGGCATAAGAGGAAATAACCCTACAATTCCTATGCTAATCACTTTCACATCAGCATACACCGTAAATTACACACTTATTACGTCTCCTAACGCCGTTATTAGTGCGTAATTTGCACATCATCTGACTTACAATGACTTAAAGCGCAGCTCAGGGATCTTCCTTGCTCAAAGGTCTACTGAATGTGGGCATGTTTTGTAGTAATCCATCTTTGAAATGGTTTATCCATTTGAGTTTTATATGTATGAATGTATTTCAATATTTGATGACATAACTGTTTGCTTATTTTGGCTTCAGCTTCATTCAAATTAAAGGATGTTTCCTTTGTTGCATTTTTATACAATAGATGAAATTAATTTGAACTGACGTAGTGATGTGTTGTACTGACATCCCGATTAAAGATCTACAACTGGAATAACCTTAACGATGCATTTCAGGAATATAAATTTTACCACTTCGTGAATATACTATATTAATTAATGTTCACACCACTCAAGAGAGTAATATTATTGAATACCAAAGAAGCACATTCCATTAATTGTAATTACATGTAATAGAAAAGCTTTCGCTTCATAAGTTAGGCTTTAAAGTTTTTGCCCGACATCCCTTCATGCTGTATTGCACAGCCTATCTGATTGTATCAGAAACAGCGTCTTTTTCCGTTGCTATAAGCTTTCCAGATACGGATTGCAAGGTGATCAATCATCAGCTCTACCTGTCTTATCTTGGACCATCAGCTCTTCTATAAACCACTTACTTTAATCACCTTAACCGGTGCACTACACAGATCGTCACTCTAATCACCTTTAACCGGTGCACTTCAATGAGTGTCACTGTAATTCTGTTTTCTAGGACAACATACATTACCCTTTGCTCGTTTCACATTTTGTTTCCGCGACCGTTGCACATGTACGGGTTTTTCCATCTAGAAATCCTGGTTTGGCTTCATAAATTCCTCTGCTTCCACTTTATGTAATTTCACTCAGAGTCGAGATTCAATTTCCTCGCAAGAGACCCTAAGGACTCTTACAAAGATATTGTGTTTTATCACTGTATACCGTTCTGATAAGGTAATAATTCCCATGTTACAGATATCTTGCAATGTCAACTAAAGTGTCACGAACGTTTGTTATTACCGCATAAGGTTTTTCCTTCTGTTAACAGTTTTGATGCTCTTAAGATTTGAACGGATTCCATTTTGCATCATACAAAATGTAACTGTGGAAATCAGAAAATTGCTTCCATTTTTTATTCAGGTTTCTGAATTATTTACTCTCATTTTTGGAGGGTTCTATTTCCTTAGATGAATTATTAATGCCCAATTCTTTTTTTTTACCAATCCATTACATTAGCATCAATAAACTCACCAGATTCGTCTATGTCATGTTTGTTTATAGTATGAGAAATCGTCCGAGGCAAGTGTTGATCAAAGAAGCATAATAAATAGATACGTTATAATTAGATTTTTTAAAGAAAGAAATTTAATCTACTTTTAATCTTAATACTGTGCACTGTAGATGGAGCCATTGTGTCATCAGTGCAAGAAAGGAAAAGAGGCAAATGATACCGATTCGTACTCACTCCAACATGATTGAATGTCTGAAACATGCATTTCTGGTTAACTATACATGTATTTGGTTAATTTTGTCATTCGGGTTGCCTTCTGGCATTTTGTTTTTGTTTATAATGTTTATGTTGGGAATCTCCTCTTTATCTTTATGTTCGACATTAGGCAGACATCAAATATTACAAAAAAAGTGTACAAGCGAATGATGAACTAGAATTTGTATATAAATACAATAGTATGTTATCTTTTCTTGTTTTACAGCTTTTAGGATCGTCGAATGAGTTTCACTTTGTCCACTCCGCCGTGCCAAATATAAGAAGCAAAAGAAGTATTGTCCATACAAGGAAACTAAAAGCACACCCTTTAGTAAGTTAACACTAGTACACTCATTTTGTATTTTTGATAGAAATATGTTTTTAATCCACAAATTTGAATAGAAATCTAAATACAATCTAAAAAAACTATCAGCATTATGGATTCATCGTATGAAAAGCATATACAGAGGAGGATGGATTGTCTAGAATCACAAATCTGTGTTGACAATCATACAAACACTCGAGATAATAACCAAAAGTAACAAAAAATACTTTTGGACAAACAACGACTAGAGCTGTGTAGGTATTGGAATGTTCCTTACTTTTCAGATTATGTCTATACACGATCATTTATTTCTCTTATTCCCAAAATAAGGAAATACTATGAAGCATAGGAAAGTAAAATTATTTTATATTGGCAATCAACGCTATAAATGCACTTGTACTTGCAAAGCAAACTGTACTTTAAACATAACTGAAACAAAACAAAAAGTATCTATGCTATTCTTATTTTTGGAACTGCTATTTATGGTAATTATGTAAGACAATACCTGTTATCTCCAAACAAATATCTTGTTATTAGACTTTACAAGACAGATATTTACGCTATTATATTAAGATATGACTAAAATATCATATGAAAAGCAATGAAGCGGACATACGGCGTCTGATGACTTCCAAGGAAGCAGAAGATCACAAACATTTTGCACGATTGCTTATTAATATTGCAAAAATGGTATATAACGTATTAAGGATTTTCTATTAACAATTTTGCTTTTATTGCACTTTCGCTATAGTTTAAATCTATATTCAGTGTCTGATTTCATATAAATTGTCACTTCATATCAGCTAGAAGCAACAGAAAATTGAATGCAATATGTAAATTGTGCCTCTGTAAAATTGAAAAGAAAATAAGAATATGAGGGAGCATCTCTTCAGCAATACAGAAGAACACAAATCCAGAGCTATCTTCTTCTTCTTCTTTCCTCATCAGGATGTATTGTCTTTGTTGCATAACTGAAAATACTTTATTTACAGGTTAAGAGAGCCATCCAGCAAACAGGATATATAAGAACAAAAAGAGGGTTTAAACCATTAAAGGGTATACCTGTATCTGAAATCAAATTGAATAGTCCTGAACTTGAAAAACTAATAGACGTTAACATCCAAAGCCATCAGCCAAATGATCCACTTTTCAAAAAAGAATGGTATTTGGTAAGTATATATAACCAATTACACGAACATTTCGCAAGTATCTATTTTGAAAAATTTTGAATATGATATGAAGGTAATTCCAAAGGTTCCTAACTACAAAATATAATTATTTATGTCTGTACAGAATTTATAAATTTCATAAAAAGTAAGTGATAATTGTGAATCTGGAGGGACAGGGAAATTCAACTTCGAGATATATTTGTTTTCCCTCCGAATTCATTTTAAAAGAAACATACAGATAATGGTATAAAATGCATCCTTCGAGTTATTAGTGCGATGTGAGAATGATGCCACATGACGAAATTCAGACCAGTCAGTCAGCAGAATAACAATCTAAGTGTATCAAGTACTAGGAACATAAGTCTTCTTCTGAAAATGATTTCTAATTAGATTATCTTGCCCTTGTAGCCCCTAACTATCCTAAAGGTCTATAATAAACTGTCATCGAAGCGTCGTTCAGTTACCCTTCTTGGAGATGAAATATATAATATGTTGAAGATGAAATATATAATATGTTTATTTCAATTTAGTCTGATTGGGTTTCTGAGGTTTTATTTTCTTCATCAAATGACCATGTACATGAAATCGAATAAGGTGCTGAGAAAATGAGATTCTTCTTATGAAAGAAAAATTGAATCGATGGGTTGTTGATGGGTAGATGATTACCTGTCGCGTTCCCATGGTAACTCAAGAATGTTGCCTGCGGATCTGTTAATTTCACGTGCATGGGTCTATCGTGGTGAACAATTTAAGGTTTGGTATAACAGTAATCTTGAACCTCGCTACGACAAATGATGCTTAGTTAATGACAGATAGTACAAGTATCTCTTCCTCAGGTCTCCATGATCTAATAAAGGAGCACTCTTTCATCTATTTTCCTTGTGAATGCTTTCTATTACTTTACATAAGTCGATTTAAAGTAACTTGACATTTCCCTTACTTAAAACTGACATTCCCTTTATTTTGAAAGATCTCAACTTACTTTTTCAGAAAAATACAGGACAGTCAGGTGGAATTCCAGGACTTGATTTAAACGTTGAAGCAGCCTGGGCTTTAGGGTACACCGGCAAAAATGTCACCACCGCCATCATGGACGATGGTAATTGATAAAATCGTTACTTTTCGTATATCAAGTCTGCTTTAATTCCTTCACCTTCCTTAACATACCTAGACTATATATTACTACATTACTGCCAAGTGAAATTCAAACACACAAACCATAATCAAAATTAAAAAAAAACATAATCAACAGACATACAAAACCATGAAAATACAAACCCTAAACAAAATGAAACTCTAAGGATCAATGATACCCCCGCCCGGCATATTTTACCTATAAGCAATGAATAAAAAGTTTGAAGGGGCACAATTCAACACAAAATTGAGGAACATGACCCTTTATTTGAACCAAACCTGTATTTCTTAATGTGAAGCTATCTCTAAGAAATAAATATATTCCCTGTGACAGTTTTCATTTAAATGTCAAGCAAAAAATACTGCCGCACAAAATATTGCTTTTTTCCAAGTTTGAAGGTGCACAACTCTGCACGAAGTTGAGCGTCATGACCAATATTCAAACCTAAAATTTTTGGTAAAATAGCTACATTTAAGAAATGAATTTTTTATCTGTAACGGTTTACCTTTTAATGTCCGGAAACCACAAAATTTTGAATTTTTCTAAGTTTCAAGGGGCATAACTCTGCACAAAATTGAGGGACATGACCCATATTCGAACTTGACCTGTATTTCTTGGTGTAAAAGCTATATGCAAGAAATGAATTGATTATCTGTAATAGTTTTCCTTTAAATGTCCGGAAACCACATGTTGGACGGACGCACGCACGGACAAGTACATCACTTTATACCCCCACCATTATATGGCGGGGTATAACAACTAAATTAGTCTGCAACGGAGCAAATGTGAAGATGTTAATCAGTCAATCAAACTAAGGTTGTAGTGAAAGGATATGTCTATTCAACAGAGAAGGAAAATATTCAAACAAAAACATAACACTGAAAACACATTTTTTTGTCGTAAGTTGAATGATGAAAGGCTGTCAAAGTGTTTTGATTTTATATAACAGTATGAACTTTGACCGGTTAAGTCAATCAAAACAAAAACATGTTGTGATGCAAAGTGTTTCAGAATTGGGATTCATGACTCTGAAAGTTACACCATGTGACTGTCTCGCTTTACACTGACACTTTTTAAGGAAATATGATTTCATAATACTGTACAAAAATCTGATATCCAGGAAAATCATATGGGGCTTTGATCATTACAATAGTTGTTTTATATAGAACTTGTTAAGGAATTCTGATTGGATATTGTGTATTTGGCGCTCAATTTGCGTCTATTGCAAGTATACGTTTCATTAGACACCGGTCATGACTTCATCTATTTTTCGATCCATTATGGTTCAAGTTTTTTTCTAATCTTTGTCACAACTTCTCACACGTGGTGGGTAATTTCGCAACGCAGAAAAATAGGGTTTTCTATATTTTTGTGCAAAATAGACAATTTATAACAAAAAGGGGAATGTGATGCAGTGTAACAATGTCTTAACTATGAGTTGCATCCAAAATAAGGTGAATATTTAGCTTTTTATAACGCACAAACACAATCGGCGTTCTACTTTCACATTCATCTACATGAATGTCATGCCGATCGGTTTTCAGCTTTATAAAAAAAATTTCTTTTATTTTGGATAAAACGTATAGCTAAGCCATCATTACACTGCATCTATTCCTTTTTTTAAATAAATTATCTGTATTACACGAAATTTTAGAAAAGCCGAATGTTCTGCTTTGCGAGATTATCACCATGAACTTCTGAGAAAGCCGCTTTTAAGTTCTTCTTTTGATTTCACCGTACGTAATAAATTCTCGACTTACACATATCATATCATATCATATTAAAATCATTTTGATAAAAAAGAGAGAACATCTAACAAACAAGTCCACAAGACATTCATATTATGAATAACGGTATAAAACGCTCATCATTAGTACCATTCTACATCAAACTACTGTTTTATTCCAAAATTATGGAGGCGCCGAAAGAATGAGTTTTACGTTTTAAAGTATATTTACGTGAATTTAAAACTATAATTCAATTAGTATTCAATATAAAATGTAATGTGTATATGCTGTTCTGCACATGAAATAAACATCAAAGAAGTACCTAACAGTTATATGTTTATTGTAGTCTTGGGGAAAGAAAATGAACACCCCCTAGTTAGGTCTGATTGTAGGCCAAAACAGATTCAGCATACATTCACTATTATGAATAAATCACTTATCATAAAAATAGCAAACACACTTAATGACCAAACATAGAGGGAATATACGCACATTTACAGCAAACTACCCTATCAAATCAATGACCAGGCAGTAAAACCATACATCATGTATTCAATATACTTTCTTTCATGACTATGTACATGATTTGTTTCACTATATTGATAACATGTATTCAGTATTCAAGAAAGAAACCAAAATAAAGCCTTTGCCTTTTCCGTACGATCAGCGACCATGACATCAAATTATTCTTCCGCTAATGGAACACCATTCCATCACATTATGTATCCATCAGATCCAATATGCGAAGATTAATTTAATTTGGAAATGTTTTTGTCGTCCACGTTTTCTGAAGTTTCGGCATCAGAGACAGCAATTACGGGTCTTTGTAAAGGCAGATCGATTTATGTCTGTTTGAGTTATAATCACTGATGTTTTTCCAGTAAAATGACTTACACGCTGAAGTATCACTACAGCTTCACTAACTAAAAGGAACATTAGATGAGTGCGAAAAGTGTCTAGCACATGATGTGTGTCTCTCCAATACTGCAACGGCGATCCAGGTTACAGATATTTACAATACATCTATGCGAAAGAAATGTTCTATACACTGCCTCTATAAAAAGGAGCGCAGTCTACTTTCAAAATGCCTATGTATTTTTGTTATTATCTAGTTTGTTTGTCCGATTTTTCTTTTATCATGAAAAAGTTCCGATTTTTTTTCCAAGAATTTATAAGCCTTTTGATGGTTATATTCGGATTCTGATTACTGCTTTTGTGTTTGACTTTCATTTCCTGTTTCATATTCCATAAACCATTCTAAAGTTTTGGAATACCACTTTCAACTGACATTCATTTTTGTTTTCTGAATTCTGGTACCGGAGTCATTAATCAAAACTTTCCCCCTAGTATTTTAATAATACAACAAAAGAATTAAATTGCTAAGACTCTATTTTTGTAATAATTCAAAATATCTCTACTATTAGGTCTCAATGCCTAACATGCACATATATGGATCTAATATATGGCATTCGATTTTAAAATTGGAAATGGAATTACTGTAACACTGAGAGAGAAATATATCTTTTGTTTCCATGTCACTTATCGAAGAGTTTATTTCATAATTGACTGCATAAAACCGAAAATAGCTGAAAATTGTTTATATAAATGGAAATCAAATCATTCAAAGTTCCATGTAAATATGAATCAAGCTTCCATATACATATCTGTTTTCTCTATTTTAGGTGTAGATTATCTCCATGAAGACTTGAGACACAACTACGTAAGTACCTAAAAGTCTTTTGAGAATTAACGTGACTTAAAGATAAAGGGGATAGTTCTTCTTTTCCCTTTCAAGTCACGATTTTGACCCATCTTCTTTCCTTTGGGTAATTCGACAAATTTGTTTTACTACGTCCAAAATCAAGGTTTTCTTTTCTATGGATGATCTTTTAATAAACAAAGAAGATTTAATCCTTAATGGAATTCAAGTGTATCCTTCGCATTACAATTTGTCGTCAGTAGTGCTCGTTGCCGAAAGACAGGAAATCTATATGTTGACTAGAATGCACTAGCATACGAGAGCTAGGACATCTCGTAGCTTAAAGAAATACTTGTACTGTTAAACGTCTTCATATTCAATAGCATCATTTACGAACAGAAATTTGCAGCATGTACCAGACATGCACGTTTCGGTTAATTAACCCTTGTCAGTGATCCTGTATATCTTGTTCATGGATACATCCTGATTTCCTGTTTCTCTTCCGCGCACTCTTCATTGCTTCAATTCGAAATCTTTCATTCAAATATCATTATAGTATCATATTATTTCTTAATTTCGACACATTTTTTTCAGAACGCTAAAGCTAGTTACGACTTTAGCAGCAACGATCCGTACCCGTATCCCAGATATACGGACACATGGTTTAACAGGTTAGTATCTACATCTTCCATTAGCATATTTAAAATTCTCTAGGGAAGAATTAGTTATGGGACGGTATAATCGATTATCTTTTCGAAAAATGCCCTTTTTTCAGAAATATCAACAAATTTATATCCTCATCCATCAATCGTAGTTTATTACACTGTGCGCTTTGCTATCAAATAAGGATATAAAATAGATGAAGCTGATGTAAATAAAAAAAGACGCACATTTAATTTGTCACCTACTTATAAGATACTTCTAATTGGCACTTTATCCTTGGTTTTGATGAGCCGGCGACTTTTGTACCTATAAATGTTTGTTAAGCCTCTGATATGGACGCAGAGAAGCAAACAAAGGAAATTAACATGATACATTTTGTTTTAAAAATTCCCCGTCTCTTATTTTCAATCTCGATTAAGTTAAGCTACCAACAGTTTTTGTTTGATCGTCTGTGTTGGTTGTTCTTCGATTGTGAGCATGCTCGTGTTTAGAGGTTTGATGTCTTTCAGCAAACACTAGTGAAGCCTACATTTTTGTGCTAAATTGAGTCCAAGGTCCCCTTACATTAAAACCATCTATAAGTGTTCTTATCGGATTTAGAACATCACGATAAACTACTTTAAGACTTTCTAGAATTAAACAGGAACTTAAGAGCATTAGGATTTGTTACATGATATTCACGCTAGATCGGGTTAAAAGAAAAATTCCTAACAAATTTCGAGGATACTGGCTTTTATGAAAGGATCTGATAAGGGATGGTGCTACTAGGGGTGATGTCTTATTCCTTGACTGAAGCTTTTTATTCCCTTTTTTAATTGTGAATGTGATTTTTATTAAGATTGTGGTGTTTTTCACATTGTTTTCCCTGAAAGCATCAGAGAATAAACCCATGTGTTAGGCTATCAATATACTTATCAACGTAATATTGAATATCTAATGAACAAATTTTATATGAACCTTCTTGATTTTCAGTATCTTGTATTGAATAATTTTTTTAATATTGATAAAGTTATATATAACATCTTAAATTGAGAGTATAACAAAATATCTGTTGTCAAGATAAGGCATCTTAAAAACGGATCCTAAGGTACAAGAACTTTCAAAGATGCTTGGGATATCCGATTTTTCCACACTATCTAAAGACGAATAATCGAGTACTTCTCCGAGTAAAATGGCAGTTATAAAGTGCAATAATTTGTTACATCCAGGAAATTAGTGTGGAAGAAAAGTCATCTATGATGTGAATTTACCGTTATTTGATTCATAAAAAACGATTAAAACCTTTCCTCGCTGTTACAGGAGGTATAAACCCTTACCATCCCCAATATTTTGGTTTCACATTTCATACATTGTGTCTCTGAAATATTGAATAGCTAATTCTCAACAAATGAACTGCTTGAAATTTTGAAAATAGAATTTGAGGTGCCACTGCATTATTTTGGCTTCTCCTAAAACTTTAGGCTTGAAGTACAACTGATGAAGATTACATATCCGAAACATGTATGTCTACTGCACAGTGTTTGGCAATGTTTTGTCAAGAATGCTGCTCTCCACTCCTAAGTAATGTTTGGATACGTCATGTCTTTAAATTCTTGCTCCTAGTTTAACGTTTCATTTCCCTATGTTCGTGTGCTTTTGCGTTATATATATTTGGATAACCTGTCAAAGATTAGATCAACTTATCGTGTAGAGAGTTGAGACCATGAAATTTATCTTTTTAAAAAATACATGTGTGTATATGATACCGATGGATGTATAGGAATCTGGATATCTCAATCTTAAACTGAATGACATACATTTCCCAGATAAGAAAATCGATACTTTTCCAAATTGTCTTCCATAAAATCTAATTTGGTAAATGAATGTACGAAGACTCATGTAATGAGAAAGTAAATCTAATATAATTCCAACTTCTCTCATATTGCTTAAAGTACGTCATGTCACGTCGATCTTTTTCATTATATCTTTTAAGTCTCTCATTTTCTTAAGCAGATTAACGAAATGACAAAAGGTTGGAAACAAAATTTTTAGTAAATCCAACATCCAATTTAATTCCGGCTATAGTTTTGCTGAGCGAAAATATTAGTTTTCCTCGCATGTTAATAACCTTCTCTTAGAAATTATTAAAGCAGTTACCGTTGCGATTTCATTTGAATTTTATTACTAAATTACGATCGGAAAAATTGATTAAATGATACAGAGGGAAGGGAAAGAAATTTTCTCCTAGAATAAATGATTTTATCTGCTATAAAATATTATTACTGTTTTATGTTTCGTCATTACTGTTACAATAGAGGAAAACCATAAAATCCATGTAATTCAGTGAATGTAGTGCTTAATGGATGTTTTCTTTGAATTGAAAAGCCGGGCTCGTGTATTCGAGATGTACATTAAAAACTTTACTTGCAATACAAAGTCAGATTTCAAGAACATATAAATGCCAAGTCAGTGAAAATAAGTAATGATAATTGATAAATTCTAACAAAAAATTCTCCACATATTTGTTCATAGATAAAAACATGATAGATGGGTGGATAATGAAAGCGATCTAACATCCATGGATAAAAACAACAACTAAAAATCATCTGAATTGCTGAATTGTATTGCTCCGAAAACTTATATTGGTTATTGATACGCTCAGTATGGCAGAAATCTCATCTTTATAGAAGATTAAAACGGACCTATCCTCTAAAAAAATATGCAATATACAACAGAAGGAAATTAAAAGAAAAGAAAAACCTTGATACTCAATCTTTGTCATTATAGTCATGGCACGAGGTGCGCCGGTGAAGTGGCGGCAGCGCGTGATAATAATGTCTGCGGAGTGGGCGTGGCTTATGATTCAAAAGTGGCAGGTAAGAATATGGCGGGAAATATGAATTTACTGCATATAGGCAACTTTCATTTTACATGCATGTGTTGTGCACCGCATTTAGAAGTGTCTGTCCATAAGGCTGCTCTCTGGTTACAGAGATGGATACATGTTTATTTCTTAAATGCACTCAATAAATAAGTATTTTAAATAAGTTTAAATCTTTGTATTTTTGGTTTATAAAGGTCTCCGTATGCTTGACCAGCCATTTATGACAGACTTAATCGAGGCCAATGCTATGGGACACATGCCCAATGATATTGACATCTATAGTGCCAGCTGGGGACCCACGGACGATGGAAAGACTGTGGACGGACCACGCAACATGACGATGAGGGCTATAGTCAAAGGGGTCAATGAGGTCAATATTTATTTTCTCCTTTTCATGATACAGCAAAACAGAAAAAGAGAATTGTTTTCAGTATCTCTGCATTCATTCCTCCCATTCTATTACTTGCAACGATCCGATAAATTTGGTGTATATGTTTAACGTCTTCAAATAATGTTTGATCAAGAACCAGAAATCTAATTCAAATTATGTTAGGCATTTTAATTGTGTGTAAAAAATTACAACGATGAATGTATTGAGCATTGTCCGTCAAACTTTGTCATCATTAATTGTGTTTAACTGAGAAGCATATCTCCAAACACATCGCTTTGCTTATTAAGTCTTTGATTTGTTTGTATCTCTTTTGGATACGTATCTCGTTTGAATATGTAGAATTACTGTAATGATTTTACTAAAACAAATATAAAGTTTAAAATTGTAATAACCTTACACTCACCTTCTAGAAAATGAGCTAATTATCTACGAGCAATATTCCTCATAAGATTATTGACAAATCAACTGTCTGGGCTCTTTCTGAAGGGATCAAATTGATATTGACATTGTCATTATTATCAAATGTGGGAGTAAATTCTATAATTGCACTCACTGTAAAGATCATATCAGAAGAAATCTACCCTGTAATAACTAATCCTTTGAAATATCTTTGAAACTAGGACCTGAGAAGCAATTAGAACTAAGAATGAAAAGTCTAATAGTCTTTAGTAAGGAAATATATATGTCTGAAGTCGACCACAAGGTACATTATTATCAGTTATACCTTGACAAGTAAGACCTAAGTTCCTGGATTTCAGCGTAGTAAGAAAGTCTGCTCTAACAAATTAGACATAAATCATAATCCTTCCATTCCAAGAATGTGTGGAAGTAAAAACTGAGTATTGAAACTTGAGTAAGGAGTGGATATGATTAATGTAGGCTAGGTAAAATGTCCTAAGTTCACGGAGTCCAACATGAAAGGGTGTTCTATTCTGTGATGTTCAATGATATATTATAGATATGAAATACCAAACAAAACATTATTTTTATGTAACATTGTCCGTATCTTAAAATGCACTCAAAGTAAATGCTGAAATATATAAGTACAAAATGTATTTAACTGCTTGTATCTCTTCTGGATTCTAAAAATGTATTATATATACACAAAATGACACTCATAATTAATGTCTTTCTGGCCTATATGGTTGCATAAAGAAGAGTAATAAAGATAAAATAAAAAGAGCCACTATTAATGCTTCTAGACTTCTTTGTAATTTTGAGACGTGTAATTTTTTTATTAAATGTTTTCATAGACAATATATTCTAGCGACATCATTCGCTATTCGAGCTTGTTTTATTAGACATTAGTATCATTTCTTTCGTAAATAAATGTATGACGTATCCCTTCATATTTAATGCATTTTGATCTTTCGTGCGAGATGAATTTGATTTCGTTTTCAATAACCCATAAAATTTTCTGAATAAATCAGCAAATGTCCCCACCAAAGGAAATAAAACGTTCTGCTTTTCATCGATTTCGCGTCATAAACTGAATTTGTTTTGTCATATGATATTGGTTATACTGTTCTGGAACCAATTACTTCACGATCTGCGACATTCACATTGTATATCAAAATATAACTTTATACAATATCCAAGATAAGTTACATGTTTACTACCAATAAACAACTTGTTTGGCTTCATTTATAGGGCCGCCATGGTCTGGGAAATATTTATGTCTGGGCTTCCGGTGACGGCGGCGCAGACGATGATTGTAATTGTGACGGCTACGCCGCTAGCATGTGGACAGTGTCCATCAATTCAGCCACCAACGACGGACAAACAGCAGGTTATGATGAATCCTGTTCGTCCACGTTGGCCTCCACTTTCAGCAATGGCAAAAGTACGCTCAGGGACGCGGGAGTTGTAAGTTTCACCATACGTACATAGTTTTTGAACGTTTCTTCGCAATCTATAGCCTAAAATTCCATGAATAAAATTGTTCCTAATTATTTCTGTGCACGGAGTCACATGCAATTAATTATATTCAATGAGAATGAAACTCACTGAAAGATGTCAAATTCATTTTTGATAGGCTACAACTGACCTGTACAACAATTGCACCACCACCCATTCGGGAACATCGGCCGCTGCCCCTGAGGCCGCTGGTGTTTACGCCTTAGCACTAGAAGCAAAGTAAGTGCGAATTAGTACTCAAATTAAAGTTAAAAAGAAGGAAACAGAAAAAGTCATGCAATTGAAACTACTCTTCAGTTCAGACTAAATAGGTCCTCAACTTCATTTAAAACTATTTTTGAACGGTATAAGAGTAAGGTCGTTGTGGCAATTTCTTTGCTGTCAGTCATTGAAACCACTATTCCGCAACTCTCTGTGATGCAAAATATCGGTATGACGAGCATGATAAGAGAAACACCGTCAGGCCTAAAATCACTGGTATTGCGTGGGGTTTTTTTTTATTATAATATACATAATAATTTGCCCAAATAAAGTTTTAAAAACCTTTGATGGAACGGAGGGAACTTATAGTATTAACTCTTCTTAAATATTTTTTTTATTTGTACGACGCCGCGCAAATTCATTTCACTTGCGCCACAAACAGTGAATATCGCTTACATAGATCTATAGGGATTGATCATTTGTATATTTGGCATTACTATTGAATATTTTGTCTTGATATTTCATAGGAGTCTAAGTCTTGAAAATTCGTTTCTATTAAGATGGTAAGTTGGGATTTATTTTTTAAAACTCTAGATGAGAGTGCTGCTAAACTTTGGGCAAACCATGAAGTCAATTTTTATAACATAAGAGATGCACAATTCCTTCGACGGATTACATCCTCTTTTTTGATTTTCTTTATCTATTTTAAGGAGTACGTTCGTTGTCTCCATCTGTCTGTTTGGGTGGTTGTTGAGTCATCAGTGTTAACTACCTCTATTCTATAACTCGGCAAGCATTGAATGTCTGACATCGATTTGCATAAATAATGAAAATCGTCGACAAAGAAAGCATTTTTAAATGTTTGACACTACAAATAAGAGAAATGCCAACATGCTAAGTAAATTTTGTGATATAAATTCTGTGACGTTGTAAATCATATCAAAGAAAATAATGCCATATCAACCACTCAATTTCCCACGCAAAATATAATATTTCTAGATTCTTTTTTAATAAAGTCAGAGGGTTTTTTCTCTTACACATTGTCATTCGGGGTATTTGGGGGGGGGGGGGGGGGGGGGAGGGGAGGGGGGGGGGGGAGTTGAGAAATTTGAAAAGGACAAATCACACTTCCAATCCTTTATCTAATATGTATATAAAAGGTCACTATGTTAATGCCTCGGAGCATGGAAAATCTCTATTATATAATAAGTGTTACCTTCATCTGAATACCTTTTCTGTTGAATCAATTCAGTTAATTCTGCATGATGCCTAGCTTGCGAATGACTTTTTCTTGCGGAAACCACAAGGGAGATGTCGTCACAACAAAAAAAATGGAATTTATTTATATCAATTATCACCTCCTTCCAAATAATAAAAAAAAACCATAGGAATATGAATCTGAAGTCTAAAGGTCCCGTAGGATTTTTTCAACTCAAATAAACTTTGACATTTCCTGGTACTTCTATTTACCACAAAATATCTAGAGAGTTCCCATAAATAGACATCTTACCAACCGAAAACCAAAACCAAATTCTAGCATTCCATTTTCCTCTTTCCTGATCCTTTTGGTCACGAAAAGGGACGATGTTTCGTTGTTGTTACTCGTTATTATCCCGTTTATACCAAATGATTTATGTGAGTTTTGCATGAAAGTATTGTCAACCCCTTTCAGCAGAGAAGATTTCTATTTCCTCTCTGACACGTACGATACAAGATGAATCTTTTGATATACCAGATTACAATGTTACAATACCCGCCCACATCAGCCCGAATTTTATAATGACGACTGACTTGAACTCTACTGAATAGTAGCATTAAGCATATCGTAAAAGTTAAGAACAATCTACCACATTGATAATTGCCTTGGCATATCGTGTAGGTTTTTACCGTTTTCCTACATCAAAATTTCTTCAAATGCCGTAATTTATATGCAGCTGTGTCATTGATTCCTTCTTTTTGTCCATTTTGTTTTTTTTTTTCGTTTCACGTTAGAAGGTTCTCTTTTGTATTTTGTCCAACATTCGTAAGCCTTTCGATTGTGCGTGGTTTTTTTTTTTTTTTTTTTTTTTTTTTTTTTTTTTTTTTTTTTTTTTTGGAATCTGCTCTCGGCTTTTGTATTTGGCTTACATTCACTCATATGAAAAATGTACCTTCAACTAAGCAACCTCCCCCGCAAAAGGTAATAATTATGGCTTTTTCATAAAATCAGAGGGATGTGTCTCCTTCGAATGTTAGAATTTGATGATGATTTTTGGTTTTTTCTTCCCCTCCTTTATGTCGACATTTGGAAAAGACAAGTCACACATTCCTTTAACTAGCATGCAAATTAATGGAACTATGTCAACCCCTGCATCACGGAAAACCTGTACAAGGAGTGATATTGTTGCCTTCATTTGTATATATGTTCTGTTGTAGTCGATTGCTGTGTGATGCATATACCGAGTATGACTTTTTATTGAGGAAATCACCATACCAATAATGTCGAAGGGTTCCAACTACACAAGGGAGATGTTATCACGGAATGAAAATTAAATGAATTTATGGAGATATTTAAAGAAGAAATCAAATTAGAAACATGGATCAAGATTCTAAAGTTTCCTGTAGGGTTTTCTTGAAGTCAAATAAACACCGATATTTCCTGGTATATCGATATAAAACTTTACCACACAATATCAAGATAGTTTCTGAGCGGAGTTGAATCAACTCTGGATCTTACAAACTGAAAACCAAGATTCACAGATATTCATGTATCAATATTGGTATTCGATTTTTCTTTGTCTTGATCCTTTTTGTCACGAAAATGGACGGTGGTTCGTTGTTGTTACTTATTATTACCCCGTTCATACCCAAATGATTTGCTTTTTAGTATTGTCAAACCCTTTCTATATAGAATGTGACATACTTACGGGAAAATCCTATTAATATACCAGATTACAATGTTGCAATGCCCGCCTACAACATCCCGTGTTGTGTAATGAATATTGTTTTTAATTCAACTGAATAAGTATATAACTGACTCGAAATAGTGACATGGATTTGTAATCTTACTTCGTAGGTCAGAACAATTGGCCTCCCTGATAATATGATTGGCTTTGCTTTGTGGATGTTTCACTGTTTCTTCTTTCCTGGTTCATACGTTTTTACTGCTAATCGTGATTCTAGAATGCCAATATCTATGGATAAACACACAAAAAATTGAAAGAACATATTATTGTGTGATAGCATGTTTGATTTTTTTTTTTACATAGAACAATCTACAAAAGAGGACAAGATTCAAAATGATGATGCATGTACTGAAAATTGACGATTCTACGCTTTGTATTCACATGTAAATGTTCAAAGAGAAAAAGCAAGATGGATTCCTTTGAATGACTTTGTGTCTTTGCTTTTTCAAATTTCTTTTTGTAACCTATAGGTAAATTTACCTTAGAAAGCAACTATCAAATGTTCAATGAAATGGTAATTTATGCAATAAAATTCAGCTTTCCGAAACAACAAGAACAATATAGCAACTCTAAAATTTCAAACCATGGTCGTTGTCTTTCCAAATTCATTCTCTCATAACCTGCGTGATATCGACTTTTTATGGCCACAACTGCATTCTCCGATTCCGCTTGATTACTGTAACAAGTCTTGATTATTTTACGGAATTGCTTTGGAGTTTAATGACGTAAAAACTCTTCCGTCTTCCTCTTAATCTCGGAGTTATCATTGCCTTCGAAGATCTTCTTTGTCAGTAGCTATAAATCTAAGAGCAAGAAAATCTCAGTATTCCTTATCGATTGATGGTATAAGAGACCTCTAGACATTTCTGACAAATTCAGTATGAATGTTCCGATTAGAAAATGACAAGAAAATGGATTAGGCAGTGGTATGGATGGTTCAGAGCGTAGGTGGACATTTCTGACGGGCGATTGTCCAAAACGCCAAGTCTCAGGACCTTAGGCCAACCCTTCACTCCTATGCGCATTATTACTATAGGGATGAACGCATCATGATTTGTTGAACGTGAAGACAACATTTTGATTAGCCGAAAGTCGAAAATTTCGACTGAATGTCTAAGAAATCATGTGTTGTCCAAATATCCTGTTGGTAATTGTTTGATGTACCTTTCTTTGATATTTCGACTAAACAATTTTTATATTCATTGGCGTGTATTTACGAGAAAGAGTGCAGAGTAAATGCAGAGTTAAAACGTCATCAATGACGTGAGGTCACAAATAATGTTACATGTATCGTTCCTGTTTTCATTAATGTTACTCTTTTAACAATTTAGATGCTAACCACAACAGTTTTTCTGTTGAGAGTTTATTCTATATAGTGTATGGATTTTTAGAAAGGAGTTGAAAGTTTTCGAAATGAATAATCAAATGCAAGTGAAAACAAATAATTAAAATGCGAAATAGCTCTTTATATCGAGTTAAATTCGTTGAGTTTAATGTGCATCTGCAATAAGATTTCCAAAACTTCAAAACGATGAAAGCGGATAGAGAAAGCTATTTCCTCTGCTGTTTTTGAATGATAAATAGAAATTGAAATGAATTCAGATGGGACGTTGCTAATAACCATGCATCGTGTGGGTGGATAATATTGACCATGTATTCATCTGGAAGGTCATAAATAAAACATAAGAGAGATAAACGCATTGCTGGTGCGTATTTGATACCGAAGCTAACACGATTGAATTGATGTATTCGATTAGAGCTATTTGACTAATGGGCTTTGTATACTTCTGTAAATAATCGTTTGACCTACATTTGCAATGAATGAATCAAGTTGATCTGATCTGCATTAATCCTTCCCCATTGATTGAGATGAAGAGTTGAATCCCCGAATCCATCCAATCCCAAATGTGACCACATTCATTATAAATGTTACTAAACCGAACATTAAATGGAGTCACTTATTCCTTAGTGAAACCATTTCGATTACCTAATTTTAAACTACCAAGGACATCTAAATCGAAAATGAGAATCTAGAAAATGATGTAATGCAAAAGAAGAAGCTGACTGAAGCGAACTTGCTGAAGGTCCATCAAGGATTCAAGCTATCTCTCAAATTGGACAAATAATCATTGATCATCTGAGAGTTATACCATATCTAAGGTTACATGGCTTCATATTCATCGCATCATTTAAGAGTCTCAAAAAAGAATAAATACAATCGCAAACTTTGCATATTTCCTGTAAGTGGTAGTTCATTCCTTCCTCTTTCCATAATTGTAAGCTAGGAGCTAGAACTCCTCATAATTTTGTCATATAGTTGCCTGACATACGATTTAAAAGTTTGTTTGAAATGCATCAACGTTTGTTCGAAATCTCTGACTTCTGTTGTCTGAAAAATGGTTCAACAGAGACAAATATTCCAATTACAGGCTGACTGACTTTTTTCTATTCTTCAGTCCGATGCTGACCTGGAGAGATATTCAACACCTTACTGTTCTGACATCAAAGAGAAACAGACTGTCTGATCCCTACATGAAGCACCACTGGAAATACAATGGCGCAGGGTTAGAATTTAATCACCTTTTTGGATATGGCGTACTTGACGCCGGCGCAATGGTTGATTTAGCACGGAAGTGGAAGCCATTGCCAGAGAGATTTCATTGCACTGCAGGCAGCGTAAAACAAGAAACGTAAGTCAAATTTGGATATTAGTTACTTTCGATTTTTGAAGATGTTTTTACGTAAACTTCAGTTACCTCATTTTTGGAATTATCATTTTCACAAATATCCATATCTTTATCATAATCTTTGTTTACCGAATAAGTTTTAAAATAAAGAATAGTGTAAGAACATCTAGTTCTCATTCTTATAGATAAATAATACTAGTACTTAATTCTGATGATCGTAATTAGTTTAATTCTGAGTGTGTCTTCCTCTGTTTTCATTACGAGGTAGTTTTGGTGTAGATATCTTCCTTATTCCTAGTTTTAATATTCCTTAATGCTAATAATACATTTCCAGTCATTTTGCAACCGAGCAGCCAATTGAGCTCCACATTGACACAGATGCATGTAAAGGAGGAGAGAACGAGATCAACTACCTAGAACATGTTCAAGCATTCGTCACCATCAAGTCAACCTATAGAGGCAACATCGTCATGTTCATTACATCGCCAATGAACACCACGTATGTACAGTTTTGATTCATTCATTCGAAAACAAAATTACCGAAAATATTTATTGTAAAAGGAAAAAACCAAAAATAATAACTCCTTAAGATAATCTGTTCGAGTGCTTCACAAGTATCGATTAGCCATGGTTTAATATATTTTTAAATCATTTCATATTTTCCTATCAATAATATGTTAGTTTTTTTATAACAAAACGTACATTTTCTTTGTTTCTTAAACTTGAGGTACAAGCTACATAAACGTCTTAGACCACTTTGTCGTTATTTGATAGCCTATATCAATATCATAAAGACTTTCTTAATGATGAAGAATGATAATGATAAATCCTAATTAGTGTTTAATACAGCCATCAGACTGAGATGAATGTACCACCATAAATCCCAACCTATTATATGACGTCAGAGCCTGATGATAGTAGATAATAGTAGATAATAGTTGCTGTCAACACAAACTCTGACTGAATATAATGTGATCGTGGCTATCTGTAAGATATTTGACTAGCTAAAGAAAATTTCATTGAAGAAAAGTCTCGACATAATAAGCTTCTCTAAACAGCCCATTCAAAGGTGAAACAACTAATTTCGTTATGATTGTTATAATACGACTACTTTGTAAGATCAACATATTTATTACTTTATTTTTCGAATGTAACACGTCTTGTATCTGTCTGCCCGTAAGTTTTTCACCCTTAGAAGGACAATTCATGTCATAAACAACAAGATTGTTTCTACGACATGTAGAAAAATCAACATGTCAAAGGAGAACAGCCTTTTAAAGAAATATTTCCAAACATCAGACATGTGTGACTATGTTACGAAAGAGCAAAATAATACACTAACTATAGACTTTGAAATACATGAGATAGGATGCTGCCTATTGAGTCACATGGGTTTTCGTTAATACAGCAAGATCATTTTTGGTCCAACTTTCTTACATAGTATACTTGCATTATTCGTTTGATATTTGAATATGTTTAAACATTGTATATTAGAACGGCACGTTTTAAAAGCGCTACCTAGTACATACCGTACTTGCACCGGAATCTAGAAATCGTTCATAAGGTCAAGGTGTCCTTCATATTTCTGTGGATCTGCGTCGTTGTCTCTGTGTTTTTTTTTTTTTTAATGTTTTTTTTTCCGAGTTTTCTTTTTCTCGTTAAAAAGTTCTGTTTTGTATATTTTGAAGAATTTTGGAATCTGATTTGGGGTTTTGTGTTTGACTTTCAGTCAACCTTTCCTAATGATAAATTTGATAGATTGTTCTTAAACCAAGGGGTATCTCACTGTCCTTAGATTTGCCAGTCATTTTAGGTCGTGATTAGAATTTTACTCCTCATATTTACTATTTGAATTTTCTCTGTGCCTGCCTGAGGCATCGCTGATGATACATTATGTTTTGAATGCGTATATGGTGCATTGAATTATTGAGATAGAACATACATTCGAACTTTCCGTATACTATTGCTCGTACATCTATAGATAGATGTACCGAACAAACTTTATATTATAATTATAATTAACCTATCAGCACTCTGAGAGTGTGTTTGGCTTACAGATGTCAAGTTTGAAGCAGGGTTATAACAAATATAGGATTTATTACATCAAACCTAATTTTGTCTCATGTAATGATCTATTCATGAAAATCATTCACAGCTTCATTGAGTATGACGAAAACTCATGATAGGTTTGATGGTAATAAACAGCCTGCTTCATGGTCGATATTGTTTTAGATACGTCTTCTGTCTTGTATTTTTATGAAGGATTTATGAATCATTTCCCTCATGTATAGTCCTGTATGCCGAGGCTGTATGGCCTTTTTGGACTCACCGTTGTATTCATCGTTAGATATGTCAATATGGCGCACTAATAGAATGAAATATATGTTTTCCCTGTGCATGTATATATTTCTGAATTATTTATCACTGCTGGTTGAAGGTCTAGTCTCTCAGGACACATAATATATGGATGCATCTTAATCATCGTATACATAAGCCTGCCCAGCATCATGCTTTGCTATATTTTAGGTATCCTGCTACGTCTTTCGGTATTTTTGGACATATTTCATTGTTTGGATTGTGGATCACTAACGAGGGTTAAGTACCCGAAACGTGCATGCCTGGTCCATATGTTAAACGTCTTTTCAAAATTCGTTAGCATCATTTAAAAGCAGATTAATTTACAGCATGGACCAGACATGCACGTTTCGGGTATTTAACCCTCGTCAGTGATCCTCAATCTAAACATTAAAATAAGACCGAATTCTGTGAAAATTGTGTACAAAACATACCGAAAGATGTAGCAAAATGACTGGGATATGATGCTACAGGACCCAGGTTTCGGAAATTTTAGAAAATTTTGTAAACAGAAATTTTCGAATGCGTTTGAAGAAACGACCAACCGAAATTCATCGAACTTGGCTAATTGTGCCCTCGGGGACTCTTGGTCCACCAGCAGTGACACTCACCAAGTGGTACAAATGTTAAACGTCTCCAAATTCGTTAACATCATTTAAAAGCAGATTAATTTACAGCATGCTGTAAATTCAACCTGTTCTAAAATGCTATACATTAGTGGTTCAATTTAATTTGAAATATTGCTACTTTGGAATCAACTGTTGAGACCACAACAGACAATTGCTGAAAAAGTACAAATGGTACACTAAATTTTGTTGAAGATTCTTGTTATTATCAGTAAAAAAAAAATCAAGAGAAATGTGGTTCCCATCAAGTCCCCATACAATCGATCACAACCAAATATCAATATTAATAATAGAAAACAAAAACAAAATCATTGAAACATATGAGTCATACAAAGCATAGATAACTTCAACAGTTTTGTGGCTAAAAAGTCACCGAGCAGAATTCATTGTAAGTCATATTCCGTGTGCTTAAAGACGCTATTTATATATTGACTCCCATAAGAAACGATACATGGTTGTATTCCAAAACATTTTAAATCAATATTTGAATATATATGTGGATTTTTTATGACAAAATTGTTTTTTAAGTCTAGTTACTTCACTTAACACAACTTTTTGCGCTGTTCACTCATCCAAACGCCAATATTTACATTTCCATGATTTGCACGAGCTATACAGTACCAAGATATATTGGTTTAAACCAGATTAAAGAGACAACGTGTTCGATAGAATATGATCTCACAGAACAAAAATCATAAATTTTTTCAAAATGTCTCGCTCCACAAAATGTCAAAATTAATCAAAGAACAACGACATCAAGCAGTTGGAATGTTAGAAGCAAGTCGACGTCATTCTGACGTTGCCGCGTAATTTCGAGTGACACTAATCATTATTTCACATTTACCAAACTGTCACAGGGTTATTGGATCAATCATCGGTTCAAATTGGATAGATTTGTGATTTTCTAAATGCAATTCTTACTTTTAGCGAAGGTATTGCGTAGTGGCCATGTGATAAAATGAACATTTGTTTCATGAAATGTTGTGTTCCTGATCTGAATTTAAATCATCCAAAAATATATTAATGTGAGTTTGTATGTATTAATTTTATTTCAATTTATTTACATGTAAGGTTTCTTTTGGGAATAAGTTTAAATCCTTCTGCACCTTTTCAAATACCGCATGAGAGAAGATTCATAGAAAGAGGTTTCAAAGGGATTGCAATACTTAGCATGTGATTCATTCCCAATTTAAGCAAACGTCAAACTCCAGCTTACTGCGATACCATACCATCCTAAACTAAACCCTCTCAATCTCTCTGCTGCATCACGATAAATCTCTGTTCATGATAAATGATGAGGGAATAGATGATTATCTGAACGTCAATAAAAAAATTATCGCTAAATATGGTAAACATTGCTGTGTAGCTAGGATACATGGTACAGATTTGTACGGTGATGAAGAAAGGGCTTCAGACAGCTTGACATTCAACACAGATAAGAACATTATTTACGCTCGACTCTGTGACAAAACAAAATATAATGACTCTTATGAAGTATGAATACGTAGATACAGGAAAACTCATATATTACGTATGTATATCCACGTCATTTCCCAAACACGAAAAGAAATTCTAAAGAATGGAATGGTGAGGAGTTTCTTCCTAGATTGAGATCTAGAGAAATATTCCCGGCTTTAAGATTACAAAATGTTTGTCCCAAGAAACTTATAATTTCATGTCAATACATAAAAACCGAAACGTCGACCATAGAGACAATAAAGAATATCTCTCCGTCTAATTAATCTTAAACACAATATCTTACAAGACTCGGTTGTAGCAACCACAGCAAAACAGAATTGTACATAAACGATACACAGATCGAGATAGGGGCATGACAGATTGGGGGTTGAAATATCGTATTCTTCCAAGTAAAATTAAAGACCAAATACACAAAGACTCGATCATCCAGAATTCCGTCTGCCTTTTTTAAATTCAGTGCACTATCATGCAGCAGTAAATAATCAATGACAATAAAGCGACTAAAATCGGGACATGAATAAGATGTGACATTCAAAAAGACCTTCTTACCTTTACGTTTACTATTTAAGACTTTGAGAACGCAAATGTTAGACAACAACACATATGGCGCTCAGATGACAAATTATATAGGAGGGTACCGACTTTACTTGCTGTTAATTGAATAATGTTCAAACGTTAATTCTTTAAAAGTATTTACATGCAGATAAATGAAGTATAAAGCGGAAGTGTGTCATGTCGTTTTGTTTTCTTTCCAGATCCATGATTCTCAGCCAAAGACCAAATGACAATGACCATAAGAATGGCTTCACTCGATGGCCGTTCATGACCACACACACTTGGGCGGAGAACCCACGTGGCCGATGGAAGCTGGAAATCTCCATGGCACCGGACAAAACCGGAAATGTGGACACGGGAGTATTCTACGAATGGACCCTGATTCTACACGGAACTAAAGAGGCACCCTACGATCACCAAGTTGAAGACGAGGCCAATCACAATAAATTGTATAAAGTCAAACGACTACATGCATATAGCAAGGCTTAGATAATACGTGATCAGTGATCATGGAAAAGTAAATACAGACTGAAAATAAAACTTAAGAAAATTGGGTTTTGAAAAATGCAAGCACTCTTAAAATTTTTATTGATCTGAAGAAACAAATTCCAATTCCATGATAATGAAATATCAAAAAGCACACAAAAAAAACCCCCAAAATAATCGGCGTCAACATATAATGAATTGATGAAAATTCAGAGAATGCTTTTGGTTTCATTTTTGACAATATATGCTTCCGTTTTAGCAATCAACTAATGAGATAAATGTCTTGTTTATGGAGAACATATTGTTATACTGGGGTATATGAAAAATAATCAGTATTCCTTCTCTCATCAGGTTGTATGTGTCATTGCAAATATTTCTTAATGCAAGCATAGGAAATGTTCTTTTTTTCTCTGGAGAAAACTTTGAATATACTTGAACTTGTTCAAAACGTATTTGTTTATTGTAACTTAAAGATAAGACTTATGAATAAGAACTCATGCATGTTTATCTTAATATTATACATTAAAAATGAAAGTAATCAAGATGCAAATAAAACACTGTTTTAGTTAAGATTCCGCCAAATTAATTTTGAAGTTATTATAAATGAAGGTAAATTCCATTTTCATTGTAATTTTAATCTTTCAATTACATCTAGAAGCTAGTCAGATTGTTGTTACCTATTTGTTATCGTGTGTTTAACTCCTCATAAGAAAGAGCTACAGGCGAGCTTTCTATGCCCATTTATACCTCTAATATCCTCAGTGTTAAAGTATTCAGGGTGTTACAGATATATTGACGGGCATAAAACGCTCGTCGTAGACGTGAAGAGAAACAGAAGAGAGACAGACCTTTTCCACTTAGAATACACACATTGTTAAAGCAGATACTTTATGTATGCAAATTGTGATTGTTGAATCTTATTTTCAGAATCTATCTTGTTCGTTTCGTGTATTCGAGAGTTTAAAGTCTGTTTCTCAGAAGAGGTATATGAAATGATATTTCTTATTCAACTTATGATTTTGAAAACAAATTATCTTTTTTGTTAATGTTTTCTGGAAATGATGTTTGTTATTACACTTTGGACAAAAGTTTTGATTATTCAAAAATATATGTTTCATGCAAATTCATACGGAAAACAGGCCTTAGTTTCAGACTTTGTTTTTCAGGAAATTAAATACAAAAATAAATTCATAGACATGATAATGTTTATAAACAATTTTACAAATCATTTGATTCAGTAAAGAAAGTTTTGTGAGAGAAAGTTTCTTCTTTTATTCACATTTAGACATAATCAATTTGTCTAATAATTTAAACAAAAGGTCAGTGATTATCACAAAGAGCTGTACTTGGACAATACATAACAATCATATGGAAGTGTTCTAACTCTTTTCCTTCTTGAAGAATATTCAAAACCAATTTAAATGCACCAGACATGTCTTTCGGATAGTAAATCCTCATCAGTGTTAATTCAATGCCGAAGTGATTTCAGACACATCCAAATGCATTTTAGTAGCGCCCTCTAGTTTTATTTTTTGAATTTATATTTGTACATTTACTTTGCAAAGAGAGCGCGGCTCCAAATTTCTTTCAGGGATTCAGTTGCATAGTTAAATAAAATCTATGAACTACATTTAATTGAATAAAATCCATGACTAAAATAGCATTGGAGGAATATATTCGACTATATTTTTGGATGAAATGACAAGTTTCCGAAATAGCAAAATAATATATGATGTCAAATTGACAAAGGGCCAAAAGATAAGCACAAGCAAAGAGATGGAGCACACAACTTTAGAAGTAACAGAGTTGTAAAGTCAGTGAGTGAAAACCATTCATCAGAATCAATAAAATTATAATTAGTGGATATGAAAAACCATGAGAACACAACTCAAACATCTGCAAAGAAGCATAAATGTATACCAATGGAAATGAGGCCAGGTGCCTAGGGATAGTAAATATCGTCTACTTGCCAGCTACCCCATGTATATAAATAATACGGAAGTGTACCAACTCTATACCTTCTTGAAGAATATTTCAAACCGATTTTCATGCACCAGACACGTGTTTCGGATATTCATCAATGATGCTTCCAGCCAAAGTGATTTTCATTATTTCACTAGCGCCCATTGATTTCATTTTTAGAATTTCAATTTGTGCATTTACTTTACAGAGAGTGCGTGGCTCCTGTAGGGTCGATTCAGTAGTATATCCAAATAAAATCTATGTTCAAAATAGCATTGGAGGTATGGTGCTAAGATATTAACCTCCTTTAATTTCGATGATATTTTTCTATGAAGTGGCAAGTTTCCGAAATAGCAACAAATACATATGATGTCAAATTGCTAAAGGGCCACAACAAAACTTCTTTCAGGCGACAGAGCAAGGAAATACACTTAACAAACATCAAAGAAGGGAGGGGATAATCATGTCAGGGGGAACGATTTTGTCTGCTCCACATTGCAACAAGAAATAAGTGTTTATATTAATAACACGGAAGATATGTCACCTTAGCCGCGCAGAAATTTTAAAGATAAAACAGTGAATGTATCCAGGACGGTGTTTTAATGGTTTTAATCTAAAGTAACTTTCAATATTACGGACAACGAGAAGTTTCGTGCATCATCGACAATCCTGTTTTTTAAAAGTATAAAAATGTTATTTATCCGCAATAATTGAACAAGGCAAACGTAACAAAAACAGAAACACCATTTTTGGACCTAAATATCAAAATTATTAATAGGGAGATTCATACAAAAGTGTATGACGAAATAGATAATTTTGGATTGGATTCAACATAGTAAATTCCCCCTGGCTTGACGGTGATGTTCCTAGATTACCGTCATATGGTATCTACATTTCACAGCTCATTCGGTATGCTAGAGCATGTAGTGATGTTTTGGATTTTCATAGTATTCATTTACAAATTATCAAGAGACTTTTAGGTCAAGGTTTTCGCTTTCACAAACTAGTAAAGACTTTCTGGAAATTTTACAAAAATTATTCTCAACTTCTTTTGAAATTAGGATCAATACAAGCAGCAGAGTATATTACTTTGGGAATTTTACAACCTGCATTTTATGGTGACATAATTAACAAAATAAGAAGGATTAAAGGTAGACAGCATAACCATCGAAAATGCGTCAGAATCATCAAACGTCGTTTACACCGTGGATATGTCCCTAATGTCACTAGACGGGCACTAGGCTTGACCCAATCTACAGTCTTGTACCAGCGCATTCTTAAAACTTTCACTCTGACTGACTGTGACGACGGGACTCCATGACGGAATCTGTCCAAGCCTCTTTAGAGAAGACAGGGTCCCGACCACCTGTCCTCGCTGAATATCAGTCGGACTACTCGGGTGATAACATACATGAGCTCGGTGTTTGGAGGAAAGGTCTTCAAGAAAATTGTCGGAATTCCAATAGGGACCAATTGTGACCCACTCTTTGTCGACATTTTCCTTTACTCGTACGAAGCTGAATTCATTCAATCTTTGGTCTCTGAAGGGAAAAGATACTTAGCTTCTGACTTCAACTTCACTTACAGATACATACACGATGTGTTGTCCATCAATAATCCATAATTCGCGGATTACCTGAGCAGTATATATCCTTCGGAGCTTGAAGTAAAAAAAAAACTACAGAGACAAATAATTCAGAATCCTATTTGGACATAATGTTGTCCTACGACACTTATGGTCACATGAACACCTCACTCTATGACAAACGTGACGGTTTTAGTTTCAGCATTACAAACTTTCCTTTTCTGAGTAGCAACATCCCATCATCGCCTGCTTATGGCGTGTACATATCTCAGTTGATACGCTATGCCAGAGCTAGTACCAAATATACGGATTTTGTTCTGAGAGCTAGGCGTCTTTCAGATAAGCTTCTCAGTCAGGGATATGTTTGTGACCGATTAACATCGTCACTGAGGCAGTTCTACGGTCGATATGGGGGACTCGTCATACACTATGATGTCCCACTCTCCAAAATGGTGGATGTAAACGTCTTCAAATTTAATAGCATCATTTAAGAACAGATAAATTGGCAACGTGGACCAGACATGCACGTTTCGGGTACTTAACCCTCATCAGTGATCCTAAATCTAAACGATGTAAATATGCCAAAAAAAGTATGAAAGTTACTATGTCGAAAAAGTGTACCGAAATACGTAGCAGGATGGGTGGGATATGATGCTACAGGACCCACTTTTTAGAAATTTCAAGAAATTTTGATAACAGAAATTTAGAATGCGTTGAGATGATATTATGTCATAGACCATTTGAACCATCCAACCAATGATTGTACTCTATGTCTTCCAAAATGGTTGTAACCGTATGTGAAAGTTCTACCGAATTGAAGCGACGGGTGTTGCATGCAAGCAGGAGATTCTTACTGTTCATGGGCACGTAGTCTCACTCCGATATCGGGAGTTCGCTTCTTTTTATATGGTGGAGGTTTTTGTTTGCTTGCTTTGGTTCCTGTTTTATCCTGATTTTGTATGCCTTCGGTTTCTGATTTTCTGAATTATCGATTTTTGCTGTATACAGGGATATGGTCATTATCCATATATGTCATCGTTACAGCCGGAAGAGCACGGATTGCATTACGTATGCCCTCTTTTTATATCCATTTACATATTCATCTGTGTTGCTTGGGCCCCTGCCTTTTGCGTTCTTTTTTATGTGTTGTCATCTAACAGTGAGGAGGTTGTTATACACCACAATTGTACGTTCTTCGAGATCTCTGGGTAATCGGAAAAGTGCGAGGGTTGTGCGCACGTAATTCATGATAACCACACCGTCAGCTATTTTCGTGGCAGATGGCCGTCCTAAGTCGGCACCGGTGGCCCATTGGTCTCGTTGGTTTGTGTGTGGTCCTTTGTGTTTGATGTTTCTGTGTTGTGCGTTGATGTTCCTTGTTCCTTTAGTGTCTCTTTCTGTGTGTGTCTGTTCTGTGTTTTTGCATGGGGTGTTTTTAGGTTTTGTTGTGGGTGCTGCAACCTGGTGTTCTTGGAGATCCCCTCCTTTGTTTGATATGCAATCGTATACTCCAGTGTTTGCATTTAAAAAGTCTCTCACAAGTATACCCTTCTCGATTAGTCGCATTGCCTTTGGAAAAAAGTAATTGTAGTTTTTCTTCGGGATGGCGTATCGTTGGTGATATGAATACACCATAGGTAGGGGACGAGGGAATGTTACTACTCTGGAAAGGGAATCTTGCAATTATGAAGTTGTAGTCGTCACGTTTTTCTGCCATGATTGAAGTAATTTATAGATGTTGATGTCGTCAATCTGAATAAGAAAAGGAGTCGATACTTTCAATAGGCTCTTTCACCTTCACCTCTTTTTCTCATGGATAAATTGTTGAAGTGTTCCAACTCTATACCTTCTTGAAGAAAATTTCAAACCAATACCAGACACGTGTTTCGCATATTAAATTCTCATCAGTGATGCTTCCAGCGAAGCCGCCATAAATCATTTTAGTAGCGCCCTCTTGTTTCATTTTTTTAATTTAAATTTGTACATTTGCTTTAAAGAGAGTGCTTGGCTCCGAATTTCCTGTAGAGTCAATTCAGTAGCATATCCAAATAAAACAAAGGAGGGGATTTCCAACAACACCAGGTTGTAGCACCCACAGCAAAACCCCAAAACACCCAATGCAAAAACACAAAGCAGACAAGCACAAAAAGAGACGCGCAAGGGACAATGAACGTCAACGCACAACACAGAAACACTAAACACAAAGGACTACACATAAACCAACGAGACCAATGGGCAACCGGTGCCGACTTAGGACGGCCATCTGCCACGGAAATAGCAGAAGGTATGGTTATCCTGGATTACGTGCGCACAACCCTCCCATTTTTCCGATTACCCAGAGGTCTCGAAGAACGTACAATTGTGGTGTAAAACAACCACCTCACTGTCAGATGACCACACACAAACAAGACCGCAAAACGCAGGGGCCCAAGCAACACAGATGAATATGTAAATGGATATAAAAAGAGGGCCTACGTAATACAATCCGTGCTCTGCCGCCGCGAGCTCATGTATGTTATCACCTGAGGAGTCCGACTGACATTCAGAGAGGACAGGTGGTCGGGGCCCTGTCTTCTCTAAAGAGGTTTGGACAGGGCCCGTCATGGAGTCCCGTCGTCACAGTCAGTCAGAGTGCAAGTTTTAAGAATGCGCTTGTACAAGACTGTAGATTGGTCAAGTACCAAGCCTAGTGTCCGTCTGGTGACATTAGGATCATACCCACGGTATAAAAGGCGTTTGATGATTCTGACGCATTTTCGATAATGATGTTGTCTATCTTTGATCCTTCTTATCTTGTTAATAATGTCACCATAAAATGCAGGTTGTGAAATACCCGAAGTTATATAAAATCTATGTTCAAAATAGCATTGGGGGAATGGTGCTAAGATGTTAACCTCCTTTAATTTCGCTGATATTTATGAATGGAATGACAAGTTTTCGAAAAAGCAAAATAATATATATGATGTCAAATCGATAAATAGCCAAAACGAATCTTCTTTCAGGCGACAGAGCTGGAAAGAAGTAATTAATACACTTCTAATCCTCAAAATACGAATTACATATCTGATGTTTAAAAAAAAAACAACCGACAGGTTATCGGCGAATCCCCTGTCAGAAAAATCCGTTTTACCGCTCGACTGACGCCTCGCGGTAAAACTCAATTTCTGACAGGGAATTCGCCGATACCCTGTCAGTTTTTGCAAAACACTTGCATGGTAACCTCTAAATGTCAACACTATATCCACAAAATCAGAGTATAAAAACAAAATTTGTTATAGATGGCGCCACAAATGAACTAATGCGTCGACGCCCAACTTTGAATAATTCAAATAAATACAAATTATCAAAGAAATATTGAAGTAGTGTTTCGTACATTTTCAAGTTGAGTTGACGCCATGGCGGCCATTGCATAAGAAGGGCGGAGTCTTTGCAACATTGTAACTCGTTTTTGCATCAAATCTTAAGCGATTAATTGGAAATGTTATTAAGAGAATTCACTAATATGCTATTGTCTTACTGTTACCCAATTTGGGTAGTACTGGTCACGTTTACAGGGTAAACAACAGGAATAAACTCGGAGCAAAATTTTCTGCCTCCACCTTGGTTAAAGGTCAGATAACTCTCTCATATTGACTAATATATCTCCGGAAAACATGAAACTTTCCATTGGCATTGCACGACATTTCCAACGTGTTCGGTGTAAATATTTTCTACGTGCTCGAACCCGTATATTTGTTACCTTTATACAGTCTTTATATATTTCATCAACGAAATTAATTCTCATTCTTAAATAAAATATGTATCATCATTTACTTATGATTATGATACAGGGAGTCATTCATTATTATTATCATATAGTACCTATATCTCTTATTATTTCATCAACGAAATTAATTCAAATATGTATTATCATTCATCATTTTTAAAGAGTAATTCATTATTATCGTCATTGACATACAGATTTATCTCTCATATTCATGTTCTAACACAGAGGACTGACCCGGTCCTTAAGTGATGTTATAAATATGGGTTTATATGATGTTAATAAAAAAAAAAAAAAAAAAAAAAAAAAAAAAAAAAAAAAGAAATATTGAAGTAGTTAAGACATCATATCCATTTGGGGGTAATTAAACTTCCAAAAAATATTCTGATGCATGGAATCAAATAAAGTGCAACTCGATGTGAATAGAAAATAGTGACCTTTGCAAGGCTTACCATAATTTAGAATAGAAGTAGGATATAGTGAACACCTGTGAACGACTTCTGACTATGAATACATAAAATAGCAACCAACAATGAACATACAACTAAACAATGAAAAATATTATCAGATGATAAATCTAACGACATTATTTTGCAAGCGGTTGCGCCATCTACTTAAACACAAACACTCAAATACACAAATGTTCGTCCCAATGGCCTTTATCAAGTGTAAAAACGACGATCTATGATTATTCTAAGTAATATCCATTCTTGCATCTTTGGCGTTTAATACAAATGTTTCAATCAGTAATATTTGAGCAGGCCTAACGTATCATCCCTTCCCTCTGGAAGAAATATTTTGAATCTACTGTGATTATTTTTTAGAAAAAAAAACAACAAAAATATGAAAAACTTCCATTTTATTTTTGTATGTATGATATTAACACAAATTCACATCCAAATATATGTAATGAATCCAAATACTGACGTTAACTTCTTGAACAATATTTAAAACAACTTCAAATGCACCAGACATGTGTTTCGGATAGTAAATCCTCATTAGGGATACTCAAAGCCACAATGATTTTCAGACACAACCAAATAAAGTTTTGTAGTGCCCTCTACCTTGATTTTTATTATTCTGCGTATCTACTGTGTAAAGATTGCGCGGCTCCAAATTTCCTGTACGATCGTTTCAGTTGCATAGTTTAATAAAATGTACGTCCTGAAGAACATTGGGGAGATGGTGCTAGGATGAGCAAGTCACCATAAAATAGGGGCGAAGAAATTTAACAAATAAAAATTCTATCGCTAGAAAAGTCTTCAATGGACAAGCACAGCACCAAAGGGACAAGGAACAAAAAAGCCTCACCAAAACACTTAAAACAAAAGACCAAACATATCTCTCGCTTCCTTTGGTTTTGACACACACACACACACAAACACACTTTAGATTTAGATTTACCATATTGCATACCTAATATGCATGACAATCCGTACCAACAACGTTTCATAGCTGTTCCTCAAATTGTTCTACCAAATCTGTATCGATCTTACCCACCAAAGTTTTATCTGAAATCAAATCTGGATTTCAAAAATATTGTTTGGCAGTATGTTCTCGAAGCGGTATATGGGGAACTCGTCATATACAATGATGTCCCACTCTCCAGAATGGTGGATGATATTCTGTCATAGACCATTTGAACCATCCAACCAAAGATTGTACTCTATGTCTTCCGAAATGGAAGTAACCGGATGTGATAGTTCTACCCAATTGAAGCGGCGGGTGTTGCATGCAAGCAGGAGATGCTTACTGTTTCTGGGCACCTGGTCTCACTCACACACCGGGAGTTCACTTCTTTACATATGGTGGGGATTTTTGTTTGTTTGCTTAGGTTCCTGTTTTATCCTGATTTTGTATGCCTTCGGTTTCTGATTTTCTGAATTATCGATTTTGTGCTGTTTACAGGGATATGGTCATTATCCATATTAGTCATTAACCAGATGTGGATTTTAAATAATTCGAAGGAACTTTTATTGCGAAACTCGTTAATCGATAGACGAATTTTTACCTGAATTCCTCCAACATGTTCTCACAATTCCTTTAAAATTACCTCGTACTCTTTATCAATTGGTAGAAAGTACCGCTAACTTGTTCCTTGTGGTTACAACTCTTGACCAGTGAAGAGTAGTAAACTGAGTACTTTTCTTTCATTTGTTTACTGCGCAAAAGGAAGATGGCTAATTCTATAAGATCAAACAAGACAATGCCAAAACAAATAAAATTGGTTTTAGGCTTATTTCAAGAAGGCTTGAGATTTTGTGCAATTTCATCAAGAACACGATTCGCATGTATATACTCATCAAAGTCTAATCGTTCGAGGGGTTTTTTTTTCTAAATACATAATGATTTTCATTTCGTTAATTTTGTTAAAATATAATTATCAAATTTTCTTACTATTGAAGTGAATAGGAAATTGACAAAATCGATATCTGAAAATTAACCTGACCTTTCAAGATTCAAGACTTTATTCTTTAGAAGTCGGTCCAAGTACCCCTCATTGAATTCGTACATGTCTGCTCATTTATTATCCATTCAAAACATGTGAAATGTGGAAATAAAAATTTTGGAAATCTTCTGTCCATTTTTGAAACTTGAGGAACAAATTATAGCATAACAAATCAGTTTCCATTATGTTTTCAATGCATTGGTAATTAAGGTAGAGTAAAATGATGCTAATGAATTTGAAGACGTTAACATCCCTCGGGTCTCAGACGCTCAAATTTCCAAAATAGCAACTTTTACAATATTTTCATTTCCATATATTCAGAGCTTACGCTAGACCTGATATAAAAAACAAAAGTTAGTTCGTGATTTCATGATTATGCCGAGAACTTCAGCCGTTTGAACTTTAACATTGGACCCTATGGGAAAAGTAAGAAAATCCCTTTTTAGAGGTGAAAAAATGTAACTATAAAAGTTTCTTTTCCCAAAACCATATTAGTTTGATAATCTGAACAATATTCTGAGGAGAAAAAATAGGATATCCAGGCAAAGTCACCAGCAATTCTGACCTGAGTGATACTCTACCTTAAACGTACGCTTTCAATACCCGTTACATGTAATGCTTCAGTGGTCACGTGTCATCGCCTTGAGGAAAAAGTTAGCAGTACTTGTTTTACCATGTAATTATAAATGAATTGTGAGAACATGTACCTGGAATTGAGGAACTTTTGCGTCTACCTCTTTACAATTTTGACAATAGAACATCTGAAATCCACTCATGCATTAGAGTCAATTCGATCAAAGCCTTTGATTTTTCGACACTTTACACAATAATCCCACATTCTAAATTGAAAGAAAGACTCGCAATAATGCGTTTACAAGCAAAAACGGCAATCGCAAATATAAAATTGTTGTTAACTATGGAAAAAACCTACTTTGTAAAAGAAAAGCCTGATGCTGAAAATAAGTACACTAGAACAGATATTAACTTCCTGATCGACAACATTTTCGTGATGTTTGGAGATACACATTACAGAAGTACCCATCAGTTATTCAGTCTCACAGTCGAGAAGGCAAGGCAAAAACCATTAGACTTTCCACAGTAACGGTTGCGAATCTCGGAATGAACAAAATTCTGAAGTGAGACCAGGTGCCCGGGGAGAGTCAGTGTCTCCTGATTGCATGCATGCAACATCCGTCGCAACAGGAAAGGTCTTCCTACAAAATGTCAGAATTCCATTGGGAACCAATTGTGCCCCACTCCTTGCAGACATTTTTCTTTACTCGAACGAAGCTGAATTCATTCAACCTTTGGTCTTTGAAGGGAAAAGATACTTTTAATTAGCTTCTGGCTTTAACTTCACTTACAAATATATAGACGATGTGCTGTCCATTAACAATCAAAATTCACAGATTACCTTTGCAGAATCTATCCGTCGGAGCTTGAAGTCAATGGAACTACAGAGACTAATAATTCAGCATCCTATTTGGACATAATGCTGTCCTGCGACTCTGATGGTCACATGAACACCTCACTCTATGACTAACGTGACGCCTCGGGAAATAGGTCTAGTCTCGGGAAACAGAATCATGGTAACTCCCTCAATGGTATACTTTAACTGTATACAATACCCCAAGAGGCATCTGGGGAGAAAATCACTGGTGTTAATAACAGATTCAAGACTTTTATGTGTCATGTTGTTTATTCTTTTCAGGTCTTGTGCAGTCAATGTTGTTTATCTTCTTTGAATTTGTGTTTTACCATGTTTCTTACTAATTTTTTTACTTACAGAATGCGGTAATGACTTTAAATAAGAGCATTCAAAGCAAAATATGTACCACACATTAACACATTCTATGAGTCAAAAGATGTAGGCCAGGACAGATTAATGAATGAGTATCATAATTCTTGTCACAAGTAGAAATTTGAAAGCACCATCACTACCATTCAAAAGTGATGTACAGTATCAAAGACATTGCAAAAGACAAGCAGATGGGCAGGCTAATCCCTTCCACAAAACTATTGACTCCCAGGGGCATAAAAATAAATCTCAAAGAAAACAAGTTTTCATGCTATAATAATGTGAGTAACTTAACATCCATTTGATGGTAAAATTGTAAAAACTAATGAAGAATTTTCCATCTTTCCCCTCATATTTTATTTCTCATAAAGAACTAAATCATAAAGAAAATAAACAGCATACAAAATTGTTTATCAATATGGATATAAATAATAAGAAAAAATTATAAATATAAAATAGCAATAATAAGCAAACAAATAGCAACTACATGTATTTCACATGTTTCTGAATACAATGTACAAACATTTTTTTATCAAGAAATAAAACTTTTCTTTGTAAAGAAACAGAGTACATGTATAAGTATCAGAAAAATAAATACATAATACTGAAAGTAATCACATTTTAAATCCATATTTTCATTTGAGGATTTCTTATGTTTTCAATATCTATGGTCAAAAGCCGAACTTAATTCTTATCATGCATGACTGTCAAGATAAAAAATAGAAAAAAAGATGATAACGCTACTTATCTGGATATGAAACTTCAACAACATCTTTATTTGTGCAATAAATATCTTAATGTCGTCATACTTACCTTTCTTTCCTTTGAAAGCTAAAGCATCCAAGCTTTGACTGAAACAATTAATGAGCTATAGAAGGAAAGCTAGGAGTGGTAAGGAATTTTCATTTTATTTCCAATGTAAACTGATAATAGAATGGTTTGGATAATCAACTTGAAATATGATTTAATCCCATGCATTTAAAGTTTCCTTTGCTAAGGGGTCAAGGAATGAAATGAGTAGATTTTCACAAAAAATTGGCCAAAATATGGGGTTTTAGAGAAAACTTGCATCCCTCTAAATCTGCCATTTAAATTTTACATTTCTTTAAACCTAAGAAAGACACTTTTTTCAAATCTATGGGCAGCTAACAATGTGCTTTATATATATAAAACTTGCCGCTCAGATGATGAGAAGTGTGATGTGGAACAAATTTCTTTCAAAGACGAAACAAGTGAATAAATTGCAAATTTGTATGTCAGTTAGATCAACTTATCTAAAGTAGCTTGACTTAAACATGTGTTTCAAGTTAAGATAAAACAATATAAATGTAATAATATGTAGATATATAATCCTTAAAAAATACATACATATAAAAACAATGGAAAATATCACAGATAGAAGTTCAGATATGATAACAAGATTCTTTCCATATATGCAAATTATGTACATATCCAAAATGGTATTGCAATCAAGACAACTAAATATCAATTAAAAATAATTTTTTGATATAATCTACTTTGCTGTATCTGCATCAGCTTTATCTGGGCTATATTTGAAGTCATTGGACATACCAACAAAGTTATATACAGAGAAATTAAAATAACCACAGACTTAAACTGATCCATGGCAGTCCTTTATGACCAAAGAAATCATAAAAGAAGCATAATTCATAAAAAAGAGAGCCTTTCATAAGATTCTTTATGGTAAATTAATAGAGAACTACTCTCCAATACAATAATAATGAAAGAAAAAGTACAATCCAAAAGGATTCATAAAGTACACATACTGTCTTTTTCAATGATTACTAACTTTTTTGACCAAATATTTTGAAAACACATAAACATGTACTTTTACAGAATCTGGATTTATACATTGTTAAAGCACAACTCTGTTAAAAAAAATTTTTTACACAAAATAATTTATAGTCAAAGCAAAATTTTGGCTGTTCTAAATTCTCTTCACTTCTTTTCAACCTTGAAAACATTCAGAGTTTCACAACCCTTCTTCATGCCCTGAGACTTATAATTTTGATTTAAATTCTTTTGACATATTTCACAAAAAAATAATACAAATAAAACTTACTTAGGAAACATAACAATTTACATTTCAACATCACCTTAAACAAGTCTACATAATACATGAACCATTTGCTATATTTGTGTATGCAGTTTACTTTAAAATCAGGTTTCCCATCATTCTTCACCCAAGATGGCCAACAACAACTGCTTATAATTCCCTCCACATTCTTTTTTTACCTGATCACTCAAGGCTTTTCCATACAGCTCTTTATATCTAGCTTTGATATCACCAAGATCAACCTGAAATAAACATTGATATATGACATGACATACCTCAAATGAATTCAATACAAAAATATGTTTCCTAGTAATTTTGTGACTTTGAACAAATTATTCGTTAACAAAGAAAATCAAGATCTTAATGTGTAATCTACTTTGGAAAGAACATTTTATTTTCAAAAGTTTGAATCGTCAATATAATAAATACCATAAAATGACCTACCTCAGATCTTGTAACAAGAATCCTAATCAACATATTATCATTCGTCCCCAGTCCACTGAAACATGACTCAAGCCTTTCAGCAAAGAAATTTACTGGGTCCTCTATAGCTTTTGCTGAAATTTGAAACACAAAGAAAGTTTATTTATTAATCTGATAAGTTTTCACATTGTTATTATCTTTGACAGGAGCAGATATCATGCACAGTTAGCTCAGGTGGTAGGAGCATCTGCCAAGATAGCAAACAATCTCAGATTCGAATTTGAAGCTCCATTTTTTTCCCTCTCATATGACATGTCCAGCCCAGAATGATAAGGAGAAATGTACTCTTGATTTGTTTTTGGACAGTCATTTGACAGTCTTTAGATAATTCAATAAGTCAGAAATATAATATTTCTATGAGTCCATGTAACTTCAGCTAAATCATACAGGTGTCTATGTCATGGTAAAAAGCTTATACTGATACGAATCTTTAGGGTTTTTCTAACATAGACTTAGTTAGTGGGGACCTTGAATCAACTTTTCTCCATCCAACATAGTCTGAAGTAAGATCAAAGTCTAGTGAAAGTTCACCAAGAACGTCTGTCGAAGCACTTGTTGACTTAATTCTCAAAACTGTATGTGACCTTCAAGGCTAAATTTGAATGACTTTTGCACAAAAGCTACAAGTTTTAAACCTCAGGAGTCTGTATAATTATTAGTCATGTAATGTAGGATACAAACCAAAAAGTCAGTATATGCCTGTTTTGTTACTAAAATGGTATCTTTAAAAATTTGACCTTCATGTTTATTGCCAGAATTGTCAAATAGGTATGAGAATTATGAGCTATCATTTTAGCATTATGGTGACTTACCCAGACTTATATATCCATCCTCAGCATCTCCTAACATGGCGTTGGACAGTCCCTTATAGATGTCATGTCCTACCAACTGTAAACAAGATCAGATTGATGAGTGTATATTACTTTATACATGTACTGTAGTCACTTCCATTTTTTTGCCTCTGAATCAAGATCAGGGCATCTTTTTAAAAGTTTCTGTCAGTTTCAAACTGAAATTTCTGTGTGCATTATCCTTTAAAATAGATATAGTTTGATATTTCACAAGATCATTCATATACACTGCCATCCATAAATTAGTATACACTATTTCTGCTCATGTTGCTTTTATAAAATGAACAGTTTCAAATCCATTACTGTATCACTCTGATAATGAACCTTGTAGAAATCATTTGTGACAAACTTGACCCGAATATTTGCAGTTTTTGAATTTTTATTCTTTTTTACATAAAAATAACACTTTTTGGGAAAAAATTGTGCTGATGAAAAAAGTTTCTTTATGCATTTTCATTATCACAATTCATGATTTTGAATTATTTAAAGCCAATTATCTTGAATCTCTCAAGTTTAGAATAGAAAAAATTAGGATAAATCGATAAAGAATTTAGAATTATGTACTTGTTTGTATAGTTATCTATGGATGGCAGTGTATGTATTTGATACCTAATTTTCTACCCACTGACTATGATCTTGAAATTGGAACTACACGTACATTTAAAAAAAAAAACTTTTACCCTTTGCAAAATTTGAATGTCTATTTAACCCCATGTTATCACAATCTACCGGTACATGTCTTCCACTTTTTTAAAAGACAATAAAACTATAAGCTTTGAACTTGACCTTATTTGATAACTTAATGTACATGTAGAAGATATGTGTTAGTGGGGGAGTGGGGCATGAAGATTTACAAACATATCTGTTTGTTTTTGTTTGGTCTATCCTTTTGTTTTGCACAGTCTCATAGAGAACATTGAAAGTCATCATATACAACTAAAACTATACAGGATTTCTCATTGACATGGCTGGCAATCTGGTAGACATGATAATGGTTTAGTCTGTTTCCAGCTAACTTGGACTTATGCCCTAATACTTCAATCTTTTCACAGGCATATAAAAATCAAGATTCAAATTACTTATGACAACAATTCTTACCTTTTCATACTCTACAAAAGTTGCCTTGACTTGAGCATGGTTCTTCTTCACCAATATGTTGATGAATACTTCATCCTTGGTGTCTATTGCTAGCTGTCCATTCTGAAAATCAAACATTTGCACATGTATTAAACTTCCTCTAGCATTTGTATACTGAAACATCTTTTAATGATGAAATAAACAAAACAATGCAAAGAAAGAAAAATGCAAGAGAAAAGCAACAACACCACTCCCTAAGTTCCTAAAATCTAAAATTTAATTTTCTCTTTATCTATTTCATCCAGTCATCATTTGCAATTCCATTTTATACAAAAATATAGCTATAACGCAAACCTTTTTAAGTCATAGTGTGTGAGTCCTGTTTAAATGAGAATAACACAAACCTTATGAAGGGCCTTAGCATCCTTGACTGCTTGGTCCTTGTTAACTTGTGAGCCCTGTGCCCTCTCACCCTTCAATAGAGCGATCAAAAGGTCTGTAAAGTCTCCGCTAGTGTCCCCTGAGAAAATTAATGTAAAAATAAGTTTTATCTTGTTCTACGTCACTTTCATTGAGTATTGTAGTGTCTAAATGAAAATATTCAAGAAATCAATTTGAAAATGGCAATAAAAATATACATTAGATAATTTTTAAGTGAATTATACCTCTGATATCCTTTTCAAGGTCAGACTTGTACTCTACAAAAAGAGAAAAAACATCCATTATTCACCAGTATTTTTAAACGATAATCCATTTTCAAAATCAAAATATCTTTATTTCGTCGCACATTTTCAGTTTCAATATACAAATATCAATTAAGTTTAATTCATAAAAATTAAAATCTTAACAGACCTTTCTTGTAAGCTTCTTTGAAGTCTTTCTTCTCCTGTAAAAAGAGTTAAAAGTTTATGAATAAGGTGCAACCAAATTAACATGAAAAATCATATTTCTTTTAAAGTTTCCCATTAATTCTATTCAGTGTTCACTAAATCATCATCTTGGCCAAACACAAAGTTACTGTCAAGGTGAAGGTCCTTTTTCCTTTAGAATTACAGCTTTAATGTCTGTTTTATGTTCAGCATATACATGTACATTATACACAAAACTAAAATACTTGTAGTAAATCCCTTTGTGGAAAATATAATTCATTTTTAAAATGCTTTCCAGTTGTGCCTGTATTCTGACAGTGTTCAAGTGTAGAAAGCAGGCACTGTTAGGCATTTTGTACACTTTAGAATCTCTTGTACATTGTATATCTCTAATGTCAAGTTACTTCCATAGCGCCTTCTGAGAGCATCAAAATCACAAATCAATTCTTTGACATGCACAATGTTGAACATTTGGCAATCCTGGGTTACTCCATGAACGGCCTTATAATACATAGTATGTTTAACATACAAAAGCATTCTTGGTACAGATTATACCTATCAATGTTGCCTTTGTGGTGCCAACATCATAAATTGCCTATAGAAGGCAGTAGGCATACCTTTGCATCCCTGGTACAGATGATGCCTATCAATGTTGACTCTGTAGTACCTATTCCATCAATGGCCTCATGTAAGCAGTAGGCATCGTACTCGGCAGGTGGCAGCATCAACCCTAATATGACTTCCTCAAAGTCTCCTGCCAACTCTGACTTCAACTCTGATAGCAAGTCCTGAAAGAAAATTGATAAATATTATTATTAAATGATCAGGAATTATTGCCGATTTTGCTTATTTCTGATTGGTGGAGACACTGTTAGATAGAGTGTACCTCAGAGTGAGTTGACCGTTTATGCTCCAAAGCGGTCTATTCGGAATTAGCGCATGCATGTCAAGCATGTGCGTTGATTCTTGTAGTGCTAGATCTGCGACTTCATATATCTTTAAAATGCAAATTTCAATAAAATCCTGATAATTTAATAAAGCAGTTATTGACTTTTGATTTCCGTCTACTCACATACCTGCCAACCATAGGACATGGTTAGGAGGAACAGCGGGGTCACGGAACCCCCCCCCCCCCCCCAACCCAATCTTCCACTGAGAATTCATTCAATCTACCAGGATAAAATAACCTTACTGTTATCCACTTTAGACACAGAAAAATGTATAACTATCACTCATCTTTTCACCAATTTTGCTTACTTACAAGTTTGTCTTTCTAATTCTTTTGTTCAGAAACCCATGTGTCTTTTATCCAAATATGTTTGGTAATATATGTGGTCCCCCATGAGTGATAGTAAAATCACATCTATACCCGTACTGATATGGCAAAGTATGCGAATTCGGGGCCCTCCTAAGGGACAAAGCGCTGTAAAAACAGGAACGTTATCGTTTCCTGTGCATATTCTAAAATCAAAAATCAAAGCCTTATCGTAGTTATCTCCTCTGTCAGTATTGTTGTTTTTTCCTTTGTCGATCCCGTTCGCTGCCAGATTTTTATTTCAAAGTTGCTATTATCTGTTATCATTTTGTTCTTGGTCGGTTCAGTGTTAATTAAGCATTTACAAGAGAGAATCGAAAAAAGAGAGGTAACTCCAGTAAAAGCGCAATAATTGTTGAAAGCGGAACAGACAAGTCTCCATCCGGAATGCGGAATTCGCCTATAAAAATCGAAGAAATTCCGCTAAAATCAGAATGGTGAGCAGGTATGTACTCATGACTATATAGACCTGGTCAGGCTGAACAGGTCTGTATAGTCACGAGTAAACCTCATCAAAAGTCAATAATTGTATAATATTGCCTTTTAGTCTCTTGTGTGCTGCGTTTTGTAATTTGCAATCAGCAAACATTTTTCTTGCGACACTCTGTTGGGGCACTACATTTGTTTACTTACTTTGCATACTTTATTCTATGGTTATATAAAGTTTCCATTTGACATAATTGTCTATCAAAAGACAAATCATACATGTACATAAGGAAAATGTGAAATCATGAAAAGTCCTATCATATTTCTCAAGCGTTAAATTCAGCTATTTTTAAAAAAAATGCTGTACAAGAAGAGAGGGGATCTCCAACAACACTCAGTTGCAGCACCCACGGCAAAACCCCAAAACATCAAATGCAAAAACACAGAGCAGACACGCACAGAAAGAGGTGCCAACTTAAGACGGCCATCTGCTTGCCAGTAGCAGACGGTGTGGTTATCTGGATTACATGCACACAACCCTCCCACTTTCAGATTACCCAGAGGTCTTGAAGAACGCACAATTGTGGCGTAAAATAACCTCCACACTGTAAGATGACCATACACAAACAGACGCATGACGCAGAGACCCAAAAAACACACAAGTATGAAGATTTTCATTACAATCACAAATTGTTGATAGATAAGTAAAAATGATTTTAAAATAGTAAATTTGACATTGAAATACAGGGTCCTAGGATGAATTTTGAGAGCATTTCTTTACAGAAATGTGAAATATTCCATTCCTTTATGCTTTCAACCTCTTTCAAATGAGACTTTTTTTTATCTTTTTACAATGCCCTATATCGTTTATTCAGTATATTTTAAATCATTCAATAGTACCTTTTTGTACATTTCTGTGTATTTTTTCCTGAGTATCTGCCTCTGTCCATTACTTCTAGCCGATAGTATATCTGTAATAGTGCTCTCATCTGTACCAAAGCCTTTCATTGACTCTTTAAGTCTCTCACAGTCTGTTGTAGGGTTAAAGTTATTAGCCGGCTTTATCGTACCGCTGACATTTTTCTGTTGTCTTTCTTGTTCCCGTTTGGCTTCTTGTTCTTTCTCCTTGTTCTTCATCTCATCTTTCCGCACGGCAGCTGCGTCGGCTGCTACTCGTTGACTGGGCTGGGCCAGGGGGTTTCCTTTGTAAGATTTTGATTGGGTGGATCCAGCGGCCTGGTTTGGACGTTTGACGGGACTTTTACTTTGTGGCGGGACAATACTTGGAGTTGCATATTTACTTTGTGTTGTACTCTGGAATAAAAATTTCATATGTTTGAAATATCTAAATCTTGCATTGGAGACTGAGTCCATTTCTGTTAAACTCTTAAATTCTTGCATATTTAAATTCTCTGATAGTAATGTGTTCTAATAGCATTATAAGAAGTGAATGTATACATGTATATCATTTGTCTTTTTGAAATGCCAAAATCTTGCATCAGAAACTAACATCTGATAGAATAGTCAAATGACAACTAGCGCATGCTTGTATACTTAAATTTACTGTTAATCAAGACGAATCATTAAAATATAGTTGCATTGTTTTGAAGTACATAATTATCATTTTAAAGTTTCTGCTTGAAAAAGTTTAAAATCTTAGGAAATTGAATCCTGTGTGTCCCTGAAAATATTCACAAGCAAAATTGCTTAAAATTTAGATCTTCGAAAAAAAAGTATAACACATACATGAAGATTATCCATGATTTGCCAATCAATGAATTACCTTGAAAATTAATGGATTCATTTTGCTCTCGCTATGATCTGATTAATAAAGCATCCATGAACAGACAGTTGGGCATACATGTACTGATTTTGATGAAATTAAATTTTAATATCAAAAGCACATACAAAATGGCAAATTCTGAGCTTCCCTCAATTTAGACCAGCTAAAATGTCAGCACATAGAAAATAAGAAACAGACAATTTTTGTTAATACACCATTCAAACCTGAATACCTTTACTACAACTTCTGGCTCTGGTTCCTATTGGTTGGAAATTTTCATACATGTATATGCAAACACATCATGTACTAAATAGATGTATCACCAAATAAACATCTTGAATTTATTAATACATTTGGTCAACGAAAATATTGTTCATCCCATCCACTATATTTATTTGTTTTCTTGATGAACTGAAGAAAATAAGATGTGTTCGTGAACATGAAAGCTCGACCCTGTCGGTAAGTATAAAAGCTGCTATTGGCAATAAAAACTTGAAGTGACACTAGAAAGGCCATGTCACAAGAAATTTACATACAAAATATGAAACCAAGGGGGGGATGGCTCTTACTATTCAGAAGTTATGGACAAGTTTTTGCATACAAGACAAACAGGCCTAAAACTGATTATCCCCATATCTCAAATAAGGCACAAATAAACAAAATGTGCAAAAATTAACAATTTACCTTTTTAGTTGCCCCTGAAGGTGTACGAAGGGCCAACTCTATCAATACTGTAGTAGTCTGATGTGAACATTTATGTCTGATGTCATCTGCCAGATCTGCATCATACTTTTTCTTGTAGGCTTTTCTTACTGCTGGCATATCAACCTGTAATTATTATGAGGCATATAGAAAGAAATCTAGATAAAATATTAATAAGCATAAAAAGCCTACGTATACCCAAGAGTTGGTAAATAGCCCTTCAAGGCTTATGTTACACTGTTATATGTAACTGACTCTAAATAAAGATTATTTGATATTTGATATGATTTGACTATCAAAATTCATTTCAGGGGTATAATTCACTTGTGACCTTGACTTTCTTCATTTTTTTCCATTAGAAAGATACACAAGAACGCAAAACAGGAGCTAAATATTGAATTTTCTAAGACATAAAAGTATCCAGAACGACATCTGAATTACCTTAAGGTACAATTTTGTCATTCTATAATAACTTACGTCAGATCTGGCTACTAGAGTATTGACAAACGTAGGATCTGTGGCAGCCATGGAGTTGAACAGTTTATCTGCATAGTGTGTCTCACCACCCTGTAGACATGTTACTGTAAATAATGTCAAAATATATAAATTAAATCCGGGTTCCATAAATTCCCCCGGGGGTGCAGGTATTGGGTAAGTAGCTCATGGTCTATTTCCTTATAGCCGGGCTTCCTCTGTCGCCAATGTAGAGGAGAATGAGTTACGATCAGAGGCGAATGAATAATCATGTCACACTCTTGTCTGTTCTCATGAAGTATTTCTTGGCGCAATTGGCACACAATAGCGCCGCTAATGCAACAAGAATATGCTACACGTCCACTACGATAGTGAGGCAAGTGTGATAAGAATAGAAAGTGTTCTAGGATTCCATTACCTGCTACCCGAGGTAAGTGAAAATTAAGGTCGGGTAACTGGAAAACAGAATGCTACTAACCCGTTGGTAAGTGAATTTTGAAGCACAATCCCCATTACACTCTCCGTATATATGTAGTAAAGTCGCCCCAAAGTACAAGATCATATTTTATCAGTCATTCTGCATTTAATTTCAGTGTGCCAATATTTCTGGATATAATAATTTATTTTCATGGCAATGGCTAGGATGCACGATAGAAAATTAACGTCCTCTTTTTTCTGACATTTTTGTTTGGGTAAGTGAGTTTCATTGCTGGGTAAGCACATTTTTGGTGGTCACTTACCCGTTGGTAAGTGGTTTTTGAATAAAATCCTAGAACACTGTTAGAGAAGAATCGACACGAATGTGCCAAAATAAAAAGACACTGAGGCGAATGAGAGGCGAAAGCAGGAGATTGATACACGACTTTAACCCGATAGCACTGCGATGCAGGAGATGGAGACACAACTTTAACCTGATAGCGCTGCGATCATGACAAGAATGTAACATGAGCAAAATCAAAATTATTTGACATATCCGGGTGCAATGATTCAATACCCTTTGTTGACTTTGACCTCTTTCCAGGTTGTTTTCTCTTGAGAGACATTGTTTAAGTTTTCAAAATATTGATCCACACACTTTTACATCAACTCTAAGATAATTATTATTGTCACTGTCATGTGTGTATATAGTACTATCATGGCAATATCATGTCACTATCGTGTCAAGATCTTGGCCAATTCGCATTGATTTTTTTCATTCGTGTCACATTCTTGGCGCATTCGCATCACATTCGTGTCAGATTCTTTCTTGTTGGGGCTCTATCGTGGCTCATTCCCCTCATTCTTGGGAACAAGAATTCATGCGAATGTGAGGAGAACGCGCTGCGAATGGAGGAGAATGCGCTGCGCATGTGCCGCGAGTGTGAGGTGAATAAGAATTCAGACGCCAAGAGGAGAATGCAGGAGAACATGACATGGTGAGACGAGAATGCCTGCAATTGAGAAGAGAATGCGCCTCTGCATTCGCAACAGTGGATGCCCGGCTTTATCAATCTAAAAACTTTCTTTCTGAAAATATTACTTTTCTCTTCAAATTCAAGATCTATTATGTGCCAGTGTTCTTTTCAATCTATTTTCACAATAGACCATTTCCATTTAACTGCTAGACTTAAATTATGGACACACCAAGACCAGACATCACAACTTTTACCGTACCTCTTAATAATAATCTGTAATAAATCTGCTATGATGTCACAGTAACAAGTTATGTTAAATATAGTGATGTCAGGTCTTCGCAAGTTTAAAATACATTAGTCTTCTGCAGTGATATGAAAATTGTCTATTCTAGCATATACTGTATTTCCATTTCTTTTTTGCATGTCATTACTCCCCCTTTCAAAACTTAGCCTCCTCAACTTTCAGATTGATTTCCATGTTTTCTTAAACATTAATTTACTCACTAAGTGTCAATAATGCCTCTGCATAGTTTTTGGTGCATTCCCTCTTGATGTCAGTGCTGACTTCACTCCCTCCACTCGTCACCTTATACAGATTTAACACTGTCCTTATATGACGGAAGTTTCTAGTCTGTAACATCTTGATGAACTTCCCTGATTCATCAGACCATCTCCCATCACCAGACTGAAATATATATACATTGTCAACATTTTCCTAAAGGAACAAAAGTTTACACTGAAATTATGTGAATTATTTTCCTTTTACTAGAGGGCAAAATTAATTATTCTTCTTAGAATTCTGAATAGTAATTCACACATTGTAGCTGTCTATGTTATGAGGACGATATCGCGATATTATCCTTTAAAACTACAATGACATGAAATTAGGAATATGTCGGTCTAAAAGCTCAGTAGAGCTTATGTTTGTACTTGTTATTTCGACATGCCAACTTTAAATAAAGCTTACCTTTATCTTACCTTACAAAATTAGAATAAAATTCAAATGACAATCAGCTATATATACATGTATATACACCTTACGACCAAGTTGTCTCCCCATAGTTTGTACACCATAAAGGAATTTACCTCAAATAAATCATCAGCATCAATCTGTGCCAATCTCTCATCTAATTTGGAAGACTCATCTTTGTTTCCCTGCAATATAAGGTAACAAGTATTAGATTGTTTTTCAAAAGTTCATATTTCATGAAAAAAAAAAAAATTCTGTGATCACAAAATTCATACAGTCCATTTCTTAGTTTCAATACTAACAGAGTACCTTTTGCACAGCCATGGCCACTAGTAAATTTCTCTCTGGTTCCTCTGTTTTATCACTTATACCATTCTCTAATGATTCTCCATACTCTGAAAATAAGTTTTGATATGCTGATCAACATTTTGGTAATAAATTAAAGCTTTCAAACAACTCAGACCCGAGGGTGCCACATTGCTCACCAGAGTTGTAGAGAAAAGAATGGTGGTGGACAATTTGGTGGATGACCTTGATATTTGCTTCCTGCAAGGTTTCGTGAAATTCTGCGCAGCGATTGCAGAGGATGTGTCAGTCAATCAGAGCCCTCTACGGCCATATTTGTTGACTGATCGGCACAAAAAAACACAAACCTGGTAGAGGGCCTTGAGTTCATGCTTCCTGTAAATTTTTCGTTAAATTCTGTGCAGTGGTTGCAGAGGAGATGTCGAAAATGTAAAAAGTTTATGCCGAACAGACGGACGACAGACATGACAAAAGCTCATTTGAGCCAAGCTCAGATGAGCCAAAAAAACTTTCAAATCTTTACACTAATTGAACATATCATGTACAAACAAAATAAAGAAAGAGTCAAAGGTGTTCCAGTATATCAGTAATTGATTGACAACTGTATGAAATGCATCTGAAATTTTCACAACTTTAGAAATGTATATGTAGAAATGTAGAGAAACTATGCCATCATCCATCACTATATATATGTGAACGTTTGTGGCCAATATACAATGTAAGTATACTGACCTTTTCTATAGCTCTCTTTGAGCTGGGTTAGTTCACGGTTTTTATGACTGTACAACATTTCTACAGCCGTCGGATAGTCACCCTCCTGTAAATATACAACAATTAAATGAAAATAATTAATCACCCCACACACTACTTCTATAATATTGACATTAATTTCTATAATCTTTTTACGTTACGAAGGGATTTTTATCACAAAAAAAAGTCAGAAATATAACAAGACAGACAGCTAGGCTTTACCCATAAGGGACGAATAAAAATGTTTTCCACTCAGTTTGACAGACACAATACAGTACATATATTAGAGAGGAGATATGTTGACCTCTAAAGCATCATGTAAGGCTCTAGCAGAGGAAACGTTTCTATCCTTGAGTAATGCATCTATCAGGACTTCCCACTCTGATCCTAAACCTGACTTCAGCTCTGTCACTAAATCCTGTCAAATAGAAAAATATAATGTAACAACATGAAAAGATCTCCAACAAGACTTAACTGCACAGCAAGACATCAGAAGATATTCCTCATTATAACAAGACTTGTCAGAAGACAACATTGCTCGCCGTGCAGGTTTTCGGTAGTAAAATGGCAATTTCATTAAAAATAAAGATCAAGGTCATTGAGTCAAAAGTCATGGTATCAGATGCAAGTTATGGTCATGAGGTTTCTATGTGTGAAATATCAAAGCCCTACCCCTTATAGTTCAAAAGAAGGTCAAAGGTCAAGGTCACTTGTCAGAAGTCATGACATCAAATGAGGAATCTATATGTGAAATATCAAAGCCATATCCTTTATAGTACATGAGCTATAGCCCAAGTCTAAAATTTTCAAAAGTAGGTCAAATTTCAAGGTCAAGGTCACTTGCTCAAAGTCAAGGTTTAAATGAAAGGTCTACTCATGAGGATTCCGAATGTGAAACATCAAAGCCTATCCTTTATAGTACATGAGATATAGCCCAGGTTAAATATTTTTTAAAATGAAGGTCAAAGTCACTAGGTCAAAAGTCAAGTTCCCAAATGAAAGGTCTGGTAGTGAGGAATATATATGTGAAATATCAAAGCCATATCCCTTTTTTTGTAGTTTGTCAAATTTCAAGGTCAAGGTCACTAGGTCAAAAGTCAAGGTCCCAAATGAAAGCTCTGGTCATGAGAAATATACATGTGAAATATTAAAGCCCTACCCCTTATAGTACATGAGATATAGCTCAGATTAACATTTTTTTAATGTAGGTAAAGGTCACTAGGTCAAAAGTCAAGGTCCCAAATGAAAGGTCTGGTCATGAGGTATCCTACCAACACCAACGATAAGGCTATGACATTAGCTCCCCGGACATTTGTCACAGCTCACTAAAAATGACACTTGAAGAACTTACCAACAAAAGATATGGCCATCACAAAAAAATACCATCACCGCAATGTAAACAGATATAAAGTAAGATTTATTTTAAAAGAAATGATGAGAATTCAGTATTGATGATCCCACTGTATATAGTTGAATTATTTTGGAATCCGAGCAAATTAAAGATTTTTAAAAAAGACATGATTGCATCATTGAGATAACTAAGCCAATATTTTTAACATTCTAACTTCAATCTGTCTTTATATACTTACTAGTTCATAAGTTTCCTTAAACTTTGTTTTGAGCTGCATTCTGCGACCATGTGTGCGTTTCACCAAGTGTTTAACAAGTACATCCTCTGGCTGAGCTATAATGAACAAGAAAAGCAGTTAAAAGTCTTGATACAGCAAGTTCTATTTCAGAATAGCCTTGAACAATCAGAAATGATTATGAATATCCTACGTATGTCTACAAGTTCATTGCTAATATTAACATTCGACCTTGACCATTAACCTTTAAACTGAATAGAAAGATTGTAATAGGAAACTTAGTTTTGTAAGCTATAGGGGAGGGGACCAATCATAATTCTATGTAAATTCTGAAGCTGCTTTAAAGACCTCATAGAAGTCAACAGCATATTACAGTTATGCATAAACTTTCTCATTTTTTTCTGAAAAAAAAGGCAGCATATTTATTAAGGAATTCACATTTTTCCTGTGGAGGCTGACACCTGAATTGTGAAAGATAGACATGTGAACAAAGTGATCCCCAAGTGTTGATAAGCTTCACTATGGAAACAGAAAAGAGATATTTACCTAGTTGTTTTGCCACTTTGAATAAAGCCTTGACGTCAATATCTAACTGTGATGTATTTACTGATCTATCTGTCACAGACCCATCCTCTGACTGTAAAGAAAAACAAATTTTCTTTTAAACTTTATTTTAACATAAATTTTTCTGTGTAGTTTACAATGTACTTCTATTGCAAGAGTGTTTTGTGGGTAGAAAATAATAATTATAAAGTTTAAATTTTTCATTTATTATTTACACTTAAAATTTACTTCAGCAATATTATGCATGATGTCATTTTTTTTTTAATTTTGTTTGTAATTAATAAACTTGCTTGCTTCTGATTTACTGCTCTTGTCATAATGACTGACCATTCTTAAATCAAAATAATTTATTTTCACGCATAACATTCTAATTGAGTAAACAAATATTTCATTTACATAATTCCAACTGCCAGTAAGCATACATGCAAAAACTATTCTATATACAATGTATAAATACTACAGAGATTACTAAAGTGCTGTTACTACATACTACATGTAAAAAGAAGCGATACTTTTATATTCCCTATTTAAGGATTGAATAATAGGAAAAAACTTCACTTCCACCAATAGCATTCAATGAACTTTGGAAAAGAGAAAGGGCAGTTTGGGTTGTAAAGGAAATGTCTGGACAATCAAAGGAGAAACTATGTATAACCACAACCAAAAAGGACCTGAGTTCTATGGAGAAGGAAATAGCAACAAAGGATGGGAAACAAATAACTTAATTGGAAAGGTTTGGTTTGTTAAAGAATTAAGCTAAATTATTCCTACACAGACAGTAATAAGGCTTTTATTTCTACCTACAGCATTATAGCTTTCAAGCGACCATACAATTCACTGGGTAAACAACATTCGGGTCTCTAAGCAACAATGGAGAACCTTTCTTGTTTTTGTAGGATAATGTCTACACATATTCCATGATTGTCTGTAATCTCCCCTTGCCGAGCTGTCTGTAGAAGTTACCTTTCTCCCTACATATTTCTCCTCTGAATTCTCAATTCCTTCATTTTTACTGACTGGTTCCTTGGTCAATTTGTTGCTTGTTTGCCCTGGACTAGACAATATGATTTCCGGAATTTCTTTGCTTAATGTGTGATATTGGTATAAATCCCCCTTCTCAGTATTTGACACACACTCAAGATCAATGCTTCTCCTTTCAAAATTTTGATCCACAATGCAAAGCTCATCGCTCATTATTAAACGTTCATCTTTAATATTACTTATAGATGAATTGTTATTTCTATCTACCAATATCAAATTTGACATTTCATAGTTTTGTAAAGAATGACTGTCAACCCCACTACACCCATCCTTGACTTCAAATTCTGACCTTACACCGCTATCTTCTACACTTGAATCCCCTAGCCCTGTAGCAGTTTCCATGACTACTGTTTCATTGTGATTTCCATCTTCCAGTAAGCTGCCAAGTTCATAACGCATGTTTTCTGATGAGTAAGCAGTACTGCCCCCATTCTCACGGTGCTTTTGCTCAAGTTTGTCATACTTGTGTTGCATTTCTTTCCTTCTTGCCTTTATCCTCAATTTCTTGGCATGAATTTTTTCTAACAGCAATTTAAATGATTCTTTGGCTTTAGTTTTACTACCAGTCATCTTTAAATCAGTTTTATCATGTAATTTGGAATCTTGTGAAGGTACTGTACTTTTATTTATTGTCCGATATTCTGTACATGTATGTGTTTTGTCAGCAGTATTTTCATTGACTGTATGGTTGTCATTATGTGTTTTGTCAGTGCTTCTTTCATCTATGGTAAGATTTTGAACAGAATTCCTTAGTTCACAAACATTTTTTGTGTCTTTGCTTTTCTCTCTGCCATTACATGACTTCTTCTGGTTAAAACTCACTATTTTTTGCCTCTTTTTTCTCATTTTCTTTTTTTCCGAAGCAGCATTAGAGAAAAAACATACATATAAAAATAGTGTAAAAATAGAATTTATTTCAAAATACTGAGAGAATTACTCTGCTCCTCAGAGGATTTTGATAATACAATACCATACATTTGATACGCAAGTACATACCAGATAGGTCTATACATTCATGCTGAATTTTTAATAGCTTTTAATGAATATAATGGGAAAAAAAACTGAGAAGTTCCATAGGTCAATAACAAACTGTATAGCTTACGAGTAAGAAGTCAATCGATGGCAAAATTCATAGCTTTACAAGTCAAAAAAAATTTCATTCTGAAAAATTTTCAAAACTTTTGAAGTCAACAAAAATTTCATATTTTGATAAAAAAAGTTTCAATTTCATGAAAAATTGTATTTAAAATCTAAAAACTTATAAAAATACCAAATTTATATACATTGTACAAAATAGAAGACATGATCAAAGCATGTTTATAACTTCTCTTTGATACATATAGGTATTCATTTTTATAGTTTATACAATTGATAATCTCCCCTGTATTATCTCAAATTGCACAACTTTCTATTAAAATGCATCATTGTGCAAAACCAATCATCAACCACAGCATTCAATTGTCGTGTAAACAAACAATACAAATGCACTTCCTGAAAACCTCTGACAAAGGATATTTTCATTTGAATGTAAAGTATGCTTTTTGCACACTAATGGCTTTTAGATATTTGTAAAGAAGTGAATGCTGAGTGGTTATTTGCATAGCATTTATGAAATGACAATATTTCCATTAGTAATTTGTGGAACAGATTACCCATTTTTTCTTTTGAAAAGCAATAGATTTTACAGAATTATACAAAATAATTTAGGTCAACTTCTGAAGAATTGAAAAATATTTTTCCATTGAGTATTTATTTAATTACATTTCTTTTTTTTTTTCATTTAGCTTTTAATTTCAGCCTAACTATTGCTCCAACCAAACCAGATTTCACAAAAAAGCTGGTGATTTGAGAATCATCTCATACTGTGAATTTTTTTTCTTTCAGTGAAAAAAAACCGCATACATCTGAAACTCAAGTGAATTGAAACGTGAGGTCAAAAAGTCACCTCTGATGAGTCTGCAGATAGAGGGCGCCCTCCGTAATACATGTTGTAAAGACTGCGATATCTCATCTTTGAAATGAAAACGTCAAGGGAGTTTTAGAATGTTATACATGTAGTATGTCATAAGGTAACTAACTGATGAATGAGCAGCTATATTGAATATGTCTTTGATTGAATATCTTATCGACAAAACTTTTCAAAACATTTTTAAATATGTCCATCTGTCTTTTCAAAAATAGATTCCTTAGTTATTTTCCTTCAAATGCCAATGAATATTCTTTTAACAAATGTTAGAAACTTTAGGCTTCTTTATGATACCTATGATAAAGTATTCATCTAATTGATATAAACTTGAAATTAAAAAACACAAAGTACCGAAATAAATACTCCACAGTAACAAGTAAACTGTAAATCTTTTTGTATTATGAAAACACAATAAATGTTATACATAAAGTGGGAAAATGCAGACAGTGTGTGGGACAATGAAGGTGTTACTGTTGAAGTAGACAACGCAAGCAACGATAAAACGGCCCAGGTATAGATCACAAAAATAACAACGAAAAGTACAATGCACATCTAAAGGAGAAAAAATTCATGAAATTCTATATAATGATTTTTGAAAAAGTGTAGCTGACAAAAACCAAATGATAAAGACGAGTGCTTGATTTGCGTATAATACGTGCATGATTATAGCATGTAAGCCGATGTCAAAATAGAGACCTCTATAAACAATAAAGATTCTGAGTATTGATTTATATATATACAAAATCCTGCAAAATGACTTAACGTCATAAAGACATATAACTACTGTCCAAGTATTTTTAAATCTTCAAGAAAAGAAGATAATTAGCATTGTTCTTAAATTCCAGAATCACGTCAGCATTATAAATCTTTGTCCATGCAGATGATAATTATGTCCTCGAGTTTATATATCCACGTATCTAGCGGGAACTTTGGCAGGCTTCTAAATGTAAAAGCATAAATAAATAAACAATTGTTAGTAATTAGCTACTAAAAAACCAAGCTGAAGAGCAAAACATGTTAGGCTGTATAAATGTGGAACATGTGTTAGTTCAATTTAAAAATATAACAACAAAGTGCTGGTATAGAAAATCAAAATTTAGATCAATATGGCCCTTGGATCAAAGATGCAGGGGCAAATAGGTTTTGGTAGAGTGTTTATCCACCCCTTTTCTGCACATTTCCTTAACAGGGCTAGGGAATGTAACATTTGCTTTGACAAGTGATAGGGCTTTCATGTTTCAAATGCACATTCTTAATGGTGCAAGACCTTTCCATTCATTCTTAATTTATAGACTTTGTGACCATGACCTTGAAGTTTGACCTTGATTATTATTATTCTTTTTAATTTTATAGGGCTTTCATATATAACATATATTCCTTGAGACAAAACCTTTCCATTGCTACCAAAATTGATGACTTTAGTAACCTTGACCTTTGATTATTTGGTAAATTCAGCTCTATATATATATATGGGGGGGGGGGGGGGCATCTGGGAGCACAATTGTATATCATTCAATTTTTAAAGGAGCATAAATCTGCATATATGTAGGTGATAAACGACCTGTTTTTTTGAAACCAAAACATCAATTTTTTTTCGTGTAAAACCTACATACAAGAAACTAATTGACATTCACTTAATTTTTTTTTCATTAAACATCTGAAAACAAGAATACATTTGTATATAGAATCTTTATTGTTTCAAGGGGACTAACTGCACCCAATGAACCTAGAGTACTGTACATTTATTTGATTTTTTTTTTTCTGATTCAAATATGACTATATCCAACAAATAAATTCAACTGCTTAAACTACTTTTATTTAAGCCTTGTCTAATAACTAGAAAATATTGAAAATTCTGCACTAAGAAAAGCAAAGTCACTTGCATATTCCAACTTAACATGTCCCATACTTTCAAGCTCTAAAGCTTCATTGATAAATAAATCAATTTGTTGCCACAATTTCACAAGTATTTAAACTTCATCAATAAAAGAATAGATTTGTTCTTTAAAATTTTAGGAAACTATGAGGCGATAGACTTTTTAAAGTTTCAAGAAGCGCAATCCTGCATAATAAATGAACAACATATTCCAATCAGCGTTAGGTATAATAGCTACATCCAATAAATGCATTGATTTACTTTAACATTTTTCCTTCAAATTTCTGGAGTGAGCAAATGGAACTGATCAATGGAAAATATAAACAGCCCTAGACATCCCTATTTACTACCGTTATTGTTAGAAGGGGTATAACAACATCAAATGAAAATAGCACTGATGTGAAACAACTTCATACATCATTGTTAATTAAGGTATTAAATGATATACAACAATTAAATGCCAAAGAAAAGAGGTCTTGACAAAAGGAATACACATGTCACATATGAAAGCCCTATCATCCAATGCATTAACAATGACATTGTCGTTTTTTACTCTACATAATAAGCAAGGGGCCAAAAAATTTGTGTAACTGAGTGTTTGTGTTTTACTTAGAAATATGAGTTTGTCTTAATTATGCTTATTTTTCCCATATGTGACCTTGACCTTAGAAATATGAGTTTGTCTTATGCTTAATTTCAGCTCAAATGTGACCTTGACCTTAGAAATATGAGTTTGTCTTAAGGTAATCAATAGGTCATTCTCTTTTTAGCGTTATTTGTGACAGAGAGGCAGTAGGTTTACCATTAGAATCTAGACCATTCAAATGTGCCAAGTCCAAATCAAAGCTAAACTTGTGTGTTTCAAACGTAAATAATTATGTTAAAAGGGACAAATACATAGATGTATATATATGCACATTACAATAGCCACAATATAAGAATAAAATATGAAGCATGATGGTACTGACTTACCTTCCTATCTTTACCGTCCTCACTTTTCGATGTTTTATAGGAGTCCCCACCTGTGTGATACCTTATAGACTGTAAAAATAAATAAGGAAATGTGGTTTACTACATGTCAAAATAATTATGAACTATCTGATGTAACATATTTAAAGAAGGAAGCTTTTAAACAAGAGTTATAAATGTGCAAATAAAAATTCAACAGAACATAAATGTTTTAATAGAAAGAATATCATTGATTTCATTTGAAGTACAAGAATTGAACAAAAACTGCACCACACTATTTTAAGTAAATTTAATAAAAATAGAATTAATTCATCTCTAAAACATGCACCACTTTAACAAAATAAAACTCATCTACATATGTAAAAATTGTATGTAAAAATATGATCCCTATTAAATTCTTCACCCAATCCATGCACAAAGTTAAAGTATGTTTGTAACCAAAATTACGAATTGGATAAAAAGCAAGTTTTGATTTCCAAAATAATATTAACTGTTTCAACAGTCAATGTCAATGTTTTAGTATTTGTAAAATTGATTGATTTTAATTGTATCCTTTCTATTAGAACTATAATGCTGCAACACTGAATTATAAATCAAGGCTATATATGTATCACAGAGAAAGTTTGACTGTAATGTAACAAGCATTCCAAACAATATACATGTATAATGTGATGTCGTTAGACTGGCAGATATATAAGTTAATCAAAACTCTGCAACACAGATAAGGATAGCAAACCAATACATATTATCTAAAGCTTAAGTATATGCTTATGACCATCTTCAGAATTTCACATTGTCGTTTGATAACCAATTCAGCATAAAGACCTGAGACATGTATCCAGTAATTCAAATTGAAGATCAGCATGTCAAGTCAAAGAATGATTTTTTTTTCCATATTAAGTACAAGCACAATGACAAATATTTAGTTACTACAAAAGTTGGGTCTTTCAATGTGTTTATAATACTACCACTGTGTTTACATGTGCTTCTATCAAACACAAAATGTGACACAAAAATCTATGTTTCTAGTGGCATTTCTTTTTATCAACAATCCCTAGAATCTAAATGGATATGAGGCATTTTTAAAGAATAAACTATGTGCATAATTATTTCAGAGAAACCATATTTTGTAGAAACATGCATGCAGAATCTAAGCCAACGGCTAAATTATAAATCCGTGCACCAGCTTTACTTTCCATAATAATTCCGAACAAATATAAAAGGTAACATATAGCACCGACTCTATCCTGCTAGAATATAAACGTTTACAATAGCTGACCTATAAGATAGTCAACTTTCCCCAACAACATTCAAAATATAATATAGAAACACTTAAGAAAATCAACCAATTCCCAATAAAATCTTCCTTCTTCCACAGACACAAGAAGTTTAAAAATAACCTTTTTTAACCTATACAGATTTATAAACCATTTCCCTTTTATTTTGAATCATTAATTACCCTCTGTGTTAAATCAATGTTTTCCATGTATGGTGATGGTACCTCCTACAATTAGTACAGACTATTAGAGAATATGAACTTAAAAACTTTTTTCAAATTATAATGATCACCTATCATTTTGTTAAGAAAACTCAACTTTGTGAGTACTGTTGAAGCTCCTACTAATTTACTTCAAATACTAAAAAGAGTCCTGATCAATTAGCTTGCAAACAAGAATGTTTTCAGAAAACGGAATTCCAAGGTCATAATGTAAATCCAATGACGTTAAGATGGGGCCTTGCAAAAAAAAATGCAACTTGAAGTTTAATCTAAGAATAGGTTTTCTTGATATAGTGCTTTATTTCAAACATTGTTCTTCAAGAGATGGAAAACAATTGTTTAGAGACAAGAAAGCAATTCTAAAGTGTGCCATCTGACAGAAATCAATGAATTCACTCAAATTGATGCAAGAAATTCACACATAAGAATAATAAAAGTGTTCTTATATTCTTTTAGAAGAAAAATTAACACATGCAGATCAAATTTAAATTGACTTGTTGATCTTGTAAATCTCACACTGAAACTAGTGAACAAAGTAGAAGGTATATTATAGAACGAGACATGTTAATGATTCAGGAGGATATGAATTCTTTCTATATAAGGCAATCTTTTTCAATTCGTGCAATTTTAAGCAAGACTTGTTGAGCTCATCACTTTCATGTATCATACATGTACCTTCCTGCTGGTTTCTGATCTAGTCGACTGAAAGGTTATCATGGTATAATTAAAGCTCTAATCATAGGTAAAATGTATGTACCAATTATTACACATACCATTACACAGCCCATGCTCAAAATGTTCATATAAATAAATATGATTATTGTACCTATAAAATGAATCCATGCAAAGTAGCTGCATAATATAAGCCTATGTTGGAAAAAAAATGCTTTAAATCAAAACACTTGTTTCATTTACCAACTCTGAATCTTCCCATACCTTCGTGGTATAGTAATACAAAATTTTGAATCCAGAACCAATGGTTCTGCAGAAACCATGGAGTCAGTCTTTGCACGGAATATATATTTGCCAAATACACATGACCTCTAAACATGTAACGTGCTCATATATCACCTCTATCAATACAACATAAATTTACAATTTATCATTTACAGTTAAACATTCTAATAAATGATAATTTATCAAGTGCCGAATAGACTATTTTCATATTACCGTTATTACAAGACTTTTAGACACTCCAAGACCCGAAATCACAACTATTGATGTTATTTTTTATTACGACATCATAGATCTGTTTCTATGTCACAGTCAAAAGTTAAGTCAAATGTTGTCATGTCGGGTCTTGGTCTGTAAAATTCAAGACTACTGCAGTAAAGTGAAAATCGTCTTTTCACAAACTCCAACAAAAGTAAGTAATCAGACCAAAGTACTTGGGGCTTTTCTCTTTTCCATGGCTGACATGATGAGGAGCTTTTTATCTCATGTAACCTGATTTAAATTGATCGTGACCTTGTCCTCATTAAAAAGTTTCCTGACCTCATTTTAAGTTGTGATACAGGAATACCTCTTAGAAACAATTAAGTATCCAGGAGAATGTCAAATAAATCCATAAAACAATGAGCGATTATATATCATCTTTCTGCAGCAATATATACGGAACTACTTATGACATGCATATGTAATCCATCAAATCATTCTGATTATGGAAGCCAAAAAATATTCAGAATTCTATAAAATATGTACAAGGGATATATTCTACTGCAAATTTAAATGTAAAATCTTTGAAACAAATTGTTCTCTCTCTAAGGCATTACTAGATAATGCAAACCTTTCTGCTATAATCCTTGGGCACTATTTCAATTCGCTGTAATAATTCACTTTAAGGTTATTTCAAATGAACCTCAAGTAGAGTTGTGTATGATGTATGAAGGGAATATACTTTTGATATAAAATCGATAACGTTGAAATTGCACTACTTTTACATTAATAATCATTAGAGCATATTCATTTTTTATTGGAATTGATCATGAACTCTTTGCTCAGATAATTTATATTAAGGAAATTTTATGAACAATTTTTTTTTGCATAATTATATTTTATATTTGTTTTCCTAAAATTTCTCAGAGAACTATGTTTTTCATTAAAGATCCACGTACTTTTGTGAAAATGTTTTGTGAATTTGGGGTTTTTTTTGTGAAATAGCTTAACAGTAATTAATTCACATTTAGGGTCACATCAACCCAAAAGACACACATGCCCCTATGAATATATCTGAACATTAGATACTAGCCACATTTTCCCCTGGCATCTTTGTTACAAAACATCATGCAATATTATAAATGTAAAATACACATAACTAGCAATTACAACATTCTATCATTGAATCAACCATATTTAGTCAATATTCACTGCAAACAGCGTACTCTGAATAATACACATAGATTTAAATACATACTCCTAAATGTTTAATACGCTGAAATTGTATTTCAAGTAATTTCAATAGAATATATGCCAATATAATTAAAGTTAAACTTAAGTGATATATATGTATATAGCAATATAAAGTGCAGGTGTTTTATATTGTATAGAACAATTCATGCTTCAAACCAAACCTTGGTTGGTATTACCACACAGTCATGCAAGTTACCGATAATTATTATTCTGGGCATAATTTTTTCAATAGTGACTTGGAACTTCAGCTGAGGGAATTAACATGCATATTTTTGGTTAAATTTTAGGTAGAATATGGAGTATACGATACATTGATCATATATGCTTAATAATATGATGAGACACAAGGAATACAAGCACCTGCTATATTAAAGCTATCAACTTACTATAGGAGGTAGGGTCTCCTTCTTCTCGTCCGTCCTCGGAGTGACCTCGCCGTCTGACATAGCCGACTCCTTCCATCTCTGTACAGATAAACAGTAAAATATTATATCAATGTGAAACCTTTGTGTCATAAACAAGAACACTCTAAAATATTAAAATGTGATCAGATAGACAGTTGTGACAGAAATTCAGATGAACGCAAAGTCAAAAACAATGTTATCTCCTGTTAGGGGAGAAATAACTAGTGATTTACCCTTAGAGCTCTGTACTTTTCATGACGCGGTACAACGACATCATAATCTCTGGCATTTTCAGCCCATAGCATCTGTAGGTAACGACTATGCTGGTAGTCTCTTTCCTGTTACATTAAATATATGCTTTGTATTTTCCTGTTATGCTAAACGTATATGCTGTACTTTCCTGTTATACTTGGTAATTCAAATCTTTTACTTGAGAGAGTGAGCCTCATTGTATTTCAAGAGTTTAATATATCATACAAAATAACTGTTGTTACAAGATCCATAGAAAAAATAACAAAAGAAGGTTTTTATGATTATGAATTCCTATAGAATCAAAATGATGAGATACATCAAAGTTTATATATTGTATGTTTCTATTCTTATGCATGTTACTTTCTTAAGTTGTGGATTCTATTGAGAACAATATTTATCTATCAATTGCTTTACATAGAAAAATACCATCAAGCCAAGCAAAATTTATAGATTTTGCATTTGCAGAAAAAAAGGATCAAATTTTGGAGTTCTCATCACTACATGTCAGAGTATCTAAATTCAATTCAACTCAGAATCTATCATTTACATTCTAAAGCTTATATTACAGCCATAAATTAAGCTAAATTCATTCAAATCATTCATGCATCATGCAATTTTCATGTATATATGAAGCTCATGCATGAGAATAAAAAATAAATACTTAGTTAATATATGTAGATTCAGAAAACACATGAAAACAAATAATGTCATCTGAAAATTACATTCAAAGTTATTTTTAAAGCAAACATCATTGAACATCAAAAAGTGCAAAATGTAATAAATCAGTTCAGTAAAAATTAAACACACTAAAATTCATACAAGTGCAATGGATCATTACCAATTTGTTTGATCTAATAACTGGTTTTGTTTTCTCCAGACGTCTGGCAATTCCAATATTTTCCATCTGTATTTCACGATTTACTCGTTCCCTTTCAGGCATATTCAAACTAAAATAAAACATCGCAAAGAAAATGATAAAACTATAGCAACGGAAATTTTTCTACAATTCTACAGACTAAAATCTGCTTTATTCATGCTGGGTATCCCACTATGGTCTCAGCACTACCATTCCTTATTAGCATAGCGTAACATGCATGCATTACCAATTTATTGATATTAATGACAGGTTTTATCATGTGTAATCTCTGAGCTATATTCAGATTTGCTCGATGGATTTCCCTCAGTCGTTGTTCCCATGGAAACCAATTGTAGCTGAAAATATCATTTGGTGAATTTTATAAACAATTATTTCAAATCATTATTACAGTTTTAAGTATATTCCATCTAACTGCTTTTTAACACATGCTGATTCTTAATCTATAAATGAGAAATAAGAATGAATAATGGAATGATGTCAAGTTCATGATAATGGCAATGAGTTAGGTTAGTAAGAACAAATTTCTAGAATCTATGTCAGTTAAGCCGGTGCATCACAATGTCAAAAAACAACAAAAAGTAACCATTCCTTTTGTGAAACCCAAGAAAAATTGACACAAAAACAGAAATCTTACAGAATCACAATTAAAGTATTTTGCAACAATACAAAACATAAATTCAACTTCACACTTTTTTAGGCTCCCGTTGAATTTCACAACTTAACTGCAAGATTCAAAGAACTCCATTTAAAGACCATTCTTTTGTGAAACCCAAGAACAAATTGACACAAAAACAGAAACCTTAAAGAATCACAATTAAATTATTTTACAACAATACAAATTCACACTTTTTTAGTCTCCTGTCAAATTTCACAACTTATTTTCAACCACAGAACTGCAAAATTCTCAGAACTCCATCTTAAAATGGAAGCAAAACACAAAATTTCTCCTCTTGTACAAAACAAGGAAATATATACACGTATATTTTTGTAAATGCATAACATTTTTTCACACTTCATGTTTCATATTAATCACGACAATTTGAAATGAACGATTCATGCTGTTTAAAATTCCCATTGTAACACGGGTTTCAGTGCCCTTTGACATAAAACAAAGTTGCGATAAAAAAAAAACTTGATAGTGATGAGAATAGCATATCATGAACACTGAACTGACATAGTATTGAATATGAATTAAAGTCCCCTCAGAAGTCACAGCAATCATCCACACAGACAAGAAGATGAAAGAAGAAGAAATGCCCACAACTTGTCAGAACAAATGAGTGAAAAGAAATAGCTATAACTAAAATTTGAGAAAAGATGTGGGAAAAAAAACAATAAATGAAGCTTTATGATTAAATGCATTATGTAATAATCTAATGTCAGTATGAGCAAAATGTTCGTCAATTTTATGGTGTGAACCACTACATTTTGTTTTCAAACATTCAGAACACTCTTAATTTTATCACTTGACTTTAGGCAATTGAAGAAAGACAATTAACAAATTGTCTTAATCTTCAAATGAAAAAAGTTAATGGACTAAATTAAAAGCAATACCATATGTTATTTTTAAAGTAATGAATTATTTATATGATAGCCAGAGCAAAATGAAAGTTTTCCTTATGCTCAAAGAAATACATGTATTTCAGAAATTCAACTTGCTACTTTCTTGAACAATAATTTACTTCTTTAATAAAACTGAAAAAGGGAATAGCAATACATTTCCTCTTTAAGTGTCACCTACACTTATCTATTGGTATAGTGACTGATTGACAAAACAGTTGATGTTAAAGTGTGAATCTAGACACCATATCATCTGCCCTATTTATGAATTTTGCTTCATTTACGGTTAAATTTGTTCATAGTGATCCACACTACTAAATAAATACTCACGTTTTCTCGCCAGTTCTAAAAACCAAATATCAAATCAAGTGGTATGGAAAAATCTATGATTTGCATTATACACATGACTGATCTATTTTGCCTTTTAATTGTGAATTTCCAAACCACTTATTGCCTTGCGTAACCTAGTGGAGTGAAATGCATATCCAATTGTGTGACAAAAATAATAAACTTTCTCAAAGTGTTTAGAATATCTTTAAATTTTCTCTGGCCTTGAAATTACTTGGACTTTAGTGAGTCTTCTATGTTCACCAGCCAGAATCTTGTCCGTTCTTAAGCATTTACCCCTTCCCCTAAGCCTTTTAAAAAGACTCTGATCCTAATTCTATTCAGGACTGCCCTATTTCGTCTGCCCAGTGAAGTTTTATCCCTTTCTCCCAGACTACCAAAACTTAGCCCCCCCCCCCCACCCACCAATCAAAACTTAGTTCTTCCCTTTAGCCTGAAAGGATTCCCCCTTCCTTAAAACTCACAACAAACAATTTATGAAATGCCAATAAATTATTTCTCAATTGATCCTCTGAAATAGCTTTCCTTTGAAAGTCAACAAGTTACAAAACTGAAGCATCAAATAATGGTCTAAGTGAACACTCTCAAAGTGCATACATGTATATGTCTTGCAGGCAACACACAATTCAAGAGAGGAAGCAAATCCCGATTTCCAATTCGAATCTGTAAAGAGAAGCACGATGCAATACACAGCTCTCATTTTCATTTCTATATATGTAAATTACTAAAAAACATCATGCACTTTTACCTTTTGGCCTCATATTCATTCCACGTATCTACGTTAGGTTTTTCTTTCATGATCCTTGTCATTTTCTGTAGAAGCAGCTTATTTTCATGGTCAACCTCTGCTTGCCTTTCTTCCTCAAGCTGTAAAATATAGAAGTGGAGAAAAAATGTAGAGAGATGCGGGAAAAAATTTAAGCGGAAAATAAGGGTACGAAGAAGTATATTCTAAAGACAAGAACACATCTGACCTATAGACTGCTTCATGTACCTAAATTACACATCTTTGTTGCATAGATTGGAAGTTCTTATGACTTTATATTTGTGATCATGCAGCTTTGAGAAATGATATGAAGACTTCAAAATTAAATTTTATCTTATCCATTGCACAGCATAGGGCTTAGATAATCGTAGAAAGCATATACATGTATAATATTCAAATAGGAAAAGCTTTCAATGAAATCATCATAAAAACCAGTTGGAGAACATTACAATGAGTTGTGCATCCATTCCAGTCAAGCCTTTCCAACTTATAGAATGTCTGTATCCTATTGATTTTTTTTCTTCAAATTTTAAGATAATGAATGCATTTGTGCAATGTTTCACCTATTCTAGTACTTATTTTAAGCTTAGATGGGCCACCTTTACATTTGCTACAAAGTACTGACAGCTTGGTCTCTTTTGTATACCATATTTTCCAGTGCGCTTTTAAGGCAGATTTGACACTCAGAAAAATTAGAATTTAGGATGGTCATATCTAATGTATTATAACAATATTCTCAAATTTTCACTGCACTCTTTATGATTAATGTACTTTAATTAATTTGTATCTTAGATGCAGCTACATGCAATGTACAGTGCAACAATGAAGTGTTTGCTGAAGCTTGTATTTCTGATAAATCTCCGTTGCACAGAGAAATTGATACTTTAAACAATTCATGAATAATGCAGAAATCAATATCTGTCGTTGTTTCCTATTTTAAAATGCTGTTTATAGGCATATAATGTTGAAAATTTCTTTGAAGTTAAAACTTGGATCTAAAGAGATTTACACAGGGTATTGATTTCTTATCAGGCTTTGTGAAATATAGGAATAAAACTTGCATTTATTTTTTTTATCAAATTGATGTGAAAAAGACTTGAAAGGCTTCTTGGAATCAATGTAAACTTTTTTCCCATAAGGTCTTGAATGAGTGCTTTGTGCTTTGTAAGAAGTACAAATAAAGGCAACACAATCATAGCATCCTCTAGCAACTGCTTGTGCTATGCTACATGTATCAGCGAAAAAAATTTTTAAATAAAGTCCATGGTGACTTTGACCTTGAAAATTAAGTTTCATCCTCTCCCAATAGTGAACATTTGAGGCAGATTTGATGATTTTTTTTTTTTTTTGTCTTCCATGCTATTCACAAGGACTTTAAGTCCACAGTGACCTTGACCCCTAACCTTGATCTTCGACCATTGACCAACAGAGTTGAAAGGGGATAATAACGTGACATTTGTAACATTACTTTAAAGAAATTGTCTGCCAAGTATATTTTTGTGTATTTTACAAATCAATCAGTTAAACTGACAATGAGGTAGGGAATTCTAACCTTTTGAACTTTTGGATGAATTAAAATCTTTACACCTGAGTGCCAAAAGTATTGATATCTTAAAATTACTTTCTACAACTGTGCTTAAAATGAAATAAAAGATGCAATAAAATATACATTCCCTTATTGAAAAAAGTGTAGGCTATTTCTCCCTGATTGAAGTTGTTTGTAATATGTCTAAACTAAGATAAACTATAATTCTTCAAAAGTAATAAAGCAACATGCTAGCTCGAGGGTTGAAATTACACTATATATCTGCCATGCCACACTGATCAGTAGTTTTATTAATGGATCATAATGGCAATTATAGAAATTATTACATCAATGTTTTACTTGTAATCAATAGAGCATTCCTCATGCAGAATATGTCATTGATGTCTTGTGAAACAGTGCTTTTTATTCTCCTACATTTTTTTCCCCTAAAAATTGATGATTTTCGAAATTTCTTTTTATTGTCACTGATTTCACACTATAGCATTATTTAAGTAGAAAGTCTTATATAAAGTTCATATCATGGCTGTTTGTTTTCATCAAGAATACAAAACTGGACATTGGTAACATTTTTTCAGTAAACTAGAGTCTTCAGATACAGTGCCTGGTTTCATAAAAAATCTTACGAAACATTTCAGGAATTTCTGTAACTTTCATCATCAAATAAGATCTTTTAAATGTTTTTCAATTTAGGTGATGTTGTGCTTTCTTAATATATCATTTTTACATTCTTAATATAAATTCAGAAATAAAACATCACGATTTTTAGTTTCAAAGAAATACTAAGCGATAAAAAGTTGAAATTCCCAAAATTTTTCGTAAGTATTTTGTGAATCAGGCTGCAGGTATGTTGCAAGTGGCATGTTCATAGGTGACCTTGACGTGACCTTGACCTTTATTGGGTGTGGAGTCTTGTATGCTGAACTATCCCTGTCATATTGGTGGTACATGCAGTATAATGAATATCAAATAAGTCGTAGCCGTTTATGAAAAAGTGTGATAACAGAACAGGCGGACATACAGACAGACTGACATAGATGCTGGATAAAGTGATCCCTATATGTTGCCATTGTGTTGTAGAGGACATACATGTAAAAATAATTAAATTTGCTTGCAGACAGACAGCCAACCATCTTTCTTCATATAAAGGGAACATTTTAAAACAACATCAAATAACATGCTATGATTTATAGGAATTAATAAAAAACTTCCAAAAAAAATCTGACAAATAGTATTTGATACCTTACTAAGTGCTCCTTTGCCACTCTTTATATTAGAAAAATTAAGAACATAATTTACAATAACTAATTATGGCATGGAAAAGGGGATTTTCAGCCCTAACATGTCAAATAATGTATCACACATTCATTGATAATTTCCTAAAACTGAACTTATTTAACAGTGCAAATAAGATAATAGTTGTTTTAAAAAACTCCTATAAATATCCATTAAAATCTAATGCTTGTAAAATTCAAAGTCCTTTATCAACCATGTATTTACAGTCTGCTGAAACTCAGTTGTTAAATAATCAAATGTCTCATTTAATCCATTATCTTTATGTTTGAAATGCAAGTAATGGGAAATTGGTGGAAGCATTTCACCAACACCTAAAAGAACATTTCAATATATCCTAAATGATAAATCTATAAATAAAATTTCAGTCTTGTCAAACCCAGTCCTTTCTTGGTTAAAATATTATAAACCATATGTTACAAAATGCACCCCTGGTACATGTATTTACCAAGTGTCATGCTTTGAAATTGCATGTTTTTTGTGAAGAAGCTTTCTTGCTAGTCTCTAAGAAGTTTCAGTGTCAATGACCACATGACTTGTAACCATGGTTACCTGTATTTTCTTGAGCTGGAGAATGAGATGTGGATATTTTTTAGGTTTGGTGTTTTTCACCGTAGCTCTGGATTCATTAATCTGAAATGAAATGTAAAATAATTGAATATCCATGCAAAATTCTTCCTTTTTTGTAATACATGAGAAATTGTGAATCTATATACACAAGACAATATGATTTTCATATTCTATAAACTTTGCAATGCTTTATACCACAAATCTATTAAGCATAATTACAGATTTAACACTAGGGTTCAATGTTTCAATAATATGCTTCGTGTCGAATGTCATTGTCCTTTTTTCAGTTCTGACCAATGCATACAAATTCTGACATTTCTCCACAATACATGTACAAGTATTTCCACCCGTATTTCTACGGCTCAATAGGCCGGTACGGAAGCTCCGATAGTACCTTTTCCTGTTGTTATCTACGCTGTATAAATCTGAGATATCCGATGGTAGATAGCGTATCGATCACCGTGATTAGTATTGGAAACCGCAAAAGGTGACGCGGCTCCCCGCGAGCTAGTCTTTTTCCCATTACCAGACAATTGCAATTTAATTACCCCCATACATCAACAACAATAAAGCAAACATATCAGATCACTCCGGTCTTCAAGTCATATCTATACAAGAACGCCTACGTGCATTACGGTATCATACACTGGTCATGTTCCATTTTGCTATTAAAAGTTGCAAATGTTACAATAAAGACGAGCATGATTTTGATATTCAGGAATCGTCGGAAAGGGAATAGGGGTTCAATAGAGACATCAGCTTGCCATGCTTGTCTCGTCCTTTTATTGGATTTTCAATTTTCCCGTGTACAATGCTGGTACATGTAGCATCAATCGTTCAGTTTGTTCCATTAAATATGTATCAACTGTAGATAAAATGAGCAAAGTTTGATATTGATCTCTTATTTTTTTAGCAGTTAAAAAGTGAAATATGTTATTTCACACGGCTTGTTTCATTCTTTTAATCTTGCAACACTGTCGTCTGTTAAAACAGAACAGAAATCGTGAAACGATGACTTACACTAAAAGGCCAAGTACGACTGGCCATTCCCAAATATATAATAGATTTGGGTATGACAGTCATGCATATGCAAAAGTTGATAATACATGTATATTGTTGGTCTTGTAACGTTTGTAAGACGAACAAAATATGCATCATTGTCTAAACTTCAAAGCACTAATGACATACCTAAAACTTGGATGACAAGTCGAACTACAAAAAAAAAGACGGACAAATGAACAACCTCACAAATACACAAGAATACAGGATGCTACTCAAAGACTCTCTGGTATCTGAACATGTTGTTTACTACATCCCTCCCCTCTATCAGGACTATTAACTACTACATCCCTCCCCTCTAACAGGACAATTAACTACCAAGTGAGTAGATCAGGTGTCGTAATGGGCCAAAATCAATTCTGTAGTGCGCACTATCAGCCATTTATGGCCCCATCTAGGAAGGCGAGACTGGGGGTAATTGGACATTTTCTACAGATGACTGTCTAAGCATGCCATGTATAAACAATTATGGGGTGCCATTATATTAACAACTAGGCAACAGGATTCCATAATGCATTGCTCATGATGTATAACATCGAATTTCATGTCTCATATACAGCATGCAGCTTTATTCCAAATAGAAAATCATCTTCAGAAAATTAAATTGCGTTTGGTAACAATGGTCGAGAAAAAGTTTTTAGATGAAAACAAAATCGAAAAATAGTCTTCTCTCATGAAAGACCGTTTGTCTTGATCCTTTGTCATATAACAATGGGTTCTTGGCGTCATGACTAAAACGGGTTTGGTTGAAATATGAAAGACATCCTCGACTCCTTCAAGATTACGTCTGAGCGCAAAACCATAGGGGAACATATTGCCTGGACACTATTTGCGACGGACGGACAGATAATAACGATGACAAACCTAATATGTCGCCTTGATAGAGACAAAAAAAAGCAGAAAATTGTTCGATGGGCATACTTCACAATGCAAGAATTACATTACATTTGTGTCAAGGGGGTGGAGAGGGGTAAATGAGATAACTACATAAGTAATCTACAACATCGGAAAAAGTCTTATTATATGAAAGTTGGTCTTTTAAATAAGTGAAGGCCAAGGAATTCTTTTGTAAATCTACTAATATTGGTAACATTATCTTGGTACGAACTTTGTTCCCAAAAGGGTAGAAAAGGCCCTAACTAAATGTATATGAAAATTACAAGGATATTCTTTTTCAAGACTTCGTAAAATTAAGACAGAATGAATACGGTCCATCCATTCGACCCACCACATATTTTCTGCGTGAAATATCAAAATTTGTAACACATTTCGTGTCTGCAAATCTCATGGAAATACCAAATCATCAAGTTGATTAAACCATCTCTTTATATATGCCCAGTTTCAGTAGCAAAACAAGTCTGGCGTGAAATTATCTTGCAGAATAAGCTCAATTAATGTTAAGTGGGGCTTCTTATGTCGTCTAAAATGCCAGCGAAAATACATTTGTAGTTGTTGCTTCTATTGAATATCCCATCTGACAGGTATTTATGTTCATCGACAATGTATTTACCGTCCGACTGAACTTTAATTAAATGTATGTTAATGGAGAGATTTGTATCTTTGTCCTAAACAAAGATATGCACTAAAAACATACTACCGGGGTTTTTACTTGGTTATCAATAGGGAGAATTGAACAGGTTTAATCCGCTACGCTTGATTGAACAAATTAATATGGAGATTAAGGATTCAGTTAGAATGATAGATTTTGTAATCTTATCAAAAGTGTCAACCTTAATGCATGTTGATGTATCGTTAAAATCATGGAAAATCGGATATTACGGAATGTGTATATACCGTTAGGAATAATATATTTACCATGTTTACTGCGATCTCTCTCTCTCTCTCTCTCTCTCTGATTTCGTTAATAATTAGGGACAATTATAAATTTTGAAAATGATGTGCTTAATTCAATTTATATTTCTTTACCATGCTATCTTTCCCTCTTTAATTTCGTTAAGGACATGTTTCTTATCTTTCAAATTATGGCAAAAGGGCGTGAACAATCCGAGTACTAAATTTTCCATTCATTATAATTTCATCATAACTATATTAACGGTTTTTTTCTGAATCATATACAAGTATAACATTTTAATTCCTCGTTGAACTTAAATTCTGACGCTAACTAACGCGTTGTTGCCAAGTTCAAAGGTTAACCAAGGTCTGTCTTGTGAAATTAATCGTAAACAGCATTTTTAATTATACTTATTACACAGATCTGTGATTACTAAACAAAACTTAGGCGGTGTCAAATAAAACTGAAACCAAAATTTAATCATCACAACGACTGAGGAACGTGTCTGTTCTCGTATGGGATATATCTCACCAATTTTCGAATTTGAAAACGTCTTTTTAGGCAATTACCCGTGTGTTTATGCCTTAGAATTCTTAATCCCCCACGTCTGTACACATTGAACAAATTAAATTCAAACACAATTTGAATTTTAAACTTTAAAGCACCTATCTTTCCTTCCAAACATCTGAATGCTTCAGTTAGATATATTTGTTAAAGGTGGTTTGAACGATAACGGAACACTGTATTTTTCGCATAAAACTTTCTCTTCATTTCGAGAAGATCTAGTACATGTTTTTACTACATACATGTATTATATATATATATACATTAATTCCCTTTTCATCCAATACTATATTAATCAATTCTTTTGAAATCTTAACACATAAACAATAATTGTACATGAAAATCCAATATCAGTTTCAATTTTCCCCAAGTGCAATAATACCCAATCTATCAAATAAGAGCTTTTAAAAATACGCTTCCTGTATACCCATTACTCGATACGTGAGACTTGGAGCAGATTAACTCCTCCTTGACGATCTTAAATTTATATTAATCCATCGATTCGTGGACTCTATCCTCTCCTCCGTAACCGGGAGGGAGACATGCCTTAGCTTGGGAGACCAACCCTATATCGTTACTGCGACAGAAGAATGTCTGTAAAATATTTCTTCTGAGGTGAAAATAGTAGATGTGCACCATACTGGACAAGATAGGGGGGATTTAATGTATATACCAATGGAGCGGATTGCACATATATGTACATTGCATCTTTGCCTCCGCCATAGCACCATCTAACGCCCCCCCCCCCCCCCCCCCCCACACACACACACCTTACTATCTCCTCTCCATATATTCTTTTCAGTTTTATAATACGCAGATACTACCTTTTGTATATGCAGCCAATAAGTCCGATAATGGTTTTACCTTATGCACTAGTATTTACCAAATATCAATGGGACGGATTGTACGTGTATGACATCGCATCTTCCCGCTAACCACCCCCCCCCCCCCTCTCACCACCCCTTCCTTTCCGTTTCCATATTTTATTACATCATAACACAAATATTACCTTTTGTCTATGGAGTCGGTAGGCCCGATCCTGTTCATATTTGTAAAGGATTTTACTTGGACAAGAGAATCCTGGCGGACCCGGCATGTTGGTGCTACTGTACTTTCCTCAGAAACAAACACAAAAATTACGGATCACCTTCAGTCTATATTCCTTCTCTCGTCAACTAATGTGGACGATTATCATCTGAAAAGATACAAGAATCATCTGCTTTGTTAAAAAAAAATAAACATTTAAAAAAAGGCATGGTATATCTGGATCAAAAATATGATTTATAGAAAAACTACATACGCATTCTAAAAGTACCACTGTACATATGATACATATCATAAACCTGGTGCAGACAAAAGATCAACCAGATAGGAAATCAATGTAAAGAGAGTTCTGATTAAATGAATAATTTATCACCTCCACAAAAACTTCAGATTAATTATTAAATCTGCAAATGTGCTGTGAACTTTTGCAGTAAAATGCATCGATCATGTATAGCAGTATATCAAACTATTTCGAATGCTGGTATTTTTCTATATACAACATGTATGCATACAGTCATTACAGCGAAAGACATTGTCTATAGCATTCGTACGATTTCTTTAACTCTGTACAACACTTAATATAATCTTTTTTTCGCGAAGAACAGGTGGGATGTACGGACAGACTACACTACAATGACACAGTGAGTGACGGACGGACAAGCTACATGTACCTAGAAACATATTCAGAGGAAGTCGAGGGAAAATTTAAGTGTTTTGACCAGCTAAATGTATGCTTACATAAGATTTCAAAGTCGGACCTTCATGACATTTCATAGATTAATCGAAGGACAGAAATCCACAAGAATATAATATCAATATGATATCTATTTGATATTACATCATTCTTCTTTCTTTCGTATCGACCGATTCAAGCTATATAAACATAACACAAGAATTCTTTAATCCTGTCTGTTATAAGACAGTATACTTCCCCGGGTGGTATCAAATACCAAGTCTGTGTTTGATTTGAGAATTATTAATGGTGAGATCTTAGACTGAATAAATTGATTTTCATAGCAAGTTAAACAGCACCCGACCCACCTCCTCAAACCTCCAACACCGAGGATATCGGGTAGGGGATCTGAGGTCGTGTGCATGAATTTTGACCGAGACGTTTTCCAAAATTTTGGCATACCTGCAGTATTCATACTTTGGATGTTGTATTAAAACAAAAATTCCTTAGTCTAGTGCAGAATGTAGGCTTTAAGCTACCAACATCATTATTAAAATAACGCATCTTAAAATATCAACCCTGGGATCAATCGCCAAGTTCTTATCATATCGGGGTGTACAACATGTTGTATGTATTCTATTGTCAAAAGAAAGATGACGATCAAATGAAAACGAGGATAAGTTCATATTTGTAATACAATGTAAATCTAAGATTTTGAATTCTCATCACATATCTCTGACTTTTCTTAATTTATTATTATTCATAGATCACGAAGACTTTCCACTTTCTGAATTTCATATCTATAATTTATTTGCGCTCTGAAAAACAAATACGAATTTCTACAAGTCATACCTGTACGTATATCAATCCATATCCGTATATCAAAAAAGGTAGTCACAATATGCACTTCCTACGGGTAATAGACAGGGTTATAAATCGGTAGATATAAATAAAATAGTGATTCCCATTGAAATATGTAAGTCCAGAAGCTTTTGAATGCACAGAGGATCAACTTATATTTGTAAATATTAAATAATTGAACGCAAAGTGTGAAAACTTGGCTCAGTAGGTATTCACCAATACATGTTTAAATGCCTGGTAACTACTAACGTATCTAGAATATGGGAACATTCCGAAGTAAATACATTATCCAAATAAAAGAAAAGGAAAAAAGAAGCACCGTTAACCTTTAGCGTAGATAATTACCTTTTCGCTTGTATTTTCCTGTCCAATTTCGTTATAAATTTTCAAGTTTTCAAAACAAGCATAAATCGCCCGGTCAAAAAAAAATCCTTTAAGTTATTAATGAACACCAGGCTATTCAATCCCTCGACTTAAAATATGTGCGTAATCAATTGTACTAAAGGATTAATATGAATTTGAATTAAAGCCACATGGAGTGCGAATCTACCTGGACTTTTAAGTTGTATCTATTTTCTTTGGATAAGGCTATAATAGAGTAATCAGCGAGGAGTCAGTGCCATAGTGACGGGTCAATAAATATCAAAGTATTGACGGGGCGGGAAATACGTCTGTCGATATCGACGCTAATGGCAGGAAAGAATGACAACCCATTGTCGATTCCGATTATTGTTTAGGTTTTCTGATATATATCTGAAATGGAAATAAAGCATTTTCATAAGAGTCAAATTTGAAGAAATGAGACACCATTAAATCCAACTAACATCCTCATTTGTATCAAGCTTTTCAATTCACCGGGGATTTATGAAGCTGAAATATCCATCATAATCATACTGAGGCACATGTACTCTTTGGGTCAATATGTACTTGAGTTAAAGTATGGAATTTTGTCCACATAAAAATTGAAGTATTCCCTTAACATGCCTTTGTAAATATGTGTGAATTAACTACCACAGGGGCATGTAGAAAGAAGGTCAATATCCTTTACGATGCCCCTGTACAGGTCATAAGGGAAAGCAGAATCCATTTCTTATACAACTTGTCAGCAATTTTGACATGCATTTTTTTAGCCCCATTGGGTATCTACATGTGTCTTTGTGAATTAAAATTATGTTTAACCCCAAAACAATAGGATCATCCTTACTGGCATGAGCAACCACTGAGTGAAATATCACTGTACATGGGTTAAAACATCACACCATCGAAAACAACAATCTTAAAATGTCCTATTTTACCAAACCTGGTCACTCAAGCATAAAATATGCAGACGGTGTGGTTATCCTGGTCACTCAAGCATAAAATATGGGCCAATGCATGTATGCAAAAGTGAGTGCAAGTGTGAGCAAAAGGCATTTCTTCTTCTATCTTTCCTCTATCCAAAATAAAAAACCTCAAGTCTAGATGTACATTTATAACATCAAACATTCAAATGTTAACTATCTATATCATTTTGATATATACGTATTATTACACAGTATGTAGACTTGAACCAAAAAAAAATAAATATAAGCTCAAAATGCATCAAAGATGCAAAATGCCGAGTTGCAAAACTGGAATGTAAGTATGAATATGCAGACTAACATGAAATGTGTATGGTTTTTAACAACATTTTGTGGTCCTAAATGAAAATTTCTGGATCAAGAAATGGTCTTCTCTTTATTCTATATCAGCGTGTAATATATTTTCAAGGATACAGATTTAATTTAATTTGTCCTAATTTTTCTTGTTTACATGGTACCATTTGTAAACTCATGCTATTATGTACAAACATTTGCGATGATAAAATCATCGGTACTTGTTGGAAATGGCGAAATGTTGTGAAAATTTTAACCGAAAGTTGTCTATTAGGGTGCAGGAACCTTAAGCAAAAGAGAACTACTATAAAACAAAGAACAAAGAACTTTTATGTAGAATTGGATTTAAATATTGAACTGTATTTGTATGTACAATATGATTTAACAAAGCATACTCTAAAGATACAGAATAAGGTACAATTCATATCTTAAATATTCATTGAGAACAGGATAGACTGGCAGAAAAATGACAAAAAACACGCGAATATCTGGGAAAGCGCGAGAAATTTATTTCTATTTAAATCACGGGAAACATTTCTGGCAAGTTTCATGATTATAGGTGCAATACAGGCTCAAATATGGTTGGGAAAACATTTTCAATCATCTGAGTCCTGTGACCTTGATCTTTGACCTTTTGACCCAAAAATTAATGGCAAGTTTCATGATTATAGGTGCAATACATGCTCAAAAATGGTCTGGAAACCATTTTCAATTACCTAAGTCCTGTGACCTTGATCTTTGACCCTTTGACCCCTAAATCAAAAGTGGTCATTTTCTATTCACTGGAAACATTTCTGGCAAGTTACATGATTATAGGTGCAATACAGGCTCAAATTCAGTCGGGAAACCATTTTTAATCATCTTAGTCCTGTGACCTTGACCTTTGACCTTTTAACCCCAAGATAGTGGTCATCCTTGATCCATGGGAAACATTTCTGGCAAGCTTCATGATTATAATTGCAATACAGGCTGAAATATGGTCCGGAAACCACTTTCAATCATCGGAGTCCTGTGACCTTGACCTTTGACCTTTTGACCCCAAAATCAATAGGGGTCATTCTTGATTCATGGGAATCATTATTGGCAAGTTTCATGACTTTAGGTGCAATACAGGCTAAAATATTACCTAAGTCCTGTGACCTTGATCTTTGACCCTTTGACCCCTAAATCAAAAGTGGTCATTTTCTATTCACTGGAAACATTTCTGGCAAGTTACATGATTATAGGTGCAATACAGGCTCAAATTCAGTCGGGAAACCATTTTTAATCATCTTAGTCCTGTGACCTTGACCTTTGACCTTTTAACCCCAAGATAGTGGTCATCCTTGATCCATGGGAAACATTTCTGGCAAGCTTCATGATTATAATTGCAATACAGGCTGAAATATGGTCCGGAAACCACTTTCAATCATCGGAGTCCTGTGACCTTGACCTTTGACCTTTTGACCCCAAAATCAATAGGGGTCATTCTTGATTCATGGGAATCATTATTGGCAAGTTTCATGACTTTAGGTGCAATACAGGCTAAAATATGGCCAGGAAACCATTTTCAATCATCAGAGTCCTGTGACCTTGACCTTTGACCTTTTGACCCCAAAATCAAAAGTGGTCATTTTCTATTCACAGGAAACATTTCTGGCAAGTTACATGATTATAGGTGCAATACAGGCTGAAATATGGTCCGAAAACCAATTTCAATCAACAGAGTCCTGTGACCTTGACCTTTGGACCCCAAAATCAATAGGCCTCATCCTTGATTCAAGGGAAACATTTCTGGCAAGTTTCATGATTATAGGTGCAATACAGGCTGAAATATGGTCCGGAAACCATTTTCAATCATCTGAGTCCTGTGACCTTGACCTTTGACCTTTTGACCCCAAAATCAATAGGCCTCATCCTTGATTCAAGGGAAACATTTCTGGCAAGTTTAATGAATATAGGTGCAATACAGGCTGAAATATGGTCCGGAAACCATTTTCAATCATCTGAGTCCTGTGACCTTGACCTTTGACCTTTTGACCTCAAAATCAATAGGGCTCATCCTTGACTAATGGTGAGTAAGTGTATGAAGTTTCATTGTTATAGCCTCTTTCGTAGTTGACTTATAGTCCGGAAACCAATTGTTGACGCCCTCCCGCCCGCCCAGATGCCCGCCCACCCGTCTCACATCAAATTAAGAGCCGAGTTTTGCAACTCGGCTAAAAAAAAAAAAATATGGGTCAGATGCAGCATCTGTACCATGCACAAAAGAAAGCATCCTCAGATGCATTATCCATACAACAATTAAAATTTTCAACATGTTCAATTGTCCAAGAAATATGAAGGCTTGCTTTACCTCAAAAACTTCTTATTGCCTCAAGGTCAAAGTCCTATTTATTCAAAATAAAATAAATTACCCAAATTTGACCTTCATCCTTGACCTGAGAAATTTAGGCAGACACTTAGCAAAGTGATCCCTATACTAGTATGTCGCTCTTGCAATGCTGGCAATATAAACTAGAACACTGAAGATGTCATGAAGGGGCTTCAAATGATCTTCTCTGAGAATAGTAGTGGTTTTTATGAATTAACAGATTTCTAGATAGCTGAATATTTGAATAAATTTTGCTCCTATACCATTCAAAGTTATGGTCAAGTTTAAAATCTAACTCCAGATCAAGGTCATAAGGTAAAAAATATGTTGGTACCAACAGAAAGGTCTCGCCACATGAGAAATATGAAATCACTATCACTTACGATACACAAGTTATGGCTATAAGGGTAATTTTTTTCAAAAGTAAAATCAAATGCAAAGAAACAAAGGAAGGGATCTCCAACAACACCAGGTTGCAGCACCCACAGCAAAACCTTAAAACATCCAATGCAAAAACACAGAGCAGACAAGCACAGAAAGAGACATAAACGGGACAAGGAACATAAACAGAAACATCAAACACAAAGGACCACACATAAACCAACGAGACCAATGGGCAACTGGTGCCGACTTAGGACGGCCATCTGCCACGAAAAAAGTAGACAGTGTGGTTATCCTGGATTATGTGCACACAACCCTCTCACTTTTCCGATTACCCAGAGGTCTCGAAGAACGTACAATTGTGGTGTAAAACAGCCTCCTCACTGTTGTGGTGTAAAACAGCCTCCTCACTGTTGACCACACACAAACAAAGAATGCAAAACGCAGGGGCCCAAGAAACACAAGATGAATATGTAAATGGATATAAAAAGAGGGCAAACGTTATACAATCCGAGCTCTGCCGGCTGTAGCTAGCTCATGTATGTTATCACCGGAGGAGTCCGACTGATATTCAGAGAGGACACGTGGTCGGGGCCCTGTCTTCTCTAAAGAGGTTTGGACATTGCCTGGCATCATGGAGTCCCGTCGACACAGTCAGTCAGAGTGCAAGTTTTAAGAATGCACTGGTACAAGACTGTAGATTGGTCAAGTACCAAGCCTAGTGTCGGTCTGGTGACATTAGGATCATATCCACTTAAGATGCTTATGCTGTCTACCTTTGATCCTTTTTATTTTGTTAATTATGTCACCATCAAATGCTGGTTGTAAAATACTCAAAGTAATATACTTTGTTGCATGTATTGGTCTGAATTTCAAAAGAAGTTGACAATAATTTTTGTAAATTTTCCTGAAAGTCTTTAAATTATCAAAGAAAGAATCAAAGGTAATGGTCATATAAGTCAAGGTCTAAAAATTTGGTATCCACAGAAAAGTGTTAACACAAGCAATGTACATGTGAAATGTGAAACACTGAAAGCCATATCACCAACAATTAAAAAGTAGTGGCCATTGTTAAAGTCTAAAGAATGACCTAGACCTTTTGACTTCAAAATGCATATATAGGCATCATTCTCTTGTTTCGATGTAAAAGATGTATAAAATATGAAAGGGTGATACCTACTTCCAGACCAGCAGACATCACATCATTTGGCATTTTTTTTTCAATTCTGACGTTATATTGATTGCACTGACTTTATGCATTGTCACATTTTCTATTTAAGGTCACATTGAAAATACAGCTAAATTTTGTGATATCTGGTGTCTGTCTGCCCAATGAATCCAACCAAAAATCAGCAATTGGACAGGTCTTGACACAAAGAATACACATGCATGAAATACTCTGAAAGCCCTTCACTCAATATTCAAAAGTTTAGTCTGACAATAATCCCTTTTGTGATTTTGGAACTGGCCGTTTTTAATATGCTGCCATTGACTGATTGCTCTTCTTGTTCCTACAGCATAGTATTTAGGGGTAATACCACTTATACCTGTCAATTTTTGTAAAACATCAGTATGGTAACCTTATTCCAATGCTTTGGTCAGTAAGAAGCTAGAAAACGTCCACTTTTAACCACGTCGCCATAGAAACGCATGACCTCTAACCTCATAGCAAAAACTGCTGTGAAACGTGAATCCCATCAGCCAACAAGAATGCACGTTAGTCGTTACAAACGGAGCGCATAATTTAAAGAATATAAAATAGACACATGGAAGAATCTCAAACAAGATGAGTCTGACAAGGGGCAAATTGTTTTCATTTGGTTAATTGTTTCTTTGTTGTCAAAGGTTTCAGCTTTTGATAAATTTTCTGGAGAAGCTAGGTTAAGCTCCCATGCAGTTCAAAGGTCATCCGGTAGAAAAAATGGTTTGCAATAGGTCTTGTCACAAGGAGTACACACGTACATGTGACTGTGAAATATGAATGCCCGGGCCCCTTCAACAGTTCAACTACCTGACTACAACTATCTGCATGACTATCCGATCAAAAGCTACCGATATGTCCCCGGTTTGAGTTTTAGTATTATTAATTGTAACAGACTAAATGCCCACTGTAACTGCCTTTATGAAAAGGATGAGATTTCAAATAGCCAATTTTGTTCTTGTTCAGAGATTGAGAGTAAACGTTTAACGTGCGTCGGTCCATCTCCTTGCAGCACAGTGTCTCGCAAAATCGTCTCGCTACGCGTGTTTCTACTTTCCTTTTGGAGATTTGACATTTCGCGCCAAATATTTTCGCCTTCAACTTGGGAGAGCTTTGGTACCGCTAGTTATAATAACAATAATATAATAATAAATACTTTATTTAGTGAAGGTAGCCCGATAAGCAAGAGCTTTTCTTCCCCGGGGCCTTCCAAAATATCATTGAATACAGACAGTATACTATTCTCTCTCATTTACACAATAACAACAAATCACAACCACACTACAACACTCCTCTTTTCTCTAATTGCTCGCTCTCTATTTTTCACAATCAAAACATATAATCACACTACCACTCCCACTTGCTCGCCTTCTCTCTTTTTGACACTCAGTAAAAACATAAAACTCAACACAGCATCATTAATGTTATTCTTCCTCTCTAGTTGTGTCTCGATCAGTTTCTAGCTCTCTCATCCTCATGCATACTCACACATACAAGTACACCCTATACATAAACATAATTTAAAGCCTAACATCAACTTCCAAACTCTATTACTCTACTCTACAAACAGGTATAAGCAGCGAGAAAAGTAATCTCTCTCTCTCTCTCTCTCTCTCTCTCTCTCTCTTAATAAACAAGAAAAGAAAAATATAACAAAACACATAAATGAAGACACCCCCCCAATTTATAAATAAATACAATGATGAAAAGAGAAAAAGTCACAAAAGCTGAAAAGAAGATACGCATTGTATGAGTCACAAAACCTGAAAAGAAGATATGCATTGTATGAGTCACAAAACCTGGAAAGAAGATATGCATTGTATGAGTCACAAAACCTGAAAAGAAGATATATATCGTATGAGTCACTAAGCCTGAAAAGAAGATATAGCAGATGAGTCACAAAACCTGCAAGAAAATATGTATTCCTGAAAAGAAAATATTTCTTTCACATACCCACACCCTCTCCCTCCCTCACACACACACACATACACACTCACCATCACCCTCCCTTACATACATGCATGTACACAACATTATTATTCATCATTATCTACATATATAATGTCTATAGTCTATAGTTTCGTTGCCTTGTGTATTGTTTAGCATTTCCTGAAATGAAATATATATAATATATATATATATATATATATAGCACTCTCATACAGTTTCTCTCTTGGAATTTAGCAGGGATATTATTTTCCTCTTAAATTGATGTACATGTATGTTATTTGTTTCACGTATACTTACCGGAAGTGAATTCCACAATCGGGGACCACTGTATTGAAGTGATTTTTCAAAAATTTTAGTTTTGTGCCGTTTTATATACATGTCATTATTTGTTGCTGATCTAGAGTTGTAATTGTCAGTTGAACTGAATGTAAATAGGTCTTTTAAGTAGCCAGGAACAAGATTTTTAGTAGATTTATACAAGATAATATATTTGTTATATTCAAGCCTTTCATATATGTTTAGCCAACCCAACTGCTCAAAGAGTGGCAAAGATGGTGTTTCAGGTGGCACTTCTAATATAGTCCTGGCAGCACGTTTTTGTAACTTATGTAGTCTTTCTAACTGGAATTTTGGTGCAGATCCCCAAATTGTTAGGCAGTAGTCCATTACTGGCAAGATATAAGCGTTATAATAGAGTTTCCTCGTTTGTAGGGGTAAAAACTTCTTAATTCTGTTTAGGAGTGCAATTTTGGAAGATGTATTTTTACAAACATAGCCAATGTGTTGGTCAAAGTCTAAATTTTGATCAATTAAGACCCCTAAGAGTTTTTCACATTCTGAATTTTGAATATTTTTATCGTTTATTTTTATGGCTAAGTTTTGGTCGCTCTTAGAGATACGTTGTTTCGTTCCAATCACCATACCTTTTGTTTTAGTTTCGTTCAAAACCATATCGTTCTGTTTGCACCAGGTTTGAATGCAGTTGATATCTGTTTGAAGATTTTCGCCGATTTTATCGATCTTGTTTGATGAATTTTGTAAGGTTGCGTCGTCAGCAAATATATCTATGACGGAATGCTTAACAATTAAGGGCATGTCATTTATGAATAGAATGAATAAAAGCGGTCCTAAGACTGATCCCTGTGGGACACCAGCTATTAATTCAGTTTTGTTTGAAATGCATTTTCCCAATCTCACCTCTTGACTACGGTTTTCGAGATAGGACCGAAGTAGGTGTAAGGATGAATTATCGAATTGATAGAGTTGTAGCTTTTTAAGTAAGATTTCATGATTAACTAGGTCAAATGCCTTACTGAAGTCTAAATAAACGGTGCCTGTCAGATTTCCCTTGTCCATTTCTGAAAGCCAACTTTCAGTCATTTTGGTTAAGGCAGACATACAGGAGTGATGTTCACGAAAACCCGATTGCTCCTTCATGAGTAGATCAAATTCATTAAGATAATTTCGTATTTGTGATGCTAAATGTTTTTCAAATATTTTAGAAAGCGTAGGTAAAATAGAGATTGGGCGATAGTTTCCGGGGATTGATTTGTCACCTTTTTTGTAGATTGGAGTTATTTTAGCCTCCTTCATTTTATCAGGAAAAGTACAAGTGGCGATGCTTAAGTTTATTATATAAGCCAAAGGTTTGAATATTACTGGTGCTGCAATCTTAAGTATCCTTGGACCAATATTATCGGTTCCAGCTGATTTGTTGATATTAAGCTTAGAGAGTAGACGAAACACTTCTTCATCCGTAATATGATCAAATGTGAGTTTAATATTCATTGGATTTTTTGAATTTATAAAATCTTTTAGATGCGACGTTTCCAGCTGTTCTCTCAGATTATCGTCAATAAGTGTTTTCGATATATTTGTTATGAAATCGTTATACATGTTTGCAATTTCAGTCGGTTCTTCAGAGGATATACCGTTATGTGTCATGAAAGGAGTAGGTTCGGTAACCATGGAATTCGGCCCTGTCGTACTTTTGAATGAAATTTTGTATGTTAAATAACTGATGTCTGCAGTTTCTAAAACTGTTTTCTTTTTTCAAATATCTTAAAAATTGACGAAAATATGTGGAATCGTTTGAGGCATGGTATAGGGTATTGAGCGACGTCAATGACGTCGACACATGACGCCGTCACGACGTTGCGTTGCCATAAGAAATTTATGAACACTAGTTGTAACGGAAACAATAAATTAAAAAAAAAAAAAACAAGAAGAAAAGAAAGTATTTACATTTACGATTAAATTAGACGATTTGAAAAGATATGAGCTGGAATAGCCTCAAGGTAGAGAAGATGCGTGGCGTATTTTCATCGAAAACTCGAGATCCATGTCCTGAAAACTGCGGCCCGTGCACACGCAGTCGGGAGCGTATTTTTCACATATTGGATTTTTTCTACAGAAGTTAATTTCGTTATATAACAGTTATCAGGTCAAAAGATCTTACCTTTTTAAAAAAAATGGCATAAAATTGCTTTACTAGTATACACGCAAAACCATGACAATTGAATAGTTTTCTAATTGGTATACTAGTATCCGTTTCGATGTTGGTCCTGTTATTTTTCTTCTTCTTTCTTCTTTTTTTTATATACGCTTGTGCATTCAAGGTATCCATATAAGTATATTTTATTTATTAAATGACCATCGAATTGTGTTCAAACTTACCTTACATGTAGATAGTGCATGTGTTATGCGGGATCAAGGAAGGTTGGCGGTGTTGTGGGTGTCGACCGGTACAATTTAAGTGACATGCGAAATAAATTTTCTTGTCATCTTTCGGTCTTCTTAAATTACAACTTACTTCGATGAATCTTTTTACCAGTGTAAATGTAACTGTTGCATCATAGATGTCGTTTCTAATCTTAAAATATCCCCAGACACATAAGCAATGTGTGGGACAGACGACATACGGAAGCTATTTCACAATGCGCACGCAGGGACCGTAGCCAGATTTTTTTCTTATTCCCATGAAATAGCTGTACGTAGCTGATTAAATGGAAGGAGGGAAGGGTGATGGATTTTTGATATATGCAGAATAAAAAAAGAAAATCTGGCTACGGCCCCTGAATGAAAGTTACCAGAATTTTTAAGATCTCTGAATAGATAACGTATTGACACCTGAAAAAAAACCACTTGCTTCCTGGACAGTTTCTTAATTTCAACGGGGCCCGTTGTCTTTAGCTCATAATAATCCATTTCAGTGCCTGGTATCTTTTACATTCTACAGAACTTAGATTGTGTTTCATTTCCAGTTATTGTGTATTTTTACTAGATTTGAAAATTAACAAATCATAACATTCAGATTATCGCATTGTCCATTTATGTAATCGTTTGCGAAGTATAGTTGAAAAGTGCACATCCGATGCGGCAATATTTCATCTTTTATTAATGTTTAACGTCTTCAAATTCAATATCAGCATTTAGCATATACTAGAAAAAATGTAGATCTGCGTGCAAATTTGAAAAAAAAGATCGAATTTCAAGCCGGAAGCTGCATATTACAAATTGATTTGAAAAAATGAAATAGATAAAAACACAAAAACAAAGAATTGTGTGTTATACCTAGGCTACGATTGGATCATGATACATGAACATAAGCAAATTTTTAAAAAGTTCGTCTCATTATGTTAACATCCTGTCAAAATTTCGGGGCCAAGCGCGGATCCAGAGGAGGGGGGGGGGGGTTCCGGACCCCCCCCCCCCCCCTGGAATTTTCAATACATACCTTTTTTATTAATATACAAATTTCATAAGATCAAATCCCAATTCCCCTTTTGTTGTCATAATATTTGAAAAATATATCATGAATTTCTATTAGAAACCTTTCATTATACCCCCGCCATATAATTTTCATAATGTTTTGCCGTCAGCATTTAAAAAAAAATTTCTCGCTACCGCTCGCCAGAGTTTATTACATACATTGTACATGTACATTGTTTTTCAAATTATGCTGCGCTTTCCTATAAAAAAAAAGGGCACTAAGAAGACGAAAAGAAACTGAAAAAGACACGATTTTATTCCAATTCTCCGAAAAAAAAAAATTCGCTGGCTCGCTATTGCTCGCCATTTGTCGTAATCACATAATAGAACTGACAATCAATAATCAAGTACTATGATGTGAAAATTCAAGATTTTAAGCTTTCTGCTCGCCGTTACTTTCCAGTCACCTGTTTTAATAATGATAATAAAATTCAGAACTGACAATCATCAATCAATAATTATTTTCTTGCGTTTGCGTACTTTTTTTTTTTTTTTTGACAATCATCAATCAATAACTATTTTCTTGCGTTTGCGATCTTTTTTTTTTTTTTTTTTTTTTTTTTTTGCTCTTAAAAAAATTCGGACTTTAGAACCCCCCGCCTGAAAAAATTCCTGGATCCGCCCATGGGGGCTATTGAGCGATGAACATGTCCGTCCATCAAACTTCCTAGTCGAGCTTCCTAATAGGTTATTCATGCCGGTAATAGATTTCTGGATTAAATCGGTCTACCCGTGTGTGTGTGTCCGTCCGTCCGTCCGCCACCCTAAACATGGTTCTGAACATTTTAAAGAAAACCTTACAACTAATCGATTTGTTGTAAGGGTTTTATTTCCTTCCTCTTGATGCATTACAAACTCAGATCCCGGGTACATTTTGTATCAAACATGAACACAAGCTAAGTAATAAGCTAGAGTATCGTACATCATATTTGCATAATCTAAATTGGAATTTATAAGTCATACCAATAATAATAACATTTTCCTATACTATCTCTCTCTCTCTCCTTTTCTGAATAGAAATTTCGTTTTTCTGTTTGTCGTTTTGAATTTGAGAAGGTATCAACTGTAGTCACAGTTATTACTATTTCTGTTTAGTGTTTGAAAATAATAATGTTGGATAATGAGCGAATTTTTCTGTATTTTAGTGTTATTCAATATATATTAACCTTCCATTACACTTGCTTAGATACATTTTATATTCAACTTATTATTATTTTGATTTTTTTTTGTAATTTACGTATACAGGTCTATATATCGTCCATCTTTTTTGTTGCTATCGTCCGCGCAGCACACTTCAGAAATCGGAAAATCAAGATTTTGTCATCTTTATCTTTTGAAACTTTTGATAAGATAAAGGCCATTTGATAGTATTAGTTTTAATATAAATTCAGTACTGATATGAACATCGTATATTTATACCCAGAAACTCGTTTACTTTAACGTACACGATGTACTGAACCTAAAAAATATCTTATAAAATCGCCCTATCAAACTTAGCTTCTGGTCCTGGTAAATATGTTATAGTAGCACTTGTTATATTAGTAGTTACCAGAAATCAAGAACAATGAAACTGTATAAAAATTATTCTCAAAATCTGTAGACACTGAAAAAAAAATTCTCGATTGTCTTATTTCTAAAGAGAGCTGTACATGCTAAATCTATCTCAGAATGGTAGAAGTACAACACAGAAAACTTTAAAATAGATGCACAGCACAGTGCGTCACAGAAACGAAATTCTCTATATAGCAAGATTTGAGTATAATCTTCAATTTAATACCAATTCAATTTCTGTGACAACGTGTGCTATGGGTAAATTTTCAGGATAAAGACACTAAAACATGTTAAAAACACGGAAATCGGCATACCGTCATGGATTAACAACGTCATAGATGACGTCACAGCACGTGCAAATTCCCGAACGTCGTATTTTTCTGAACTATCAAAGTTTATAATTACTTTCATAAAGAAATAACATGAAATAAAACAATTTTAGAATCTAGGTTTGAACAGGGCCAATATAGGTAGTTTCTGAACTTACTCCTTTATATTCGTTTCGTTTTTGTTAGAAGTGAATTCTTTTAAGTGTTTCCAAATGTCTGAAGTACATTTATTTTCTTCAATTGATTCTTTGTAGTAATTCTTTTTAGCGTTCCGAATGAGTTCTGTTACTGCGTTGCGCCATTTCTTATAATTTTCTGTATCACCCTTTTTATGATAGTAGTCTCTATTGTGTCGGGCTTCATTTATTTCCGAATTTATCCACTTAGGAATACTTTTGTACTTAACACGTTTGGATTTTACTTTGGCGTGTTTGTCTAGTACATTGATGAATAGTTTATAAAATTGGTCAAGCGCTAAATTTGGCTCTTTAAGATTTTCGATTTCATCAAATTTTACATCAGCCAAATCCTGTAAAAAATTACGTTCATCAAACTTTTTGTAATCTCTATATTCTATGGTCGTATGCGTTTTCTTTTTTAGAAGATTTTTCGTACTCCTCGTTATGCAAATAGGATAGTGATCCGACATTGATATTTTAGGTACATGTACTTCCGTTACGTAATTTGGCATGTTCGTGTAGAAATGGTCAATAAGGGTACTCGAATTTCCGTTGACACGTGTCGGAGAGGAAATAACTTGTGTGAGATTAAACACCTCTAGTGCCTGAGACCAGTATCGCGGAGGATCTTTTAATAGGTCAATGTTAAAATCTCCAGTAATTATAATCTCTTCGTTTCCGCATGTGGCATTTTCTATCTCCGTAGCAAATAAATCCACCCAGGAAGTGTTAGCCGATGGGGGGCGATAAACTGAACAATAAAGAAACGATTTAGAATTTGGAATTAGTATCTCCAGCCATATGGTTTCAATATCGCAACTTTCAAGATCTTTACGTCGTTTGTAGTTTAATAAATCAGAAAGATAGACAACTATACCTCCCCCTGCTTTTCCAACACGGTCCCTTCTTTCAAAATTAAATCCGTTTAATTTTATCAATTCATCAGGTATTTCTTGGTCAAGGAATGTCTCACAAATGCCTAATATTTCGACTGACTGTTTTTCGTGTAAAAGTAGATTTACTTCATCAATTTTATTTAGCAGGTGACATATATTGATATTTGCCATTCTTAATCCTCTTTTCAGTAGACCAAAAGTATTGTTAGAGCTCTCATTGACATTGTATCTTTTTGGTGTAGAACTTGATACTTCATTCGAGTTATTTGTTATAGCTTTTACTTCTATTTCATCAAAAGATAAGTTTTGAGGGTTAGTGCGTTTTGTATTAGCTTTAAAACTTTGATCTCTTAAAATTTTGTCATTTGGGCAGATTTGTGTATTTTCATCTAAAAATGACTTTAAAGGAGGACTATGAATACATTCACATTCATTCATCTCGCATTCGTCACATAGATCATGCAGACAACCATATCTATTAGAAATGTTCACAAGGTTTGTCGCGGCCTCTGTACTTCCATCGCCGAGTCCCTAATATCTTCGCGCATGTTGTAGGCAACGTTTTGCCTTATGTCCGTATCCCCCGCACACGTAGCACTGCACTGGAGCTTTGTGATGGCACTTTTTGACGTTGTGTCCGTCCTCACCACAATAGAAACAATACTTTTCTTCTATTTCTCGCGTCGATTTGATTATTTTCACGTACTCGTTATAGCACTTGATCAGATGCGCGGTTCCCGTTTCCGATAGATGTACCCCGTCTATCCAGTACTGGCGTTTGTTGATATGCAGAAAAAATTCACTTGTTTTTATTAGCTTCGCATCGTTTAGTTCACAGATGGATTTGATGATGTGGTTCATGTCTTTCACGTTTACGCCTCTTCTAGGTAGAATTTCCGCGATGTACATACACGTTCGTCCTCGGTGATTTATTCTTTATAGACTTCACGGTTTGAGTTAGGTCCTCTTCGATGGCATCCAGCGGTCTCGCGTTGTCTAAATCATTACCTCCGACTTGAAGAATTATAGATCCGTACTCCGCTACATTTGTTTCCTCTATTTCACGTCTAACGTTAGTTGTCCTCGCTCCTCGCATGGTTTTTACGTACGTGTTTGTCGTCAATCCTCGCGTATTAATCCCTTTTAATATAGAACTGCCAATAATAAGAGTTTTATTTGAAGGACTATCCGTTGGTTGTGACTTAAAATTGTCCTACGATTTGCGTTGACTCCCTGGTTTTTGTTTTCCGTCTAAAGAATTCCGTTTATTTTCCGTTTTTGGTATTCCGTCCGTAACTACTCTCGCGTATGTTGATGGTTTCGGAGTTTCAGTTGTATTCGATTTCGGTGTATTCCCAGTCGTTGTCATCGTTCCCGTTTCACGTGTTTTACTTGTAACAGTTGCCATAGTCCCTTTTTCATTTGTGTTCCTCGTCTCTGTCATTGTCCCTATTTCGCGTCCTGAAGATCGATTTTCCGTTTGCGTTTCCATGTCTTTTTTCTCGCATTTTTGTTTTTCCATGTTATTTACTTTTTCCTTAAGGATCCAAATTTCACTCATTAATTCCCTTAACTTTTCCATTGGGTCGAGAATGTCAAAATTTAAAGAGTCCGAAATATTATTGAAACTAATACCTGTGTTTTGTTTATTCCGCGGGGTGGATGTAAATTTTGGCTCGGTCAGGCTGTCATATTTCGTTAATTCTTGTTTAGAAATTCCGTCATCTGCATTTTCTTTAATTTTCTTGATAAATTCTTGTGTCCACTGTCTGTGCTCTTGTCCTTGAACATAAATAGTATTTGTGGTCCTATATAATGTCACTGTAACTGTCCCGGTATCATTTTTGTAGATTTCTCCGTTTTTCCTATCCGTCCGTCGTTTTGTTAAATTGTCCGCTAGAAATAACTCCTCAATTAAGCCTTCACTTGTTTCCTTGTAATTTAAAGTCACACTTTGCTTATTATATTTAACGTCCAGCTCGTTGTCATCATCATCCTTTGATACTTTAAATGAGAAGCTCTGTATCAAGAAGGTAAGCAACCCCGATACGCTTAGGTTCTTCATGTTTACAGAGCGTATTACAGAGCGCCGGAAAACACCAAGTTACCAAAATGTACGTAGAAACTCGAAATCAATTAATTTTCAACACATCTTACGGACTTTCCCCTTTTGAGTCAGGAATGAATATATATCGAATATCTTGTCATCAACTGTCTATGGTGGATCTAGAATCACCTTTACTGTGGGTCTAGGGGCGATAAAGAATATACTTATAAGTTGATCCATAAATAAATTGGGTATCAGGACACTTCTTCACCAAGACAACTCGTAACAAGACAACTCGTAACCAAAAATAGACAATTCGTAACCTGACCATTTTGGTGACGAGTTGTCTGGTCAATTCGTAACCAGGTGACGACTTGACCAGACACTTAGAAGTTTTCTAAGAAAAAGTCGTCACCAAAACTTGGAAAAAATCTTGATAAAAAGTCGTCATCAAAACTTAGATTTTTTTTTTTATTAAAAAGTCGTCACCAAAACTTGGAAAAATCTTGATAAAAGCTCGTCAGTCACTAAGTTTTGGTGACGAGTTTTTAACAATTTTTTTCTAAGTTTTGCTTACAACTTAAAAAAAAACTTAGAAAATGTGACACATCGGTCAAATTTTCTAAGTTTTGGTGACGAGTTTTTAACAAAAAACTTAGAAAATGTGACACATCGGTCAAATTTTCTAAGTTTTGGTGACGAGTTTTTAACAATTGTTTTCTAAGTTTTGGTGACGACTTAAAAACACAGAAAATCATAATCATAAATTGTCACGTTCCGCGATGTTATTATTTACTATCAAAAAATATGTTTAATTTGATTTAGGGACGCATCTTGCAATTTTTTTAACCAAATATTTTCCAAAGATAACATTACTGTACGGGCAGTAGTGTACAACCGGGTAACCCCCCCCCCCCCTCCCCAACTTTCCACGCTGTAACAAATGCTGTGTTGTATATTGGTACCAAGTCTCTTTTTAAATCCTTGATATAACTACTAAATTTGAAAGCCCTTGAATGTATAAATTTCATCTTTTAGTGTTATATAACTGATACAAGTTTTGATACAGTTTTTTTATAATATATAAGTTCATGATGTAAACTCTTCATAAAATTCTTAATATTTATAAGTCGAATCAAGGACTGTTTATAGGTCCTTTGATTTTCATATGAAATACAAGAGTTTACAAATTTCCTTTGAACTGGATGTCTTTTGTAATTGAAAGAGCTGAACAGGCAGAAAACAATCCGTGAAGTCCTGCTGGTTACAGTCGGGCCAGTTAAAATTATTGGTGGGGCACGCACGTGCCACTGAGTTATCGCCGGGTACTAATCATCACCACATGGGCTATTTATTTGGTACTATTCCCTTTTCTAAGGTTTCTAGTGTAATAATTCATGTTCCGGGCATCCCAACTGAAAGTTTATATAACAAATACTTGATGTCAAGCACCTGAAACTTTTCAAGTTTCAATGACTGATTATAGCGGTTCCCATCGTATTTTAAAAATTCCGTCTTTTCTACGAAATTTCCTCTATATTTTCGCGTAGAATTGTAAATAGGCTATGAATCATCGTTACATAACAAATTGAAAGTAATATGAAAAACAGAAATTAATTATAACAAAGCTTTAATTGAAGAAAAGCTAGTAGGTGATTTTAACTAGGCCCTGGACAATAAGATAACTCAAAAACAGAAATAGAGATTTTGATTAAATTCATATCATAATGTCATTTACTTATATACAAGAGTTTGGTGAAAAATGAATCAATTTTTCGGGGGGGGGGGGGGGGCATCTCAAAGATTTCCTTGTTTTCTCCATATAAAATTTTTTTTACTGTGACATGAATATAAAAATATATGTCCCTGATACTAGCGAATTAAATTTGTTGACAAAATCTTGATATGGAATAAGCAGGACCTGCATTGGCGGTAATTGGCACCCTGACCTAGTTTTAGAAATGCCTCGGCCCGCTAAACTTGACGTTTTTATTCCATTCATTTGATATGGAGGGATTATCCAAATTTTATGAAAATACGTAGACATATTGATCAGGGAAATTTATTTGTGCTGCTAAATTTTCATTTCACTGCTTCAACTTAGTTCAAGATATAAAGACTCCGGGCCAAAAATCGTTTGTAAAGCAAGTGCGGATTTAGGGGGGTTTGGGGGGGGGTTCGGGAAAACCCCCCTGGTTTCCCAATTTTTTTTTATTTCTTTGGGGGGGGGGGGGGGGGGGGGTAACATTAGCACTCAGAAAAAACCCTGCAAACTGAGTAATAAAAAAATTGCTTAATGTCCACCAGAATTCACTATTTTGAAACAAAATTTACAAAAATTTTCTTATATTCTATCGCATATCGATTCGATATCGTATCAATTGGCGTACTGTATTTGTGGATTCGTACAGACAATCGCGAAGTTTTTGTAATGTATGTCGCAGAGGGAGTTTTCTGTTTATTTTATTCCCGAAAATTAACATTAACAAATACTATAATATGAACATGTTCAAATAATTTGCAAAACATGTATGTGTGTCAAACAATCAATGTAAATGGTACGGGGATCGAAACCTACACATTTCTGTCCTCAAATACATGTACCCGGTTTGAGTATTTTTGTCATCTACAAATTCTAAAAGTATTCGAATTCCAAATTACAGATTACGCAGTTCTACTTTATCCTTTTTACCGTCCTCTATCAACCTATGGAACTCGCTTAATCCCGACATTCGAGAAAGACCAACATTGAATCAGTTTAAATATTCGTTAAAACGAAAATACCGGCCTGATCCAGTCCCCTCTCACTTCCTAGTTGGAAATAGAAAGTACAATGTCATTCTCACACGCTTACGAAATTGTTGAAGTTCTTTAAATGCGGATTTATTTAGAGTAAATTTAACAAATACACCAAGCTGTTCCTGCGGATCTCAATCAGAAGACGTTTTTCACTTCTTATTTGAATGTCCCAAATTCAATTTGCCAAGGACAATATTTCTACGTAACTTATCTCAGTTTGGTGATCTGTCTGCTGAAGATATACTTTACGGTAGTGAGCTACAAAATCCATCCAATAATGTCTCAATACAGATGATTTTAATTGAATACATAAAGGCAACACACCGATTCTAAGTACTAAATAAAAATATTAATTTTAATCTTAGGTATGCTAGTATAGGTTCATTTTAAGGTCATCACTGCGCTATCTCTCTCTCTCTCTCTCTCTCTCTCTCTCTCTCTCTCTCTCTCTCTGTTCCGTTTTGTTAGATAAGACTCATTTAATTTATTCTCTGTAAATTTAGAAATTATCATTTTCATTTCGTTGTTTCTGTTTTGTTTTAAGATAAATATGTGTGCATGCCTCTTATGACCGCATTGTATGTAATATTTATGTAGGGAACGGGCAACATATAATGTTGGCATAACTTACGCCCAATCCCATTCAGCTTACTATCTGAATAAAATATGTTTAAACTAAACTACAAATTTTGTTAAAAACATACTTTGAAATAACCGGAAAAATGGGCAAATATTTAACATTGTATATATAGCTCGAATATGCTCCGGGGGCCTATAATTAAGCATTTAATTTTCAAAGCCTTTAAATCCTTCTCATACACCTACACACCTGTGACCAAGCTCCTCCCCGTTCACATAAAAAAGGCCCAAAGATACTCAACAATTTTTACTCGATATCATACCAATATTCTAAGTAGTATGTTACCGCAAGGACAAATCAACAAGCCAGGGGCGAAGCCAGGCGTACATTTGCACGCAAAAACGTCCACATCGTCTCGCGAAAAAAGGAGAGCGCCTCCTCCAGCAGTTGCCAAAAAGAAGGGGGAGGGTCTTTTGAAATAGTATTTGAAGCAAACCACTGTTCAGAAATAGATCAAAGACACCCCAGAAACCACCGATTTGAATGCATTTTTCGTAATTTTCTCGTGTTTCATTCGAACTCAATACAACCATGCGCGGATCCAGAGGGGGACCGGGGGTCTGGACCCCCCCCCCTTGAGATTTTCGGAGGTGGGGTCGGCTTTGGCCCATTTCTAATTGAAATGGGTCTAAAAATGCATGAAAGGGCTTTGAAACCTAAAATTTCGGCTCGCTTCGCTCGCCCGATTTACAAATACAAAACTATTTTTTCTGCAAAATTCCTTAATTATTATCAATTGTTCATACTAAGTAATTTTATATAATTGTCTTGGGTCTCAGGAACTCATATTTTGAACAGTCCCTTACTTCATAGGATATAACATCCTTCAGATCTTTTTCAAAATTTTGTCAATTTAAGATGTCTGATTATTTGGAAAATGACACATCTATTATCCATTTATTCTCATGAAATTCGCTCCGCTCGCCGATATAAGGAGTAAAATATTCAATGTTATAAATAATCATCTTGATCGAATCAAGACAAATTAGTATTTCATATCTAAAAATGTTATGATCGCTGAGCGATATAGTCCCCTACCGGCGGCATATATTTATGTCCTGCAACTCTGCCTATGAATTACTCTTCAATTAAACATATATGAGTTTAAATAAAACTTACTGTATGTGCAGCTCAGTTCTGAGGTTTTATCTGCTTTATCGATTCGAAAAAGAGGTCAAGCGTGACGAAAGTTGCACTTGCTCTGTAACTATCCAAGACTAAGCTGAGTATCAAATTTCACCTGAATATCTCTATTTGTTGCAGAAAGAAGCCTGGAAAACTGACAAAAACTGAATTTTCCAAGTTATAGAGGGGCATAACTCCTTGAAAATGGGTCAAGCGTGAAGAAAGTCAAACTTGCTCTGTAACTATCCAAGACCAAGCTGTATATCAAATTTCATCTGAATATCTCCATCCGTTGCAAAAAAAAAAGCCCGGAAAACTGACAAAAACTGAATTTTCCAAGTCATCAAGGGGCATAACTCCTTGAAAAATGGGTCAAGCGTGAAGAAAGTCAAACTTGCTCTGTAACTATCCAAGACCAAACTGTGTATCAAATTTCATCTGAATATCTCCAGCCGTTGCAGAAAAAAGTACGGAAACTGACAAAAACTGAATTTTCCAAGTCATCAAGGGGCAGAACTCCTCGAAAAATGGGTCAAGCGTGACGAAAGTCAAACTTGCTCTGTAACTATTCAAGACCAAGCTGTGTATCAAATTTCATCTGAATATCTCCATCTGTTGCAGAAAAAAGTCCGGAAAACTGACAAAAACTGGATTTTCCAAGTCATCAAGGGGCATAACTCCTCGAAAAATGGGTCAAGCGTGACGAAAGTCGAACTTGCTCTGTAACTATCCAAGACCAAGCTGTGTATCAAATTTCATCTGAATATCTCTATCCGTTGCAGAAAAAAGTCCGGAAAACTGATATTCGGACAGACGGACAGACGGAGGGACAGACGGACGGACGGACGGACGGACAGACAGACCGAGAGGAAACTAAGAGTCCCCTTCGGTGTTGCCGGTAGGGGACTAAAAAAAATTTTCGCTCGCTACGCTCGCCAATTCTTCATGAAAATGAACGAGAAAGGAAAGCTTATATCATGATTAATATTTGGGTTTTACCCGGTAGTTATCATGATTAATATTTTGGTTAAGGCCCATACCGGGTAAAACCAAAATATTAATCATGATACTAACAAAATTGCCCCCTCCCCATCATATGCACCGATATATATGTACCTACATGATGGGTAGACTTCCTTAAATTTTGGACCCCCTCTGATCAAAAATGCTGGATCCGCGCATTATACAACGATCGCTAACAAAGTGCGAGCGGTCGATTGGAAAGACTTTTAAAAATGCGGACGTACATATATATAAGTATTTAGGGAATGTCATGTTCACATCTCAAGTTTTCTTCATCTTAGATACGGTTCATCATCTGCTGACATCGAATCATATGCGTTATCCCATCTAAATTCAGTTCAAATACGCTCCAGAGGTCAGCAATTTGCTTCTTTTTTTTCAAAATTTTCACGGGGGACCCCCTTCAAGGGGATGGGTAACATATTTCCATACTGCATGTCCCTACTTGACCCTTCGGGCCTCGAAGGTCATCCCCCCCCCAAAAAAAAGTGCATGTGCCCCCGGACAGCTGAAGTTCTTGGTCCAACCCTTATGTATTTTATTTAGAAATCTTTATTAACCACATAAATTGAGTGGAAAACATGGTCTGAATATTCGAGAAGGTAAGGAGAAAATATGCTCCAGAATGCCCCCCGGACCCCCACCTACAGGAGGGACCCCCCTCCCGTACCCTCCCCCGCTCAGCACTTCGTGCCTCGAATCGACCCAAAGGGTCGATACAACCCCCCCCCCCCCCCCCCCCCGCTTGCCACTCTGGATCCGCCACTGTAAAGTAAAGGTCTGATAAAGTCCTTGATTTGTACATCACAACTTTTTTCTTAGAAAACTCGTCCACATAATTATTATGAAGCATTTGTTGTCGATTCTAAGATGACTTTTTAACAATAAAAAAAAAAGTCTTACACGTTGTAAGTATACCAGAGTCTAGTTCGGTGATTAGATTTACTCTCAAATTAACTTCCGGTTTCACAATTTAGGACTCCAGTCCGAACGTCTGAGTTGCCAATCTGATATATTGTAAAATCGAAAGGTGAATTTACTTTATTTTACCCTTCAAGCAATGAAGTAAGACCCAAAGAAGTGGAAACTTGTCGCCAAACATTTTTTTAAGACAGCGAGCATGGTGAGATAGAAAATCACAGGATCTACTGGAGCTACTGGTGGAGAAGTAATTATCGCCGATTTTTAAAGCATTTTTTGCTCGATTTCCTTTAATTTTCAAGACTTGCACATGAAATTTGGACAGCTCAAACTGGAACCCTGTACCTGTATTTCCATAAATTTTCAATTAATTCTGATGACTGGTACTGGTTTTATAAGCAATTAAAATGCGCTACTTTTAAGCACCCTTTTAAGAGGTTGGAGAAGCAATTATCACCACAAAGGATCATTCTCGTCTAATATCCACAATTTTCCAACTAAAATTATACAATCGGATTCCTCTATTCTTTTTCTGATTAGTTGCGATAAAAATAATTGAAAATAGTGTGAAGTTTCTTCAATGATTGAGAGAAAAGACAGCAAGGTGCACCGCCATTGCCCCCGAGGAGCTCAGGGAAAGACGAAGCATTTTCATGAAATTTAGCTGCTGAAATCTAAGCTTTCACTGCAGGGATTCATTTGAAATTTCATATACAGTTTGAAAAATATAAGAAGTATTAGTGCTGAAAGAATCAAGTCTCTGTCATTAGTATAATCAAAGTTAATGGGCAAACAGCGATAATTACTGCTCGGCGATAACTACTTCCCGACCAGTACCAACTGTCCCCGCGGCTCACTTCGGAAAGAGGATAAAGGCGATTTTGATAACTTTGTCAAGCAAAAATTAAGATAAATAAAAATATATATCACTGAATAGATCTCGCTTAGTCGTAAATTTTGGTATATGTTACAATTGGTCGAGGATTTATGCAATCAAATTATACAGACAATACAAATTTTAGATGGGATGTTTTCTATGTTAAATTTCAGCCTGACGTCGCTGTGTTTAACATTGAGCCTATGGAGAGCGTCACGACGTCACAGGAAAAATTAGCATGGAAAGTAGCCCATCTAAAATTTGTTTTGTCTATTAATTTTGATTGTGTGCACTGATTCTCATATAATTTTTACCAAAATTTAAGACTAAGCGAGATCTAATGAATGGTATCAATTTGATTTAAAGGTTTACATGAAGAAATAGACTAAATCGCATTTATCCAGTTTCCGAAGTGAGCCACGCGGACAGTAGGACAGGGTATGAACTTTACTGAAAAATTAACGAGCCATGTGGCCTCGTAAAATTGTAATTTTATGGGCCCACACAACTTTTTACGAGCCCACACAGAAAACCAAAGTTTTGGGAGAAACATTCCTTTTCAAGGAAACACCTGTAAAAATGGCCATACTAGGCCTAGACATTTTATGAATAAAACATTAAAATATGTCTAAACACAATCTACATACGGAATCAAAAAGCTTTTGAATAAGTAAGTCATACAAATTCAAAATCGAGGATTGCATGAAAAGAACCTGATAAATTAATTTGCTATATCCTCTATAAGACACCCCCCCCCCCTGTTATAACGTCATCTCGCATATATACTGCCATCCGCTATTGATGAAAGATACATAAGCCTTAATCCCCCGATAATCATAATAGTAACACCAAAAAAAAAGGTAATATCCAAGTAATTAGGCGTTCTTTAATACAATAAAATTAGCTATTTTACATAAGCACCGTCCCAGGTAAGATAACTATTCAAAAGAGATACTAAATTTGACCGCGTGGCTGAAATTTACTCTTAGATACATACCCCCTTGGAACCGGGATGATAGGGGGGAAGAATAACAGAGAATCAAATCGTTGTTTCTTATCTTCATTGTCAGTTTTGATTAGATTAACATTCTGTGAAGTCATCAATTCAAATTGTGTTAATTGACAAATTTACCGCCATCGCTGCCGTGCCGTACATAACATAAAAACACAACAGTGAATAAGACGAAAGTGACAATTCAAAGGCAAACATATAGTGCAATGATTCTGAAGATTTATAGACCATGAAATACAGAATGAAGTTGTAAATAAAATATGGATATTAAACAGGTGATCAGTGAACACAATCGTGTATTTTGACCATTTAAATATTTCATTTATAATACCGATGGACAAATGTTTAAGGCGTTATTGATGCTTACGCTAAAGGGTATCAGCCGGTGTAATTCATTCGCCACGTGGGCGAGTGAATAGTAAATTTTGATCGCCCACAGGAAAAAATAGTCGTCGTGGGCGGCTGTAGGACAGTAGGAGTCTGACACACAATTTAATATACTGGTCGGGGAAGTAGTTATCGCCGAGTAGTAATTATCGCCGTTTTGTCCATGCATATCTTTGGTTCTACGAATGACAGAGACTTGATTTTTTTTTCAGCACTTATACTTCTACCGGTAATGTTTATCAAACTGTATATGAAATTTCAAATCAATCCATTCGATGTAAAAACTAAGATTTTAGCAGCTAAATTATATGAAAATGCGTTGTCTCCTCCCAGCTCCTCGGGGGCAATGGCGATGCACCTTGCTATCTTCTTTCTCAATCATTGAAGAAATTTCAAACTATTTTTAATAATTTCTATCACAACTGATTAGAGAAAGAATAGAGGAATCCGATGGTATAATTTGAGTTGAAATGTTGTACATGTGGACATTAGGAATAATAGAATCTAGCACCACTTTGAGTTCTGGATAGATAAATATCCGTCGAGTTGATCATCCCACCCGAGACTGATATTTTTGTATCCGGAACTCAAAGTGGTGCTTGATTATTTTTCTCACACATTTTAAAATTCTTCAAATTAAGTCCTAGCTCTTGTTTATGCATCAGAATGACTGAACGTCATGCTAAATGTATCTTATGTATGTGCACGTGAAATAAGGTACGTCAGTTTGTCTGTGATGTCATAAAGGAACAATCAACAGGGCTGGATCAGGGGTGCCGGATCGAATTCTCCAGCACCGCTGAAAAGGGGAATCGGCCTATCCAATATGCGAGAAAGATTGATCCCACGCGGCGATAATTGCTTCTCTAACCTCTTTAAAGAGTGCTTAAAACTAGCCCATTTTAATTGCTTATGAAACCAGTGTAAGTCATCAGAATTTATTGAAATTTTATGGAAGTATAGGTAAAGGGTTCTAGTTTGTGCTGTCAAAATTTCATGTGCGAGTCTTAAAAATTAAAGGAAATAGAGCAAAAAATGCTTTAAAAATTGGCGTTATTACTTCTCCACCAGTATCCCCTGTTCAAGTCAAACGCCTAGAGCATTTCCTGGAATTTTGCCATGTCCCATAATTCTGCCTGCCATGGCAGCTTTGGTGATTATTTGCAAATGACATGTCACATTATGTGTGACGGGTCGCATCATTTTTTCACTACTGGTCGAGAAGTAGTTATCGCCGAGCTGTAATTATCGCCGATTACCCATTTATCTTCAGTTATACTAATGACTAGGGCTGGGACGATACTCCGATTCATCGGTGCATCGCGATATTTTTTTTCGCGATCCAAGTATCGATACACCCCGACGATACCCAAGTTAAGATTTACAAAGAAATTGTTCTTAAACTCTCCGTATTTTCAAGTACTCAAGTTTAAATCCAACTTTCTTCAGTTTACATATAGATAAATACTTGCCATTGTCCCGCATTTTCAACCGAAAAAATCTGCCCCGGCTGGGAAATCCCGATTTTTGGACGTTCCATTAAAAAAAAAAAAACAGCGTAATCATGGTAATATTGATTATTAGTCACTCCGTCTTTTCATAAACTCAAACTGTTTCATAATATTTATCTAACGCACGCCATATACCCATGTACAGTAATCAGCCGGTAATCTGTCGGCTGTACCACAAACAATAGTCAACTAACGTCGCTAAATAAATGCAAGTAAGCCTTCTCTTGTTGTTGTTGTTGTTTTTTTTTTTGCTAGATCATTGAAAGTAATAGTTATAAGATGTTCGAGTGATACCATTTGTGTAAGCCAAGATACAAAATTTTTATGAGAAGAAACAACGTGAAGTAAAAATGTAAACAAGATAAAAAAAAAAAAAAAAAGAAATACGGCAACCACGGAACGCAAAAAAAAAAAAAGAAAAAAAAAACACCTCAATACTACTCAACGTACGTCAGCTTACTGTCTTTTTCAATACCCGAGACGTTAAGGTATCGATTGTGTATTTGATTTAAACTCCTTTGTTATTGTTCGCCAACGCCAACTCAGGTAACGGCACAGGTGTTTAATACTTGTGAATAAAAGGGTGGACAAGTTCGCTGAAGCGCCACTTTTTAGAAATGCGTCCGACCAGGAGCCGACGCCCGTGTACGTTACGGCGCGCGTTAATAAGATTTGTTTATTCTCTGACGTTCTTGTGTTTGCAGAGAGCTATGATCTAGCGCAGTTTTGGATGGCAATATCTGAAGTTCAACCTCCTAGTGGAAAGTTACCTTAAACATAATTATGAAAATTAGCTCAGGATGTATTGTGTGCGACACACTCAGATGCTGATGCTTAGTGAGATAAATTTCAGTATTTTCAGAAAAAAAAATCAGACAAATTGAAGAGGAAATATGAGAAACAAATTAATACCAAATGGTCCTTTGTTTTGAAAATTTTACACTTCTCATTGATTTGACTGTGTTGCTCCTTCAAAAGTGAAGGACCCCCCCCCCCCTCCCCAAAATCCCCAACTTGTAATTATAATTAAAAGGCTTTATTATAGTGATGAAAAAGTGTCCCTCATTGGTGTTATATTTGTCCCTCTTTTTGATGATTTGTCACTCTTTTTGTCCCTCTTTGCAACATGACAAAATTATGGCAAGTATGTAGATATGAAATAACAAAATGATAAGAACCATTGATTTTTAATACGAAATTTCCATGACTTCTTATTGTTATTTGAAATGATTTTTTGTTTTTCAATTATTCTAGTCAAATAACAAACCATTTATTGATTGTTTTCATCTTTATTCTAGACAGAATTCTAGTGTTGGATAAATATAACATGTGGAATAAAAAAAAGCTACTAATATGATGAAAATAAATACTATCAAATAGCTTTTTGAGAAGGTTTTATTACTTAACTTAGAATCGCGATATGTATCGTATCGGATATCAGGTATCGTGATACGTATCGGATCGGCTGGGTACAGTATCGTCCCAGCCCTACTAATGACAGAGACTCGATTTTTTTCAGCTCTAATACTTCTTATATTTATCAAACTGTATACGAAATTTGACCTAGTGACCTTGACTTTTGACCTTCTTTTAAACTATAAGGGATAGGGCTTTGATATTTTACATGTAGATTCCTCACGACCAGAGCTTTCATTTGATACCATGACATTTGATCAACTGACCTTGACCTTTGACCTACTTTTTATCTGTAAGGGATATGGCTATGATTTTTAACATAGATTCCTTTTGACCAGAGCTTTCTGTGATATGTCATAAACAAATCCGTTTAGAGAAAAAAAACGTCCAGCAGGGGTATAATTTTTCACTTTAAGGGCAGTTCTAGTTTTTCCCAGAAGTTTTGCCAAGTACCCAAGGATGTGTCATGACTTTTATGCAATGTTACAGGACAAAGGTCAAGGTAAAATTATATGTGGGTTGAAAAAAAAATTGATCAGACCATAATTTTTCACTGCCTGCATGGATCTGAATGATATTTCACAAACAAAAGTACATGTGAGTTGAAAAATCTTATCTGGACCATAATTTTTCACGGCCTTCATGGACCTGAATAATATTTCACAGAATCCTTCCCAAGATCCATGGATGTGTCTTGACCTTGAACCAAGGTGATTTTTCTCCAGTTTTTATTAGATATCTGTTATTTTTACTCCTGGTTGTATCAATATAGGTTCTGTATCTTATGATAGTTTAGACTCTTTTCAAGTCATTACCAATATATTTGCTCACCGAGAAAATCATCATTGGAACTCATTCATAGGCCAAGGGTCAAGGTCACAGTACATGCGGCTTGAAAAATCTTATCCTAGCAAACACTTTTCACTGCTTGGATTTATTTCAATAGTTAACAAATGTTATGCCTAAGACTAAAGGGTATCTCATGACATTGAACCATGGTAAAAGGTCAAGGTCATAATGCACTTATATCATAAGGTTTGAAGATAAAATACAGATCAAGTTTAAACTTATTTTTGTTTGAAGCGTTCTAGGTTGAGTTTCAGGACTTAGATTTGTGTCGGTAGGGGATTGCTCGACGATCAAAAGCCTGTTGATATTCTCTGGATGCTAACTCCATTATCTTTCAACTTGTCCCAATCAATATCATGTAGATGAATACCGCTACTGCATGTAGATAAACAAGTATCAACTGGTGTTAACGTCATGTTATCAGAATGTCAATTTTAAAAGATGCCCGAATAAGAGGCTTTGTGATTTAAAAGCTGAAATACCAACACCATAAAACATTGTGGGTGTAAGAAAGGAATTAAAGATGTGAATGGAAGATGTTTTCAACATGATCAATGGCAATGCGGTATACGCTAGACGTGTTACGTCAACGGCATAAAAAGTTTTGAAAGCGAGGCAAACTTCAGTATTATTTCATACCTATACATGCGAACAGTTTGAGGTCGCCTTAAAGGTCAAGGTACTAGTAATACATTTCGGATCAAGTATCACAATATATCACATTTTGTGTTTTAAAAAACATCTTATTCTGGTAATGTCCTTTACTAACTGAAAAAGTGGGAGGGTTGTGTGCACGGAATCCAGATAACAACACCATTTGCTACTAAGTCGGCACTAATTGCCCATTGGTCTCGTTGGTTTATGTGGATTGTTGTGGCGAATTTGGTGTTCCTTGTCCCTTTTGCATCTCTTGCTGTGTATGTCTTTGTGTTTTCACTTGGGTGCTGCAACCGGGTCTTTTTGGAAATTCCCTCCTTTCTTTAATATCCTTGAATTTGAGGAACCGTATTTGTTTGATACGGCTGATTTCCAACGACATACTTGTAGTGAGCCCTTCTATTGATTTTACATCATGATCTACAAAATTACATATGATTGTCTTCATTATCCCCGTATTGATTTTATATCGTTAACTTATTAACTTCAGCTGACGGATGGCTACTTTACGATGAAAGATCGAGGGATTATGGATAATACTTCTGACATTTCTGTGATGAAATTTGAAGTCCATGCCACATAGTAGTGAGAGGAGACAGGTCTGTACTCCACGGAAAACGACAATCATACACGAGGGGTGATGTTACGCAATCTTGGACGTCACTGGAACGGAAGCCAAACGATGGAATACGGCGATCTACTCGTAAGTTTCAATTTCAAACGTTTGTTATTTGTGTGTTTGTTTGACAATTTACTATGTAACAACGCGTGCTTAGGATACGATTGGCTAATCAATCCCTCACAGACTCTGTTTTACCATGCCAAAATGTAATAAGGTATTTCTATGTCGACTTGAAAATCAGTCCACTAAGAGCATATCAACTTTTACTTTCGGAACCATGATACCTGAAATATTTCAGCGTTTCATTAATGTCATCCCCTTTTGAGAGATCTGTATTATACCAAAAGGAAATCCAACAAAAAAAAAAAAGACACGTGAATTGACAACCTTCACAATATTAAAAAAAATCAGTGGAGCAAAATGGATCATGTAACCTTGGCTGATTGTCTTTATGAAATATCGTCTTTGATTGATGTACATGCACTTGTGTTTTGATGGATAATATAGATTTGCCTTAGATCAGGTAAGAAAAGCTGTTTTAAAAATGTTTCAGGGTGCTTCTTGGTGTCGGTACATTTGTTCGAGCGACTCCGTCAACTTTTTTTTTCCAGCTTGTTTACTGAAAATTTAACAGATGATTGATATTTGGGTAAAACCTTTACTTAGATATCATTTTCGTTAACGTTTATCGCCAATGCATGCATTTTGCTTTTCAAAAATTTATAAAGTTTGTATCGTCCTTTTTGTATTGTATACCTCATGCTTTCTGTGTCGCTTAGGGATCACGTTGTCCGTCTTTCTGTCTGTCACACCCTATAAAAGTGATTCCTGAGTGTCGCTATGTTTCGCAAGCGACACATGCATTCCTTGGAATGATTTTTGTTGATCAGCAGGTCCGTATAGCGTCCGACATACCGACATTGCAAGCCATTGCATTATATAAAATATGTTAATTTATTAGAAGTCATTTAGAACGCCAATCATTCATGTCAACTTTTCCGAACTTTATGAAGTTTTTATTTTTTAAAAATCTATATTTTATTTGAAATCCATATGCAAGCCTTAAAGGTGATTCAGGGTGTATCGCATACTACATATGTATAGTACAGTATAAACCAGTATGGAAAACTCTCCCTATTAATACTGATCCTCAAATTTTGTTTTGCGTCGTATATATTTTAAATGTTTTCCATTTCTGTATTTGCGACATTATTATACATGTATTCATCATGATAACTATTTGTGCTACAAGTGCATGTTCAGGGATTTTTTGCTCCTTATTCGGCCCCATTCCCAATGAAAAATAGTATCTTTTTTCCCAATTTTGGCTCTAAAATTTCCCAATCACATACAGATGGAAATATCACCGAAATTAGTGAAATTTAATGGTTCAAATGTAGCGAATTTACTAATTATTTGCCATATTGTTGTAAGCAAAAGAAATTAAATCATATTTAAAAGAAAATTGTTTGATTAAACATTCAATTCTGAACTTTTGATTGTATAAACTGTCATTTTACTTCTATATTAGTGCTTCCCAAAATATTCCCGAACGTCGTTAATTTTCCCAATTGCATGAGCCCTAACCCTATCCCCAAATTACTGAAATAAAAAAATCACTGATGTTGCTCTTTGTTTGTCATCCATACGCATATACAAGCATGCTTTGGAGGGGATGTTGCAAGGACGATTTTTATCTAGGTTATAATGTTTTATTTTAATGTCTTTGTAAGATCCTAAATAGCATTTTCACACCTGTCATTATGGTATGACGTTGAAAGTCTGGTCGTCCGTCTGTCTGTTTGCCCTCGTATCCTTGTTGACAGGGTATGCGACTTCTCTCACATAATAGCATCGTCTTTAGCAAGGGGAATGCTTTTGGTTTTAGCTGACAACAAAGTTCAAGGTCATTGCAAAGTTGCTCTTTATGGTGAACGGGGTTAAGTAACTTAAGACAAAGGTGTTTAAAATTCTTATACCCTGCTTCTTCTACAAAAGATCATAATGGCAGAAGGTAGAAACCAATAGATTTTCAAGGTCAGATGTCAAAGGTCAGGTCAGTTATATTTGTTACATCTTTGGGGGACTATATCATACTATTATGTTGAAAATAGGTGGAAATGAAACATCTAAGCATGGAGAAGGTTCCTACCTTATGTCAAGTTCAGATGTCAAAGGTCAAGGTCACTACTTACTGCACAAGATACTCTTAAAAACCATCAGCACGTGTTCAAATGATTTCTTAAGATAGATAACATTTACACAGGAAGAGAAGGCAAGGTCAAAATTTAATTCGCATTGCAATTCCAATGATATTTGCCCTAAATCTTCTTCACATTGTAAACAAAAAAAAATACTTGAGATGGGCGTGTGCTGTACCAAACAGTTCAGTCATTTGAGTCTTAAGTTGTCGCGAAGGTGAGATAAACGTACGAAATCTATTTTGAATTATTCATGATTTTTTAATTAATTATGTCTGCCTATCAAAACGCATGGCATATACAAACAGGTAATGTAATGATATGTATACGTATGTTTCCTTTATTTCTATACAGTTTACACGAAATATCTAAACTAAAAAGTCAGACTCTTTCATTCCATGACATGGTGTCAGTCTAAGAAAGTCCGTTTCAGAAAATATAATTAATGACTTGTTTATGATTCTGACACTAGTATGTACATGTGATGAAGAGATGGGAAGCTTTGTCATATGGTTTAATGATTACGAAGGAGGAAATTCAGCCGTCACCCCCCTGAGCAGATTAGGACAGATTATGGCCTTCCTTAGTCTGCATCAGTAATTTATGAATTTATAGAAAACAGAAGTTGTCCTTGGTGCGGTAAATCTTATTGACCAGTCAATATATTCAAGGAATAAATCGATCTGTCACCCAAATTAATAAATTCGATACATGTACCCTCATCTTTATTTTCTCCCCATCCACCTTCCTTACTTCACTCCAGTGTCCAGAGAAATAAAGATCGAGGTACACACTATTTGTTAGTATGTCAATTAGTCTGCCTGTCTGTCTGTTCGTTACCTACAATAAGATTATGCGGACAATTTCTTCAAGCTTCAACACACATTTCTTTACATATATTGATTTCCTTTTGTTTATAGAAATTTATGGACACAATAAAAACAAAATTGATATTTTATTGCCGTGGCCTTATTTTGCCTTCGGACACTTAGTTCATTGATGCCCAAACCTCAGTGATTAGATTGAGAAGATCAAGTATTCGTAACTATAAGTGGGTCTATCATTATATACTTGATGAAACAAAACAGGAAAATTTCACGTTTCATTAACTGCTAAATTGATTTATGGAAAACTCAATGTTACATCTGCGACAATCGGCAGTGTGTCTGAGATACAGAGTTACCTTTCTTGGTTTAAAATTGAGATGCTGGTCGTATTACCAGATTTGACATGAGTTTAGAATGAGGGATCAAAAGGTATACAGGACTCACTATCTGTATCAATACGTGGCTGAAGTAAGTAAAAACATTAATATTGTATCTTGTGGGATATTTTCTTGAGGGGAAAATGTTGCTTAATATTCTTAGAAATTAAAATTTTATTTAGTTAAAAAAAAGTAAATTTGAACGAGAAAAGCCGCAAGAATGCACGTCAATGACGTTAGATTTAGATTCTTCAAACCACGTCAGCATGGATTATTTAGAGCACTATAAAGTAACAACTGTGATCATATTACGCTTGAAGCAAACCTAATTTGCATCAATCGAATATTATTTTGACAAAATAGTTCTTTGCTTTATTTCTCACACAAGTTCTACTATGTCATTTGATTTTATGTTGACTGTTCGAGAAATAAATCGGGAGTTTTATTTCTTACGTTGGGGGTATGTAGATAATTATAAAGGTTTCATAATTTATACAATATATATAAGTTCACACAATTGTATATAAATTTTGACAAAAGGAATTAAATAGATTTAACGCTCAATGCGCTTTCAATATAGATGCGTATGTTGTGCAGGAGAGAAGGAAGGGGATTAAACGCACCTGTAAAACAATAAAATGTCCGAGTGACAGGCGATCAAGGATGTCAGAGAAATGATGTGGTGTCGCGAATACATTAAAATTGAGATCATAAATCAATAGAATTGTAAATAAAAAAATATCATTGACTTGGATACCCCCTCTCCACAACGTAATGAACGTCTGTTTAAGTGTTCTATCATTTCATTACAGCGTTGTCTATACTCTCTAATTGTGCACTTTGTGGTCATATAAATCTTCCCCAATAAATTAATTTTCGAGGAACAAGAGATGTTCATTTACTATAGAATTAACCAAAATAGATAAAAGTACATTACAACGTTCTTTGAGTACACAATTACGATCGATCTCCATGTTGACATAGAAGTCGTACGGTGTACTCTAAGTTGATATGTACTTTCCATTATCTATTGAAAATTTCTTTTTTCACTTTATCCCCCTCCCATTTGATGGCGGTGGCAGTAATGTCCTTCCTCGTTACATCCTCCCCGGTCAGTCCGTCGCATTCTTAGTTTCCGAATAACTACTCCTCTTCCTGCACAAATTAAATTTGGACATACATGTATAATTATGTATAGACGCTCATCAAGAGAAGAACCTATTGATTTTTGGATCATTAGGTCAAGGTCAAAGTTGAATAAAAGAAGTAAAATATTTTAAAAAGTTTGATGATACCCATGCATGTTTTTCCTATTCATACCAAAGTAGATAAAGATACAATGTGCCAATCAGGACGGGAAGGCAGATATAAAATTTAGGATGAATAGGTCAAAGGTCAAGGTGGTGGTTAGGGAAAATTCGTTTTCTGGTGGTAACCTGAGAAACCTTACTCTCCTTATTTTAAAGAGGGGAGGAAGTCGTGATTTGTGGTCAAACAATAAAAGGGTCAAGGTCATAATGACTTTCATGATTGAAAATATTTTCCAGTTCATAACAGAGTGTGAAGTACATCTAACAACATGAAACTTGCCAGAAGTGTTCCCCTTGAGTCGACAATGTACCCTTTTGATTTTGGGGTCAAATGTCAAAGTTATATGACTTTGATGGTTATAAATGGTTTCCAGTTCATAGCTGAGAGTGTGTTACACCTATCAATATGAAACTTGCCAGAAATGTTCCCCTTGAGGCAAGAAAAACAACTCTATTGAAACCATTTTCAATTACATGTATTAAAGTTCTGTTACCTTCACCATTGAGGTCAAGGTCACAGAATTTTAATAATTGAAATGGTTTCCAGGTCATAACTGAGTGTGTATTATATCTACATATGCACTAAGATGTAACTTTTCAGAAATGTTGCCTGTGACCTACTTTTTCCACTTGAATGATTTCGCTTTAAAAAGCCAATATGGAGCAAAGTATAAGTGCTACATGTACCAAACTTGCATATTGGATGTATCTTAGATCAAACTTTCATAAGATGACCTTGACCTACTTTTTCCACTTGAGTGATTTTGCCTTCAAGCACCAATATTGAGCAAAGTACAAGTGCTACATGTTCCAAACTTGCATATTAGATGTATCTTTGATCAAACTTTCATAAAATGACCTTGACCTACTTTTTAGCTTGAATGATTTGGGCTTTAAAAGCCAATATTGAGCAAAGGATACATGCTACATGTACCAAACTTGATATTAGATGTATCTTTGATGAAGCTTTAATAAACTAACCTTGACCTACTGTTTTCTCTCGAATGATTTTGCCTTTAAATAGCAAATATTCATGTACTTAGAAATATCTTTAAATTAAATTCTGCTGCCATGAGGTGAACTTCATAATCTGTGATTACCTATGTTTTATTACAGGGTGGACAACATGGTGGCCTGATGAAATCAGACAAAATGAAGTTAAAGGGGCCAGGACGAATGTTCTCTTTGGTGGTGCTGGTACTAGGACTTGGTATTGTCCTCACCCTACTCAACATATGCGAGCTGCACAAGATGAGGGAGGACCACGCCCTCCACAGTCTACAGCCTGAGGCAAGGTCTGGAGTATCTGCACTCAAACAACCCGTAGTCTGGGTCGATGGTCAACGGGTAAGAAACATAAAAAATCATGATTATTTATAAAGAGATATCATATCTTGTCATGAATCTTTGCACTTCATACATGTACATATATTTTTGCCCAGATTACAATTAGCAAAATGAGGTCTTTGAAGTGTCTGTCCATCCATCCATCTGCTCCAACAATTTGGTTTTGCTGTTTCCTTAAGCTTAGATTAGTTATGAAAGAACTACACAGAGTAATGTTAATGTTGCATATATGTAGTCTTGATTTCAGGCATTGACCATGAAAACATAATTTTAAGTCATGCTTTATTGTACTCAACCCCCCTCCCCCTCTCCACAAATTTACACACCTACTTAGAGTAGGAGGTAATAGAAGCAAAACTCTTCAATACAAGGAAAACATAGGGATCCCTCTGAGGGTCAAGGTCAATTCTAAGGTCAAGATCACATATTTAGGGTCAAACATGAAACAGGCTACAGTCTAGACAGTGAACAATGATCTAAGTGATAAAAGTTTCTACATGCTTTAATACCAAAGTTTGATCTTCATCATGTTCATGTGACCTTGAACTTTGTCATTGTCTGTAGTGATCTTCATTTGAAAGACTTTAGAGATGTTTCATTAGAACAGCAAATGATAGCCTAGGGCTTTTAGGGTTCATACATACATGTATGTTAAGCAGAACAGACTCTTCTACATGCTCTCATACAATGTACCAAAAGTTTGACCTTGTGACCTTGATAACAGCATGGTCATGCTTTATAATTATAAACATTCATATGCTTACGGTCAAATTTATGTGTTCAAGTACATGACTTTAGAACACATTTACTCAAAGTCTCAAGCAAGCTGGATAGATCTACCGGTAGTTATACATGTACATGTATGTTCCACATTATAGATGAACATGAAGAATGCAGACTGCAGTTCAAAATTTTAAAGTGAGTAAAAAAGAAGTATCAATTCTGATGAAAATAAAAACTTCATTAAAAACATGTACATCATGCAACAAAGTGACATTTTTATAGTAGACGCAGAATGATAAAAATAACATTGCACTTATATGAGTTAATGCTTTTTGTTGAGTTATCATCTATCATGATCCATATTGTGACATTGTTTACATACGTATACCATGTTTACATTAACATGTACAAAGTGACTTTGAAATTGAAAGGAGCACTAATCAGCTGTCTATTTGGCTATATACCGGTAATTATAAATATCAGCAGTCATTTCTCAAATTATTTACTTCTTTTTCAAATTCTTCATTTAAAAAGAAACTTGAAAACTCAGAAGTTAAAATTAATTTGATTCACCTTGGTATAATAAGCTGCACGAAGCACTGACTTACACTTAAGCTCATATTTACAAATTCTACAGTTTTGCTACAGGCTTCTCCTTTCACCGTCTTTCTGACGCACGTCTGTCTGTCCATATGTTTGTTTGTTGTATTGTTCTTGTAGAAGTTGTCTGAGATTCTGCTCCAGGTGATATAGAAGACGAAGCAAGTTTCTGTCATAGAAATTATTACATGCAGCTCTGCTTGAAGGAGACGAATCACGGAGACCAAAGTAGCGCTCTCTCTCCAGATGAACAGCTTTTGAAACATATTTGTCAGCCAGTGCATTGCCACCATCCTTGAAAGAACCATGTAGTTTTTCGATTAACGTTTGTGCTTTGTACTCTTGTTGAAAAATACTCTTAGATGGTTCCCTAGTCATTGTGTGAAACAATACTTCCATGTCCATTGACTCATTCCTGTTTTGTACATTTGTTGCGGCTTTTTGTAAACCGTTCCAACTTTTTTCGGGTCTATTTGGCACTTGTGAATTCATACATGTAGCAGTTTGATTGATAGAGGATGCTGATTGGCTGTTACAGACAGAAGATGTTGATTGGTTATTACAGGTAGATTTCACTGTTGATTGGTCGGTGTTATTCAGATTTCTATGTGCTGTAGCAAAACCTTTGTTAGCTGTTTTATCAATGTGTGAATCACCAGATTGCTTAGATTTCTCCCATGAATGTATACTTCTGTACAGCTCCATATTTTTTTCAGCCAACTCTCTGTATTCTTGAACATTTCTCCCTAATTTCCTTGCTCTTTCTTCAAACCAACATGAAGACTGATTGCTTTTCTGTATTTGATTATGAACATTAGGCCTTGAGTATGGTTTTGTATGATGCATACCTTTTGATGAATTGAGACTGGCGAGTGCATGTTTATATGGAACGTCTGTTTTATTTCCAAGAATTAAATCAGTCAGATATGGGTAATCCCCACCGTTGTCCTTTCTATTTGTCTGTGGTTGTGGTTTAACTCTCGCCTGTTGATTTTGATTGGTAGAAGGACGTGCCGGGAAATTCGTATTCCTTACAACATTATTGAACGTACCTGCACGTGCACTACTCATTGCTTGTTGGTTTGAGTTTGTATTTCTCTCTGGTAATTTCACATTTCGGTCTGTCGGGTAGGGTAATTTTGAGAGATCTACCACAGCCGTCTGAGGGGACGAGTCACGCTGAGAATAAGCACCAATATTCGCCTTACCACTCGATAAACTGTTTGTGTTTACAGACGCGGACGCCGGACATGCCGAGAGTGATTTCTTTGTCTGTGTTGACGACATCGGATTCGTGCATTTAGAATTATTTCCATTCATATTATTAGAATCACAATGAGCTAAAGTTGTTCTAGTTTTACACACACCAGTCTGGTTTACAGATCCAATCCCTTTGTTATCCGCCCTAGTTTCCGGGGCTTCGTCGGCTTTTGTTGTTGATCCCACGTTTTTACACAAAAATGTAAAAGTCACACTATCATCGGCACAATTTTCTTTTTCGCCACTAAGTGCTTGCGCTTTGCCATCGTCTAGTAAAGTCAGATCAAAACATTCAACACTCTCTCCCAATGAAACGTTCCAAGCCATTTTGTGTTATGGTGTTGATTACTGATCCGAATCGGCTAGACTGACCACGCTGACCACCACTGATTAGAGTTCCATATATGACCCCCGGCTGTGATATGTCAGTGAGGTGTGAACTTGCTCTGGCTAATTGATATGTCATGATCACTTATCATTAAATTAATTTTGGATAATTACATGTCAACATGAATGCTGCCAGGAGGAGTGCCGAATGGGGGATAAGTCCAAGGAGCCGGGGGCATAAGGAGTCATTATACTTTGATAAGCGAATACACAAAATAAGATAAAATAAGTAGAAAAAATCATTCACAATGGAATGACTAGATATCTGACGAAAAAAATGAATAAAATCCCGAAGTCATTGCAACCAGTTCGACCAAAGGTTCTCGTCGTCAGGGACGTATATAAAAACGGTATGTACGTCCCTGTCGTCGTCAATCTAATGTAAATTAAACTCGCATGTAAACGTACGGTAGCAAAGCTAACGTCCGATGGGGTAGAGGATGAATCCTTTTGCACTTCTGAGTTCAAGTCAAGGGGTCATAGTTCAAGGTCACTGCATGTGGACTTAGGCTAAAAAGATTAGACAATGCAATCATGATAGGATAAGCAATACTTCTACAAATGTTTTCTATAGGGAGATGATGAACCCAATTGATTTTAAAAGTCAAGGTCACTATAGTTCTACTTTGAAAGATCCTGGCAGACACGCATATGCAAGAGGATGCTAAGCTCGCATTACGGTACCTATATTACTTGAAAATTCCACATATACCAATGTATGGATCATGGTCGTTAGAGGATATTTTTTATTTAAATAAAACTTGAAATGTCAAGAACAGCCTTCAGGACATTTGGTTAGAATAGCTGTAGAATTAGGTCAAACACAAACATCAATTCTTTAAATGGATAAACCATGAAAACTAGTTAGATTACTGATATACCGGTATTTAGCAGAATTTCTTCACATTTCATTTGATGATAGTTCACGTGTAAAGACTAACTTGTGAACAAAGAATCTTGAATCCAGAAGGACCAAAGTCGTCTTAAGACAAATAGTCTAAATAACAACTGTAACTTAATTTTTTTGCCACGGTCTACAAATAATTTAATAGAGGGGGGAAATAGTGTTTGGCTCATCCATATCTCCAGCACGCTTTCAATCAAAGAGGTTAAACAGTCTAAATATAGATGATAGAACCTTTGCATCTATCATGTGTCATCATAGCAACTAAGCAAGACCTTGCTTTTCATGTCCCTTGAATAAAAAAAAAAAATGGGGACTTGTAGTTTTTTTGTCAGTCTGTCTGCAAAATATTAACAATGGCTGTAACTTCTGATTGGTAGGTGGTAGGGCTTTCATATTTCACATATGTAAAACAGTATTCGTAATAAAACCATTCCATGGATACCAACTTTATTAGGGCCCCGCCACTAGGCGGGTGCCCTATAGTAATCACTCTGTCCGTCTGTCCGTCCGTCTGTCTGTCCGTCAGCAAAAACTTTAACATTGGCCATAACTTCTGCACTGTAAGAGGTAGAGCTTTTTTATTTTACATGAGTGTGCCTTGTGACAAGACCTTTCCGTTGGTACCAACATTTTTCATCATGTGACCTTGACCGTGACCTTTGACCTACATTTGAAAAACTTTAACATTGGCCATAACTATTGTACCGTAAGAGACGGGGCTTTGATATTTGACATATCACTCTGTCCGTCTGTCTGTCCGTCTGTCCGTCAGCAAAAACTTTAACATTGGCCATAACTTTGTAAAAAATCGATGACATTGGAATACTGCATTGTATGTTTGCCTCTATTCCTCTGGCAGCAATTCTTTTGTTGCCAACCATGTTGCCTTCACATTCAACTTCTTAAAGAAGTGACCGGCGGGGCCCTTTCTGACTTTGTCAGTGCTCTAGTTTACCTTGTGACCTTGGACTTTGATCTTTTTTTTTTGAAACTTTAATAGTAGCTTCAACTTTTGATCTAAGACTCGTGTTTCAATCGGTATTCCTTGTGGCAAGACTTTTTCCACTGTTATCAAAACTTTTCACCTCATGACCTTTATCTTGCAGCCAAAAATGAAAAGTTTTGACTGCTTAGTGAAAGAACTTCTATGCAAAATATATTTTACTAGTTTATTGCTTGTGACAAGATCTTTTCATTGGTGAATGGTCAACCTGGTTACCTTGACCTTTGAATATGACTCCCTTCTCTGGTACATGTAACGGCTTTTATACAAAGATGCCAACAGGAGTATGTGTTAGCCTAAGTGTTTCACAATAACATTTGCACATTGTGACCTTGATCTTAACCTTTGACCTTCTCTTTCAGAAAGCTTTAGATTTGAAATATCTTTTGAATGGCAGATGATATGGCTCTCACACATCCCATGTCCATTCGTTATGATAAAAAAGCCTGTCTTTTCATTACATGTATCAAAATTTGTGTAACATTTTGATTTTGAACTTAGATTTTGGTTAAATTAGGGGCATCAGTGTTTAAAAAAGTCAAACACATTTATTGAAATGATTTTGTATCTATATTAATTGTCCTTTCACGGTGTCTGACATGTCAAATTTCAAATTATTCATGTTAGATTTAGCTGTGCAAAGAATATCAACCATTGCTTTGGACTACATACTGGTATATTTTAAAATATTCATTTACCTATCTTTGTATTTCAGTTGGAGACAGGATACCGGTACCTGAAGCATATGTGTCAGACTGAGAACATTAAGGAGCTGTTAAGATAAGGCGTAAAATCAGCCCTGAAAAGTGGAATTTTGAAAATTGAAATTTCAAGAACCTTTTTTGGTAAAATGTATACTTATACGGCATCCCATCAGAATATGAAGTTATTTTTTATCTGTTTTGCATAATATTGCTAATTTTTAGGTCAAAACTTATCTTTTTCCCATAGAAATCAATAGAAAACGGAAAAGTTTTATTGAACATTGTTCCCCCCGGATATACAGAAAGCCACTTTTACTGGAGATGTGTCTCCATGATACAAATTTTTTGGCAAAGTGGGGTTCTGTATCTCCGGGGGGAACACTACCCCAGAGACGAAAAACTAAATATGGAAAGGGGGGTGCATTTTATAAGAATCGATCTTTTTGACCTTTAAAAATAGCACATTTGACTATTTTTCGTCTTTAATCAATCAAACATTGTGTACTCGATATGATTGAATGAAAGATACAAGAATTAGAAACGAAATAAGCAAGAGTGATGTTCATTTCTCCGTCAATGTGTATTTCGCGCTAAAAGGCTTACATTGTAGCCATTGAATGAAGAATAAGACCGTATTTTAAGTTCCGGATTTCATTATTTACCGATTAAAGGAGGTAGAACGTTCGAAATCTATTTCTGATACACAATGTAGACATATTTGATGTCTTTTAGCTTATATTTATCCATTTTAGATAAAATATTCAAAAATGTATACGTTTTTTGTCGATATAATCGGATTTTCTATCCGAGCACCCCTACCTCTTTCGACCTTAATTTTACAACAATAAGAGTTCCTTAACATAATGTAAAACATGTAAAAGGTCTGCAAATACATTATATTTCAATAATGATTCATGTTTTTCTGTGTACGATTCGCCATACGGAAGAAATAAGTCACGGGATTCAGGGCTAAATACAGCCCTTATCTTAACAGCTCCTTTATATCTTTGTATTTCAGTTGGAGACAGGATACCTGAAGCATGTACTTGCTGTATTTGACAGACTTTTAACATTTCTACCTGTCTCTGTATTTCAGTTGGAGACAGGATACCTGAAGCATGTACTTGCTGTATTTGACAGACTTTTAACATTTCTACCTGTCTCTGTATTTCAGTTGGAGACAGGATACCTGAAGCATGTACTTGCTGTATTTGACAGACTTTTAACATTTCTACCTGTCTCTGTATTTCAGTTGGAGACAGGGTACTTGAAGCATGTGTTTGCTGTATTTGACAGACTGGGATATACTGTCGGCGACTCTAAGTCAGACTGGGACGTACTTTGGTCACATGAGTATCCATTCGAAGCCCTGGCCAAACAAATATCAGCATTGAAACCTCATCAAAAAGTAATAATCCCATAACAAATATATACTGTACATTGTATGAAAATGGAATATGTTTGATTAAAATTAGTATGATTAATGAAGTGTTTTTTACATGTAACATTTATTTCATGGTCTTTAATTATTTTCTTAACCTTATCAGTTGTGGAAAGATATATGTGTGTGTTTGACAAGTACATTTTTCCAAAATTGAAACATTTCAGAAATTTTTTATGCCATGGTGAGAGGATTAAATTGGATTTATATCGCAGCTAGATCAAATTCATAATTAAAAAAAAAAACGTCATGATAAAGAATAGTGCCATTACATTTAAAAGCAATTCGTTTTCTTTTGCTGTCCAGATGACATTTGTCAAAGATGATGAAATCACCATATTCAGCTGTATGATCTATAGAAAGATTTTCAATGTAAAACACTTGTCATTATCTTTATTTTGATACTCCTATACTAATATTTCCATTCTGATTTACAGGTAAATCATTTCCCAGCGTCTGGGTACATCACCAACAAAGTCAGTCTAGTCACCTCCCCCAATCAGTACATTCCAAGAGCTTTCAAGATTCCAGAAGAAAAAAAGAAATTCCTTTCCTATGTAAGTTCTTACATAAATTGACTTTTCTTTCAAAATCTAATAGTCTACTACATAATATACATGTACATAATGCATGTTTTTGCTTTCTTTGAGTTTATTCATATTTTCTTTCACAAAGTAATGTCAATTCTGTAAAAGTAAGATGAATTTTTTAAATCAATGTTTCAAGGCATAAGTATTACTATTACTATTCTTGTACTGAATCAAATAATGAGTAAATTTTCAGTCGCTACCTCTTTCATTGTTTGAGTAAAATGTCCTTTCTAATAAGAAACTTGGGAGTGTCAGAGTGTTTGAGTAAAATGTCCTTTCTAATAAGAAACTTGGGAGTGTCAGTAAACAACATGTCCATTCTACCAGCAGTCTACTTTGCCTCCAGGTTCTTTCTATAGAAGTTGCGTCAAAAGTCAAAAAAATATATGAAATGTTAGTGATATTCACCCACTTGGGCCTCTGTTTGTAAAACCATTGATTATCGCATTTCTCTGTTTTCGTTGCAGGCTAAAAACAATCCAGAGAAATTATGGGTTCAGAAAAGAAACAGTCATAGAGGCATCAAGATTAAGCGTGTGAAAGGTAGTCATCATTTATTATAACCAAGATGTTTATAGCTTGGCATTTTCTAAAATCTACATTAACAAAGCCTCTCAGAATGTCGTAGCTACTTGTAATAATTGTTCAAGACTTTCTTTGTCGTCAGAATCAAATTTGGATCTATGGATACTTATGAAGAGTGGAAGACACATTTTCATTTTGGAGTCAATACGTAAAAGGTCAAGGTCACAGTTACTGTAAGAAAATGTACTTCAAATACTGGTTTCATGATGACACCTCTGCCTTTGGAATTAGTTGAAGAATGTTTTGCCAAGAGGTCAAGGTCACAATTTTTTGTTGATTGCTGTTGTAAGATTCATCCTACGAAAGTTGGGGCATATGTTTCACACCCTCTGTTTTTGGATATATATATGTATTTTAAAATGCTTTACTTTTATTACAGATTTGGACTTACAGGATGAATCATCTTTTATTCAGGAATATGTAGACCGACCATTTCTTATTGATGGAAGGTTTGTAATTATGTTAATTTATTATGGATTTCATTCATATTTCCATTATAATTTAACTGCATAGAAAATAAATTATTTAAAACAGAATACATATTAATTGAATACATATTTCAAAATTTCAGCTTTTCATATTAGAAATAGGATTTATTAAAAAAATGTAGGGTTTTGTTTCTTTTCTTTTTGGCTTGATAAGACATTATCAGTTTACAGATTGGCATGGTCAATATTTTGATGAAAGTACCTGTTTGAAGCAAAATCATAGCAATTGAAAGGAGTAAAAACATACTACTCAAGTTGCTGCCCTTGACAATACTTTTCTTCATTCTTTTGACTTACTGACCTTTACATGTATGTTGAACTTTTACCTTCACAAACACACGGTGTTCTCTTTATAGGAAGTTTGACATTGGTGTATACGCAATCCTGACATCTATAGATCCTCTGAGAGTGTACATGCTGGAAAATGATGCACTTTTTAGGTAGGTTTCATTATTTGCCTATAGAAAACCCTGAAATTTTCTGTCTGTATGTTCAATTTCAATATTCAAAGGTGCATATACTGTAATGTGATTACCATTTATGATTATAAAATTTTAGATTTCTTAAGGGCAATACAGTATTATCATTATTATACAACAAAGTGTTCAAGTGATACTACATGTATTAGCGTAACTCTCAAATATGGAATGATAATGAATTTCTGGATAACTATAACTTTATTACAGGAATTGGAGTAAGGTCATTATAAAGATATCTTTGCTTTATTGTACAAGTCTTGTTTTTGTTAGTGTGTAATGAACCCTGAAGTAAAATATAACAATTTAAGATATAACACATACATGTATCATACAATAGATCATTACATGTACATTTGTATTTGACACAAAACAGATCTTTACATGAACATGGATATGACACACAATAAATGTAGATCATTATATATATTTGACACACAATAGGTAGTTACATGTATATTGCATAAGTCCATTTGTTAAGAAATGATAATTACATGTACATGTACTTAACGTGCAAAGATCTACATGAACATTCCCTATTTGATGTTGCAGAACCTTTTGTAAAACCTAAGAAAAATGCATCTAAATTTCACAAACCTAATGAAACAAATTATTTGATTGGTTGATTATATATTCCCAGGTTCTGTAGCCATGACTACCATCCATTTAACCCTAAGGACGTCAAGAAATACGTTGTTGGTGATGATTACACTCCTGTGTGGCATGTAAATATCCGTCTGATTTTAGCCGAACAGATAACATAGTAAAAAGACAAAGCAATTTTAAATATCTAATTTTATAGGCACAAAATTGATTTCTTAGGTATCTCTGTAAATTGATTGTAACTGCACCATTGCCAACAAATCTATTAATTTTGTTTTTTGTGTCGCCTGTAAAGCATAGCGACACTTAGGGATAACTTTTTATCAGTAATAGCTTTATTTCGTAATAAGTCAAAGACCAAGTAAAAGTCACCACAATGGATATACATGTATGTGTATATTTTTACAGATGCCCTCATTGAAAGTTCTATACAACCATCTAGAATCCAACTTTAAGGTTACCTTTGACACCTATCTTAAAAGTGTCGGTAAGTTATCATGATTGGAAATTTGGTCATGAAATCAGAAGTTGACTGAATCTTTCTAGATATTTGAAATGCCTTTAATTGTTCATTGACGGACTCATCTTTGATTATAAGAAAGTCTTCATATAAAAGATATTTTATTGAGCAGTCCACATCTTACTTAATGAAATTATTTTGCAATGTTACATGTAAAAGACAAATCCTATGACAAGGAAGACTTTATCTTATGCTCAAATTTATGAGAAATGATTTAATCTATAGGAAAGGACCCTCATAAGATGTGGAATGACATACGTACAGCTATAAACTCTGTATACCTCTCTAAAGAACCATATCTGATTGGGGCTGCCAGGAAATATAAATCAACAAGGTAAATTATAGGTTAGGCTGGTTTAAAACTCCTTATTTACATGTAAAACATCTTTCTCTTATTACATTGAATTAGATTTAAACTATTCTGATTTTATGCACTTTGAATCAAAGATTCAGAGGCATATAGTTTTTGGCTTGTCTGTCTGTTTGTCCGAAAAACTTTGATATTGGGCATAACTTTTTAATGGAAGGGGGTACTGCTTTCATATTTCACATGTGTATTGACCTTGACCTTTGACCTACTTTTGAAAAACTTAACTTTGGGCATTACTTTTGAATGGAAGGAGATAGAGCTTTCATAATTCATATGTGTATTTCTTATGACAAGACCTTTCCATTGATACAATATTTTTTTTCTTGAGACCTTGATCTTTGACCTACTTTTAAAAACTTTAATATTACCTCTTGCCCATCGAGTTTGACCTACTTAACAGAGAATTTTGTATATATTGACAAAGATGCCCACAGGGACAAGACGATGATAAACAGATGGATTGGCCAAAAACTATATGCCCCTGAACCTTTGATTCCAGGGGCATAAAAAAGAAAAAATATTGCATGTAACATTGGAAAAAAAATGTCTACAACAATAAACATCAGTGTTAGATATATTGCCTCAGGTTTATTTCTCGGCTTCAATATTTCTGAATTCCCGCCGTAAAATACCGTATTTTATATTTCATGTATTTTCATCTCTATTTACAACAGGAATTTCTTTGAGATGGTGAGATTTGATTTTGTACTGGATGAGGAGCTAAACGTCTACTTGATGGAGGTAAGGATCATTTATGTTGTTACAATTATTGACTTTTGATGAGATCTACTAAGGACTATATGGACAGAGTCAGGTATTGAAGGTAAATGTAGTCATTTGTGGACAGAAATTTAAAGTCAAAAACTTTTTAATAAATCTCAAGGAATTTTATTTGAAAGACCTGATTGGTTAAAAGCAAAATTTGGTTTACTCCCTTTTGCCTTTTGAGGTCAACTTGCTCTGAGGTAGACCAGAAAAAGCAGCATTTTGACCAATTGGAGACAATGAAAGTTGGCAGAAATTACTGATTATTTTACAGTCTTCAATATACATGTATCTGAGTCTGGATTTAAATATAATTCACATTTTATCCTTCTACTTTATAACTTTTACTTACCTGTGTTTTATTTTACTCTAGGTAAACATGTCACCAAATCTGTCATCAGGCCACTTTGAGGGTAACACACTCCTGTATGAGCAGGTTATCTTTAATTTACTAAGTCTGGTGGGTGTGTCAAGACCAGTTACCAATGACTTCAGTAACAGGTAAAGAAATGTGGAAGAATCAATTGTGAAAAACTTAATAAAGTTAGTGATACTCATAGTCCATTTACAGGTACATATTTGTCAAAGTGTGTAAGATTGTGCCATTGTTATGTAATATAGTATGAAACTACTCAGCATAGAGTAATGAAAACTTGTAATTTTGTTACCCATGTACAAAGTGGAATCGAGATCTAATTGAATCGTTAAGGTAGAAGGATACAGATTTATTTGACGGGAAAATACAGAACATACTTGTTTATTGTTGATATGATAGAACACAAAGTATTTGATTTTAAAAGATTATACAAGTAAATCTGATGCGTAAACAAGAGGACTTTGAAGGTTTCAATGTACGAGAAAAATAATCATGCACTACATTTGAATTCCGGATAGAAAAATATCAGTCTCGGTTTTTCTATCCGGAACTCAAAGCGGTGCTAGATTCTATTATTAGACAAAAATTCATAGCAACACAGGGCATATTTTTATATTTGACCAAAATTAGATGCTAGTTTGTTCAACTAGAAAAAAAAAAACCATGCGACTTCAGGAAATGGAGCACTTTGATTCACTATGATGATGGCATTATATTAGAATTAGAGGCCAAAATATTCCTTTACACAATAAATCTTTTTTTTTTCAGTCCAGACAAGGAGGCAGATATGAGGGTGTCGGACAAGGATATCACCGTGTTTCCTGAATGGTGTATACAAAAACGCTGCTTACGGGACTGTAAAGCCCCGGTATGTATGACTAAAATAGGGTTAGGAAATGTACATGTATATTTCCCTAGTAACAAAGTATCTTGTATGTATGGCTAAAATAGGAATTGGTATGTATGGCTAAAATAGGGTTAGGAAATGTATATTTCTCTAGTAACAAAGTTCAATCTTTATTCTCCTTAAATTCATTAAAATCTCTAGGATTTGAGATAAAATGGGGTATATAAAAGTGAGTTTTGAGAGAGCCTGTAGTACTGTACATGCTATAGGTACATACTGATATCAAGAAATTTTCAATGGCTTTATTTTGAAAAAAAGAAAAAAAAACCAGCTTCCTATTCCATTTAATTTTAAATGATCTGCTATGAACTCATACTTGCCATTGTCCCGGCCGAGACAAAAAATGTCCCGCATTTTCGACCGAAAATATCTGTCCCGGCGGGGACATGGAAAATCCCGATTTTTGGATGTTTCATAAAAAAAAAAAATTCGGCGTAATCATGGTAATTTTGATTATTCTTTGTCAATTTCAGTCGTTCCGTCTTTCTTAAACTTTCATTGTTTATCTAAACGTTTCCAATTATCTACGCTATATACCCATATACAGTAATCAGCCGATAATCGGCCTATGTTTTGATCATAGGTCGATGAAAGGTCGGCTGTCCCACAAACGTCACTAAATACATTCATGCAGCCTTTCTCTTGTTGGTATTTTTTTTTAACTCACAAAACAATTCGATCATTGAAATAAATAAAGCAATAGCAATAGTTATTCGATGTTCGAGTGATACCATTTATGTAAGCCAAGATATGAATTTATTTTTATGAGAAGAAACAACGTGATGTAAAATTTGTAAACAAAATTTTAAAAAAAAGAGAAAAAAGAAAATACGGCAACCACAGAACGCTCTTAAGTAACTATAATATGCTCTTTATTATTATCATGTAAAAAAAATCTCAGTATCAATCAAAGTACGTTTGCTTAGTGTCGTTTTTAATACCCGAGTTGTTAAGTTATCGATTGTGTATTTCATTTAAATCGCCAACGTCAACGCAGGCAACAGCGCAGATGTTTAATACTTTTGTTCAGAAAGTTGTGAATATAAAACGTGAACAATGGAGTAAAAGACTTTTAAAACTTTCACAGAGAAAAATTAAATAGGGTAGACAAGTTCACTGAAGTGCCACTTTTAGAAATGCGTCCGACCAGGAGCCATCTACGCATATGGCGTGCGTTAATAAGATTTCTTTTTAGCTCACCTCGACGAAGTTGAGTGAGCTTATGCTATAACCCCACGTGTCCGCGTCCGCGTCCGGTTAAGAAGTTTGGGGTAGCTCAGTATCTGACAAAGTACTAATGCTACAGTAACCAAACTTGCACAAGTGATTCATCTTTGGATGCTGAGGTGAACCCATGCATCGGATGCAGCATCTGACCTACATTTTCCGCTTGAGTGACTTGGTTAAGAAGTTTGGGGTAGCTCAGTATCTGACAAAGTACTGATGCTACAGTAACCAAACTGGCACAAGTGATTCATCTTTGGATGCTGAGGTGAACCCATGCATCAGATGCAGCATCTGACCTACATTTTCCGCTTGAGTGACTTGGTTAAGAAGTTTGGGGTAGCTCAGTATCTGACCAAGTTGTAATGCTACAGTAACCAAACTTGCACAAGTGATTCATCTTTGGATGCCGAGATGGATCCATGCATCGGATGCAGCATCTGACCTACTTTTTCCACTTGAGTGATTTTGCTTTTAAAAGCCAATATTGAGCAAAGTATAAGTGCTACATGTACCAAACTTGCATATTGGATGTATCTTTGATCAAACTGACCTTGACCTACTTTTTCCGCTTGAGTGATTTTTCCTTTAAAAGCCATTATTGAGCAAAGTATAAGTTCTACATGTACCAAACTTGCTTATTGGATGTATCATTGATCAAACTTTCATGTAATGACCTTGACCTACTTTTTCCGCTTGAGTGATTTTGCTTTTAAAAGCCAATATTGAGCAAAGTATAAGTGCTACATGTACTAAACTTGCATATATGATTTATTTTTGATCAAACTTTCATAAAATGGCCTTGACCTACTTTTTCTGCTTGAGTGATTTTGCCTTTAAAAGCCAATATTGAGCAAAGTATAAGTGCTACATGTACCAAACTTACATAATGGATGTATCTTTGATCATTCTTTCATAAAATGACCTTGACCTACTTTTTCCGCTTGAGTAATTTTGCCTTTAAAAGCCAATATTGAACAAAGTATAAGTGCTTCATGTACCAAACTTGCATATTGGATGTATCTTTGATCAAACTTTCATAAAATGAAATTGACCTACTTTTTCCGCTTGAATGATTTTGCCTTTAAAAGCCAATATACATGTATTTAGAAATATGTTTGAATTGAATTTTGCTGCCACGAGGTGAGCTTCGTAATCTGTGATTACCTATGTTTTACTCTGAAGTTCTTTCGTTTGCAGAGGGCAATGATCTAGTGCAATTTTGGATTGCAATATCTGAAGTTCAACCTCCTAAAAGTGTCCCTCTTTATGTCCCTCATTGGCGTTATATTTGTCACGCATTTTGATGGTTTGTCTCTCTTTTTGTCCATTATTGCAATGACAAAACTTCAAAAAATTATGGCAAGTATGTGAACTTACCTTGGTATATTTATTTACTGATGATGATTGAATTTCAGAGATGCCAGATGTGTCACCAGTGTTATACTATGGAGATGAAGAAAACATTAAAGTATGCAGTTCTAGAGCATATTAACAAAGGGCAGTGTACCAGGGTGTTCCCTCCCCCTATGGTTAGTATTAGTATATACACATAACACAGTAACACTGAAGAAAACATTAAAGTATGCAGTTTTAGAGCATATTAACAAAGGACAGTGTACCAGGGTGTTCCCTCTCCCTATGGTTAGTATTTGTACATACACATAACACAGTAACACTGAAGAAAACATTAAAATATGCTGTTCTAGAGCATATTAACAAAGGACAATGTACCAGGGTGTTCCCTCCCCCTATGGTTAGTATTTGTACATACACATGACACAGTAAGACTGAAGAAAACATTAAAATATGCTGTTCTAGAGCATATTAACAAAGGACAGTGTACCAGGGTGTTCCCTCCCCCTATGGTTAGTATTAGTGCATACACATAACACAGTAACACTGAAAAAAAACATTGAAATATGCTGTTCTAGAGCATATTAACAAAGGACAGTGTACCAGGGTGTTCCCTCCCCCTATGGTTAGTATTTGTACATACACATAACACAGTAACACTGAAGAAAACATTAAAATATGCTGTTCTAGAGCATATTAACAAAGGACAGTGTACCAGGGTGTTCCCTCCCCCTATGGTTAGTATTTGTACATACACATAACACAGTAACACTGAAGAAAACATTAACATATGCTGTTCTAGAGCATATTAACAAAGGACAGTGTACCAGGGTGTTCCCTCCCCCTATGGTTAGTAATTGTACATACACATAACACAGTAACACTGAAGAAAACATTAAAATATGCTGTTCTAGAGCATATTAACAAAGGACAGTGTACCAGGGTGTTCCCTCCCCCTATGGTTAGTAATTGTACATACACATAACACAGTAACACTGAAGAAAACATTAAAGTATGCTGTTCTAGAGCATAATTATTAACAAAAGACAGTGTACCAGGGTGTTCCCTCCCCCTATGGTTAGTATTTGTACATACACATAACACAGTAACACTGAAGAAAACATTAAAGTATGCTGTTCTAGAGCATAATAACAAAGGACAGTGTACCAGGGTGTTCCCTCCCCCTATGGTTAGTATTTGTACATACACATAACACAGTAACACTGAAGAAAACATTAAAATATGCTGTTCTAGAGCATATTTACAAAGGACAGTGTACCAGGGTTTTCCCTCCCCCTATGGTTAGTATTTGTACATACACATAACACAGTAACACTGAAGAAAACATTAAAATATGCTGTTCTAGAGCATATTAACAAAGGACAGTGTACCAGGGTGCTCCCTCCCCCTATGGTTAGTAATTGTACATACACATAACACAGTAACACTGAAGAAAACATTAAAATATGCTGTTCTAGAGCATATTAACAAAGGACAGTGTACCAGGGTGTTCCCTCCCCCTATGGTTAGTATTTGTACATACACATAACACAGTAACACTGAAGAAAACATTAAAATATGCTGTTCTAGAGCATATTAACAAAGGACAGTGTACCAGGGTGTTCCTCCCCCTATGGTTAGTATTTGTACATACACATAACACAGTAACACTGAAGAAAACATTAAAGTATGCTGTTCTAGAGCATAATAACAAAGGACAGTGTACCAGGGTGTTCCCTCCCCCTTTGGTTAGTGTTTGTACATACACAAAACTTCCTAACAAAACACAGAATATCATGTCTCCAATATGTAGGGGGTTCAGGTCATGGACCTTTTAGTGTAATCAGGCAGCATTCGAACAAAATACATGCATTTTTCAACTTCGTAAAAATACATTATATTATGGGTAGAATGTCATAAGTATGACATCAGTGTCCAGTTTAAGGCTTAAACTTAACATTCATTACGTTAAAATAGATTTCCAAGGCTTATAATTAATGAAAAAGTCGTGAAAATGTAACCTACTTATAGCGGGTTTTCCAGTACGTTCTAAACATGGACCACATTTTGCGTCATTTTCAAATGCAAGAGGTATTTTCATTGGCTGATTTGGGGCATCATATTGATGGGATTCCCATATCCATCCATTCAAATTGAAGATAACATTCTGTACTTTCGTTTTCAATATGAAATTGACAGATGACTTTCAGGGATCGTATCAAAATTCTAGAAAAACTCCCAAAAATTGTCTTTTTTTCTCGTTTTTCGCTATTTTCTCAAAGACAATATATTTCAAAAGTCGAATTTCATACGATATTAAGAAGAGTGATGATTAATATATTGAATAAAACTTCTGTTATCAAATAAAATACTGTCAGTTAGTGCAAAATGAAGCTTAATCACCCTCACCCGTTACTATTTTGGCCCGAATTTCCTCTGACCATACATACAAATGCCAATTTCCCGATGAATCCTGTACTTTATACAGGTAAAATTGGGGAAAATAATTGAAATTGTTTGTAGTTAAACATATTTGATCATGATTTTTCACTTTAATGAAATCATTCAATTTTTTTTTTTTCAAAAAAGTAAAAATTAACATGCTTAAGAGAAGACCGTAAAAAGTTTACTGAGAAAATGCATCAAAATTGTGCATGAAGATTGTCTGAACATTAATTATGAAGGGAAGTTGATCTTCTTTTTGATTACTTTGAAAAAATCTATTCAAAATATGAAAGAAGCCTGTTAATAGCACAAGATAATACTATTTTATGTCATTTGTCTGTCTCTATACACGTATTGGACATCGAGATGGTGGCCATCTTGGTTGCAATTTTTATTTTTTCTAATTCCCATGACAACCATAAAAAAGGTCATGCCATAAGGAAAAAAACGATATATGGTGATAAAGGGTTTGTAATGCTTTCTTTAAAAAAAATATTGAAACAAACCATGTATTTTACACAATTTTAGCGCTTTTGGTGCCATTTATTTCTATATATCATAATACAAGACTAATTACAAAAACAGCTCCAACTTGCAACATTCAAAATGCGATATCTCTGGTTTTAATGCATATTTTTTCATCAAATAAAAAGCATTTTGCTCTTTAATCTTTGTACCTTCTGAAAAAGCATTTAACATGCCTACTGATCATTTCAATAAAATCCACCTGAACCCCCTACAATATGTACATGTGCATTATGTAACACACAAAAACTATCACACTAACAAACACAATTAATTTAAAAAGTTGTTGCATTTGTACGTGATCAGTACATATAAAAGCATACTGGTTTGTTGTCATCTCATAGTTGGTGTATGTATATACACATTTAGCAAAGAGCATTGTGCCAGAGTTTTCCACCTCCTGTGATTGTCTATGAATACATGTATTAAGGTAATAGGGTTATAAAAATAGCAATCCAAGGAATGCTTGTGTCGCCTGCGAAGCGGCCTATTTTTAAAAAGTTGATCAAATATTAAGGTCAGGGTCACTTGGTTTAATATTTGTACATGTATTAGTGGGATAGTCTTATCAAATGAACTCACATGTGAAATATTAAACCTCTTACTTACCAATTAAAAGATATGGTCAATCTTTTACTTTCAGGAAAGGTCATTCATCCAGGTGAAGGTCATTAGGTACAAATCTTTGGGAATAAAAGAAAGGACTCATCATAAGAAATACATGTTTGAAATATAACAGCCATATGACTTATCAATCAAAAGATATAGCCAATCTTAATTGCTTTGAAATGTAGGTCAAATACCTAAGTCAGGGTCACTAGGTAAACAAAAATATGGTACGTGTAGAAAGGTCTCGTGACAAGGAATACAAATGTGAAATATAAAATCCATATCACTTACCAATCAAAAGATATAGCCAATCTTAATTTTTTGGAAAAGTAGGTCAAATATCTAGGTCAAGGTCACTAGGTCAAAATTTATGGTATATGTAGTAAGATTATGTCACAATAAATACACATGTGAAATATCAAAGCCCTATCACTTACCAATCTAAAGATATAGCCAATCTTAGATTTTTTAAAAAGTAGATCAAATATCTAGGTCAAGGTCACTAGCATGTATAGCAACGTTTTATCACAAGGAATACACATGTGAAATATCAAAGTCCTATCACTTACCAATGAAAAGATGTTACCAATCTTAATGATTTTGAAAAGTAGGTCAAATATCTAGGTCAAGGTCACTAGGTCAAAAATAATGGTATGTGTAAAAAGGTCTCATCACAAGGAATACACATGTGAAATATCAAAGCCCTATCACTTACCAATGAAAAGATATTGCCAAGCTTATTATTTTGAAAAGTAGGTCAAATATCTAGGTCAAGGTCACTAGGTCAAAAATTATGGTATGTGTAAAAAGGTCTAATCACAAGGAATACACATGTGAAATATCAAAGCCCTATAACTTACCAATGAAAAGTTATGGGGTGTGACACCCAAAGTGTGACAGACAGACAGACGGACGGACTGGACTGACGGACAGACGGACAACGGACAAAGTGATCCCTAAGTGTCGCTATGCTTCGCAGGCGACACAATAAATGATGTTGTGGAAAAGCTAGAAATTATGTTTTTCCATATTTTCAGATATTTGATATTCTTTTTCATGTTTCATTCAACTCACCATGAAAATTTAAGGTCCCGATTATTGCCGAAGTCGTGCGTCTTCGTCCAACTTCGTGGTATTTAATTTTTCTGTTATCAAAACAAGCGGAAGTAGAGCATTATACCCCTAATGCCTCAAGTTACTAATGGGAACTGTACATAGGGACTAAGATTTGTTCCTGTACATAAATTTAGGTATTTAGGATGAAAAAAATACAGCTGTGAATAGCAAATTTATAAAATTGATTTCACATTTATTATTTTATTAATGCAAGTACAGGTATTCAAAATACTGAAATTATGTTATACAAGCTGCTAAAATGATTTTAGAAATTACTGCCAAAATTACCTGTTATTTGAAATTTCATTATGAATTCAGTCTTTAATATGCATGAAGTTATTTAACTTAAATTGTAATTGAATTTAAAATTCAGAAATTTTCTAGATGATTAAATATAATTATATATCCAGTCACTAATATACATGAAGTTGTGTAACTTAAATGATGATTTGATTTAAAATTTCAGAAATGTCCTAAATTATTGAAATGCATAGATACCTAATTAATGTGGTAAACTTGAAAATCCTCCCTATTTTCAGATAAAAGGAGGCAAATATTATCAAGCCTCTTTTCAATTTAGATAAGCAAGATTTGTTTGTATAACTTGATCCAATCTCTAGAATAAGTTGCATGATTAATCACATCTTATAATGTTAAATCTTCACCATTCACAGTCGCAAGAACAAGCCTTAGATTGGACACCGGAAGATGCTTCTGAAATTTTTCAGCAGATGAGTCGGAAGAACCAGCTAATGTCAACGTGGTACATAGGAAAGTGTCGGCAAAATCGTGCATGGTGTTAACAATCGGACGAAATCCTGTACACACATCGTTCACATACAAACTTATCTCAGTCTCTGTGATATGCAATATTTGTGATGCAACGTTTTCAATTTTATGGTGCTATTACCCATACTTTTAAAATATATTGAATATTTGTCATTCCTCTTTTTGATTTATGTATAGATTCTACTCATTTGATTTTAGGATAGAAACCTTTTATTTTGTTTGCAATACCGTGATGACTTGCGTTTTAATATGGAACATTTTGTCTGACTTTCGTCCGAGTGATACTGTAGTCACACTGATATCTTTTACATACATGAATGACTATATATAACCTACTTCGTATGCATTACACTACACATACTATCAAACTTGCAAGGATGTCGACACCCCATTGGGTCATTTTTCACTTAAAATGTCAGGTTCTTTTCCCATATTGAAGGAAGGAGGGGCTATTGAAGGTCAGACATTCATCAAGTGACATATCAGTTCTTTATAATAGCCTAGTTTGTTTTTGTGGGTTTTTTAGCGTTTTATGATTATAGTTTATTTTCAAACCACACAAGAAAATCATGAAAATAGAGATACTTTTTTTTTAACTTTGATATTCAGAGTCTTCAAATATTTTGTACACATACTCATTGTTTTATTATATAACCTAACATACTTTTTAGCATTTTGATTATTTTATGCTATACATGTTTTAGTTCAGAGTTTCATCTACAAATAAGAGTGATTCTGACTATATGTCCATGATATGTTGTGATTATATTACATGTAACTGGCATTATATGACAATTATATTCTGTCTGTATATTTTAACGTTCATATGATTTTACATCAATGTGTTCTTTTATTTCCAGCAATTTAATCTGATTGTTTTTCTTTTAAAGGATGCATATTTAGTTGATCTTCATTATCATAATCGTTATAAGAATCTCAACCAATACTTCTACAACGATCATTTTATAATTATAATTATAATATCAATGTGCATGTATCTTAACTTTTACTGTCTCTCTTATATCGAAGCATGTAAGTTCTGCCTTTATTTTGGCTTACATGTATAACGTTTATGTATGATTGTGTGTTGATTATTCCTGGTGGCCAATAGAACTATTCTTTATGCATTGTGTATAGGCTTGATGGCTCTATAGATTATGCCATTCAGTGTTTTGTTTACTCATTTACATAGAGATTATTGGTTGGGATTATTGTACATAATGCATATGATGCAACAGTGTGTGTATATATACATTTATATGTGATCTTTTAAAGAAGATATGTTTCATTCGATAGTTACATGTATGATCTGCATCGAGAGTTTTTCTCCTCTTGGTGTACTGCCTCCTTAATATATTCCTCATTTTCATGTTATCTGTAAATCATATCATAGAGGCCCTTTCTGTTTATTAATACAAATTTTTCATGGACCAGTAAAACTCCTAATATAAATAAGTTACCAAAACAGAGGATTGTGGCCAAAGGTTTGAGCTCATTTCCAAGATCCAAGTTACCTGGTAAAATGTTAGTTTGTCATTTTGCTTAGGCATAACTTTTGAATGTTTTCATTATACATGTTATAACAATAATTTAATTAGAAATAGAAATAAGAACTACAATTTTTTTGTCCCGTAATTTTCCTCCTCATGCAACTTATCAAACTATAATGTATCGTGTGAAATGTAGATTAAGCATAATACCCCTATTATACAGTATATACACTATATATAAGTGTAATAGATATCATATCAGTTTGATGTACATCAGTGATGCATGCACTGTTATTTATCATATGAAACCATAATATGGTCAAACCAGCACTGCATGTACATGTATTAGCTCATTCTGCATGTATGATGGAGTGTATGTAACTCTCTGTGATCATATAATGTGATTGTGGGTATAAAAGTATGTTATACTGTTTTTATTATTTGTTTAAAATGTTACAAGTTTGTGATACACATAATTTTGTTCAAGAACTTTTAAAACAATTTCCTAGAACAATTTTGAATCAGATTGGTAAGGATGCTCTCAAACATGATTAAGCAGCCTGTAAAGATAACACAAAATTTAGACAAACATCATATTTACCTATACATGTCATTGAGTGGGCTGCATAACTGAATATGTTAGCAATGATACATTCCTTTAATATAATCATAACTTTGAAAATTGATATTACATGTATTACTAATGGAATTCAGTATACATGAATAGAGACATTACATTTAAGAAAAACTTCTGTTGTCTTAATTCTTTTGAATCTTGAAAAGTCAGGGAAATTGCCTTTTTTTCAAGGTCAGGGAATTTTGGTATTTGGTCGGTGAAAAATGAAAATCCATAAAAGTCTGGGAAAAATTATTTCAGAGCTGAAAAAATATTACTAAGTATTAAACTTTATTGAAGCTGATCACCAAACAGTAGGAAAACTATTGGCTTACATTGTATTTCATGTTGATTTGAAAAATAAACATAAAACAATCAGATAAAAAAGAATGGGCAGATGTTTAAATATTTGGCGGTTTTGGTCAGTGAAAAACATAAATTGGTCAGGGAAAAGTCAGGTAATTTTGTTCACCAAGAGTGCTGGCAACCCTGTTTTATTAATCAAATGTGCAGTATATTGATTTAAATTCAAAATTGATTTGATATTTTTTGCTACAAATATTAGCTAAGTGAGTCCAGGCTATACAGTTGTCCAACCACTCGTGGATTTGAATATTTTACAGAGTTGATGCTCATGACCCAAGCATGTGTCATTACATTGTGCCAAGGTTATATATGCCGAGGTCAAGGTGACAATGAAAAGAAACAATAAAATCATGTCTGGGCCATAACATTTCAACTTCTCTATGGATTGGAATAAAATTTCACAGAACCAAAAGTGCTACATGACCTTGAATGAAGGTCATATCAGCAATAACAAGGTCACAATAAAATATTAATTAAAAAGGTCATGGGGTCAGATCTATCCTATAATTCCTATGAAAAATATAAGAACCTATACAAGTCCTATATTTTAGAATCCTATACTTTAGGCTGAAATGTCATAAAAATTGCTTACTTATTCATTTAAAACTTGGAGAGGGCGCAAATAATGATGTTAGAACTTATGCCCAATCCAATTTTCTTATTGAAAATAAAATGTTTAAACTAAAAATTTTGAACTTTGAGTTAAAGATACATGGCGTGTGTTAAACCTGCTTACTAATAAGTGTGGACAATCAAATGTAGGTAGCATATGTTAACTTCATTTCCTTTCTAATTGAAATCTACAGAGGAGACAGTATATAATAACTATTTAGAATTTCTTGGACCAATATCGATTTGAACAACCCTTGTATAATTATGACGGGATATACTAACTACATAGATTTGATTTGATCGTTGCATTTTCAACGATGCAAAATTGGGGGTTTTATTGACTGGTGCATTTTTTTTCGGTAGATTGTTTATTCATCTACCGAAGGACAAAGTGGAGGGTTGAGAAAAAGCCTAAAGGGAGACAACACCAGACAAACTCCGAGGGGTCCATAGCATAACCTTAGATGACGTTGTTAACCTGTTTGCGTGTAACGTGTGCATTTCAACGTAGCAATTTGTTTCTTTTAAACTTAATTTGCTTAAATTGTGCGCTTTTACTAACTATATTTCCTTTGACACTTGATTTTGAAATGTGGTATATTTGTGCAAACGTGTTCTTCTAAATAGCTAATCCCAAGGCTTAAGTTTCTGAATAGATCAAGATAGTATTGCAAAGCAAGGTCATACATTGATAAGCTACATTTTACTGTATAATCATATCAATTTCACGTCTCCAAAATGACAGGAGTAAATTAAAGACCTGCAACTCGCTGGAAGGTTATCTCTTTATAATTTGCCCCCGTAATTTATCAAATTAAGAAAATCTCCTATTGACATATTCAATGTTTGCACCACTAAACCTTTCACTACCCCCACTCATTTATTATTGAGTAAGTCATTGGTAAATAAGACGATTGATTATAAAAGTCTCGGATTTAAATGAAGAGTTCGACCGGTAAATAAATGGTAAAAGTGGGTCCAAATTCTTACATAATGGGCCGATAAACAAAATTCAAACGTCTAATTATACGGAAAACCTACGATGATAATCAAATTGTAAGATCTAGAGTGTCAAGAAGAATTGTCTGTATGTCAGAAAAGTGCATAAAGTGATTCAACCTTATATTCCGAACTATTCGAATAAAACGTGTGTATACGCTCTATGGTGAAATCTTTACATTTCCCAACAACAATGTAAATACAAGTACATCATAAACCATAAGTGGAGTGAGAATTTGCACCAGGGCCGACTTTGAACTACAATCTGCAATGTATATAGCAAATGCCCTGGTTATCCGGTTGATATGCGCACAACCCTTCACTAATCCAGATACAGTGAGACTGCCCAATATACATAGCTGTGTATAAATGTACAAGTTCAGAAAACAGCACTTTTTGGGTGCCCCAAATTCAAGTTTAGTCGATATATATTCCAACAAGGAAACAATTCCGATTCTTTGGAATAAGTTAGATGTATGGAAGTAAACAAAAAAAATGTGTAAAATCTAACAAGTTTATTTCAATGCATAGACATTAGGATCACAGTTTCGAATAGATCACAGATCTATGTGTAAAATTAGAATATGATGTAACAAGTGAACAATATTTGTAACAATTTGATAAGTGCGTACATGGTCATGATAATGAACGTGGCATAATTATCACAGACATTTATATGGCCGTAGATGTATGTGAATAGGTTTTAAAATGGACGGATGATAATCATTCAAAAATAACAATCTTTTAATTGATATGCAACGCAAGATATATTTGAAATTGAATTAAAGAGATCGATCTCCCTTTACTTACAGTTAGAAAATATTTTGATACATACATTATTTCACCTAACACTGAATAAAGTATATTGTATATTGCTAAATCCCAAAGCGAAGTGTATTTTCTTTTCAAAACAAAGACAAGAAAACTTGAAAGTTTACGTAGCCAAAATGTGACCCATGCTAAAATACAGTATTCATATCCTGTGTGATTCTTGACAAAGGTCCAAAGACTTCTCCGTGCAAATATTGTGAAAAGCAATTTTCTTTTTAAAACGGATAAATCTCTTAAACATAAAATGTAATAGATAAAAGCGCAGTGGGTGACATATTGAGCTTTCAATTTTGTGCGCTCGGGGACTTAAACCGAGATGAAAATTCAAATGGTGTCACGCGAATATGTCAGTAAAAGTCCCGCTTACAAGGGACAGTTTTGCGGGGTGGGAAAAATAATCACGGAAATCACCGCGGAGGTCCAGTGTATCGCACCCTTTTTAATAAATCAAGTTTGTTGGATCTCTTTAAAACTAAAGACAAAAGTTGAGACTTAAAATTTTGAAACAGAAGTGCGATGTTTACTTGTATCCACACATACCTTTCTCACTTTATTAAGATTAGCATCTAGTTTAAATTTTGCTAGAAAATCATTAGCAATGGTAGATAAATGATTTACATATTGAAATTAGTCATAATATGGTTAGTTAAATAATCATCCATACGACAGCAAGAACAGATAATGTCTGTCCTCCTAAATCCATCGCATAATCATTGGCACAAATGAATAATCAGAAATGAAATATATATCGTAATCTTACAATTGCACGAAATGAAAGCAGTAATTACAAGTCGAATGGTTAAGGAAAAGAAATAAATAGCAATATGAATGACTACTTAAACCTCTGACTGATATATATACTACAAACAATCGGAAATGATATATCAAAAATATAATGCTGCTGGTCAATTTCTGCCTCGTACCATGTAAGCACGAGTACAATAGATGAAATAATCTATTCATGCTTCTTCGTAGCTGCACAAAATAGATTCAAAGTACCGCGTATTGAAAGGCTTGCAAACAGTGTTAAATGGTCTCCATGACGACCCATCGTAAAGATCATAATTCAGAATAGGAAATGATTAATTTCATAGAATGACCTTAAATGAGAATATTCAAAAATACGTTCTGTAAGAATACTCCAAAAACAGGTGATTTCGTGGATATGGACCAACTTTGTACCGTTTTTAAAAAACTTTTAAATATTTTCTTCCATTTTGCTGCTGCATAATTCAATTCAATTAAATAAAGATAATTCCAATATCAAACATTGGTAACCTACAGTGCTATATTTCTACTGACTTCATGCATGAACCACTATCGCCAGTTTCTGACATAACTGAGTTATTTCTGTGGTACATGTACAGTGTAATGAAAGCAATAAAAATAATTGTCAAACTGAGATATTGTCGATCGACAATCAATAAAACCATTACATGGAATATTCGCCGACAGATAGCAAAGTTCAAAGAAAAAAAAAATACGGGGATTCTTCTCAGAGAATTGTAAATGCAATGATTCAGCGAATCTATAATTGGAGAATTGAACGTAATTGTTACTGTTACAACTCGGTTTCAGTGACTGGGTCCATCAGCTGCATGACGAGGTCAAATGACGTGGGTGGATTCTCACTCAACCAACACTTCTTGGCAATGTCTACAATCTGAAAAGATAAATACAGTGGTAGTTTACATATTATTACACTTACATGTATATTAGTGCACTTAAACGTTACTTAGTCCCTTTTGGTCTGCATGCTGTTCTTTTGTACCAGTAGCATTTTTTGTGCTGTGTTTTGAGTTTTATTATGTGTAAAGGGGTGTGTGTGTGTGGGGGGGGGATCTCGTGCCGGTGTTAAGTCGAAGAGATACATTAGGGCTGCGTTTGATTTGATCAACACTAGAGTCAAGAGTTATAGAGAAGCGCATGCGTACTCTGGGTAAATGACTGATTTTAATCGAATGACACGAGTTGTAATCGTGTTGTGTCCAATGTAAACAAAAGACCCCCTAACTTAGCTAAAGCCCCTGAAGTCACAAAATTCAATTTTCTTCATTGAATATTTTAGGAATTAAATTATCCCTTATATTGTGTTGTTAAAATGTATTTAATCAACACTATTTGTCTATTCTAATGTTTCAAATTCGATTGCTTGTCCTTGTCCGCCATCTTAACACTCGATTACTCCCGGTAAAGTGGGGAGTATACTCGTGTTACTCGTGTTCAACACTCGGGTCGCGACACTCGTCGTTCGATTTAACAAGAGTCAAACACGTGTGACACGAGTCGTCTAATCGAACGCAGCCTAGGTGCGTCCAGAATGGTATCATTGGCCAAATAAGCACCTACCATTGGCTACCAGTGTTTACCAAAGATTACCGATGGCTGCAATCTGGTACCTTTGGTTATCAACGTTGACCAATGGCAAGAAATGTCATAGGTGAATCTGTGAACGAAAATTGGTCAAAAGTACACCACTGGTGACCAATGGTTGCCAAAGGTGGCTGTTGGTGACCAAAATATTTATACCTTACAATATATACCAGTGATTTTTTTCACTATTTTTCAAAGGTGCATGTGCCTTTCAAGGGAAATATCAGCGACATAATCAAGAAAATTAGGAATATTTTGAACAGTTTATTATCAAAATACATCTGTATGTCTGTCCGTTATAAGGTCATCATTTTTCTTGTTTTCTGGCCTTTAATGAGGTCAACCAGTTGATCTTTGTAAAATTATCTCATATTGGACCAAATTGTACTCTCAGTTTTGGGGAATTTAAGGTAACCTTTTTTGGAAAAATGGTAGGAATTTTGCATTGGGAAAGGGCCGAAATTCGACCCCAATTTGCAAGTAAAAAAGACACTCTATACCTAAGTTTCTGCTTTCATACATGCAAATTATCCTGTCTGTGCCTTATCTTGTCCCGTTTCAATATTTCAAGATAAATATCTCTCATTTGAATTGTGTTAAAACTTTTTTGGACGCAATTTCTTTGAAAGATATATTTTTTTAAGAAAAGAAAAATATTATTCTGATTTTCTAATATACATATAAGAGACTAAGATTGGCTTATTAAGTACACGATTGGTGACTAATGGTTGCCAACGGTGGTTGTTGGTTGTCATCAGTTTTGATGTCATAAATTTTTAACTTGCCAATCCTGTCATAGGTGTTGCCAAGTTTGGCCAACTTTGGTGACCTAATCAAAATTTAGTAGGCTGCCATTGGAGAAAAATGTTTACCAACGTCACTCATTGGCTAAAGTTAGCAACCAACTTTAACCATTGATAACATATGTGACCAATTTGTTACCAAAGGTGGAATTCTGAACGCACCTATTATTATAAATTCTATTCTGGATTTCTATTGCATGCGATAGCCGATATTGGACATACTCAATATTTCTTCAGAAACTATTAAAGATTCAACTTTGTTTTCAGTGCAATACATTCAATGAACACCTACCTGACCACCCACATTTCCTAGTTGTCCCCCTTGGTAAAGCTTGTTTTTCATCATATCCAGACCTTCCGGAGTTGCTGGTAACAGGTCATTAAAGGACACAAGATGGACGGCAGAAGTCAATCGTCTACACCTATCCACATGTTTCTCATTCATTCCACTTAATAAAGAAACATGATCATCGGCGTAGTTATCCTGTTCTGGGGGCTCTTCTAGGGGGGATAACCCATGCATAGGAAAATCACTCATTGTTCGTAATAACTTATTTGAATTTTGATTGGCTAACAGTGGTGAGTCGAAATCAGGATCTAAGATCTGAGGTTGCGGGGCCGCCGTCCTGGGCTCAAGGTGCGATTTAGAATTTTGAGAATAAATACGATCAATATATAGTTCAGCATCCACAACAACGGCAGGTTGGTTTTGTGGTATGATAGTTGGAGGTACAGAATTAGCCGCACTACTGTTCTGAACACTTGCTGTCTCGGACTCTTCACTAGGCTGATTGATCATTGCAACGTCATTCTCGGACATGTTGTTAAAGGAATCATCTAATCCGTTGGCTTTAGCGTGTACGGGTGATAACAGATTCCTTCCCGGTGATCTCTGACCAGGTGACGGACTGGTTTCCTCAGGGATTTCTCGGATGATGTCATCCAAAGCTATTCTGTCTATCTTTGGCTTCTTCTGTCGTTCTCGTCTACCATGATCTTTCCTTGACTTACGATTCCCAGTGCTGTACGGTCTACCAGAAATTAGTTTTTCGTCCTTTTTCATTTTGAAGAATCCATCAGACTCAAGTTTGTCAAATAGCTGTTCGTCTTCTGGATTGATCTCGATTGCATTCTCTTCCATCGTTTCAGGTATTGTGTCACTTAGACATTTTTGTTCCATTTCAGATGCAGAAACCTCCGACACGCGCAAAGGAACGCCCTTTTTAACCAATTCACGGTATCGTCTGCTCGCGTCCGTTGGGTTACTTGCCATGACGTTTGGTCCTCGGAGCACCGCTGGGGTATTGGGCCTTTCAACCACGGAGGGAGTTTTTGACCGTCCAGTTTGATTGCCAATAAATTTGGAATGTGAATGAGATAAATTTTGAATTTCTTCGTCACCATCTATATCTTTAGTATGGTCCGGCGTTGCAGACGACACTTCTATTATTCTTGACATGCTCGAGGTAGGTCTTTGTTCCATAGTTTCCTCATGAGTTGGTATTATGTCCTTATCGGGCAAGTACTCAATCAGCAGATCTGGAGAGTCACTCTTGTTCACTGTAGGTTTATTCGAAATTCCAGAATTAATCCCTGTCACACAAAAGGCCTTTTCTGATAAATGTACGTCTGACCGTATTGAAACTTTTGACAACGGACCTGAGTTTTGAAGTTTACTGAACTTTTTCTGTTTACGATTTCCATCATGAAATGCTGAATCGTCGGACATATAAACACTACTGTGATGTCCATGTACATCTGAAATGTCGCTCTCACTGTCAAAGCCACTGTCCACTATGCTTCTCTTGTGTTGAATCAGCTTACGAAGATTGGCTTCTTTCTGAGCACATTCTGCATCCGTCATTATTTCGTCCGTATCAGCATCAGCCTGTGAGGACAGTGACGTCAACTCACCACTCGTCAACGACACGTCTGCACGTCGTACTCTCACACTAGAGTCCATACTACTGCAGCTGTCATTGCTGCTGAAACTGGAGTATCGCTTTACTCCTGATTTAGAAAATTTTTCAGGAGAAAGTTTTCTTTCTGCGACATCTTTTCTCTGAGCCTGAACACGAAGTCTTGCGACACCATCTTGTTCAAATTCAATATCTTTCGGCGTACTGCTCTGTAGATTTTCCCGAAGGCTTTCTCTATCAAATTCTTTATTGTCATCATCACACGAATCCTTTGTTTGGACTTCTAACTTTCGGACATTTGCTAACTTCACATCCACAATTTCACTTTTACTGTTTGTCCTTTGTAACGGAAATACTGGTCTTGTTCCCTTCCCACTAAGAGCTCGTTTTAATTTGTTTCTCGCCTTTGATCTTATTTTCTCGCTTTCTTGCCGTTCGAGTTCAATTGCTCTCTGAGCTTCCTCTGATAACGGAGGTTGTGGTGCACGGAACAGTTTTGCAGACTTTGATCTTTTCTTGCTGGATTTTGACTTCGAATCCTTAATGTCAGTCTCATCGTCTCGTAACAATTTTGCTTTGATTTTCTGCCCGGGATGTACATCGTCATACTTGATTGATTCCTTTGGGAAGTACGGTTTCCCATGATCATCTTCCTCTTCCGTTCCTTCCATGATTTCCTGTAAGCCAGAAGTAGTGCGATGAACAAGCTGTGTTCCAGAAGTTGTTCTATGCACAGGTGCAGAGATTATTTGATTACCAGACGATGTTCTATGAAGGAAGTGCACCGGAACTAACTTTTTGACGTACTTTCCTTGAAGTTCGTCATAATAATCCACAAGTTCAAACGTCCTTGTACCCGGACCATCATTTTGCCAGTATTGGCGACTATGACGCACGCGGTCCCTCGCGGACAACATTTCGGTAATACTCGGATTTCTCCTATCATCTAGTGAATTTGCCATTCCGGGTAGTTGATCAATAATGTCGTCTAAATCGTCGCGATCCACATCTATTGTTTCCAGCGGCAATGGTAAGTTCGACCACAAGGATGATCGTGAGTCGGCCGACACAGTATTTTTCAAACCGTTATGTCTATATTCCATATCACTTCGAATACTCCACTGATCGCTTTTCTGAGATATTGTCCTGTGGAGTGAATTTTCAGAAACGATAGAATTCTTTGAATCTTGTCGCATCTTATGGCTCAAACGAAATCGATCAATAGGTTTTTCTATTTCCTCATCTGAAATTTCATTAGCAGATAAATCATCGTCTCTCTTATGTTTCGGTTTGAAAGCAGAGACTGTTGTCTCTGACCCGGTCAAGTTTTTCAATAAAGAAACCGGCTTACTCAGTAATTTTTTACTGTCACTTTTCTTTACCCCTTTTGACTTTTTCGGAGTTGTGGGACGACCCTCAAAAGCTTGCGAATCTTTTTCTTTCGATTTTGAGCTTTTGCTTTTTCCTTCCTTCTTTTTATTGCCTTCAAAAGGCGATGTCCTTTTGCCGTTCTCTAATGGAGTCATGGGTCGCGAGTTTGGTTCTGGGGTAAAATTCCGCCCCGACTGAGAACCTTTTGATAATGATGACATGACTCTAGATGACGGTAACGGATGATCAAAGTCGGGAGTATTACTCCTACTGGCATATAACGACTGTCCCGCCGGGGAGTCCGTATGCCATCGACTGGCGTCGGGAGACAACGTTCGCGACCGTATGCTGCGTTTTGACTGTGCAGAAAGCGGTCGGCTCCCGGGAGAATGGCTCCTGCTTCTCCTTCGTTTCTCCTCTTCAATCAGTTCGTAGGGAGAATATATCACATCGCGTCTTCTCAGTTCCTCTTGCTCGAAGTCTGAGTCGTCAGAGTATGCACCGTTTATTTCTCCGCGTGGATAGCGTTGTTGTTCTTTTTGATTTTGATGTTTTGGCGAGATGTTCATGAGGTATTCGTTTTCATTGTCAGAGTCCCATTCATATTGCATGCTCAGGAATCGACGCTCACACATTTTGGACACTATTTCGAACGCTATTAACGCGAACGATCGGATATCAGGGAGGAAGAACTGGCGTTTCGTGACAACTGAAGGGGAATCTGTGGTTTGTTGGAGTGATCCATAGATCTGTGTGTCCTCAAAGTCACCAATGGCGGCTCGCATCACCATGTTCTGGAAAGAAAAGAGTATACCAGTTCAAAGCATGTGCGATATCTTTCATTTTGTTTGATGTTTCAAAAGAAAAAGTCTCTTCGAATAATTTCTTGAGTTAAGGTTATAGGTGTGCCATAAAAAGATTTTGACAAAATAAGTATTCTTTAGAGGAAAGAAATAATTCAGGAGAGAAACAGAAAGCTTTATAAATAAATCATATATAATAAATAAGTCTGAATAATAAATAGATAGATCCGTTATCATATATGCCTCCTACACAAATAAAGGTACGAGATAGTTAGTGAAGTGAAAGGTAAGGGATTGGTTACACTTAGAAATTATATAGGAAAAAAGAAAAGACAAAATCAGACTACTCGGGGTTTATAAATCGTTAGTTCTGTATAATGCTTAAAAGACAATGGACAGCTCCGGCTTATAAATCTGTAAGTTACAAGTACTCATGTACATTCAGGTATAAGAAGAAGGCGGGAACGATACACTGTTTTAGTACAAGCATATAAAAATATTCAATATAAAATACGTATAGTACTGATTGCCTACCCTAAGCACTTCTGAATTACTAACTGTGCCATGAATCTGCCATAAAATGAAGCAAAATTGTAAATATTGAAAATACAGCTTAATATATATATCCATGCAGTAAAATTATTTACCGGGGTCTTTTTATTTTTTTTTTTTTTTTTGACATCAGGGAAAAGCTATGCAAAAATGAATAAATTAACGGACAACTCTATTTATTTGATACCTCAACAATTCTTGGAGTCACTTGACCATTCAAGTACATCGGTACTTGTGGAAACTGGATCAATGGAAATAAACAGAGAGAAAAAGACAAGTGTTTGCAGTGTGAAATCAGACAGAAAATATTTTTAAAAGTGTTCTTGAACGCAGATACATGTTACATATTTTTGACAAACATAAACGAGCTTTCGTTCGTTCGTCCGTTCTATTTTTCCTATATACATTCGAATAGACATAAAGTCAGATAGATAGACAAGAAACCTATACATTAATCTTCTACTACAATGTTCTTATTCTTAAAATTCTTGATTTCGGAAAATTTAATCAGAATTAAAACTGATAAAGGAAAGTGCAGTTATTGATGTACAATTATACGGTTTGTATGTATATTTGTGAGGTGATTGAGGTTGTAGACTTACAGGGAGGGAACCTTTGAGGTATATGGAGGAGGTATTGAGGTTGTTATGGAGGATATTTTGGCTGTGAAGGTAGAACAGACCCTCTGCCACGTCATGTACGATCATTCTCTGACAGGTCTCTGGTAAGGACACTTCGTTTCTCCTCAGTAACTCTGATAGTGTACCACTGTTTGTAAGCTCCAGGCAAATTATCCTGAAAATGTAAAAACAGATTCACATTTAGCGTCTGAAATAATTGAGTTTTAATGAAAATTAAAATATCAAAAACAAAACAGAGCTGACAGAACATTTGAACCCTTAAATTGAATTCTATTTGAAAGTTGAAAAGGAAAATATGAAATAGATTTTTTTGCATGAAGGTAAGCTCAATAAGATGTGAAGTTTTGTTCACCTTTTTTTTTTGGGGGGGGGGGGGGGGGGGAGGAGGGGGGTCATTTATTGTTTGGGGTTTTTTTTCTTAAATATTTTGTTTGTTTTGTTTGTGTTTTTACTTTTTTTGTTTTGTTTTCATTATAAATAATTTCGATATAATTTTCGTACTATACAAAACATTTCCCCATAAATAGGCCTATACCTAGAGTCACTGGTGATAATCTCCCCTGTTATGAGGGTCATGGTTTCGTAGTAAGGGTTTGAGCTGCTTGTCCACAGACACTGTAGGAGACTAGGATGCTGGGACTTCCTGAGCATGCCCAGTACCACTATTTCCTGTGCCCACTCCTTCAGGTGGGAGGGGCCATAGACCTTCATCAGGCCACGTTTGGTGTTTCCAGATTTTGAGGCGTGGTTCCATGTCGCTCGAAGTCGCAATTTACCAGGTGCCTGAAAAAAATATCATAATATTCTAAATCATTTTGAGAGACGCACAGGCATTGGTAGAAGTATAAACAAATTTATCTCTTTGTTTGAAGATGCGATGTCATCTTGATAAATATCAGGAGATTGGAAAGGTCAATGGAACTACATAAGGATGAGTTCATGAGGATTTGAACTTTTTAAGTATTCTTTTATTTCTCCTTTTGAATGGGAAATACTCATCAAGGACTTATAAACTGTTTATAAGTCCTTGTACTCATCAAAGAGGTTGTAACATTTCATCTTTGACAAATGGAGAGAATAATATAAGAACCTAAGCTATTCCAGATGGCGCCACAGGATTTACAACTTCTTTTCAAGCTTCGTATTGTTTCCCTTTAATACTCAAGGAATATTTCCCACTAAAACCAATATAGGAGTAGCAAATGATGTACAAATATAAAATATTTAAGTGTAAACTTCACACACGATTTGGACGGTTCAGGTGATCTATTTACATTCTTTTTCTTTAGAAGATGGCAACTCCTAGGAATAATAAATATGGCGTGAATAATATGTACCAACGTATCTACAGACTTGGATATACAGAATTAAAGGGAGGATTCGTGACAACACATAAGTAAATTGTTTACCCTCGTCTTTCCTGAAGGACGAACCTTTCAATATGGGATATAATCAAGTTTAAATTCAAAATATCACAAGAAAATTAGGACACCCTTATCGATAGAAGTTTCTTCATTGGACTGGTTTCAAAAATCTATAGCCAAATATTGAATTCGTAAAGAGGTTTCTTTGTAGATAGGTGTAATGGGCATTACAAGGTCTTCCTTTTTATATGCAATATTTAAAGATGGCTTTACAGGTGAATCGTAGCCCTTTGAACTTCAAATATCAAACATTAATTAACACCATATTTGGAATTTTTAGTGATAGAAATATGTACACCAAATAGAAAAGAATATAACTATCAACAAAATTGAATGAGTCAAATATTTTCGTGGTACGATATTAACCATTTTTAATTTCAAACATTTCTTCGATATCCAATAGGTATAGTCATCGTTTTGAAATTAAACCTTTTTAAAATATCTTTCTATCCTTCGATATTTTTTATTCAAATAATAACTGGATTTGGAACTGTTGGTAGATGAGGATATTTCTCCATGGCTTCTTCATGTGTGAGCAATATTTCTGGTATATTGGAAGGGATTTGTACTTGGTGATTTATTCCCAAAGATGACATCGATTTCCAGACTTAGAAAAAGCATTGCTCGTATAATTATTATTTTCTTTAGCCCCCCCCCCCCCCCCCCCCCCCCAACACACTTTTTGTCTTTCTCCTAATTTTTTTTTATTTATCTTTTACGGTCCGTCTTATTAATCAATTGTTTTTTCTTATATAATTTTAGAATTAACTGATTTTCTTTATAATCATGGGAATTGTTCTTATTCATGTTTTTTTTTTCGCAAAAATAAATCGTTAAGAAAGTTGTTTCTTTTTGACATGTTTGAGGAAGTACCGCAGTATCAGAATGGCGAATCTAGAATTTATAAATTATAGATAATTTACTAGGTATGATTATTTTCTTTATTGTAAGATTAAGCCTAAGAAAATCGTTCAGTTGACGCACAATATTGTTTCAGAGGCCAAACCTCGGTCATTAATACATGTATCATTCATTAAACACTTAAACACTGACTTCATTATTCTTTAATTTTGTCCATAGAGACATCACCGTAAAATAATTTCATACATTGAATTTATTCTTCCATAAATCGACCTATTACTGATATTCAATAATTTACTTTACACTTTCATTCAGACATAGTTGTAAAACTGTACCATTCACCACGGTGACATGATTTTCTTTTCAACATGGTTTAAGTCAATAACTATGCTTACTGTTGCATTTCTAAATAAGAATTCCTAACCCCATAAAGTATTGATTAGAAACAATACGATCCTGGCAGGGTAACGAAATGTTAAAGTAAAATTTCCTTGCTACCTCTATTTCAAGCTCTATGTATTTACCTGTAATTCACCAATTTCAAATCAGATTTTCTATAAGTTTAGCTTATATTTTCAAATTTCAAAATAATCAATATAAATAAGTAAAGAAAGCATTAAACTGGAGCAGACAACAAGCTACATGTATAGATCAGTCAACGCTGCATCAATGATATCAACTTTCGTTCAGCATATAACTCCCACTGACAAGAAGAGTGGAGACCTTGTGATCCGGTTAGCTTCCAATTCAAATACACTGACTATCATAAAGAAAAAACCTTGTTCCAAAACGAACGATAAGCATAGAATAACAGTTTTCTAAAAGGCATTGCCTTTGGAATTAATCAAAATCTTTAATAAATTTCTATTGTTATTCACTAGACTATAAATGTTGATTTCTTTGGCTTTGTCTGACGCGAATGTTTCGCATGAAATACAATAGCTTGTATTTCAAAAGTTTACCCCCTCCTAAGACTTTTACGTCAACTAAGTTAACCACATATTTGTCCATGGGACGTGGAATTTTCCAAATTTCAGAACAGCTAATGATACACACAGACTTATAGCTGGCTTCTCTCCACGTCAGTCTGTATAAGATGATTGTACCTTTATATACACGTTACATAATCCGACTTTCAAATATTGGAGGTATTAATCATACACTTAATGTCATAAACCTGTCTATATCGCCGTGATTATATTTATGACAATGTCTGTGGTACCCAGAGACATGCTGGTGTACCGGGGTAGCCAGATCATCTTGAAGTATATGTCAAACATCAAGGACGATACAACACATTGCTTTTTTATTTTACAGCCCCTGATGTCTCCGATTTAATATTCAGAAAATAATGATCATATCAAGTTTCTATCTGAATAATCAAAACGAAATAAAATTCTGGCCATTATATTTCATTGTATTTGAAATGATATTTCTCATTAAGATACAGTGTGATTTTGCATAGCTTGAATGGGCACGTACATGTACCACTTCAAAATTGTGTTCCAATATTTCTTCAAGTATTAGTAAATAGTATTATCATTGTGAGAATAAAGGAAATGTCCCACGAAAAAATGTTCGGACTTACTAAACTTCTAAGACATTGTATTTTTCATTATTCGGACGGATAATGATGTGTTTAAAACAGATAATGTATCATTACAGAAAGAAATGACTCTAATTCACAAAATTTGATTAGGAGACTTTATGCACCCATATACCATGCGATCAAACAAAAATCAACATTGAATCACCCTATCTATTTAACCAGATTATCGCGGTAGATTAAATGCTTTGAGATCAACAATAAAATATTCCATCGGTAGATTTTTATGGCGATCAAATCTTTTAGATTGATTCTTTATTCAAACTTCAAATCGATTGAAATCAATGTGGAATTGTATGTTTGTAAAACGTCATACAGTCGATTGAAATAGATTATACATGTAAATTTCACCATTGTGGTAAATATGGATCTGTTAACCTTTTATACCACCAATGTCTAGGTGAATCTATTTGAGGGGATTAATCATTTATTCGAATACTAAAATTTCATTACTGGGGTCTTTGAATTTGAAGGAATAGTTTAAAATTTAAAGTATACATGAGAGTTGAAATATTTGCACGAATATAGCGTATGAACTACAAAGTTTAATTTGTTGGCAAGAAGTTGGTAAAAGGTATTGACATTTCTTCAAAGCTCATTGATCCGTCGAAATTCGATTTACATTTAGAATTCCCTCAACATCAATCCATTTATCTAAGGAAATGAATTTGTATTCCAGAAGCTTTATATATAGAGTTATCTATACAAGCAAATATTTTGAGCATATATTGAATAGGCGAATAGGAGAAATTGAGAAATCACCTTGTTGAATTTTTAATGCAGCTTTGGTCTTGATAACAAATGTATTGCTATCCCCTTTCGACACGAAGATTTTATTAGAAATTCAAATTCAGATATAAGATAATGAGAAAACCGTACAAGGTCTTATTTCCACAAGTTTTTCAAGAATTTGAATATATTTTGTATATAAACAATCAAATATGAAGGCTATCTAATCCTATACAACCCAAGAAAATATCGCCCATTCTGCTTTTTATTCAGGTTTTTATTTCAGTTTCATCAAGTGCAAATGTCTCAATATCCAGAGTTCATAACAGGTGAACTTTGTAGAAACAATGAAACTTTTGATTTCTACCGACCTTAAAATTTAGAGTTACAAATTATAAACAAAGTTATCGACATCATTTAATACAGTACTGATACTGTTTAAGATATAGGTAACCTAACATTTTAGATTCAAATCTGCTTCATGAAATAAATAATAATACATGTACCTCTAATTTAACGAGTTCGAGCTTTTTGAGTTTTCTGTGAGGCTCTTCTACCTCCCTCGTAGAAAAACAGCAACATGAGCTCCACATGACGTCACCGATGCAAGAGAGTACCGCGTGAATGACGGCAACAACGCTCAAAGTGACGTAAACAATCCCCGTGGAGTCGGAGAAATCCACTGAACCCACATAGACAGAAGCGTTGACTACCGCTAGTTCAATAATCCACAAAACTGATTCACTTATTAGAATCTTTTGTAAAGATTTTCCCTGACTGACTAGCTGAGTTTGCCATACGTTTGGCGAGGAGGAATGAATCCTATTGTTGACTTTCTTCCGTAGTTTTAAAGCACTAATCACACTGGAAGTAAATCCTAGAATAATGGTAATCCATATCACACTAAAAGATAAAATCCCGACCGTCCCAACGCCTTCTCTGGAACTAATGATCTTTAAACACGTAACAGTATAGTTATCATTCGTATCGCTGTAATAATTTACCAATATGAATGGAAGAGCTGACAATAATATGGAAATAATTTTCGGTGGAATAAGTATGACCAGGAATACATTTCGATGAAATTTGGAAAGCTGAGTGGACTTTCCTGGATTGTATATCCCCAGCAAAATAATTCCTGCACTCAAGTATCCGCACGCGCAGTCAAATAACGCAAACTGAATGAAGAAACCAGAAGTGTCGCACACGGGCACGCTGCCAGTAAATTTAAATACTACAAAAAGCAATAACCCAAGGGCCAGAGCCGCATGGGCCAAATCAAGTGTTATATAGGAGACTTTCCATAGCTTTGGTAGAGAGAATTGCTTTATCAGTTTATATAAAATGGACACAGTGTTCAGAGTAAGCCCTAGAACAGAGAGAGTCAATACTGTATAGACCACAGGTTCAACGTCAGTCCTTATACCCATATTTGGCCCTCCCTCTAGTATTTAAAGGGCCCACAAGCACCCTATTCATGTCAAAACATCATGAACCGCTATCAAAACTCCATAACGACTTCTATTGACTCCGCTATCAACTGCTAATCCAATTTCGAAAATTCTCTTTGTAATGAAATCCAAACTTTCGGCAATGTTGACTCCGTAGGATCCAATGGGTTATGTAATGTTTCCATTGCGTGTATTCCAGTGAGTGACTTACTTTTCTTTATGTGATTTCACCTGTAAACATAAAACATCAATACAATAAACATTCAATTAGCAAGAGCATGCTATTTTTACAGTAAATTTCATTCTATCTCGCTTTTCATTGATTGTTTCTTTTAAAAAATTGTACAATCCTGCAACGCAAAGTTAATTAATTCTGCTTCCATGTACACCCATGAGGCCGTAAAAATAATTCAGAATTCAACGGCAGAACGGTAAATTGTTTTAACTATTCAGTGATTTCAACAGAGATACATGTCGCATTTCTGAGATTAGGCTTAATGAGCAAACGCTGATTCAATTTCGCAAAAGCATCAGTACAACGAGGACTGTCACACGTGATGATGGCAATATAGACACGTTACATGTTCAGATCATAAGGCGGTTGTGGTGATCACAGAGGAACACACACACACGTATAAAATGAGAATATGGGGATGAACAGTGCGTAAAACCACCACTTCTTATTACAGACAATGACACAAAGGAACACTCAAAATCACACGATGGCCGTTGTATTAAGACAGCTATGGTCAGAATTAATGAAATATTGCCGTCTAGATCGTGCAAAAATTACAATGCTTGAACATTGATTACCTCTTTTACAGTATTAAACGCACGTATCGGTTATAACGATAGTTAGAAAGCAATCGAAATAAAGGTTCACCAGCTTTGTTCCTAAATTTTTGAAGTGATTGTAAATTTTACCATCTGTTTGCAAGCTTTGACTTTGTTAAATTTTCGTGTAGATAATAAAAGGCCCAAAAGACTGTAAGAGAACTAAAAGTTTAGTCTTTTGCTCAAGCTTCTTTATATATGTAAATCAATGTATGGAATTCTACCGATCAAATTAACCATATAAAAATTATTCGAAAGTCCAAGTGTTCTGGTGAATTCATAGAAATTGCAAATCGTTCTTGGACGTCTTACCTGACCTGACGTTTATTAAAACGTGTTGCCGTCCGATGATTTATAATCTAACCCAGTAAAACAAAATATTCAACTGAATTAACTTGTTTATACAACCTCGTAATTCTGTTTCAATATAGGAATTAATAACTCATATTACAGGTATTCAGTTTTAATAATTCTGATGTGTTTCGTTGCAATATCTGTTATCCAATACCAATTCCTGCCAATGAAATGAAAACATGAAACCGAAGTAGGTGAATCAATTATAAATGATGTAGAGACAACTAAATGAAATACTGCACTCATAAATTTGTAAAATAATTTCCTATTGGGTTTGTATCGCAATGGTAATGAAAGCAATAATTTCCCTTTCTCGGAAAGGCATAGGAGTAAATTAAGACAAAAGACAGAATCTATTCGTTTTCAAGAAGACAATATTGAAGTTTACTTGAAAAGAATTCATTACCATTTTTTCGTTACACTTTTAAGGTATATGATGTAGAAACAACTAAATGAAATACTGCACTCATAAATTTGGAAAATAATTTCCTATTAGGTTTGTATCGCAATGTTAATGAAAGCAATAATTTTCCTTTCTCGGAACGGTATAGGAGTAAATTAAGGCAAAAGACAGAATCTATTCGTTTTCAAGAAGACAATATTGAAGTTTACTTGAAAAGAATTTATTACCATTTTTTCGTTACACTATATGCAATTCCTTAAATGTGGTATTTTTGGTTAAGCCCCTATGTGAATCAAAGATATCGATACCGACAACATAGAACATACTGGTATTATAAATATGTAAAATAATGGAAACTCCAAAGGAAAACCACAGAAAGCAAAGAACATATCAGCATGAAAGTATTGAATACAAGCCACAAGGAGTAATCATCTACTGCTTTCCTAATTTACAAGGAACACCGGTAGATATAGTAAAAAAATAAAATGCATGCATGTTCAATACACTGCTTTTATCTGCAAGAAGGGAGGAGATCTCCAACAAGACCCATGCAAGAAACATATACTTCGTAACGACAATTTTAGTGATTCACTTATAGACATCTTTACAATACTTTTTTTGTGAATTTCTTGGAAACCAGAAATAGAGAGAGAACAATTTGACATTATTAGAATTTCAGAATAAATATAGATTTGCGTCTTATTATGCTCATAAACATATACAAATTATCTGTTTGCTATAGATATGAAATATATCGGTACATTAATGTTGTTTGGATGAAAGAGAAATTGCATTACCCAAAAGTGGGAAAAAGTTACAAGGTTATTTTGAAATTTGTTAAATCTCTTAAAACATCCGGTATTTCAAGACCATTAAACGTAAAATCGTTTGAACTTTGAATTTTATGTACGATCATGTAAAATTTAACGCCTGTATAATTATGGTTTAGATTCAACAGACCAAGGTATTCTGAACTTGGTCTTGTCGTAGTTATAACTGAATTTGTTTGTGCACTAGCTGAAGTGTTATTGGGTAGATATGTTTTTGGGAGAAGGAATTATGTATTATGTAAGATTCGGAGCAAAATGATGATGTACTAGTAACAAAATTAAGATCACGACAAGAAGACATGAGGGGAATCAATGAAATATCATATTTATAACGCCAGAAGAAAGTTAAATCTTTCAAATACTGATATCGATAAAACTCTACAGAAAATCAAGAGCGATTTGACCTCTTACATTAGAAATGAAATGTATTCGGAGTAACGCCACTATTCTATACGGAATTCTAATCCACTGAGTAAACACTGCTGTCGGGTTGGACGTTTGAATTTAACATGAAATCCATATCTACTCTTCAGATTTCAGCGCCACTGTGTTGTATTTTGGATCAACTATAAGAAGGCAAACAACCTACCTACCAAGTCTGGTCGATGCCAATATACCTTGGCCCTATTGGAAAATTAAACAGTGTAGCATTACGATATCTCACTTTGTTTTGAATTGTATTTACTCAAGACAAAAGCAAATTGTTTGAAAGTTTTTACCACTTTCATTGAAAAAGAATACAATGTTTATCTTTATCGAAATATTTTGATACTGTTCTTTTTGTTACGTGTATCGAATTAAAAAAAGTTAATTCAAGATAAAATTTGTTTGCCTTTTTAAAAAAACATTGGAGCATTGCTTTTGAATGGTTAAATCGATGTCCCTGTAAACACCTTTTTTACTTTTAAGTTACTTTATACGGACTGAATTTTTATGACTAGTTGCTTCGCTTTCCATTTTGGTGACCAAGTATGGCAAGGTGTTTTCTGCTTGAGGGGGGGGGGGAGGGGGAGAGGTTGAAAATTGTTTTGTCCCGTCTATCCAAAACTTGCCCATTGGCCAAACCGTTTGGTCCATGTCAGATTATTTTTTCATTTGTTTCATGTACCAAGACCTCTTATTCCATACCTAGGAGTTTGATTTAAAAAGAAAGGAAGGTATCTTTAACAGGACTTGGTTGCAGCACCCTCAGATAAACATCTAAAAACCCAAATGAGAAAACACGGAGTAGACAAGCATAGCAAGAGACAACAAAGGGACAATATAGCTTAAACACTTGGTATCAAAGACGACCTTAATGACAAATATGGATAATGACCATATACCCATGTATACAGCACAAAATCGATAATTCAGAAAATCAGAAACCGAAGGCATACAAAATCAGGATGAAACAGAAACCAAAGCAAACAAACAAAAACCTCCACCACATGAAAAGAAGCGGACTCCCGATATGAGAGTGAGACCAGGTGCCCAGGAAGAGTAAGCATCTCCTGCTTGCATGCAACACCCACCGCTTCAATTCGGTAGAACTGTCACATCCGTTAACTTCCATTTCGGAAGACAGAGTACAATCTTTGGTTGGATGGTTCATATGGTCTATGACAGAATATCATTCACCATTCTGACTTACTGAGAAGCTTATCTGAAAGACGCCTAGCTCTCAGAACAAAATCCATATACTTGGTACTTGCTATGGCATAGCGTATCAACTGGGATATGAACACGCCATAAGCAGGCGATGAAGGGATGTTGCTACTCAGAAAGGGAAAGTTTGTAATGCTGAAATTGAAGTCGTCACGTTTGTCATAGAGCGAGGTGTCACATCCGGCCACTTCCATTTCGGAAGACATAGAGTACAATCTTTGGTTGGATGGTTCAAATGGTCTATGACAGAGTATCATCCACAATTCTGGAGAGTGGGACATCATAGTGTATGACGAATTCCCCATATCGACCGTAGAACTTCCTCAGTGACGATGTTAGTCGGTCACAAACGTATCCCTGACTGAGAAGCTTATCTGAAAGACGCCTAGCTCTAAGAATAAAATTTGTATATTTGGTACTTGCTATGGCATAGCGTATCAACTGAGATATGAACACGCCATAAGCAGGCGATGAAGGGATGTTGCTACTCAGAAAAGGAAAGTTTGTAATGCTGAAATTGAAGTCGTCACGTTTGTCATAGAGTGAGGTGTCTCATCCGGCCACTTCCATTTCGGAAGACATAGAGTACAATCTTTGGTTGGATGGTTCAAATGGTCTATGACAGAGTATCATCCACAATTCTGGAGAGTGGGACATCATAGTGTATGACGAGTTCCCCATATCGACCGTAGAACTTCCTCAGTGACGATGTTAGTCGGTCACAAACGTATCCCTGACTGAGAAGCTTATCTGAAAGACGCCTAGCTCTCAGAATAAGATTTGTATATTTGGTACTTGTACTGGCATAGCATACCAACTGAGTTATGAACACGCCATAAGCAGGCGATGAAGGGATGTTGCATAAAACAATTATCACAAACGCCTACCAACAAAAACATAGTGTAATCAAAGATTACGAAGCTCACCTCGCGGCAGCAAAGTTCAATTTAAACATATCTCCAAGTACATGTATAATAAGAAAATCATTCAAGTGAAAAAAAGTAGGTCAAGGTCATTTTAATGAAAGTTTGATCAAAGATACATCCAATATGCAAGTTTGGTACATGTAGCACTTATACTTTGCTCAATATTGGCCTTTAAATGCAAAATCACTCAAGCAGAAAAAGTAGGTCAAGGTCATTTTATGAAAGTTTGATCAAAGATACATCCAATATGCAAGTTTGGTACATGTAGCACTTATACTTTGCTCAATATTGGCCTTTAAATGCAAAATCACTCAAGCGGGAAAAGTAGGTCATGGTCATTTTATGAAAATTTGATCAAAGATACATCTAATATGCAAGTTTGGTACATGTAGCACCTATACTTTGCTCAATATTGGCCTTTAAAGGCAAAATCACTCAAGTGGAAAAAGTAGGTCAAGGTCATTTTTTGAAAGTTTGATCAAAGATACATCCAATATGCAAGTTTGGTACATGTAGCACTTATACTTTGCTCAATATTGGCCTTTAAAGGCAAAATCACTCGAGTGGAAAAAGTAGGTCAAGGTCATTTTATGAAAGTTTGATCAAAGATACATCCAATATGCAAGTTTGGTACATGTAGCACTTATACTTTGCTCAATATTGGCCTTTAAAGGCAAAATCACTCGAGTGGAAAAAGTAGGTCAAGGTCATTTTATGAAAGTTTGATCAAAGATACATCCAATATGCAAGTTTGGTACATGTAGCACTTATACTTTGCTCAATATTGGCCTTATAAGGCAAAATCACTCAAGCGGAAAAAGTAGGTCAGATGCTGCATCCGATGCATGGGTTCACCTAAGCATCTCAAGATGAATCACTTGTGCAAGTTTGGTTACTGTAGCATCAGTATTTTGTCAGATACTGAACTACCCCAAAACCTTTAACCAGACATTGACAAAGTCATTCAACCGGAAAATGTAGGTCAGATGCTGCATCCGATGCATGGGTTCAACTCAGCATCCCAAGATGAATCACTTGTGCAAGTTTGGTCACTGTAGCATCAGTACTTTGTCAGATACTGAGTTGCCCAAAAACTTTAACCGGACGGGGACGGGGACGCGGACGCGGACGCGGACGCCGGGGTTATAGCATAAGCTCATCTCAACTTCGTCGAGGTGAGCTAAAAAATCATAAGATTGTTTCAAATCATAAACATTCTTTTCTTTTGAAGACTCCATTATATTCTGACTTTTTTTTCTCAAAGAACACCCCATGTCATTTCCGAACGTAATTGATGTTCCTAACAAAACTTTATATATTTTGGAGGTGTAACACAGTGATTGATTGTCGAACAAAAAACCCAAATATCATAATCCAAAAAGCCATAACTAATAGGTGTACAAAACCACGAAAAATACTAAACCATACAAAATAACTTAAAGATTCTACAAAGGAGCTTAAGTGAATCAAAAATGGAGATATGATCAGGTTACCGGAGAGAGTAAGGATCTCCTGTTTGCTAAAAACACCTGCAGAAAATGTCAAATAACAAAGTCGGTGTGTTCGGATGGCTCTAACCTATATGCTGACTAAAGGTTAAGCCATAATACCATTCGATTAACTTAAAAACACGATGCCATGTTGTGTAAACGTACTAGTTTTTTTTCTTTTTTAACGACTGTATATATACATTCTCCGGAAATACGATGACTCTGAACACAAAATGCAAGTCGAACTTAAAGATAAAGGATGAGTTCTTTACAGAGAGGTACCTCTTTGATAGAGTTACTCAATTAGGCCATAGTAATCAAACATTTTGTTTTACATCAGCGGGAGGGTACTTTTTAGGAAAACAGCTCAGAAAAACATACACAAAACATGTATTTTTCCACTCTAAAATATCCAGAAATTAATTTAAAATCAAATTAAATCAGCAGTAAATGATCTTGTATACTTTAAAATACCTTTTACAACATAAATATCAGGACATAATAGTGTTAAAATTATCCCTCTCATGTGTGAAATATTTTTTTCCTGTTTTGTTTTCAATCTTCCTCTCCTAATTTAGTCTTTGTGTATTTTCATATCTGGTGGGAGGGTACCTTTCAGAAAAAGTTCCGGATGTAAAACAAAATTTCAAATTACTATGGCCTTAGTGTACGAGCCATGTATTGTTCAAGAGGCGCCATCTATATTAACGAAACGTTTCTTCACTGAAAGTCATGAATTGTCAAAAAAGATTCGGAGGGTTTAACATATCTGTGAATTTGATGTAATGGTTGAATATAGCTATTGATAACTGCAACAACAGTTACTAGTATGAAGTTTAACTTAATTTTGAACTCTAATTTTCGCGTTCGGTCATAACCCGCCGTGCATGTTTTGGTCTGAGTGATGTAAATTGGGTACAGTTGCCATGTTTTTTTTTCTGATAATGTAGCAAAGGAGGTTGTAAAAGAAAGGAAGGACCACATTATCACCTCATACGTTGCACACGTTGTAATTGACAAGCAGCTCGAACTAAAATAATTGATCCAATGCGTGAACAGAAGAGAAGTGCACCAAAAAAAATATACATCGGGACAAGAATAATATATGCATATTTTTTTTTTGTTTCGAGTCCCTTGGCGCTTCAAGGGAAGAAACATCGGAGACTACATTTTGTAATTTGTTTTCTTGAATTAAGAAGTTTTTCTTTTAATGTATTATTGATATTTAAAAAAAAAAGAAAGAAATATGCGCATATCTATTGATTTTGAAAACGTTCGGAACGAAGCGATTAATATTTTCCAGGATTTCATGGTTGATAATCATTTTGATTAATAATGGATTCCTATTTTATTTTGGTGGAAAGAAACAGGGTATGATACCGGGTGTACACTTTGTACTGGGTCAAAAGAGGATGATATTGCTTAGTTCGCTGCTACGTACAATTCGCTAAAATAAATCTCAGCGAAAATTTAAAAATTGAAAACGCTGCATCTTGCGCGTAGGAACACGCGAAACCCCCCCCCCCCCCCAAAAAAAAAAAAACCACAAGCCACTCGAGTCATATTTGCAAAATAAACTTTTGAGAAGGTTGCTGTTGTGTTCTTTAAAATATCATTGCTACACTTCATTTTCAGCAGAGCCCTTGGCATTATCTTTGCTCCGAGTGTTTATTTGTTAGATCGATAGTAATGCGCCAATCCTTGCCTAGTCAATACATGTGCATGTACAATTAAGGTTATTCTCGCTAGATATGAAAATTTAAAAGAGAATGCATGATTGGATGTTTTTGAATAATAATGTTTGTAATTTCGTTACATGCCACTGACTGCAAATATTTGTAATGTCTTTGTGTTTTACAAAGGTTGCAATAATGAAAATGTATAATTGATCATGCCATGTGGATGTACATGTACTATCAGATACAAAATGTAGAACCCGCAAAACTTCCTTTTTTATTTCTATGAAGTTCTTAAGGAATATGATTTTCCGGCTCCAGGACCGGAGAGCTCAGTCAGTACTTAATGTTATCAACAGTAGTAATAACTTCGTTCTGAGGAGAGGGCGACTTGACATCACTGGTATGCTTGAAAGTGACTGACTTATTTTTGACACTACATAGAAAAAAAAAACTAAAAGACTTTGTCTACGATATTGAAAGAAATCATACACAAGAACCATCGAAAATACTTAATTATTTTATATTTTCTCCAGTTTTGACATTTTCTGCACGGCTGAAGTGATGGGTGTTGTTAACGAGCATAAGATGCTTACTCTCTCCGGGTACTTTATCTCTTATCCGTTTGGGATTCACTATTGCTCTTGTGCAGAATTTTTGTTGTTTTCTTTTGTTTTGTATTTTTTTCTGATTTTGAATGTCCATTGATTATGATTTTTGAATTTGATCTTATTGACTTTCACTCACTCATTTTTAACTTGCAACTAAAGATTAAGGAAAAACCCGTTGGCTTGTTTCTACGTGTAAAATCCTTGGGTGCATCGGGAATTAACATGTATATCACAGGAGCTCGATGTCAACGTTCCACAAGAATATCCGCCCCTACTTTCCCTATACATAACTTTGACTATAGAGAGATGGGAAAGGGGTGGGTGTCATTGAGGGTTGTTGGCATCGAGCTCCTGTGATGTATATCTCCGCGAAATGAACTTTTTATGCAAAAAAATTTCAATGTCATTTTCTCAGACCTTGAATCTAAAAGTAACTTGGCTCCATGTCAATCAGTTTCACATTATACAAAATATATTAGCCAAATTCATTAACTTTTCCTTTCTTGCTCAATTAAATAAAGTAGATAAAAATCAATTTTGTTTGAAAAGTAGGTAATATTTTGTCTGTAGACATAATTCACTTCATATTTTGTATTCAGTACAAATTGAAAATGAATAGAAATATCCTTTGTTGATTCACTACATCCCACAACAAATTATAATTTATTTTCTGTATCATCGTGCAATATCAATATTAAAGAAAATCAATTGAATAAAACCAAGTTTATAGAACTAATAAATGTTTTATGTTTATGATGAAATTCGATACAAACTTACCTATGTGTTTCTTACAATCCAAGGTAAAATATGCCTGTATTTGTAGATGGTATTTTGTTGAATTGAATGTCGGCTATTATCAGACGTTCGGATAAAATGTAAATCATGGAGTAAGACCTTATCTCCTAAATTGTATATAGATATCAAACTGATATTGGTAAATGCCACACGAGGGGGATTCAAAACGGATCTGATTAACACGGTATACTACTAACATATGGTCATAATCATTTTATAATTATATAAAAAAGAAACATTACTTACCAATTCTTTTTTCAAAATATTTCCATTATTTGCCAAGTGTTTTAACGCACAAACTTTTTCTTTCAAATGGCATTTGTTCTGTGTCGTCAACCTTTTTCAGCTGTGGGGTAATTTTACTGTAGGAATTATCATTTTAATGATATATGTTTGTCGTGAACAAAAACTCGAAGACAGTGTATAAATAGAATGACAATGGTACGAGGAATAGAAAATTACGTTGAAATAAAAGCCAGGAACTGTTTTTTTATATCGGGGTACCAGACCGTACTCTTTCTGATCCAATATTTATTACACACGAGTGCTCTTTCAATTATGTTTGGTTGATTGCTATTTAGAATGTCCCATTCAGACTTCGCTCGATATTGTCGTTTCAAATGAAATAGATAGTTCGATCATTCGTTTCTTAGGTACAAGTCGTAAAGTTCAAAACTTGAACGATGAATGGCAAACATTTGGCGATTTAAAACTCTATTGATGTAAAATATTTTGGACATCATATAAGAATGGGATAAATACCATAAACTATCACTTACATCAGAAAATATTGATTTATCAGAATTAGGGGAAAAGGGTTTTCAAATAGTAGGTGATAGATTTGAAGTATTAGAAAAGAGGCACCGATCCTCCCACAGTGGAGTCATCGATATTTGAAGTGAGTTTACAAGTGGTTCCACACCATTTATCAATACCACCAGATTAAAAGCAACACGGAATGCCAATTATTTAAATCTCCACAGATAAATAATCAAATCTTGATTAATGCTTTTTTCACCTATTGGATTTGGGCTCGATTGGAAATTGGGGAGTTATATTTTTCAATATATTAGGAAAATTGGCATTTAACACAGGAAAGTCAAATCAATTCCTATTTGTAGTCTGGAATCAATTCCATATAAGTATTCCGTTTAACCTTATTATAAACAAGAGCCCCAGGGGGCACAACGCTCACCTGATACCCATGCACGCTCTAATTGACATACTGACATTGAATACTGATAGTGCCAGTACCAGGATTTTAGCCCACAACCTTTCTAACAAGATTTTTGCCGGATGCAGACAAGTTTTTTTTTTAAGACAACCTTTAAAAGTACAAACAAGAGAAAATAGTCACATTTCAAAACAACAACTTTTTTACTGATTTGAAAAGATGGATTATGCGATCCACAGTCATATGCCCAGCTAGTATAGTTTGATTATGCAACATCAAAAATAAAATCATTTTGTAAAATTCCACATTAATGTGCAACAGAAACAGAATAAAACAATGAAATGATTTCATAAATTAAGTTTATTTAAAATTGAACACCAAACCTTTCATTATTAATAGCTAGTATGCCAGAAAATAATAAAGCCTGTGTTTGTGAAACACGAATGCCCCGCGGTGGCATCTTTGTTGGTATAAACACCATTTTCTGTTAAGTATGTGAGAGGTCAGGGTCAGAGTAATGTTGGTATCAATGGAAAGATCTTGTCACAAAGAATACACATGTACAATATGAAAGCCCTATCACTAACCATTCAAAAGTTATGCCCAATGTTAAAGTTTTTGAAAAGTAGGTCAAAGGTCAAGGTCACGAGGTCAAAAATTTTGGTATCAATGGAAAGGTATTGTCACAAGGAATACACATGTGAAATATGAAAGCTCTATCACCTTCCATTCAAAAGTTATGCCCAATGTAAAGTTTTTCGGACAAACAGACAGACGGACAGGCCAAAAACTATATGCCCCCGTATCTTTGATTCCGGAAGCATAAAAAACAAAGACTTTTCGGTTTTGCCTTTATTCATATTAAATTATACAGAAATCTATGAATGAGAGCTTTTGAATAGTATTGATTTCATCTTAATACATGTAACGTACAGTCAATTAAAATCGTGTTAATCCAATTAACACAGACAAGTTGTTAGCGGACAATATTAATTCAAGTGAGTTGTGCAGAAATTGAGCCAATTTATTTTCCAAACAGCAGTGTACGGTGTATCAAACCTCATGACCCAGTGAAGCCACTTGGACAAATTATTTTCGGTAAATATGCTGAAATGCGGCGCTTGGAAATGTATTTTTAGCATATTGAATCAATAGTCGTGATAAATTTAACTTCGAACTTGATCTTGTCTTTTATGCAATCTACAGATAGGTTTGAAAATATGCAAAATTCGGAACATTTTCGATGAGGACGCAGAGTTCCTGTAAAAAAAAAGTGAAATTTGCGAAAAAAGGACATGCATGACCCCCCCCCCCCCTTTTCTTTACATTTTTATGCGTGCCAAAGATTCGCAATCAAAAAAGACCAATTGTACAGACTTCCGGGCATTTCAAGTCAGTCAAAATTTTTAGTGTGCACCTTTTTATTTCCTGTAGTTACCCCTACTAAAGGGGCAAGGAGGTATTGAACCAATCAAATCTGTAACACAAGATATATGGCGACTATGTTTACCATAGATACAGAAATAAGACAGAGAAAATAATCATTAAATAGGGAAATTGTTCTGAAATATGCATGTATGAAAAAAAAAAGCAATCCAAGGAATGCTTGTGTCGCCTGCGTAGCGGATTTTTTTATTATTGAAATTAGGTCAAATATCAAGGGCAAGGTCACTAGGTTAAAAATTATGGAATGTTTAGAAAGGTCTTTTCATAAGGAATACAAATGTGAAATATCAAAGCCCTATCACTTACCACTCAAAAGATATAGCAAATCATAGATTTGTTGAAAAGTAGGTCAAATATATAGGGCAAGTGCATGAGGTAAAACATAGGTAATCACAGATTACGAAGCTCACCTCGAGACAGTAAAATTCAATTCAAACATATTTCTTAGTACATGTTTATTGGCTTTTAAAGGCAAAACCACTCAAGCAGAAAAAGTAGCTCAAGGTCATTTTATGAAAGTTTGATCAAAGATACATCCAATATGCAAGTTTGGTACATGTAGCAGTTATACTTTGCTCAATATTGGCTTTATAGAGCAAAATCACTCAAGCGGAAAAAGTAGGTCAAGGTCATTTTATGAAAGATTGATCAAAGATACATCCAATATGCAAGTTTGGTACATGTATCACTTATACTTTGCTCAATTTTGGCTTTTAAAGGCAAAATCACTCAAGCGGAAAAAGTAGGTCAAGGTCGTTTTATGAAAGTTTGATCAAAGATACATCTAATATGCAAGTTTGGAACATCTAGCACTTATACTTTGCTCAATATTGGCTTTTAAAGGCAAAATCACTCAAGCGGAAAAAGTAGGTCAAGGTCATTTTATGAAAGTTTGATCAAAGATACATCCAATATGCAAGTTTGGTACATGTAGCACTTATACTCTGCTCAATATTGGCTTTTAAAAGCGAAATCACTCTAATGGAAAAAGTAGGTCAGATGCTGCATCCGATGCATGGGTCCATCTCGGCATCCAAAGATGAATCACTTGTGCAAGTTTGGTTACTGTAGCATTAGTACTTTGTCAGATACTGAGCTACCCCAAACTTCTTATCCAAATCACTCAAGCAGAAATTGTAGGTCAGATGCTGCATCCGATGCATGGGTTCACCTCAGCATCCAAAGATGAATCACTTGTGCAAGTTTGGTTACTGTAGCATCAGTACTTTGTCAGATACTGAGCTACCCCAAACTTCTTAACAAAGTCACTCAAGCGGAAAATGTAGGTCAGATGCTGCATCCGATGCATGGGTTTACCTCAGCATCCAAAAATGAATCACTTGTGCAAGTTTGGTTACTGTAGCATCAGTACTTTGTCAGATACTGAGCTACCCCAAACTTCTTAACCAAGTCACTCAAGCGGAAAATGTAGGTCAGATGCTACATACGATGCATGGGTTCACCTCAGCATCCAAAGATGAATCACTTGTGCCAGTTTGGTTACTGTAGCATTAGTACTTTGTCAGATACTGAGCTACCCCAAACTTCTTTACCGGACGCGGACACAGACGCGGACGCGGACACGGACACGGACACGGACGCGTGGGGTTATAGCATAAGCTCACTCAACTTCGTCGAGGTGAGCTAAAAATGATGGTATGTGAAGAAAGGTCTTGTCACATGGAATGCACATGTGAAATATCAAAGCCTATCACTCAGCAATCAAAAGAAATAGCCAATCTAAGATTTTTTGAAAAGTAGGTCAAATATCTAGGTCTTGGTCATGAGGTCAAAAGTTATGATATGTGTAGAAAGGCCTTGTCACAAGAAGGAATACACATATGAAATATCAAAGCTCTATCACTTACCAATCAAAAGATATAGCAAATCTTAATTTTTATGAAAAGTAGGTCAAATATCTAGTTCAAGGTCATGAGGTCAAAATTATGGTATGTGTAGAAAGGTATTGTCAAAAGGAATACACAAGAGAAATATCAAAGCCCTATCACTTGCCAATCAATAGATATAGCCAATCTTGGGTTTTTTTTTAAAGTAGGTCAAATATCTAGGTCAAGGTCATAAGGTTAAAAAATATAGTATGTGAAAAAAGGGCTTGTGTAGAAAGGTCTAATCACAAGGAATACACATGTGAAATATCAAAGTCCTATCACTAATCAATCAAGAGATATAGCCAATATTAGATTTTTAGAAAAGTAGGTCAAATATCTAGGTCAAGGTCACAAGGTCAAAAATTATAATATGTGTATAAAGGTCTTGTCACAAGGAATACACATGTGAAATATCAAAGCCCTATCACTTACCAATCAAAAGTTATGGGGTGTGACACCCAAGTGTGACAGACAGACGGACAGACGGAGGGACGGATGGACGGACAGACGAACAACGGACAAAGTGATCCCTAAGTGTCGCTGTGCTTCGCAGGCGACAAAAAAAGTGAACATCTTAAAAATAAATTCAGAGGATATTTGATAGCGTATGTGGCCAAGTTAATTCGAAGTATGAAAATAAGTACACAAAGCCAAACTAGCTATAGCTTGTCTTATTTAAAAAAAAATCATTAAAAATCTAAAAGTTGAATTTTGACAAAATTCTTTCACAGTTTCATTTCTAGCGATAAATATAAAAATATAAAGAGAAAAAAAAACTGAAAAAGGGAAAAAAAAATTGTTGGGGTCCCGCCGGGCTTGAAGCTACTCCCCATGGGTCCATTTGGCATGGAAAACATACATTATACCTATGACAATCTTAAAAAATATTCCTTAAAAATCCAAAAGTGGATATCTTGACAAAATTCTTTCACTTGTAGGGTACCATGCATGAGTACCTCATACCTACAAATTGTCATGACAATCTGAAGAGTGGTTATAGAAAAGAAGCAGAAAATGTATGAAAATCAACCCCCCCCCTTCCTTTTTACATAAGAAAAAAATTCATAAAAAATCAAAATAATAAATTTAAAGCATAAAATATATATCAAAGCATTAAGTAAGTTAAATATGATAAATATGTAGTAAATGAGTGTGTAAAATCATACACTTATTGAGTTATTTAAAGAAATAGTGCAAAAATGTGCATTTCTGACAAAGTCCGAAAAGACGTCAAAAACGCGTCAAAAATTTGACTTCGAAGTGGAACCAAAAAAAACAACACTTCTTAAGACATCTCTGTAGATCATCCTGATGCTTTCGGTTTGTCGATACATGCTTCGGTTCTGAAGAAGAAGTTTGTCAAAGGAGGGTACCCCCGTGACCTACTTTTGGCTGTGGTGGCGCCACCTGTTGACAGATCCGGACGAAAAACAACAACACTTGTAGGGGACCATGAGTACTTCATACCTACCAAGTTTCATCAAAATCCCTTCAGCCGTTCTGGAGAAGAAGTTTAAAATGTGAAAAGTTTACGACGACGGACGACGACGGACGACGACGACGACGACGACGACGACGACGACGGACGACGGACGACGGATGCAACACTATGACAATAGCTCACTTGAGCCTATGGCTCAGGTGAGCTAATAAAAAGCTGTATCCATTTTAAAGTTTTATATAAACAGCCATTCCCATATGCAGTTGGAAACGCTAAACAAATATCAATGAAAATGACAAAGGGACCCGGTATGCGTAATTAAGCATTTCCCTGGTCATTTTAGGTCCAACCTTAAATTAGTATGGCATTTCCTTTCTCAGATCAAGAAAACTTACACCTTCTTTACACCAAGTGGGTCTACATGTATATCGCTGAATGGAAAACCCATAACCATCTTGTTGAAAACCTTGAGCCATTGTGAATCCAATAATAATTATTCTAATATACCTTATAATGATAAAAATAGCAATCCAAGAAATGCTTGTGTCGCCTGCGAAGCGGTTTGATTATTATTCTAGAAAGTGTATCAAAATTATTGGTATCAGTAGAAAAGTCATGTCAATTGAAATACATTTGAAATATCAGACCTCTTAATTACAAATTAAAAGATATTGTAATTCTCAAATTTTTAGAAAAGAGTGTCAATCATCTAGGTCAAGGTCAATACGTAAAAATTGGTAACAAACAGGTCTCATCATAAGAAATATTAAAGACCTATCATCTACCAATTAAAAGATATATACAACCTTAGAACAGAAGGTCAAATAGCTAGGTCAAGGTCAAAAAGTAAAATATTATGGTATGTGTAGAATGGCCTTGTTATAAGGAAAATACATGTGAAATATCAAAGCCCTATCTCCTACCAATCAAAAGATATAGCCAATATTACTTTTCTTGAAAAGTAGGTCAAAAATCTAGGTCAAGGTTAAAAGGTCAAATAATATGGTCTGTGTAGAAAGATCTTGTTACAAGGAATGCACATGTGAAATACCAAAGCCCTATCACTTACCAATCAAAAGATATATCCGTTCTTGATTTTTTTGAAAAGTAGGTCAAATATGTAGGTCAAGGTCAATAGGTAAAAAAATCATGGTATGTGTAGGAAAGTCTTGTCACAAGGAATACACATGTGAAATATCAAAGCCCTATCACTTACCAATCAAAAGATATAGCGAATCTAATCTTTTTTTCAAAAGTAGGTCAAATATCTAGGTCAAGGTCACAAGGTAAAAAATTTTGGTATGTATAGAAAGGTCTTGCCACAAGGATTGCACATGTGAAATATTAAAGTCCTAACACATACCAATCAAAAGATATATCCATTCTTAATTTTTTTGAAAAGTAGGTCAAATATGTAGGTCAAGGTCACTAGGTCAAAAATTATGGTATGTGTAGGAAGGTCTTGTCACAAGGAATACACATGTGAAATATCAAACCCTATCACTTACCAATCAAAAGATATAGCGAATCTAATCTTTTTTTCAAAAGTAGGTCAAATATCTAGGTCAAGGTCACAAGGTAAAAAAATTTGGTATGTATAGAAAGGTCTTGCCACAAGGATTGCACATGTGAAATATTAAAGTCCTAACACATACCAATCAAAAGATATATCCATTCTTAATTTTTTTGAATACACATGTGAAATATCAAACCCTATCACTTACCAATCAAAAGTTATGGGCTGTGACACCCAAAGTGTGACAGACAGACAGACGGACGGACTGACAGACGGACGGACGGACAGACGGACAACGGACAAAGTGATCCCTAAGTGTCGCTATGCTTCATAAAAACAATATGAATTATGAGAAATTATTTCCATTACCCAAACCAGGATTTGAACCCACTATCTAAATTGTGTAAATCCATAACTACGGCAGCCAATTATAGTTTGACCTTTTTTTAGTGTCACGAGAAAATCCATCGTGATTTAATTCTTCCACATGTTCGAAATTTCTTAATCAAATATCCTTTTCTCCATTGCAATTCCATTATAAAAACGTGTAGAAGAGGAAAGGGTTTGTTACTAAGCAGCAATACCTAGACCCCGTAAAGGAGCTGTTAAGATAAGGCGTAAAATCTGCCCTGAAAAGTCGAAATTTCAAAATGCAAAAATTGAGGAAAATTTTCGGTAAAAATACGTAGTAACATAGCCCAGATATGAATCTTCTGTCATGTTGGATACATTATTCAAAATATGACCGATTTTTGGGTCAAAACAAGCGTTTTTCCAATAGAAATCAATGGAAAACGGAAAAGTTTTTCTACAACATTGTTCCCCCCCCCCTCGGTTCAGAATGCCATTTTCACCAAAGGTGTATATCAATAAAAGACATTTTCTGACCAAGTGGGGTTCTGAACCGAGGGGGGGAACAATGTCCCACAGGCGAAAAACGAAAAAAAGGGGGGATGGATGGATATTTTAGAATCAGTCTTTAGACCGGTAAAATCAATTAAAATTGCCATTTTTTCCTTGAGTATCATGTAAAAATCTATTCAGAGTGTGTTCCGATCAAATATTTTACCGTTAGGTAGGAAATAAACGATAAAGTTGTCTATTTCTACACTGTGCGTATTGCGCGCCTGAAAGCTACATTTGTGACTGATAAATACGAAATATAACCGTTTTTCAGTTTCCGGATTGCGGATTTTGCCGATTATATTGATATAACAACCTCAAGGTTAATTCCAGTTATCCAATTTTGATATTAAAAGGTACAGAAGTATAATTTAAATCAAATTTGTGAAAAATAATGCATTTTTTTGTGAATTTTCGCTCGATATTTGACGTTTTCTCTCATCAGTACCCCCTACCTCTTCAACTCGTAATTATAACATCTTTCACCAAATCTATTTATATAAAATTCCTACTTGGAATCTTCTAATACTTTATGGTTTAAACCCGACCACTTTTTTTCCTGAAATAGAAGGACTGCGCACGAGAAATAATCGAGTGATTTCAGGGCTAAATCAAGCCCTTATCTTAACAGCTCCTTCCTCCTAGTTTCTTTACAACGAAACAGTGTACCGCGTTATTACGAGACTACGGATCTCGTTACAACGTCATAAAAGACCCATGAAGCCAGGTATGCTATTTTATTCCGAAATATCGGATCCTCTTAGAGAGAGATGTCAAGATCTGAAATCTGGTATTTTGTATTGACCGTTCGTGCTTTCGTTCGAAAGAACATCGAAGAGAAAATGTCTTATCTATATCAAACTTAGCTAAAACAGTTTATAAATTACTTCATCCTTGTCAAGTTTAATAAAAACCCGTCCAGTGATTCTGTTGTTGCCAGTGTTCAATGAAAAATGACACTCTCGATCCCAGTATCTTTAGTTGAAACATATTTATTCGCCACTATACAATTTTGGTGCATAACATGAAAAGGATAAAAAACCCAAATAATTCAAAGCTTGGTATAAACTCTTCTTCCGAAGAAAAATTGGCAATTATATAACCATGTGACATAGTGGTAAATGCAAATACATACAGATTTTTCTTTATTTTGTAAAGTTAAGAGTACATGAAATGATCATACATTTTAGTACAAAGTTTTCAACCCAATTTTACATTTGTTTTCACTTTTAAAAATGCAAAATAATATTTTTTTTATTATTTGTATAAAAACTCATATCAAGATAACTAAAATACATACCTATCTTCATCGTTTTGCAGAAAGTTTGCATCACATGTTCCCTCTTTCAAATTAAATACGGCGACGACATGACATTTGAAATTAGTTTCAATATCGCCTATGTAAATCACATAGGTATGTGAAATGATACAATATCCTTTTCAGTAAATCTTAATACAAACATTTAGGCACCTTTTTATGGTGGTACAATACCAGAAAGCGCCATGCAGGTCCTATCCCCTATTCATTCCATTCTTCCTTAATCTACAGTTTATATCTCATCTTAACATTGTTTGTCTATAACAGATCAGTTTCTTTGGAGTTCTCTTTAAGACCTTGTTATCAAATTACAAGTGGCATTAAAAGGTTGAACAATTGGGGAAATCATGATATTTCCTTATTTTTCATACATCTCGTTTTCAAAACTTGGGTAACCCATTAATTTTCGGTTGCATTGCTACTCGTTTTATGTTATGTAATCGAATTGTACGATAGAAAAATAAGTGTTACACAAAATAAATAAATGAGTAAAATAGAAAAAATAAATTTAATGTTTTAAACAGGCAGTTTGTCCGGATTGCAGAAAAGGAAATAATGTGTCAATTCAAAGTACCATAATGTAATACTGTACAATGTATGATTTATTTTTGTACCAATCAGGTCCACTCGCCAAGTTTCAGTGAGATATTTTGTATAGAATTGGTACAATATAGTGTATTTCACAACCATATCTTTAAGAGCAAGGTCAAATCTCAAGGTCAAAATTAGTATCTGAATCAATTCCACTAGTAATGTTCTGGATGCTTTTGAGATGGTACATGATGAGTTAAGATCTACATGATTTCATGAATAGGTTTGGCCTTGACCTTGAGAATTTTTAGTTAGACTCATGTACCATCTCAAAAAATAGTTGCCAGAGTCACCTAATGCTCAACTACATAGCATAATGTCTTTAATGACAGCCAATTTCTTAAGCTCACTTTCCCCCCCACTTTGTATACTCATGTAGCACCTATACTTTGCTCAATATTGGCTTCTATAAGCAAAATCACTGAAGCGGAAAAAGTAGGTCAAGGTTATTTTATGAAGGTTAAATTAAAGACGCATCCAATTTGTAAGTTTGGAACATGTAGCACTTATAGTTAGCTCAATACTGGCTTTGAAATGCAAAATCACTCAAGCAGAAAAAAGTAGGTCAAGCTCATTTTATGAAAGTTTGATCAAAGATATATCCAACATGTAAGTTTGGAACATGTAGCACTTATACTTTGCTCAATATTGGCTTTTAAAGGCAAAATCACTCAAGCAGAAAAAGTAGGTCAAGGTCGTTTTATGAAAGTTTGATCAAAGATACATCCAACATGTAAGTTTGGAACATGTAGCAATTATACTTTGCTCAATTTTGGCTATTAAAGGCAAAATATTGCTATCTTAACATTTACCTTAGCATTTCAACTTTCACCTTATCATTTGAAATAATTTTAAAAATTCCAATCCCAGGGGCTACATCCCCATCTGGTAATATCAAACAAACTTAAGTATTATTAAACCTTAACAACAAAAAACCAACAGAATTATGAATACAGGAAAGGTAATTGTGTGATCTTAACATTTACCTTATCATCTAGTTCGGAAAACTCCGACACCTACGCACGGGGTATTGCATTAGCTTTTTTGCACTAAAGTGCAGTCAAGCTAACATAGACTGAAAAAAGTTCAAAATATGGCAGATATAACCATAGAAAATTCTTCCTCCTCTTAAATTCAACAATATTACAGTCAGATTTGTTATAAATCTGTAGAGAATTGTTAACTTCAACAATATAACAGTCAGATTTGTTATAAATCTGAAGAGAATTGTTAACTTCAACAATATTACAGTCAGATTTGTTATAAATCTGAAGAGAATTGTTAACTTCAACAATATTACAGTCAGATTTGTTATAAATCTGAAGAGAATTGTTACCTTCAACAATATTACAGTCAGATTTGTTATAAATCTGTAGAGAATTGTTAACTTCAACAATATTACAGTCAGATTTGTTATAAATCTGAAGAGAATTGTTATCTTCAACAATATTACAGTCAGATTTGTTATAAATCTGTAGAGAATTGTTAACTTCAAAAATATTACAGTCAGATTTGTTATAAATCTGTAGAGAATTGTTAACTTCAACAATATTACAGTCAGATTTGTTATAAATCTGTAGAGAATTGTAACAACATTACAGATATTTTCATCAACTATACATACATTTGTATTAATGTTACAGAGATGAACTTTGTAAAGGGAATGAAAAGCATAAATTTAAATATGTGGACTTTTGGAACTGAAGAAAATATGTGGTATCCTCTTTTCTAAAAATAAATAGTTTAGTAAAATAAGAACAATGACGAAACAGTTTGAAAATTTATTTTCAATGTGATCCTTGTAAAGGGCATATAAAAATCAATCACTGTTTAAAAAGTAATCAAAATGTATTAATAGGTGTTCATTTTCAGTTATATAATTATAAAACATAAAGCACAGCTAACCCACACATTGAACAAAACTATTTTTTTGACAGATTATATGTAACACCGGTAAGTACTGCTTACAATTGCTTTCAGGTTATCCATTTAACAAGCAACATTCCACAATTAAGAAAAAAAATTAAATATGTACAGTTTTCAAATTAAACATAGAATAATTAAAAAAAAAAAATTAAATTAAATAATTTCCCCTAATGAGGTTTATAAAAACTTTTCTCAGATTTTTTTTTTTTTTAATGGAGTTGCAATTTCAAAATTAATTATTTCCAATCATATTATTAAACAAGTTTTGCTAGCTGGCCAGATTTAGTGAAATTCCATGACTTTCATATAATATGATGTAATAAATTAAAGTTGCAATGACATGATGTTTAAATGCAAGAGCCATGACCCTGCAATAGTCACGACAAAATAATCTTAAAAGATGCATATCTTCATATACTACATGTATACAGTCCATGTAATGCTTTTAACGAATCTACCGATTGTTTGCTAGCACTTTGCTGAACATTTCTTAAGCTGCAAACTTCTTTGAAGAATTTGGCACAACTCTACGAATTGTGTAGGAGTTGAAATTAAAAAAATTGGTTGTACAGAAGGACAGACAGGCAGATGATGTATGATGAACAAAGCTATAGCTAGTCCCACTTTTGTGTAAAAAAGTTTGGCACCTATAGTACCATCCTGTTTCATGTGCAGGTAACTATATCTCCTGACACTGAATATGCATCTGGTATGCTTTAAATCTAAATAATTGCCAGTTATTAAGCATGTAAATTAAGTTACAAGAACAATAAAAATCATATAAGCACTGCATTGCTTTAAACATTTTTGAACACTCGAGCCAATAATTTCGAGTAAACCAAACATGACATTGAACAATCTGTGTAAAGCACTTAAAACAAAAGATAAATGTAAATGAATGATGTTTATTTACAAATGAGAACAATAAATATTATTTTATTATCAAAAACATATAGGTGGTGTTAGAAATGGTGACAACTATTAAATGACTTGTTGAATATTAAATTGCACAAAATTTTGATGAATGTTTGTATCTATAATGTTACAATGATTTGTGTTTTTTTTTTCACCCGCACATACCATTTTTCATTTCATAATCTAAAACAAATCATGAAAACAAACAAGCATTTATGTACATGCATATACAATATTGAACTATATAAAATCTCACAAGTTATTTCCTAGTGATCTTAAAAAACTTGTAAAATAATATCATGCTCTCTTAGTGGATAACTCCATGATGTGTAGCATCTCAGGTGTAGAACAAGTATACATGTAAAACAAGAGGCTCAAAGGGGCCACATTGCTCACCCGAGTTGCTGTCGAAGGCTATAAGTGGCCTCTGCGTGTAGAGGACGTCAAGTACTAGCTACATGTAAGGTTTGTGAAATTCTATGCAGCAGTTACAGAGTCTTCCAAGGAGATGCTGAAAATGCTACAGTCAGACAGGGCCCTCAGTGGCCATGTTTGTAGATATAATATGCTTGAAAAACACAAGTTTGGTAGTGGACCTTGTGTTCTCACTTCCTGTAAAGTTTGGTGACATTGTGTGAAACGATTGCAGAGGAGATGTCAAAAATGTGTCAGCCAATCAGAGCCCTTGGCAGCCACATTTGTTGACAAATCAGTAAGAAAAAGACATGCTTGGTAGAGGACCTTAAGTACCTGCTTCTTAGAAGGTTTCATGAAATTTTGTACAACAGTTGCAGAGGATATGTGAAAAAGTGTCAGCCGATCAGAGCCCTTGGCGACCATATTTGTATTGTTGACAGATTGGCACCAAAAATACAAACTTGGTAGAGGATCTTGAGTTATTGCTTCCTGCAAAGTTTTGTGTTCTATACAGCGGTTCCAGAGGAGAATGTTGAAAATGTGTCAGCCAATACGCAAGATCGCAAATACAGCGCGTGCAGCTTGTCCGGTCTGATTTTTCATTTAGTCACCCACCTAAACCATTGTTCAAAACTTGGGCACCTTTTCTGCCCAAGTAAAGTGATGACGTCATAACAATGGAGAACAATCGAACAGTCTTGGTTAGAAGTATTTGCGATCTGCCGTATTATAGCCCTCAGTTGCCATATTTGTTGACCAATCAGCACAAAAAACACAAACTTGGTAGAGGACCTTGAGTACTTGTTTCCTGTACAGATTCGTGAAATTCTGTTTAGAAGTTGCAGAGGTGTCGAAAATGCGTCAGCCAACCAGAGCCTTCAGCACTGCCATATTTGTTGACCAATCAGCACGAAAAACACAAACTTGGTAGAAGACCTTGAGTATTTGCTTCCTGTGAGGTTTCATGAAATTCTGTGCAGTGTTTGCAGAGATGTTGAAAATGTTTCAGCCAATCACCCTCTGTGGCCATATTTGTTGACATATCTGCATGAAAACATATAACTTTGTAAAGGACCTTGAGAACTTTCTTCCAGTAAAGTTTTGTTAAATACTGTGCATGGGTTGCAAAGAAGATGTAAAAAATATTAAACGTTTATGACAGACAGATGGCAGATGCCATGCTACGACAATTGCTAAAAAGTGATCCCTAAATATCCCTATGCTACGCAGGCGACACAAAAATTGAATGTTTTAAGAACAGGTATGTTGCCTGTTGCATGCTTGACCTTTGACCTTGCATTTGATTTTGACCCTCGCTGGGTGTAACAAGTCATATCATGCTTGGCCATCTCTACAAGTTTGATGAAAGTGCATATTAATTATATTATAATCATTATTTATTTATGTTAAAGTGTGACTACACAAAAGACAAACTGAAGCTGGACAGTCAGTCATCAGTATACCAGTATGTGGCCCTTGCATTGCGAGGAACATAATTACTAGGTAAATTCACATGCAATTGGTACAAAAATAAATAATTTTCTGTTTATGTGGTTTTGCAGTTTACATTTCAATAACAAAGTTCATGTAGAACATTGGATGAAATATTCCACATTTGTTATTTACATTTACAACAATTATTACACTTAAATTGAGATCAACATTAAAAAATTATAAAAAAAGTAAAAAAAACTATCTGTACAATCTTAAGGACTTTATAATTCTATATGTAAAATTTACTAAAAATCAAATTTTCTTCAGTTTAATAATATTTCATTTCATATTATGAAAAGGGATTGGGCAAAAGTTTTCACAACATAGATTGATACCCTCTCAGTATAAAATTTCAACTGAATTTACTTAGGATTATTATCTTTAAAAAGAAATACTTGTTACCAATATATTTAGAAACATACATGCGAGTTGTTTATGTATATTAACAGGTAGAAGCAGTAAATAATACACTTTCATCACAGTCTCAAAAACTCAACTCAGTACTACAATACTGAACTTTGTACAAGGATATGAAAGACAGATTGAAGAAATATATATACTATTCTCTCATCATGGTCTATATATTCAACTCAGTGCTAAAAAAATGATATATTAAATACAAAACAATTCAGTACTATGATATAAAAGATACTGTGACTGGCACTTAGCACAAAGCACTTATTCGTTTTGAAATGGATGATATAGTAGAAAAGGTAATAAATATTTTCTATCATTCACAAATGTAAACAACTAAATTTTTAATAAAGCTGAATGGCTTAAAATGATTAAATTTTTGTCTTGAAAATGTGACATTTTAATGGTCAACAGTTTTTATATCATAATAATTTGATAACTTCATCATATAACTAACTATAATCTTATAAAATCTTACAACTTCTGGTAGAAAAACAATTCAGATATGGAAGATTGTGCAGTATATCTGTAGAATTTTCCTGTTTGGGTAAATATTTTTTCGCAAACAAGTACACTTATATGCAATGATGAGATGCCGAACAGGCAAAACCTGAGGAAAGTTCTCCTGTTCAGCTAGTCCTTCTTTTTCGAGTCCCCAGATGATTTCTTGTCATCTCCCTCTCTTTCTAAAATTTCCAAACTGCTCAATGAGTTCATAACATTGTCAAGGTCGTCATTTTCAGACGTCTTGCTGTTTTCTGCCGACTCCTTCTCACCTTCTCCACTACTGGAATTACTAGCACTGTCTTCTCTCTCTGACACCTGGTGTACATCGCTGTCAGACGACTCCTCATCCCCTTGGAGTATAACCTTACCAAGCTCCTGTGGGAACTCCTCCTTTGTATTGGTGGTACTTGTTGTCACTACAACCTCTTGTATACTCAGGCTGTCAGCACCATCCATCTGTAGATCTCTGCTTGGCAGCCTGTTAAAGTCCACAAAATTTGAGTTTGCTACCTCTGACGGCGTTAAGAAGAAGGACTGCGTAAAGTTCTGATTACCAGACATTGCCGTCGATGTGGAGTTTAGATCTATATGTGGCTGTTGTTGTGTGACCTGGATATCTACTGCCCCCGTGACCAGTAAGGGGTTGACTGCAGACGACATTCCTTGAGGCCCTGAAGGCTGAAAGTTGCCCTGTAGTTGTGGAGTGCTGCCCTGCAGAGGTGGAGAGTTGTTTTGTGGTTGTGGGGAAAGCATCATGCTTAAATCCTCGGGAGATGACACTTTGTACTCTGGGATCTCATTAGCTTCCACCCCACCGTTACCTCCCATAACTAGTATAACCTTATTATTCTGGTCCAGTATAAACGTCTGCCCTGTGGTATCACAAGTCACAGTTTTGAATTTGCCTCTGTTTGGATTGAAAGTCGGAGACTGCACCTGAGGTTGTGTTACTGGTATCTGGTTAGGAACAAAGGAATTCTGTTGCGTCACCTGTAAAGACGGGACTGTTTGTACATTCTGAACAAAACCCTGGTAAACAACAGATGCCTGCACATCTACCTGAGACTGTGGCATATTCTGACTGACTGAGGTACTGAAGCTTGCAACATTTCCCATTTGGTCAGATAATTGGTTTTCCGTTTTGAGATTTCCAAGGCCAAACATATCATCCACAAGAAAATCCACTCCAGTGCCGGGATTTGAGTTAAGATTGGCTTGTCCATTTGATGGTGAGTTTACTATGAAGTTGAATACACCAGCAGGAGCTTGGTCGTTTGAAGCATCACTGAAGGGTGACGGAGCTGTTGATGATACTCCGTTACTGTGTGTCGATGATCTGTTGGTGGAGTGTTTAGCTGCAACTGCAAGAAAAAAGTACAATAGTGCAATTCATATAGGACAGGGTATTGATAAACTTTGCTACATGTAAATAAATTGGCTACAGTGTTTAACTGTCAAAGAAATCTACATGCACATTTTCAGTCTGCTTGGCAAACTGTTCCATTTGTCCATGCACTCAACATAAACACATGTAGTATTTAAACACATTCAAATTTTAGTAGGAAGAGGTGAAGCATGCATCTTGTCAGGTTGATGTTTGCTTGAGATAAATTTAATATGCAAGTTTGGAACATCTAGCACTTATACTTTGCTCAATATTGGCTTTTAAAGGCAAAATCACTCAAGCGGAAAAAGTAGGTCAAGGTCATTTTATAAAAGTTTGATCAAAGATACATCCAATATGCAAGATTGGTACATGTAGCACTTATACTCTGCTCAATAATTGCTTTTAAAAGCAAAATCACTCAAGTGGAAAAAGTAGGTCAGATGCTGCATCCAATGTATGGGTCCATCTCGGCATCCAAAAATGAATCACTTGTGCAAGTTTGGTTACTGTAGCATTAGTACTTTGTCAGATACTGAGCTACCCCAAACTTCTTATCCAAATCACTCAAACGGAAAACGTAGGTCAGATGCTGCATCCAGTGCATGGGTTCACCTCAGCATCCAAAGATGAATCACTTGTGCCAGTTTGGTTACTGTAGCATCAGTACTTTGTCAGATACTGAGCTACCCCAAACTTCTTAACCAAGTCACTCAAGCAGAAAATGTAGGTCAGATGCTGCATCCAATGCATGGGTTCACCTCAGCATCCAAAGATGAATCACTTGTGCAAGTTTGGTTACTGTAGCATCAGTACTTTGTCAGATACTGAGCTACCCCAAACTTCTTAACCAAGTCACTCAAGCGAAAAATGAAGGTCAGATGCTGCATACGATGCATGGGTTCACCTCAAAATCCAAGGATGAATCACTTGTGCCAGTTTGGTTACTGTAGCATTAGTACTTTGTCAGATACTGAGCTACCCCAAACTTCTTAACCAAGTCACTCAAGCGGAAAATGTAGGTCAGATGCTGCATACGATGCATGGGTTCACCTCAGCATCCAAAGATGAATCACTTGTGCAAGTTTGGTTACTGTAGCATTAGTACTTTGTCAGATACTGAGCTACCCCAAACTTCTTAACCGGACGCGGACGCGGATGCGGACGCGTGGGGTTATAGCATAAGCTCACTCAACTTCGTCGAGGTGAGCTAATGACTTGAAACAAATGATTGAAAATAATATTGTGACATACTTCTCTTCCTTGGAATTTTCCTTTGTACTTTTTCGACTGTTTCTTTGCGACATTTTTCTTTTTCTAAAATAAGAACAAACCTTGAAATTAGTTTGAATACAACTGAAACAATGTATGTTAAATCTGACTCAAAATATTTATACAGAGGGCTAACTTCTCTGCAAATACATGTTTGTAGTATCTTGGACTTTAAAATTGAATTTATACAAATGAGACATTATTTTGAATTACATTTTGAACAAAGAATCATGAAAGTTTTGCTATAATACATGCACAATCATTATGAGCTCTTCTTTGATAAAAAGTTACGTCATTATGATTTTTTAATGATGTGATGTCTTGTGTCAATATACGGTACATATTAAAATCTAACGGTACATATTAAAATTTAATGTACCTAGAAAGAGGACTACATGTTTTTTAAATCTATGAATTTTCTTTCCTTAATGTGCTTTTGATAATGTACATGTATGTAGTAAAAATAGATCATATTCTACTGAAAATCTACAGATCTGCTGTTCTAGACAAAGCACAATCCATTTGATGCCATATATCTCCTATTAGTTTTTGAAATTGAGAAAAACAGAATAAAGATTCTTTATCCTACATTATTTGATTATTCTTCCTTCAGCTTATAAATTTACAGTAAACTACTTTGTGCTAATTTGCAATGACTTTATATTTCCTATTAGCCGATAGTTTATCTGCAACTGCACATAGTTTTGGGTACTTCTTATAATCTTTTTTTCTTCAAAATGAAAACCGTCATTTTTCAGTATAACTATTTCATGTCTAATAGTTATTCATCTAAAAAATCCTGATAATCACAGGTATTACATTATTCTGAAAGTACCTGCTTCTTCTTTGACGTGATTAGGAATGTTATCGTAATGCACTTTCCGTTTCTTGCTGTCCATCACCACTCCTATAATAATGAAGAATGAAACACCGCTAAAGAAGGTATAAATGGCCAGATTGCAAAATAAGTTTTCGTCGGTAACTGGGTCAAAGTCCAAGGTCAATGTTACTAGGTCAATTATTACAAAAAAATGAAGGGTCTTGTCAGGGGCAACCTACCTGTAAAATATTATGTTTCTTCTGTGTATTGTTCTTGAGATTTTGCTTCAACCAGAAACTTAACCAAAATCTTTAAATTGGTGAAAGTCCAAGGTCAATGTCACTACTGTTCCTGTCACTAAATCCAGAGCACCCTGTTTTGACAATTTTCTCTAAAATATGAGGTTGTCATCTTCTAAAAAATTATCCAATCCATAGTTCTCTTTTAGGCGTAACAGAGCATGTCATTGTTGTGGTTGTACGCTAATTAGTTTAGAAACAGGACGTAAAATAAAATGTCTACGGAGATTTTCCATTGCAAAATCGGTGAAAATGTATGATGTCGGATGCTATGACATCACAGTATACTATTGTTGACACAGAGAACAAAATGGTGGCGGTCTGAAATTAACATTGGAATTTCCCATATACTTTTTATTTTAAATATAGCAGTTTGAAGACGGTTGGAAGATGAAGTTGATCTTAATTTTCTGTTACGACTAAAGGAGGTCAACACTCGGAGACAATAATTAATACGAAAATGATTAAGATGACAGAATAAACAGGGTGCTCTGGATTTAGTGAACAGGACAGTAGGTCAAATGTTACAGCATAAATTCAAAGGTCTTGTCCTGAGATTTTGCTTCAACCAGAAAATTAACCTAATTGTTGACGACAGACATACAGACAGACTGACAGACATCACCAATCTATAGACCGGAATTGCTATGCAATCCAGCCAGAAATGACCAGACATTGCTGGTAGATAGATTTACATTTTTTAAAAATGTTCATTGTAATGTCAATTTTGATTGTTTTGAATTTGTTCTTATTCAAATCATTGTCTTTGAACCAGTATCTAAACTTGACCTATCTATATATTGTCCTAAATCAAAAGGTGTCTTCCATCTCTGATAAGAAGCCATGTATATGAATAACTGAATTTGTTTTGAATACATTAAATTTTTTGGAGTATAGCTGAAAATTTGATAGTGTGAAAGAATAACAGAATGACAAAGTTTGTTGCCCATTACTGACTTGTTTGTTTGTAAGAGACTAAATGAAATCATTTCTTCATGAATGTTGTTTTTACATATTATGTACCATATGCAACACCAGAGTTCTTGAAAACTTCTATGAAATGTCGGATATTTAGGGATTTATTGGTCCAATAAAAGATATAAAGAAAGTTTTTATTAGACCAAACAATTTTTTATCAGCAAATCCGAAAAAACTGACACTTTTCAGGAACTCTGCAACACACATGATAACATGGTACTCCGTCCTTTTTGTCATGATTCCTATATATAAAATTCAGTATCCTACTGACAAAACTTTAATCACAAGTCAGTAATGGGCAACAAATTTGAATAAGCATTATATACCTTCAGTTGGAGTATACTGGAAATTGACTTTATTGGAATCCATGTCTTTATTAACATCTCTTAGAAAAAGCTTTACACCAACAGGGCTCTCTAAGGTAGATTCCTTGTAAGGTGGTATTTCACATTCAATCACCTAAAATATCAGAAATCAACGTTAAAAATACATTGACTTCTTAATGACAAATTTGGCAGTTATTTGCTAAAGAGATTAAGTTGATGGTTAAGACTTGTTCATCATTTTCAGAGGAAATAGATTTTTACCTCATTTTAAATGATTTCAGATGATATTTGAAATTGGACTTCTTATGAGCACCTACATGTAAATCATAGTTATGATCAATTTTGATATTGTAAACAAAATGTTATAAGCAATGATTTTATTCTTAATTAATTTCCCTTGTTTAGTTTGATGCTTAAGGGGGTTCGAGTATCGTTATTTTGACACTGTTTGGATGGTCAAACTAACTTTATTTTTTCTCTAAACTAAAAATCTATCTTCAGATATTTTAAAATGTATAAAATATATGCATCGTGCAGGGCATCTTTAGAGTTTAATACTTGAACAAAGTCGGGCACTCTTAGTTGAAAATCATATTTTGCCCAAATATTGAGTATATCCAAGGAAAAATGAATAACCAGAATCTCTGATGAGACTGAAGCTCTACTGGCTGTTTTTTAAATTCAATAAATTGACATCCATTTTCCAACCCTGGGGACAGAGGCTCACACAAAATATCAGATGCACATCTACACCACAGACACATAATAATGCAAAAAGAATTTTATCTCAATGAATTATACTTTCTGAGATCTGGTGTTCACAAGCTTACATAGACTTATATATAGGAGAAAATGACCACACCCATTTCCAAGACCCTGGGGTTCAGAGGCTCAAACAAAATATCAGGCGCTTAACAAGACCAGAAACTGATTATATTGAGAAAAGAATTATTTCTCTATCAATTATACTTTCTAAGAATTGGTGTTCACTAGATTACATAGACTTACATAGGAGAAAATGACCACACCCATTTATTAATACCCTGGGGGTCAGAGGATTCAAACAAAATATCAGGTGCTTAACAAGACCAGAAACTGATTATATTGAAAAAAGAATTAATTCTCTATCAATTATACTTTCTGAGAATTTTTGTTCACTAGATTACATACACTAATATAGGATCAAATGGCCACACCCATTTTTGAATACCCTGGGGGTCAGAGGCTCAAACAAAATATCAGGTGCTTAACAAGACCAGAGACTGATTATATTGAAAAAAGAATTAATTCTCTATCAATTATACTTTCTGAGAATTTTTGTTCACTAGATTACATAGAATAGTATCATGAGTATAGGATCAAATGGCCACACCCATTTTTGAAGACCCTGGGGGTCAGAGGCTCAAACAAAATAGCAGGTGTACAACTAGACCAGAGAACTGATTATATTGCAAAAAAAAAAAAAAAAAAAATTCTCTATCAATGATACTTCCTGAGAATTGGTGTTTCTCAGATTACATAGACTTATATAGGAGAAACAGTGTTCTCCCCAGAAATTTCAGATAGCATGGTGACAAGTCTTCGCGGTGCACCATGCGTTGGGATGCGTCATTGCGCATTGAATATCATTGCATACTGTTTCATGTGTTGCTGCTTTATTACTAAACTGTTCAAAATTATTTTGGTAATGAAATAAATGTGTTGATAATACTACATTCTTAACTACATGCCAATTATCATTAAATTTTAGACAGTGAGATCATTGGTGTTCTATTTGTTAAGAGAGATTCATGACAGTTATAAGACTCAATTATTTATGGGCCTTTTGAGGAAATTATTTTGAGACTGTCTCACGACCATATCTCCAGGTGGCTTAGTCTAAGAATTTGGCATATTACACTGATTTGGAAGGAAATTCTGTGAATTGGCCATTTTCCATGATTTTCCAAAATATCAATGGGCCATTTCTTAAAAAGTTTTCAATGGACCATTATGCAAAATGGGACTATGGTGCATGTCCTCTGTCCTTCCTAATCACTGATATCAGTGAATCTAAGTGTGTTATGGAAAGGGTGTCTAACCTTGAGTTCTGAATTTTTGGTTCAGGGAAAGGGCAGGTTTCAACTTTTGAAAAAGGTTGAAAATTATCTTTATACAAATTCCTACTTGAAAAATTGGGTCCAAATATGGAAACATTTACTCCCCCCCCCCCTCCTTATTAGCCATTGCAATATTGTTTGTGGTAATCTCTTGCAAAGAAAGCTGACAATTGTTCTACTTTGCCCCCCAAGAAATCAAGATCTATTTTATAATTATGTCAATTGTATATCGCGCTCAGACTCATCAATAAAACAATGGTCCGTGCACCATGTTGTGTTTTGATGATTAATCTCATCAATCCGTCTAAACTTCTTATTAACTAGATTCAAGCGTATTAAAAAAAAAAAAAAAATACGGACGTACCGACTCGTTATTTATTCAAAGTAAAATGATTTTGCGACAGCTAGATAACCTCTTTCTTATCTTGTAAAAGCGGCAATTATTTTGTATGACAAAACAGCGATGTCGGGTAATCATGGTAATATGTCGAACTTTAAGACGGATTAAAAACTTAATGACATCTGATATAGCGTATTTCTATTTTAAATTTACCGTTACGCTGTAACTATATGACACGTGCCGGTCAACACGATCTAGCCATTATACATGTAGATGAAAACGTTTTCTTGAACAACGTATAGAATGGTCGTCTTTTGGGTGTCTTCCTGTTTCTCCCACTTTTGTAAAAAAAATATATATTGAAGGTTGGAATTGAGGTGGGAAGAACAGGAATAATTACTTAAATAATGGGGTTGTTAGAACGGTGTCATCCCGATTGTCCCACATTTATACAAAAAAGGTATAAAAGTCATGTGGGACAATCGGGATATGGTGTGCAGGTTAATTAGGTAATTGCGTCAATTATCTCATTCAGAGATCAAAGGGTGAAGGTTAAAGTCTGATTCATGATTTCTAAATTAATGTCATGAATGTTTTGTACTTTCTGGTACCGGTGTGCTTTTATTTATTTATTTATTTATTTATTTATTTATTTATTTATTTATTTATTTATTTATTTATTTATTTATTTATTTATTTATTTATTTATTTATTTATTTATTTATTTATTTATTTATTTATTTATTTATTTATTTATTTATTTATTTATTTATTTATTTATTTATTTATTTATTTATTTATTTATTTATTTATTTATTTATTTATTTATTTATTTATTTATTTATTTATTTATTTATTTATTTATTTATTTATTTATTTATTTATTTATTTATTTATTTATTTATTTATTTATTTATTTATTTATTTATTTATTTATTTATTTATTTATTTATTTATTTATTTATTTATTTATTTATTTATTTATTTATTTATTTATTTATTTATTTATTTATTTATTTATTTATTTATTTATTTATTTATTTATTTATTTATTTATTTATTTATTTATTTATTTATTTATTTATTTATTTATTTATTTATTTATTTATTTATTTATTTATTTATTTATTTATTTATTTATTTATTTATTTATTTATTTATTTATTTATTTATTTATTTATTTATTTATTTATTTATTTATTTATTTATTTATTTATTTATTTGACTCATTTTTTCGGACTTTAGGACCATCCCTCTAAAAATCCTGGATCCGCCCATGAAATCTACTAAGAGATGTGGTTTGTAGACCGATTTTTGTGACCCTATATTTTGGCTTTTTTTTTCGAAACTAATGTTCTGTACAGATACAATTTTTAAAGGACAAGTATATGCTCTTTCAGTTGAAATGTGCAATTTCTGAACTATAATTATAAATCTTGATCACGCGTTAAATCTATGAAATACGGCATACGAAACTAATCCTTTAGAATCCATAAGTCTTAGATTGTAGATTCATATATTTAATATTTTCAATAGTTATCCCATACTCTACAATTGATAAAATTCCTTATGCAAAAAAAAACCCCTGATTATTATATCCAATAGCTATAAATTGAATAAATAAAGGTGCCAAAAATGAAGATCGACCATGCCTTTGGAGTGAAATATTTTTTGCAAAAACTACTTATTTTGAGAAAATATTAGGCTTATTGATGAAAATATAAAGAGTAAATGTATGTCCATATAAAAGTGTTCGAGATGGAGAAATACATAAGAACATTTAGCCAGAATAAAAGTTAACAATGGGGGGGGGGTCTCTTATAAGTAATAATAAAGAATGTATCGGTTTTTAATCGTATTCATATCATTTTCAAAAGTGTAACAAAAAAAACCTACAACAATAAAATAGACTATAACCTGAATGTTTGTATTATCATTATGCATGTGTTTGTTTAAAAATGTAGGACAATCGGGATATGATTTTTTCCAAATGTGGGACAATCGGGATTAAACCGTTAGAACAAGGACTTATAAACAGAAGTTTATAAGTCCTTGGTTAGAATCACATAATTAATTAACTAATTAGTACTAAAATTTTACCTGTTTTTTGTGCAAATGTACTTGTATTTTTCTTTATTTCTTTCTTAGTATCACCTCGTACACATACATGTACTTGTAGTAAGGCCACCTTTCGTGTGTATATGGTGGTGGTGGTTGGGGGGGGGGGGGGGGTTGCAAAATTGTGGTCACTAGATTGTCATCGAACCTTGCCTTATGATTTGCCAATTGGAAGTGGATTAAACCTTGATTTTCAACTTCAAAACATAGTCAGGATCCAAAATGGCAGTATGGAATATTTTGGAGCGGAAAATGCATTTTTATATGTGTTTGTATTACTACAGTCTTATACTTTTGTCACACCTCTGAATTCGTATGTCGTATAAAGATGAAAGATACAGTCATGTTGATTTACTTTTACAGTGCGGTTGTAAAGGAAACGGCATTTTTTGTTGGGTATTTTCGGGGCTCGGTTATCCATTTTACGATGTGGATTATACTGAAAGAGGGCGGTTTTTTCTAGTAGAAGTTGTTTATGATTTCTTTTCTGGTAAGGCTTCTGACTCGGAGAAGATACTTCATACCTACTGATCTTCAAAATCATGCGCGCAAGGTGCATTCTGAGAAATCCTTATACAGCATACAGGATTCCTTAAGGTGTTAAAAATAAACACATATTCTGACTCTGAGTAGCAGAAAAATAAATAATCTTGGCGGCTCTGCATTAGAAATAAATAATCTTTACCCGGAAAAATTGCAATCCCCCACCCCCCTCCCCTTAGAATCAAACTGTCGTTCATACCATATTACGAGAAGATGCCCTTGTTTGCAAAATAAAAATATATATGTATATTTTCTGCTATTTATCTTGAACAGTAAAACGTTCTCATGAAAATATTTTTTTCATAAAAAGCTAGATTTTTACCAGTTACAAGATGTTTTTACACTAATTAGTATCAACTAGATAAACAACTATTAAGTTAATTACTTTCTTTTGTTATATGAAGTGGGAGAAACAGGAATATATATTTTTCAAAAGTGGGAAAAACGGGAAGTAACCGTCTTTTGTTGGTCACTCGATAGACATTGACAATGCAGTTATTTAAATGTCCGATAGATTGACGTGCGCCATAGAAGCCAGACACGTTCTCAGGTAAATAAAGCTTGCGGGGGGCTACAAGACATTTAACACATCAATCAATTAATGCTAAGGGGTACACAAAATAGTTAATACACGAATTTTTAGGGGGAAAATATAGCATGGCGGCCGTAAAATATAGAGTGGTGCTAATCCCGATAGCGTGGCGGTAAATCTCGATAGCGTGGCGGGGCCGCAACACTAAAATGACCACACCCATATTCAAAGACTCTGGGGGTCAGAGGCTCAAACAAAATATCAGGTGCACAACTGGACCAGAGACTGATTATATTGCAAAAACAATTATTTCTCTATCAATTATACTTCCTGAGAATTGGTGTTCACTAAATTACATAGACTTATATTGGAGAAAATGACCACACCCATTTTCAAAGACCCTGGGGGTCAGAGGCTCAAACAAAATATCAGGTGCACAACTGGACCAGAGACTGATTATATTGCAAAAACAATTATTTCTCTATCAATTATACTTCCTGAGAATTGGTGTTCACTAAATTACATAGACTTATATAGGAGAAAATGACCACACCAATTTTCGAAGACCCTAGGGGTCAGAGGCTCAAACAAAATATCAGGTGCACAACTGGACCAGAGACTGATTATATTGCAAAAACAATTATTTCTCTATCAATTATACTTCCTGAGAAATGGTGTTCACTAGATTACATAGACTTATATAGGAGAAAATGACCACACCCATTTTTTAAGACCCTGGGGGTCAGAGGCTCAAACAAAATATCAGGTGCACAACTAGACCATGGACCAAACTAAACGCAAAAAGAATTAGCTTTCTAAAAAATTGTTAACAGACAGACAGACAGACAGACAGACGGACGGACGGACGCCGGACAACATGGTATCGCATAAGCTCGACTGGTCTTTGACTAGTAGAGCTAAAAATGAATATAAGGTATCTAAAGTCAAATTTCCTATTGGAAAAGACTTGTTTAAGAACTGCAGGTACTTATTATTAGCAGTAGAAGACAAGACAATTGTAATATTTTAAGAAATAGCAATGAAATGGTAAAAAATGTCACAATTTACGGGCTAATATTTGATGTCAAAATATGCCAGAGACTATATTCATATGCCCTTGAATTAAAGGAAACCCCCTGCAAGGTTCATTTTTCGTCATTTACATGTTTTAAGGGTGAAACAATTTATAAGTATACCAAATTCTAAGGAGTTTCGACCATAACTTTATAAGATATTTTAAATTTAAATACAAAAATGCTATATTTTAAGCCAAAAATGTGTAAAAAATCTGTATGACAAACAAAAAAGTTTTAAATATTGAAGGATTTATTATTCAAATATGATTAAATATTTGTTAAACAAACTATTTTAAACATCTGCAATTAATTAAGGCGATACAACGTTATTCTTATATATTTTGGAAATAAGTGATGACGTCAAACAATACCCGAACCACCTTAAATAATGTCCTTGTAATGAAAATAGAATTGCTCAAGAATAAGTATGTTATCTGTCTCACACTTGACCCTAATTATGTGAATTTGACCTTGAAGGTGACCTTGACCTCATTGGGTGTCAAGTCTCTTCATGTCATTGACCATCCCTGCAAGTTTAACTGAAGTATAACACATTGCCACTTATCTGAAAGTGAGAAGATGCCAAAGGACATTGCAGGTGAAATAACAAAAAGTCTATCCAAAACATAAAAATAAGGAAACTTGAAACAGAAGAGACATTACAAATTCAATGTAAGAAACATAACAAAATGGATAGATTTTATGCCTCTTTAACTTTTCAGTATATCTTTGTTTTAAAGAGCAGTCTCCAACGAGTAGGTGCGGAAGCCTGCTATTTCAGCCCTATTTCAAAATACATTCAGATATTCATAATTTTCTAGTTTACAAAAGTCAAATGTATCAGGGGAATCAAAATAAGGAAATATTGCTTTTGTTTCACAGCCCAATAGTGAATACTAATTAATACGTTCAAAACTGATTAAAATGGTGAAATCATTGAAAATATCAATAAATGGGCGAAATTTTGATACAAAATTATGAATTTAAGTAGTGTGATAGCCGTTTTTACAAACGAATTGACAGATGTCTGATCAACCTTTCAATTTGCATTAAAATATTTTGGGTAAGGCCTGGTGTGCACTCAAGTTTTAAAGATTTGTGTGTAAAATACAATGATTTTTCTTTGTTTTCTGTTATTCATGGCACAATGACATCAGAATATCAGAGTTGGTAGCGCACTATTCCTTTCTAAGATGTGCACCAACAAAAAGTGAAATTCAAGTCACACAAATTAACCTGTCAAGTTTTCATGGAAATAAGGTCACTGAAATATAAAGTAATTTACATTACACAAACTTACATTTCTAATTATTGTAATATTCCTAGCTTTCTCACGCCATCCTGTATGATCAACAAACCAGACCTCTACTCCCTCTGTAATTGTAAATAAAGAATCACATTAGCATAATATATATGTACTATATATACATGTATATAGGAAATGAAAATTATATTGTTTCCATGAGTTTAGACTATGTCCTTGAGATATAGCTTACTGTCAGGAGTGATAAAAGATCTATATCTCTCTGGACAAGTCTATTACTATATAATATGGTCCAGCATATCTTGAAATCTTGAAAAATTGTGAAAACTGACTAAATATCATAATGCTTTAAAAGGAACTAATGTGTTTCGAAGCACACAAAGTTCTTTGTCTGCAGACAGTTTATACAAGTAAGTATGGTGTTCAAGAGTTATTGCTCTTTGTCCGCTGACTATTTCTATAAGTTAGCATACAGTACAAAAATAAGCATTCTATGGTAAACCGAAAAGAACAATCTCTTTATATTTGGAAATGTTCCACACCTGTATGAGTTCTTCCTCTATTGAACACAATGAAAGATACCAATTAAAGGTACATGTATCAACTAAGTTATTAACTACAGCTATTAGAGTAAAAATTGATTTCAGATGAAGAATTTCTTTGAAATTTCTAAAAATTATTCATGAACAATGACGATTTTTAAAATCTTTACATGAATGATGAAGATATGGCGTGTGTGATTCTCAAATTCCCCTGCCAGTATCTTTGTCCTCTGTCAGTATAACAGCTATAACTTGAAAGTCACAAAGGTCGAACTCAAAGGTCAGGAGGTAAAATATTTGGTATTACTAGAAAGGGGAATGTACATGTGCAACATACAAGTAAATTCCAAACTAGTTATCAGATAAACAACTGATACAAACAAAGGGCAGAATATGGAATACCAGATGTCTGTCTACCAAATACTGTAGATTAGTATAGGCAAACTTACTCTTCGGTTCAAACGAATCACCAGTCAGCACAATCAGCATGTAGTCATTCAGCGATTCAATGGGAATTCCTGTACAGGGGGCAGCGCATGGTCTGATGGTGTGGATTTGAAATGTCTTGCCATCCTCTGATTAGTTAATGAAACAAAATACATGTAAGTGACAAACTCTTGGTTAATGAAACAAAATACATGTAAGTGACAAACTCTTGGTTAATGAAACAAAATACATGTAAGTGACAAACTCTTGTTAATGAAACAAAATACATGTAAGTGACAAACTCTTGGTTAATGAAACAAAATACATGTAAGTGACAAACTCTTGGTTAATGAAACAAAATACATGGAAGTGACAAACTCTTGGTTAATGAAACAAAATACATGGAAGTGACAAACTCTTGGTTAATGAAACAAAATACATGTAAGTGACAAACTCTTGGTTAATGAAACAAAATACATGTAAGTGACAAACTCTTGGTTACAGGGATGGGGTCAATTACATTTCAATGTAATTAATTAAATTACACATTACATTGAATTTTTTAGCTATGTAATTAATTAAATTACACATTACTTTGCATTTTTTTGCAATGTAATTAATTAAATTACAATTACATTGCAAATGTAATTAATTAAAGTACACATTACATTTCATTTAATGAATTTATTTTTAGCACATCATTTTTTTTTCACATTGCCGAAAACTAGAAGTCATTTCAAGTCTTTGCCAAAATGCAAGAAAGTGAAGGTCAATATTCATTCTACAGTCAAAAGCCTTTTTAGGTTCCCTGAGAACATGGAGAAATCATTAATGTGCAATGCACATATTTTGCCTAGAAATATTCTCCAGAAATTTTGGCACTTAAAAATATGCCATTAATTTTTAACTTGTCTTTGATAAGTACATGTAAGTTATCCCAACTGAATTTTGTCACATTGGAATCAAATCAAATTTGCAAACAGTGACCTGTAACAATTTTATTCATGCATTCTTTCTATTGCCAACAATCAGGTAAAAATATAATCTCTTGTATACACTAAGTCCTTGCAGAAGTGACAAACAAGCTAATTAAAACAGAAACACATAACCAAGCTTTGTTTTGACAACTATAAGTCACATTAAGCATTATGGTCATTCAGTAAAACTGTTTTTTCAACCATTATCTATGGCCTATCCTCAACGAATCATGAAAATTGATTACAAAATAAGTAATTTTTTCACAGATCAATCTGTGTATTCCAAGTATTTTTAGTTGCAAATGTAATTGAAAAGTAATTGAAATGTAATTGGCATAACATGCAATTTTAGCTCTGTAATTAATTAAATTACAATTACATGTAATTGAAAAAATCTTCAATTACACATTACATTCAATTACTTGAACAAATGTAATTAATTGTAATTAATTAAGGATTCCGACTTCCGTCGGAATCCTTTCTGTTATTGTATTGTCTTTTCTTTATTCTTATTAAGGATTCCGACTTCCGTCGGAATCCTTTCTGTTATTGTATTGTCTTTTCTTTATTCTTATTATTCTTATTATTATTATTATTCTTACCCAGAAACCGTTCCGGTCACTTTACAAAAAAGTACAGCATCATATGAAAAAACGGAAAGTACCATGTGAAAGAGCATATGAAGATCTAAATTTAAATTTTTTTTCTTGTCGAAAAGTTCACATATGCCCCTGCTAGAGGTCATCAAAGGTAAAATCTTTAAAACCTTATAACTCCTAAACTAACCGTGCGATTTTAACGAAATTTGTTTTATATTGTTCTTTGGGAAATTTGCAAACTTTTATACGCTTACATGCTCGATAAAATATTTACGGTTTTTGCGCTATTTTGAGTTGAAAATGGAACTTTAAATTGGCACAGTGCCAATTTCTACAGTTTTTGAGATTTTGAGTTGAAACTTGGATGGTAGGTTACTAGGAGGTAGTCAATGATCATGACCTAGTTTCAAGGTCACATCATGATTCTCAAGGTCACAACAAACTTTTGCCTGTAGAACAAAGACTATTTGACCTTGACAGTTCAAACTTCATAAAAACAATCATTGAGCCAAGCCCTTTCACCTTGACCTTGGCCCAAGGTCAAATTTTCATTCTCAAGGTCACAACAAACTTTTGCCTATAGAACAAAGACCATTTGACCTTGAGAGTTCAAACTTGCCGCAAATATTCCTTGCATCAAGTCCTTTCACCTTGACCTTGACCCAAGGTCATTTGTTCGATTTCAAGGTCACAACAGACTTTTGTCGATAAAATATTAAGCTTTGATTAGATTAAGAGGACTCTTGATGAGAATAATTTCAAATGCTTATCTTTTATCCATGACCTTGGTTAAAGGTCAAATTAACTTTTTCAAGGTCATAACAAACATTTATTTTGTAGAATTCTTAGGATTTTGTCCTTAACTATTTATTCTTCACACAAGTATTACTTCTTATTTGAACTTTACATAGTAAGATAGATAACTCTTTTATTCTTGTTCTCTGTTTCTTTCTTTTTTATTCTTAGTAGCATTACATATCAGTAGTTTCATGTTGTTGTCATATTCTATTAATAGAAATTATCTCATTGCAAAACCATTGTGCAATTCTTTTTGAGAAAGTCATTGTAAAGGATTAGATATTGATTGAGCATGGAGTTTAAAGCTTTCGTAAATATGAAAGGTATTTATTATTTTTTCTTCTATTTTGTTGATAAATAAATAAGAGTCCCAAATTAGACATAAGCTCTTTTGACTCATTTGATGAAGTTAATATGGTACTAAAGCAACTATTCTTTTTTCCATCTTCTTTATTCGGATTTTAGCACTTCAGTTCAGAGGAAGGTCTAATAAAGGAGGAATCCGTCTGTTGCTTGCAACAGTAGCCATCTAGTTATTCTTATTATTATTATTATTCTTACCCCCCAACCAATCCAGAGACTTTACAACAAAGTACCGAATCATATGATAAAATGGAAAGTATCATGTGAAAGAGCAAATAAAGATCTTCATTTAAAATTTTTTTCTTGTCGAATAGTTCACATATGCCCCCGCTAGAGGTCATGAAAGGTAAAATCTTTAAAACCTTATAACTCCTAAACTAACCGTGCGATTTGAATGAAATTTGTTTTAAATTGTTCTTTGGGAAATTTGCAAACTTTTATACGCTTACATGCTCGATAAAATATTTACGGTTTTCGCGCTATTTTGAGTTGAAAATGGAACTTTAAATTGGCACAGTGCCAATTTCTACAGTTTTTGAGATTTTGAGTTGAAACTTGGATGGTAGTTTACTTATAGGTAGTCATTTATTGTTGACCTAGTTTCAAGGTCAAATTATGATTCTCAAGGTCACAACAAACTTTTGCCTATAGAACAAAGACTATTTGACCTTGACACTTCAAACTTCATAAATACAATCATTGACCCAAGCCCTTCCACCTTGACCTTGGCCCAAGGTCAAATTCTCATTCTCAAGGTCACAACAAAATTTTTCCTATAGAACAAAGACCATTTGACCTTGAGAGTTCAAACTTGGCGCAAATATTCCTTGCATCAAGTCCTTTCACCTTGACCTTGACCCAAGGTCATTTATTCGATTTCAAGGTCACAACATACTTTTGTTGATAAAATATTGAGCTTTGAATAGATGAAAAGAAATCTTGATGATAATAAAGTAAAATGCTTATCTTTCATCCATGACCTTGGTTCAAGGTCAAATAAACTTTTTCAAGGTCATAACAAACATTTACTCTTGTAGGATTGATAGGATTTTGTTTTTAAATATTTATTCTTCACACAAGTAGTACTTTTTATTTGAACTTTACATAGTAAGATAGATAACTCTTTTATTCTTGTTCTCTGTTTCTTTTTTTTTTTATCTTAGTAGCATTACTTGTCTGTACTTTCATGCTGTTGTCATTCTCTATTTATAGAAATTTTCTCATTGCTAATTCATTGTGCAATTCTTTTTGGAATAGTTATTTAACAGGATTCAAAATGGATAGAATAGATCTAGGACTTTAAAGCCTTCCTAAACTTGAAAGGTATTTATCGTTTTTTCTCCTTTTTTGTCGATAAATAGATAAGAGTCCCAAGTTAGACATAAGCTCTTTTGACTCATTTCCTGAAGTGAATAAGGTACTAAAGCAACTATTCTTTTTTCATCTTCCTTTTTCGGATTTTAACATTTCAGTTCCGAGGAAGGTCAAATAAAGGAGGAATCCGTCTGTTGCTTGCAACAGTAGCCATCTAGTTACAATTATAATTGTAATTAATTACAATTACATTTTTAATTACCCCATCCCTGCTTGGTTAATGAAACAAGTGACAAACTCTTCGATTCAGTTTTACGCTTTTTTATTCACATCCAATCTTATTGATGCTGTGGTGTACTTATCTTAATTAAACCAAATTTTGTGGAAACAGGCCAAATAAGGACATAAAACATGGTAAAAAATTTCAAAAGGCTGTCTGTGTACTAATATTTTCTATTTGTGCTGATCTAAAACATTTTTCCAACTTAAATATTTGAGACATTGGGGAAAATTGTTCAAAATCCCATTATATAAAGCTAAAAGGAAAAAGTGTAAAACTATGCCATTATTGTGGAAAATTTGATTTTTTTTCTTTCTTTCAAAATTCTCAAGCAATATTTACAATGTCAAATGAAACCATGAGTGTTTTTGTAACCAGTATTCTCAAAATACGGACATCTTTTGAAAGGAGAGGGAATGAAAATCCATGTCAAAAAACACTTTCATTTGTCTGTTTTCAACAGAAATTAAACTATGTTTATTGTAAAATATTTCCTATATCAAATTGGTTTTCTTACTGGCATTGTTGAGAGGGTCTGTAATTCTATGAAGCAGGTATGATTGTCCGTCTTTATAATAGAATGCCTCCACACATAACCTCAGGGACTGACACTCCTTTATTGATTTGTTGACTGACCAGTAATCACCTAGTAAGCATAAAAAATCATTCCAAAGAATGCATGTGTCGCCTGTGAAACATAGCGACACTTACGAATCATTTTTATATAGGATGTGACAGACATCCAAGTGTGACAGACAGACAGATGGACAGACAACGGACAAAGTAATTCCTTAGTGTCACTATGCTTCGCAGGCGACACAAAAACATTGTTGTAATTCACATTTCTATGAAACAAGGCCCTTTGGTTTTACGACAGGCATAGGATGAAGGAATCAAAGTACATGTTTCCCATAAATTTGTGTAAAAAGAAATTACTTGAAGGTAGATACAGTATGTCTCCTACATTGGTAAAGCAGTATTTTGGTTATGCCTTGGTAAAAAAGAAGCTTACCTATATATCAAAGAGATGGATCACTTACTTTTCTTACATTCTGCTAAAAATACACCAATATTATTCTCCATTCTTCTCTTTCTACATTTGAGTTGCTCTTCATAGTCTTTTCTTTTAGGGATCTTTACAGTTGCCTTCACAGTGCTACAAGAAAGGGTGAAACATGATATAACTTTTCTGCACTTACTACATGTACATTTATTAGATAAAGCCAAGTTAAATCTTAAAGGCATAAGGTTAAAATTATGTCCTTCAGCTTTCAAAGGAAAACACATGTAACAGTTATGGCCAAGGTTCAAGTTCTCGACAAACAAATAAACAGATAGGACAAAAAACAATATGTGATAACAAAAATAATATAGGCAATGCAAGTTAAGCATCCCCTCACAACTGCATGTTCTATGCTATCAGCGATTGGATTTTGAAATTAAGTTCATAGTGACCTTGACCTTTGGCCTCTGAAATCATAAGAGTATATCTTCTCCGTATGGGAAAAACTTGTGGAAGGTTTGATATTTCTGTGATGAATGCTTTGCCTTCTATGCTTCTATGGATTTTAAACCTAAGTGAGCTTGACCTTCAAAAGCAGTAGGGTTCATTCTCTCTCCATTGGGGCTTTTCTGGAAGGTTTTATGTTCCTATGATGATTACTTTGTCTTTTATGTTGTTTACAAGTATTTTAAGCTTCAGTCCAGTGACCTTGACTCTTGACCTTGAACATCTTTCTAGATGGTATATTTTTTTATGGTTGAGACTTTCATGATGATTGCTTTGTCTCCTATGCTGTTCACAAGAATCGGGATAACTCACCAACACATGTATGCCTGGCCAAGATGCTACATCCCATCCCAGCGTTGCAAGGGGATAAAAAGTTGTGTATAGATTACTTTATGCATATTTGTTTTATGGAATTCATACTTAAATGGAATAAGCTTATTCACTATTATGCTATAATATCACATTGATTAGTTTTCTGTCTGCTCTACCAAACTATGGTTTTGTTAAAACACGATTTATATAAATTCAAGGTCACCCCTTTTGTATCAAAAGACAGGTATCATAACAAAGATCATACAATTACATGTACCCATTTTCATAAATTTCAGATACATGTACAATACATCCTATCCTGTCCTACTCTTCTTCTTGATATATTTACTGCCTCAATAATGAATGAATTTTTAACTACACCAAATAATTGGACTCAGTCAGAGTAACTAACCCAATTAAATTGTATCCTGTGTTTGTAAGTTTAAATAAAAGATCTACTACTTTTTGTTTTTATCCCTACATATCCATATAATGTTATCACAAATAGTGTATGATCGGTTATTTCAAAGGACTGAAAGGCGTGTTAACTCTATTTATCTGCTAGATGGCAGTACACCACTTTCAAATATATATAATGGATAAGAGTAGGACGATTGGGATGTATCATATTGCAATTTACAATTGTGACAAATACCATGATCTATCATTTTCCCTTGTCTGTTTAAATTGTTCAGTGTAGATTCCATCATGACATTTTTCACCTATCAGACAGTACGGATGCGCTTTTCGATTATCTTTGTGTACAGCATGCACTCTGATGATTATAGAGGATTCTAATGGTACATTGTGAAACTGAAATAAAAAAAAAATATATCAATGCAAAAATAGTTAAAAAGGACACATCATTACATGAATAAAAACAAATTCTTTCCCCAATCTTCAAAAGGGCCGGGGCAACAATGACAATCAATCAGACTGAACTTTGGACTACATGTACATTGAAAAGAAACAGTTTTTTTCCCATGAGTAGAAGATATGAAATGATAAGAAATAAATCTTATACTTTTTCTGTTGATGAATGCAGGTACCACCAGAAAAATTGGACTGAAAACAACATCAATGCGCTAATTTGCACATTGATGCTAAAGTTAAAAAATGTGTCCAATATATGTAAGTAAATATGTTTTATCACACAAAAAACTCACACTGCAACATCTACATTCAATCATCAGTCTCAAAATGTCTGAGAAAAATTTGACGGATAACAGCATCAATGCATGAAGGGGGAATACCCTGTTCCAAAAAAGCCCTATAAATAGACTTGAGTTCCAAGAAAAATTTAGCTGATTCATCTATCAACAAAATTTATCGGCCAATCACATTCTTCGTCTCTTAAAAATGACAACTAAAATTAAATGATGCTATAAATTGTGATCAATTTTATCAGGTGAAAAAGTTCTCAACTAACTTTGATTTGTACTAGCTCTTCTTTCCCGATATTTCTGTTTGTCAGTTCAGAGTCATAGCGGAGACGGATCATTTTATTTTTCACAGTGACATCCATTCTAGCTTCATCACGTGACCTTTGACGTCTACTCCTGCTTTCAGAGAGTGTGTTTGAAGAACTTGGAATTTCTCCCCCCTGCAAACCTGTAGGATGAGAATCATTTTGAAAATTAAACAAGAGGCCAGAGAGGGCACTATTGCTCACCTGAGAACCATGGCATTCTATGACAGTAAGCATTCTTAAACTTTGCTCAGGTGAGCTTCAAACATATCGAGTATGAATATACCTTTTTTTTCTGTCATATTCATAATTTAAAACTAGAACTGCCTTAAAGTGGACGAATTATAATCCCACAAGATGTTTTTCTTCTAAAAGCAACCATTTATGACGTGACATCCAATTGTTCAAATTGAAACTCTTACTAGGGATTGAATGCTTTGGTATGAAAATTTAATAGTAAGAATGCTGCTTTCAGAACTTCATAACCAAAATACTATTATTCTGGTTATGAAGTTCATTACCTCTTATACAGGCCCAAAGTTAAGGTCAAGAGGTCAAAAATCATCACATCAAAATGCAGTACTCTTTGTGATTAATATGTCTATAAAATATGAAATGCCTACAAATTATAGTTTTTCAAATCTTCTGAAGCGATAATGCAATAAAAGCCCAAAGTCAAGGTCAAGGGTAATGATAACAAAATGTAGTACTCCTTATGGTGGTGAATATATGTATAAAGCATAGGTAATCATTGATTACGAAGCTCACCTCGCGGCAGCGAAATTCAATTTAAACATATTTTTAAGTACATGTATGTTGGCTTTAAAAGTAAAATCACTCAAGTGGAAAAAAAGTAGTCTAAGGTCATTCTAGGAAAGTTTGATCAAAGATACATCCCATATGCAAGTTTGGAACAAGTAGCACTTAAACTTTGCTCAATATTGGCTTTTAAAAGCAAAATCACTCAGACGGAAAATGTAGGTCAGATGCAGCATCTGATGCATGGGTTCACATCAGCATCCCAAGATGAATCACTTGAGCAAGTTTGGTTAATATTGGCTTTTAAAAGCAAAATCACTCAAGCAGAATAAGCTCTATTGTTTGTGAAACATAAATGCCCCCAGTGGCAGCTTTGAGAATAACATAGGTAATCAAAGATTACAGAGCTCACCTAGTGGCAGCATGTTATCATGGCAGCAAAGTTCAATTAAAACATTTTTCTTATTGGCTTTTAAAAGCAAAAACTTCAAATGGAAAAGGTAAGTCAAGATCATTTTATGAAAGTTTCATCAAAGATACATCCACTATGCAAGTTTGGTACATGTAGCACTCATACTTTGCTCAATATTGGCTTTTAAAAGCAAAATCACTCAGACGGAAAATGTAGGTCAGATGCAGCATCTGATGCATGGGTTCACAGCATCCCAAGATGAATCACTTGAGCAAGTTTGTTTAATGTAGCATCAGTACTTTGTCAGATATTGAGCTACCCCAAAAACTTTAACTGGACACAGACAAGGATGGAAATTGGGACGCGGACGTAGGGGGTATAGCATACGCTCATCTCAACTTCTTGGAGGTGCCCTAAAAATGAGAGGCCTGCCATTGCATGGGTCATAGCGACTTCCACTACTCAAAATATAGGAATATATGTTGTGAGTGGAAATACATGTATAGGAAAAATATAGGAATTTTTCTAGAAAAATAGGATAATTATAGGACATTTCAGACATGGTATGATATGAAGATAAAGATAGGAAAGGTGGTGTGTGAAGGAGCCGAAATTTTTCATATGACATTAATGTCAGGATTGTTGCATATTATATTTTGTGCATGATCGAGTTAAAGATGAAGAAGCAAATGAATAGACCATTTTCCGATCTTGTAAGAAAGCACAAAATGTCCGAGTCAACATCTTTTGACGTTGTTTTTCATTATGATGTCACTGTTAAAAGACACAATTCCATAGTGACGTAACAATGAAAAAGTGAACTAAAAATGCCTAGATGTACCTCGGACATTTTTTGCCATTTTGTCAGCCATTATAAATTTCGGCAAGTGGCCTATTGGCAAAGCACTTTTTGACATTTGAGGCCAAAATATAGGATTTATAGGACAAAGGAGTAGGTGCGGTAACCTGAGTGTCATTTCGGCCCTATTTTCAAAGATGTTCATATATTCATAATATTCTGCTTTATAAAATGTCAAATGTATGGTGAATCAAAATCAGTAAAGCCTGTTAATTTTTATTTCACAGCCCTATACTGAATAATACGTCACTCAAAACGTCTAAAAAAGCTGAAATCATTGAAAATATCAATAAATGAGCGAAATTTCGATACAAAATTATGAAATCAAGTAGCACTCCTGACCTTGCCCATGAATATTTTGTACCAATCGATAGATTTCTGGTCGGCCTTTTAATCTGCATAAAAGATATCGTGGGCGAGGCCTGGAGCGTAGATGAATTTCAAAGTTATGTGTGTAAAATACAATGATTTTCCTTTGTTTTGCATCATTCAGGGCAAATGACGTCAGAATATGACGTCATACATCACGCACGTGACGTTACGAGGGCTCAAAATGATGACGCAGTGTTTTCTCAAACATTCAACATTACAAAAAGAGATAAATGATAATTCGTTTATCAAAAGCATTTTTAGTCGAAATTATAGGGCCCACACAAGGGGTTGGCGCACCTAGTCCTTGATCAAATATAGGACTTTTATAGGTTCCTATATTTTTTATAGGAAAAATAGGAATTATAGGACAGGTATGACCCATGCCATTGATTGTATGAAAGAAATCTGCTCTCAAATCTTCTTAACCTAAATTGTTACATAGGTCTATTATATTTAAGCCAAGATCTAGGTTACAAGGTCAAAAGTCATGATACCAAACTGTAGTACTCTTAATGGTGATGTGTGTTTGAAGGCCAACATTTACAGTATGAAAGGAATCTGCTTTCAAAACTTCTAAACCAATAAAGCCTGTGTTTGTGAAACACGAATGCCCCCGGTGGCATCTTTGTTAGTATGAACACTATTTTCTGTTAAGTACATGTATGTGAGGTCACTGGGTTAAAAGGTCAAAGGTAAAGGTCAAGAGGTCAAAAATTTTGGTATCAATGGAAAGGTCTTGTCACAAGGAATACGCATGCGAAATATGAAAGCCCTATCACTTACCATTCAAAAGTTATGCCCAATGTTAAAGTTTTTGAAAAGTAGGTCAAAGGACAAGGTCAAGGTCAAGGTCACGAGGTCAAAAATTTTGGTATCAATGGAAAGATCTTGTCACAAGGAATACACATGTGAAATATGAAAGCCCTATCACTTACCATTCAAAAGTTATGCCCAATGTTAAAGTTTTTGAAAAGTAGGTCAAAGGTCAAGGTCAAGGTCACGAGGTCAAAAATTTTGGTATCAATGGAAAGGTCTTGTCACAAGGAATACACATGTGAAATATGAAAGCCCTATCACTTACCATTCAAAAGGTATGCCCAATGTTAAAGTTGTTGAAAAGTAGGTCAAAGGTCAAAGTCAAGGTCACGAGGTCAAAAATTTTGGTATCAATGGAAAGGTCTTGTCACAAGGAATACACATGTGAAATATGAAAGCCCTATCACTTACCATTCAAAAGTTATGCCCAATGTTAAAGTTTTTAGAAAAGTAGGTCAAAGGTCAAGGTCAAGGTCACAAGGTCAAAAATTTTGGTATCAATGGAAAGGTCTTGTCACAAGGAATACACATGTGAAATATGAAAGCCCTATCACTTACCATTCAAAAGTTATGCCCAATGTTAAAGTTTTTAGAAAAGTAGGTCAAAGGTCAAGGTCAAGGTCACGAGGTCAAAAATTTTGGTATCAATGGAAAGGTCTTGTCACAAGGAATACACATGTGAAATATGAAAGCCCTATCACTTCCCATTCAAAAGTTATGTCCAATGTTAAAGTTTTTCGGACAAACAGACAGACAAACAGACAAACAGATAAACAGACAAACAGACGGACAGGCCAAAAACTATATGCCCCCGAATCTTTGATTCCGGGGGCATAAAAATGCTCTACACTGGGTCAATGTAAAGAATGTCAATGTCAAAGTCATGGTAATAAAATGTAATACCTCTGGTAAATGTACAATGTTTGTATAAAATATTAAAGGCCTACCATTGATAGTATTAAAGAAATCTGCTTTCAAAACTTCTTAAACGGATGGAAGGACAGATGGACTGACGGACAGACATACAGGGTGATTCTATAATACTCCCCTTAACTTCATTTGCAAGGAGTATAATAATATTCTACATTACCACTGACTGGAGGAAGTGTACTGTCGTTAGCTTCATAAAATCCATTGATGACATTTTGATCAAAAGCATTGTCTAATCCTGCCACCAGCTCACGCTGAGCTTCATCCTCTATAAAGTAAGATATCAACATGAAACAAGTATGGATTATACTGTTACAGCCTCAATCATATCTTCAAACTATATGTACAAACATGGTAAGTTCATAAAATTCCTATGAGTCTGAATTATAAGGGGATGGTAAGAGGAATATGTAGTACAAACCCAAGCTGAGTCCTTGAAGGCTGGTGTGCATGGATTCATCTTGACCCTAAAAAGAACAAGCAGAATGGTATTCATCCTATTCAAAAACAAAGACAGTAAGTCTATAGTTGACAGGTATACTTATTTCAGCGAAACAAAGTGTTAGAGTATCAGGTCAAAACTGGGCAAATTGTCATAATAGCATAAACCAGAATGAGTGCATCAGCAGCATATATAAAGACTAATTTTTTTCCCCATTACAGTTCAATGTTAGTTGATTATAAATTAAGAATTAAGCATATATAGTCTTGAATTAATAAACTAAATTGCTTTCATGTGATGGGTCCAACGACTTCTTGTGAATTACAAATGAGATGCAGACCTGCCTACCTGTTTCTTACAAAAAGTGTATTATTTTGCTCAAGAAAGCGTAATTTAGGGAAGGAAAGCGTTATTGCTTGTAATTTTGAGAATACAAGAGGCCCAAGAGGGCCACATCGCTCACCTGAGTTGCATATTAACAAAAGAATGTTAGTGGACAAATTAGTGGTGGCCCTTGAGTACTAATGCTTCCTTTAAGGTTGAAATTATGTGCATCAGTTTTGGAAATATGGAAAATGAGTCAGCCAATCAGAGCACTCAGAAAGAAAAACACAAACTTAATTTGTAGATCAGGACCTTGAGCACTTGCTTCCTGCAAGGTTTCTTGAAATTATGTGTGGCAGTTGCAGAGGAGATGTGGAAATGCAACCACCAATCTGAGCCCTCAGCAGCCATACTTGTTGAACGATCTGCACGAAAAACAGAAACTTGGTAAAGGACATTGAGTACTTGCTTCCTGTAAGGTTTCGTGAAATTCTGTGCAGCAGTTGCAATGGAGAAGTTGAAAATGCCCTCAGCCAATCAGAGGCCTCGGAGGCCATTTTTTACTCTTTATTTTGTTGATCGATCAGCACAAAAAACACAAACTTTGTAAAGGCTTCCAGTAAGGTTTCAAATTCTGTGCAGTGGTTGCAGAGTAGAAGTTGAAAATGTAAAAAGTTAATGCCAGATGATGGACGGGTGATCGATGGACGGAGCTATGACTAAGCTCTCTTGAGCTATGCTCAGGTGAGCTCAAAAGCATCCGGGCCTTTTATTAAATTTGACATTTTTACAAATCTTAATCATCCATGCAATTGCTAATATAAGATTTTAAATGCTCAACTTGCAAAGAATTTATGTGCACCAGTTTATTCAATTGTGAAAAATATTTTGAACAGCTAGTCTTTCTGCTTGGAAATATTCTACAGGCAAAATTGAGCAACAAAAACGTAGAGCGTAATTCATTGTACACTTGGTCAAAAATTGTAAAAATTACGCCAGAATCGTACAATTAGGCAGGTCTGTAGATTTCTCTGAGCATAAACTCCACTCCAATAATTTAATTTGCCTAAAACAGGTATAACCTTCAGTATATCATGATAATATATTCAGATAATCAGAAGGAAAATTCTAATTATTTCTCTCTAATTTAAACTTTACCTCCGCCATATTATTGGAGACTGAGATACTATTCCATTCACAGATTGTTCTGTGAAACTATTCCATTCACTCACTTAGCGATCTGTTGTGTATTAATGAGTTGCTGTTACCGCATGCTTTTTCTCTGTAAAGTAATGCAACAAATAATAAAATTTTTGATAAAATCCATTTAGATCTGTGCCATGTGTACTAAATTTGAGAAACAAACCATTGATTGCTTCTAATAGAAGATTGACGCAAGAGCCCTGTTGGATGAATTCGTAAAGCATGCATTGAACAGGTGTACACATGTCAGGTGTACATAATTTATTTCATAGGGTTGCATATTTCTGACTTTGAATTTCTCTTTTAGTCTTTATGTAAAATATTTTCAAGGAATCAAAAAAGGTAATTGTACAGATTTTATTGTTTAGGCATTTTCAAAGTGTTCTTATCTTTTGAAAATTAGGCAACATAATTCATATTTGTGTTCACGATACATCAAAGTACAAACTTATAACAATTTAAGAAGAATCTGCATTAACGAATCAGGGAGGTAAATAATTAAATTTTATATGAAACAGGAAGACGCATTATGTTAGATTATTTTCATACCGTTTTTTAATAGATAGTAAAGCATGGCCCCCTTTTTATTGATTGAATTACCTGTGTAATTTACCTGTACTCAGATCGAGTTACTCAGAGTTAACAAATCTATCGTGTATATCCCTCTATAAGAATTTAAATGGGCCGTCAGGGTACTTATTTAGAATATCAGGTGATTCGCTCAGTTATAAAGCGCTGCACTGAGCTTGTAAAACTGTCCAGTTAATATAATGCAGCAAAGCTCTCGATAGGACCATTCATAATCTCTAGCAATGACCCAGCTTGGGTCCGCTAACCTGAGTAGAGTCTTATATAGTTAGGGGTTCCGTTTTCAAACCGTAAGCTATGGGCAGGGGGGGGGGGGGTTAGATTTTGATACCTAGGTTGTTTTCTCTTATATTCTTTGTATGTTCTACCGTATTTAAATTCTACGGTTGTTTTATATTAAAGTATTAAACATTATCCTTTTTCATAGTTTTCTTTCATGTTAGTCTGTAATATAAGGTGGTCGCTGCGATATAGGAATCCTTTGGACCTGAAGACAGGCGCCCATCCCCCCGGGTCCTGTTTTTATATATACATACATACATGGCGGACCTGCTACGATCGGTCTTAATTTTAAATCACCGGGTTGCGGTAACTTAACATAAGTTGCATTTTTGGCCTGAATTCCATGTTGAATTTCTTTTGACTTATGAATTTTAGGAAGGCCGTAGAAATTACTTGATTTCATTTCGAAATTGTTTAGGTAGTCTATCTCTTTATCGGTAAGAGAATCCGCGTAAACAGAAGTGAATTTTTTAATTTTGTTCATTGTTCTTGCGTCTTCCGGTGACGTCAGTTCGTGATAAAAATTACGATCATTAAGTTGGTCCATAACCATTTTCTTATAATGTTCCCTATCCATAATACAAATTGCGCCACCTTTGTCAGCCTCTTTGATGACGATAGTTGCGTCGTTTGAAAGGTTTTCGATTGCACTACGTTCGCTCCTAGAAATATTATCTTTGATATTTTGATTGTTTTGGTTTGTTGAAGCTGAGCTTTTAAGACAATTGATATAATCCTCCAAATGTTTATCTCTATTCGTTTTAGGTTTGAAATTACTTCTGTTACGTACCAGCGATCCATCGTCGTAGTCATTATCTTGGAAAAATTCACGTAGTCTCAATTTCCTACAAAATTCTTCAGTATCTTTTATCAAGTCCACTTTATTTCCTTTCGGAGTTGGTGTAAATTTTAGACCTTTGGAAAGAAGCTTTATTTCTGTATCTGTAAGATCCCTTTGAGATATATTTATGATTTTCGCATCTACGCGTTCCTTTTCCTTTAGAATCTTTTGAACATGAATGCCTTCTGACGTCCCCTGTGAAATTGGCGTCTCTCCAAAAAATGACGATCTGAAGGATTGTGTTCAGTACAATTCCTGTTTAGATTTTCATTCCCGTTTTGTTCTGAGACTCGGAATCCCTGTCTCTCTCTATGCTTGTAACCACTCATCCTTCCGTTATTCCTTCTTTCATATGTGCTTTCCTGATTAGGACGTGATTCCAAATTATCTTCTGTGTTACTATCTGATCGATTAAATCGCTTTCGGTTTATACGATCGCGCTCGTTATCATCTCGCTCACTTTGTAAGACCTTTGCGTACGTTTGCTCGGAATCCATTTGTGAATTTGTAGTAACATTGTATTCGCGTTTCTTTTGACGGTTAACCTTTCAAACCTAAATTGAATTGTTAAACTATGATTTCATTTCTTCTTTACAAAAAGCTATTTATTATTGTTCTTAAAGCATCAATATACGTAAATAATAAGTGCGCCAACGTCTGGGACATTTGTACGTGATGCGCCTAACTGTAACGTTATGATGACGTCATAGACGCTGCCTACCTACTGTTCTTTGTTATTGTTATTGTTTATATTCATTGCAACTCTGAAGAGCCAACAGGCGAAAACGTTTAGTGCAATAAACAAATTTAATCGTCATTATGTCACTTTGATTTTGATTATATTGACTATACCGGGAATGGATATTTATTATTTACTGTGATTCGACTGGTATATGGACAAAAATGACGCAAACAAGAGCAAGAGCGGCAGCGGAGAATAACTTTGAAAAGTACTTAGAAGACATCTCAGGTAAACTTTCTACTTTAGATGAAAAATTTGAAAACATTTCTGAGATTGTTCATCGATTGGAGGAACGTATTGAAAGTTCGGACAATAAGCTTGATTTGATAATCAGAGATAACAACTTAAAGCAAACGTTCGATAAAGTTCCTGTGAGTGAAAATGAAGCAAATATAACATTCGACACAAACGCAAATCTTATATTGCAATTAGGAGACAAACGCACGATAACAATGATGAAGCGTATCAAAAGCGGAGAGAAATAGGTCATTTCTGGAAAAAGATGTTAAATGAAAGAAAACAAGCTTACTGGAATGCTATTCGAAGCGAGAGTCTTGCGAATACTTACGAACAATGGCGACATAAGAAAGAGGTCATTCTACCGCGAAAATACAGAATTAAACCGATCAACAAAGAAAGCGACGAAGAAACAAAAATTAGAATGACTTTAGCTCTACAACGCTTCGACGCAGAAATCACACTTCTACGCATTCGAGTTCCTAAATACAAAGAAAGATTCGAAGAGTGTGATACCAAAATGCGCGAGGAAATCAGGAAAAGATACAGCGACAACGTTCAATCTAAACTTCTAGAAATTTGGACGGCAGACGTTGAACGTGAAAGCGCCAAATCCGAATCTATCCTGGAGTCTAAAAAGAAATGGCTTGATGAATATGAACGCACATATGGCAAGGAAATCGTGAAAAACCGAAAGGTTAACCGTCAAAAGAAACACGAATACAATGTTACTACAAATTCACAAATGGATTCCGAGCAAACGTACGCAAAGGTCTTACAAAGTGAGCGAGATGATAACGAGCGCGATCGTATAAACCGAAAGCGATTTAATCGATCAGATAGTAACACAGAAGATAATTTGGAATCACGTCCTAATCAGGAAAGCACATATGAAAGAAGGAATAACGGAAGGATGAGTGGTTACAAGCATAGAGAGAGACAGGGATTCCGAGTCTCAGAACAAAACGGGAATGAAAATCTAAACAGGAATTGTACTGAACACAATCCTTCAGATCGTCATTTTTTGGAGAGACGCCAATTTCACAGGGGACGTCAGAAGACATTCATGTTCAAAAGATTCTAAAGGAAAAGGAACGCGTAGATGAGAAAATCATAAATATATCTCAAAGGGATCTTACAGATACAGAAATAAAGCTTCTTTCCAAAGGTCTAAAATTTACACCAACTCCGAAAGGAAATAAAGTGGACTTGATAAAAGATACTGAAGAATTTTGTAGGAAATTGAGACTACGTGAATTTTTCCAAGATAATGACTACGACGATGGATCGCTGGTACGTAACAGAAGTAATTTCAAACCTAAAACGAATAGAGATAAACATTTGGAGGATTATATCAATTGTCTTAAAAGCTCAGCTTCAACAAACCAAAACAATCAAAATATCAAAGATAATATTTCTAGGAGCGAACGTAGTGCAATCGAAAACCTTTCAAACGACGCAACTATCGTCATCAAAGAGGCTGACAAAGGTGGCGCAATTTGTATTATGGATAGGGAACATTATAAGAAAATGGTTATGGACCAACTTAATGATCGTAATTTTATCACGAACTGACGTCACCGGAAGACGCAAGAACAATGAACAAAATTAAAAAATTCACTTCTGTTTACGCGGATTCTCTTACCGATAAAGAGATAGACTACCTAAACAATTTCGAAATGAAATCAAGTAATTTCTACGGCCTTCCTAAAATTCATAAGTCAAAAGAAATTCAACATGGAATTCAGGCCAAAAATGCAACTTATGTTAAGTTACCGCAACCCGGTGATTTAAAATTAAGACCGATCGTAGCAGGTCCGGCATGTCCCACGCACAGATTGAGCAATTTATTAGACATTATACTCAAGCCACTTTGTAAATTAGTCCCAAGCTACATCAGAGATGACATTGACTTCCTAAATTATATCCCAGATAGTGTCGATGCAAACACCAAATTGATAAGTTTTGACGTAACGAGCCTTTTCACCAATATTCCTCATGACGTAGGAATGGAGTCTATCACATATTGGATAGAAAAACATCGTGATGAAATCCCGTCCAGATTTACAAAAGACTTTATCATAGATGGTCTCAAACTTGTTTTAGAAAACAATCATTTCTTCTTCGATAATAAATATTTTCTTCAGATAAAGGGGACAGCGATGGGAACCAAAGTCGCACCTACTTACGCTACTCTTTTTATGGGATATTTGGAAGAAAAATTATTTTCTCGTACGGAAGATGTATTTGACGCGAACTTCGGAAATTGCATCCGGAAAAACTGGAAACGTTATTTGGATGATTGTTTCATTTTTTGGAATAGATCTTTGGATGACTTGAATAAATTTCATGATCTTTTAAACGGACTTCATACTAGCATTCAATTTACTATGGAACAGAGTGAAAAAGAGCTTCCTTTTCTCGATATATTGATAATTAAGGAAGATAACAGAATTACTACGGATCTGTTTTACAAAAGTACGGATACACACCAGTACCTTATATTCAGTTCCTGTCATCCATCTCACACAAAACGTAACATCCCGTTCAACTTGGCTCGACGAATTTGTACAATAGTTTCAGACCAACATCGAAGAGAAAAAAGACTAAAAGAACTAAAGTCTTTCCTACTTAAACAGAATTATCCCGTAAATCTAATTGACGCAGCCACAAACAGAGCAAAGGAAATACCGCTACCGGAACTTAGAGAGAAAAGCAGACGTAACACAAATAGCCATAAAATCATTCCATTTGTAACAACACACAATCCGAGAAATAAAAACGTATTCAAAACAGCAAAAACTTGTCTACCAATTCTTCATCAGTCCGACAATTTGAGGAGTCTCATCAACCAACAGGATATCATTAATAGCAGGAGACAACCACCTAATTTAAAAAGACTTCTCACCAAAGCCAGATTTACAACCGAAACGGAAACACACGTCGTTAGCCAATGCCAGGACCCTCGCTGTGGAACATGCCCGTACATTCAAACCGGTCAATCATTTACATTTAAAAATGGAAAAGTATTTCACGTAAACGCAAAAATGAATTGCAAATCCAAGAACTTAATTTACGTGATGACGTGTCCAAACTGCGGCGAAAATTATGTCGGACAAACGGATACGCGTACACAAACAACAGATCAGGGATCCATCCACTAGAAACACTCCTTGTAGCGGACATTTTGATATGTGTGGTGGGGGAAGTTTTTCTATTTTCCCCTTTTACAAAGTAAAAGAGGACAATGAACAATTACGTAAAGCCAAAGAAGATTATTTCATAGAGATTTTCAAACCTAAATTGAATTGTTAAACTATGATTTCATTTCTTCTTTACAAAAAGCTATTTATTATTGTTCTTAAAGCATCAATATACGTAAATAATAAGTGCGCCAACGTCTGGGACATTTGTACGTGATGCGCCTAACTGTAACGTTATGATGACGTCATAGACGCTGCCTACCTACTGTTCTTTGTTATTGTTATTGTTTATATTCATTGCAACTCTGAAGAGCCAACAGGCGAAAACGTTTAGTGCAATAAACAAATTTAATCGTCATTATGTCACTTTGATTTTGATTATATTGACTATACCGGGAATGGATATTTATTACATACATACATGTATACGGTGTATACGTCCCTGAATGCATTTAATAATTATTATGGTTGTTTTGCTAAAACAATATTTCCTACTTTTTGTAATAATTGAGATTTTCCTGAGGCATCAATTTGATATTTAGTAAACCCTTAAATTTACTAAATGAACACTAACTAGTCAAATTCTTACTTACAAGTCAAATGATGTATACTTTTTAAATTTTCCTGTTAACTTATAACTACTACTGACCAACTCTCATAGTCTTAGCCGCTAGTACTTGAAACTGTGTAAATATACATATAAGTTCGATTCTGGAAAATTTACAAGGTCAAAAATAACTTTTGAAAATTTTACTATACTGTACCTTTTTAATAACTTTGATCAAAGAGAAAGTAGGGACTTCCAAAGCTAATTACCAAAGAAGTCAAACAGAAACTAGTGACAAGGTTCTTACAGTTTCTAAAATGTCGTCCTCCTCTTTCAGGCTTTCATTGACAAATATTACACATTTCCTGTTTCCTCGATCATGAAATTCTTCCTCATATAAGGGAAATAAAACAAATGTAGTGATACGCGACCTTTCCCCCCATTGACCCAACTGGGAAATACCTAAACCTAAAAATAGAATACATTGTATAAAAATAGACCATTCAGTATACGAAAAGTTTCTGAAAAGTACCTTACCCCTCCTTACAAATGCTTATTATAGTGCCACTTTTGGGGAGGAAAAGAAGAAGTCATTCAAACAATTTACAAGTCGTTCAAACAAGATGAAAAGTCGTTCAAACAAGATGAAAAGTCGTTCAAACAAGATAAAAAGTATTTCAAACGAGATAAAGTTGACCCCCTCCCGCACGCCTAGATCTACCCCCACGACTTCAGTCCCGCCCCCGGCAATAACCTTCTTGATTCGCCACTGAAGATTAATACAATTCGAGTTGTATTTATGTAATGTTCGTGGGAAAATCTAAATTATACAATTACGCAGATGATAACACTCTCTCTGCGTCAGATCAAAACCCGGATAATGTCATTTTGGCTCTTACCCACGACAGCAAAAATCTAATTAACTGGTTTCGCTTAAACCAAATGCAAGCAAACCCTGATAAATTCCAAGGAATAGCAATTGGCAAAAAATCTTTCGACACAATTAAAAGTCTAAGGCTTGGCGGGACAGAGATAAAATTTGATGAGGAGGTGAGGCTGCTCGGAGTCACAATAGATTTCAAACTAAATTTTAATAGCCACATATCATCATTATGTAAGAAAGCCTCTAAACAACTAAACTGCCTTAAGAGATTAGGAAAATACCTGACACGTTTAGGAAAATTGACCATATACCACTCTTTCATACTATCCAATTTTAATTACTGTCCCCTAGCCTGGCATTTTTGTAGCGAAAGTAACACTAAAAAAATGGAGAGAATTCAAGAAAGAGCATTACGCTTCATTTATGATGACTTTTCAACATCTTATGATAATCTTTTGGAAAAATCAAAAATACCATCACTGAAACTCAGAAGACAAAGAACAATTGCTTTAGAGGCTTTCAAAATTGTTAACAAACAATGTCCATCTATCCTTGATGATATGTTACTAGTCAAACAAAACCATTACAATTTTAGATACCAGAAAACAGTTCATGTACCACCTGCTAGAACCACCAGGTATGGTTTACAAAGTTTTAGACATAAGGCAGCCACAGTATGGAACTCCCTCCCAGAAAATGTAAGAAATATGACATCTCTTAATCAATTCAAAAGCTACATCAGCACTTGGGACGGCCCAGAATGCAAATGCAGCTCCTGCAGGAGATAGACCATCACAAAATAACTTAATTAATTTCCTGGGCTTTAGAGCATCTTCCAAACCAGTAATAAACCAAAAGTAGTTACATAAAGACATACTGTGCCTGACCTTAATAGTGGCTTCGAGTTGTTTCATCTCTTAGTTTCCGGCTTAAGTTTGTTTTGTTCGCATGGTTTCTCCCCCCCCCCATCCAATGCCTCTTTGGCGATAATTTGCCTACTAGGCTGACGATGGGGAGCTTCTGCGAGTTTCCCCTGTTTATTTTTCTTTTTCGTTGTTGTCCGCCTCTGAGACCCATGTGTCCATGATGTATTCACCTCAAATTGCTTCTTCTTTTTTATTGCTTCTTGTAAACTTAACTGCACTAATGCTACCACCTGATGCAGGGCACCACACATACCTGGAGTAACATCCTATGATGGCAGTAATGGGTGGAGCCTCTGTTCAAGGTCCCTTTTCTCATCTATCTTGACCAACTGTCCCTTTCCTTATCTTGACCTCCTTCTGTAACGGACTCCACACACTTCTGGAGTAACATCCTATGATGGCAGTTGTGGAATGGAGTCTGTTCAGATCTCTCTCTCTCTTTGGCAGTTTCGTCCTTTCTAAATTTTTGCTAGTTTCTTGCTGCCCAAGGCCTCTCTAGGTGACCGACCCTCCCGAGAGAGGCTGCGGTTGTGTAACATGAGATTCATTTAGTTTTGATCATTTATCTTGTTGTCTTCTTATCTTATCTTTCTCTCTCTCTCTCCTATTCTGGGTTTTCTTGGTTGTTAGAATAAATACTAAACAGTATATACTGTTGTATACATTATGAAGTATTGTTTGTATCATGCATGTATGTGATATAAAGACCCTGTGATATTGACATTTATATATGAACTCCTTTATTTGGAATTTAGTCAACAAAAGTCTTAAATTATAATAAACCAACTCATGCAAACCTGTGATAATCATAATTATATCCTGCATATTTATTTTAAATTTTAGTGATTATAACTGGCTGCTTGCTGTGCCAGTGTCTTAACTACGCCAATTATCTTAACCAGCTGATGCGACTGTCTTTCATTCAATATCCTTTATGCACATATTGCCTGCTTGTATATTTTTATGTGTTGTATTGTTTTGCTTTAGCTTTTGTTTGCATGCTTGTGTTTTTATATAGTTTGTGTTTGTATGTTTTATATAGTTTGTGTTTGTATATGCTTTATTTATTGCAATAGTCGGTTGTAAAAGCTCTACAGAGCTTATGTTTATTTGTTTACCTTGTACACAATGCCGACTCTAAATAAATATTACTTTACTTTACTTTACTTTAATGGATATACTTTCCTGAAAAATTCTACTGTATCTTCGTCGAGAAATCGTCAAACTCGGACTCGAACTACCACTTTGTGTGCACTCTCCGCGTAAATCAAGGTGTCATCCAAGGAAATAAAAACCTTCTTTGTATGATTAATCATTTAGCTCAATTTGAGTGACTTTCAATCCTTCAATAATTATGAATTTGGTCTCGTTGGATTTGGACACCTTTGACACACATAAAAATAACAGAAAAAAGGGGGGTCATGCATACCGTTTTCTCACAAATTCCACTTTTTTACATCACCCCTCTTTCCGTTTCGAAAATTTTACAAATTTCATCTATTTTTAAATCGATCTATAGATTGCATAAAAGACAAAAACAGGTTCAAAACTCAATTTATCCCGACTACAGGGAATGGTACATTGATTTCATGTGCTATTTTTAAATTTTAAATAGTTTTGACCAATAGTGTGACACCTTTTATTCTGCCCTGTTCACCAGTCAAAACTGAGGGGATTCCCCACTAAAACGATTTCCTTGGATTACACCTCAACATGGCGAGCGAACAAACTGTTGCATCAATCCAAAGATATTTAACACAAGGCTGGCCCTGCCGTTTCGAGTTTCTAAGCATTGGGAAACTTTGCAATGGATCAAGAAACTTTGTTTTTTCTGATGCATTTTGTGATTATCAACGGATTCAATCGCGCAAACTGGGGGATGCGCTTCCTCTTGCCATTAATATTAAAACCCTTTATGGTCGTGGTTTCGAAATTTTGGAAGCACAGAAATCAAAGAAAAACATTGAGATGTCACAAAAGGAGACCAGGGCCATGGAAAGATTAAATGATTTCATAAACAAAATTAGTGAGTACCATAAATAGAGTCAAAGACGGTGTCGTGACAAGAAATTTTGTTTATAAAGTTCTTAGAAACCATACATCACAAGATACTACAAAGCATATAGATTAAAAAGATTCCAATATCTTATATGTAAGTCTTCAGATAAGCATACTTTGAATGTTATAAAAGAGCAGTAATGGTTTACGCAATGTCAAAAATGAAGTGAAAAAGGGTCCATTCTGTAATGTCGAAGGGACCTAGCTTAGCGTGGCATATTTCTGGGAATGTATTTGCGTTACGACACTATGCAGTATATCAATTTGTGCGAAAAATCAATTCCTATCATTTTATAAGAAAACAAAATTGAACGCTAGCAAAGGGGAAATTATTATACAGTCAAAGTCAGTGTCGCGACAAGAAATTTTGTTTAAAAAGTTCTTAGAAACCATACATCACAAAATACTACAAGGCATTAATAGATTTAAAAGATACCAATATCTTATATGTAAGTCTTCAGATAAGCATATACTTTGAATGGGGTACCTGTAAAATGCGAAACGAAAAGAAACAAAACAAAACGTTTCGTTTTTTGTTCAATTTCGTTTCGTTTTCATTTCGTTTCGTTTCTTTTCGTTTCGCATTTTACAGGTACCCCTTTGAATGTTATAAAAGAGCTGCGTAACGGTTTACGCAATGTCGAAAATGAAGTGAAAAAGGGTCCATTCTGTGATGTCGAAGGGACCTTTGCGTGGCATATTTCTGGGAAGGTATTTGCGTTGCGACACTATGCAGTATATCAATTTGTGCGAAAAGTCAAATTCTATCATTTTATAAGAAAACAAAATTGAACGCTAGCAGAGGGGAAATTATTATAGAGTCAAAGACAGTGTCGGGACAAGAAATTTTGTTGGCCGGATTGCAAAGCAATTCCGGTCTATAGATTGACGATGTCCGTCTGTGTGTCTGTCTGCCGTCAACATTTTGGTTTAAGTTTCTGGTTGAGGCAAAATCTAAGGAACTATATGCAGTAGAAACTTTATATTATACATGTACATGAAGCTTGCCCATCACAAGACCTTTCAATTTATGCCGTAACATTTGACCTAATGACCTCAGGGTTTTTTTTTATTTTGGGGAAGGTGCCTGTGCCTGTCCCATTTGGGAAAATTTGTGACATTTTGCTGAAATTGGGAAAATTTTGTACAAATTCTCATCAAAGTATAACCCTATAGTATCATTTATTAACACTGATAATTCATTGATTTGCTTGAACTGAACAAGGGATGAATAAAAAACTTCAAATAATGCACTTAGAAATAAGACATTTTGTGCTGACTTCCAGGTTTTGAGTCTTATTTTCTCAGGTGATTTTTTCATAATTCCTCTTTGGGAATTTCAGGGTGATTTTTTGGGGAAAATAGAGGAAATTTGGCATTGGGAGGGGGCCTAAATTCGGCCCCAAAACAAGGAAAAAAAAACCCTGGACCTTGACCTTGGACTTTGACCTAGTTAAAGATTTTGGTTAAAGTTTCTAGTTTAAGCAAAATCTATGGAACTGTATGCAGTAGAAACTTTATATTATACATGTAGGTTGCCTCTGACAAGACCTCTCAATGTATACTGTAATATTTGACCTGGTGACCTTGACCCAGTTGGTGACAAAAACTTACTTTGCAATCCGGCCATACTGTCTTTAGCGGTGTTTTATTACACATTTTTTGTGTTACATGTGTTGGAAATTTTTAAAATTTGGCCAGAATAGAGTATAAGATAATAACTTTAAGGAAATATAAGCATTATTTCTGAAATTTTTCCAGGAGACCAGATACAATACACAGAAAAATGGCAAAAACCATGAATTTTGGGCCAATTTTCTAAACCTTTTTTAGCAAATATGTGTGATATTTATTATGTATAGCAATCTTTACATGACCTTGAGACTAATATCCTATAAAAGCTGTAGATATACCAAACAGATTGATAAATAGTGTAATAATGTGAAATATATAGAAATAAAATGAGACATCAAAATATGTATGATTGCGCAATATTTCTGCATTGTAAATTGTTTCCATAACTGTTTTAGGTCATTTCGATTTTCTTCAATCTGCTCATAGAAATAAGTAGACTTTGCTTCTTTAATCTCCCTTTGTATCCTATTTCTCAAAAAGACCTTCCATTTCATATCATGACCTTGCGACCTTGTGACCTTGACCTTGGACTTTGACATACTTTTCTAAAACTTGGGCCGTATCATTGGAACCATAACTGCACAAGTGATAGAGCTTTGGTATTTTACATGTATATTCCTTATGACCAGAGCTTTCATTTGATATCATGAGACCTTGACCTAGTATCCCACAAAAAAATAAAGGGCTTTAACTCTTAAACATACAATGTAGGTGTAAGAGCTTTGATATTTCAAGTGTAAACTCTTTGTGACAAGACCTTTCATTTGATACCACAACCTTTGACCAAGTGACCTTGACCTAGGAAATTTGACATAATTTAGAACAGTAGTAAAGAGTTTTGATGTTTTATTATGTACAGTGTTTTTTCTTCCTTGTTTTGGGGCCGAATTTCGGCCCCTTCCCAATGCCACATTTCCTCTATTTTTTTCCCAAAAACATGAAAAAACCATCTGAGAAAATAAGACTCAAAATCTGGAAGTCTGAGCACAAAAAGTCCTATTTCTAAGTGCATTTTAAAGTGTTTTATTCATTCCTTGTTCAGTTCAAGCAAATGAATGGATTAGCAGAGTTAATAAATGATACTTTCGGGGTTACGCTATTGTGAGAATTTGTCTAAATTTTTTTCCAATTTCAGCAAAATATCGCAAAATTTCCCAAATGGGACAGGCACAGGCACCTTTCCCAAGATAAAAAACCCTGAATTGTAGATTCCTGGTGACAAGCCCTTTCATTAGATACCTTGACCTCTGACCTTGACCTTGGAGCTACCAGTATGACCTACTTTTGAACCATATGTAATAGAGCTTTGATATTCACTTGTCGATTCTTTGTGACAAGACCTTTTGTTTGATACCATGAGCTTTGACCTATTGACCTTCGTGTAGACCTTAGAGATTTGACCTACTTTTGAATTGTAAGTAAATTAGTAATAGAGCTTTGACCTACTTTTGAACCATGAGCAATAGAGCTTGGATATTTCACATGTAGATTCCTTGTGGAAAGAACTTTAATTTGATATATTACAATGACCTTTGGCCAACCGTAGTTACCTTTACCTTGGAGCATTGAAACTTGCATTGTGAGCAATTGAGCTTTGACATTTACTTCCGACGAGCTTTGTTGTCTTCTGACAACTCTTGTTTTGTGTTTGTAGTGACCCCCAAACAGGTTTGGAATTTTTCCAGAAATCATGGAAATAGCTAAAATAGCTTGATACATGTATAATCATGGAAATAGCTAAAATAGCTTGATACATGTATAATCATGGAAATAGCTAAAATAGCTTGATACATGTATAATAGCTGTATGTGCATGTAGCTAATAGCTATTTTGGATAAATAAGTTTTTAAGTTCTAAAAAATTAAATAAATTTTGGAATTTTTATCTGAAACTCAAAATCACAGAACATTATGGCCATCTGATCAATGTTACATAATCAGTTGACATGTTACATTCCTTGTGGCAAGAGCTTTCAGTTGATACCATGACCTTTGATCTAGTGGCCTTGACCTTGGAGCTTTTACCTGCTTCTGAACATTACATATAGAACTTTGATATTTGAAGTGTAGATTCTTGGTGACAAGTTGAAGACCTTTTCTTTGATGATAAGACCTTTCCTGACGTTAACCTTGGAGCTTTGACCTACTTTTGAACCATAAGCAATACAGCTTTCTTATTTCACATGTAAATTCATTGTGACAAGAGCATTCATTTTATACCTTAACCTTTGACCTAGTGACCTTGACCTTGAAGCTTTAAACTACTTTTGAACCATAAGATATAAGAAATTTTAATTCTCTATTAATGCATCCTACATTGATTAATCAAATGTTTTATTTTCAATGACACATTCATTTAAGGTGGTCTTTGTGGTCTTCTGACAACTCTTGTTTGATCAACTGAATGGATAACATAACAGACCAGATCAGGCTTAAAATTCAATTTCAAAAATAACAAGTAATTATACATCGACTTGACCTGTTGTTTTTATATTTTGACCAATGGTGTGGAATCTAGTTAATAAGAATGTTGGGCATAGCATAGGGTCAGCAAACAGTTTCTTAAGCTCCAAATCTTGAACCACCAATGTCCTGGACGTCAGATATTTTAAAAGATTTACCATGTTATATGCACAGTATTAAGAGAAAAAAAAAATCTGACCTACCGACCCTTAAATTTTTAGCAATGTTACAGGAAACACATAATGACTACGGTAAATAAAACTCAACAGACCCAAACATTGTAATTAAAATGTGGGAAAAAATTAAACATAAGGATCTGGGTTTTTACTATATTTAGCTTTTAATATGACAAAACTAGATTAATAGTTCGTTTTTTCTTGTTGCTCATTGTTCACATGTTAACATCAATTGCTTTTCATGAATAATGATGCCCTATATGTAAAACTTCATTTAAAAATTAGCAGAATTTGCATCAACAAAACACCATGCTTTTAGTTGATCCTTTCTTTTGACTATAAAATCTTATTTTATAAAATCAGCTGATCCATTTCTTTGCTTAAAATTGATGCTGAAGTTAAAATGAAGATGGTTTAAGAGTCGTGACATTTATACTGTAAATTGATTTTCTAAGAACTAAATCAAAATTTTGTTAGGACAACATTCAGTAATGGCTAATGTTTCAAAACAAGCTGTGTCACACATTCTTAGTAAAACATGTACCTGGAATTGGGTAATATACAATGTATGTATAATCAGTGTTCTAGGATTACATTACCCGCTACTTACCTATTGATCAGTGAATTTTAAAGCACAATCCCCATTACAATCGCCGTGTATGTGTAGCAAAAACAGAAGTAAATAGTCGCCCCCAAAGTAAAAATCATATTTTAGCAGTCATCCTGTATTTTCAGTGTGACAATATTTCTTGGACATATTTATTTTCATGGCAATGGCTAAGATATGCGATAAAAAATGAACATCCCCTTTTTATTCTGACATTTTTGTTTGGGTAAGTGTTTCCTTTCTGAGTAAGCACATTTTTGTTGGGCACTTAACCGTTGGTAAGTGGTTTTTGAATAAAATCCTAGAACACTGGTATATGAAATATTTTTCACATGAGTAACATAGAATGCAAGGTCTTGAAACTGACACTGAATTACCGTACATCTTCTAGTTACAGAGTCTTGTTTGCGATATTACAAGGGTTTGCGACATATAACATGAAAATTTGTGCGATCATGCATGTGAAAAAACTAAAATGTACAGGGTCTCCCAACATTTCTTATATAAACTGTCCCCTTCATACAATTACTGTTGTAGCTAATTGTTAATTGCTTAACTAGACAATTAGGCTAAACATTGTGGTAATGTACATGTACATGATGTAAGCCACTCAAAGACAGTACTTAAATGTGTAAAACATTTTCAATAAAGGACAGAAAGGTGACAGTGTAAGGCCCTGACAATAGTATTTTCTTTTCAAATTGTAATTGTATTGTAAGATCTATTTCTAACGTTCAGGACTTTCAATGGGTTCAACGCAATTATGCATATCTTAACAAAAATATTTGATTTTCTGCAAGTATATGTACATGTATACATCACAGGGATTTATCTCGCTAATACCGGTTGCTCTATTTACTATATATGTGTTAAAGGGATCTAACTCGGCGTTTAACGAAAAGTCGACAAGTCATCGTTAAGTCTTCAGAAATAGGCTAATCAATGTCGAAACCTATTTTCTGTGGTATATTTCGATAGATTAATTCATACTGAATCTTCATACGAAATTTAAAATCAGTACCTCCCTTACAAGCCGAGATACCGGGTAATATTTATTTTTTTGGCCTGAATAAACAAAAGCACCCAAACGATTGTCTTATAGTCCTTTACTGCTATCCATTTGCTAAGAACAGAATTTCACAAACACATCTTTTTCTTTTCAGGCTCACATGAAAAGTGTCTACACAATGCCTTGGAGAAAATCAAAACAGAATCATCAAAAGAGACTGTATTAAGCATGGCCCTGGCAGAGCATTTGTTTTCTCCACTTGCATCCGGGTATTCCTATGTCATAGATTCCAGAGCACAAGGGAAAGGGCCAAATGAAATTTGTAAATGTGGTTGCAATAGTCCTGTAAAATTTGATGCCACCGGAATGGGTAAGAAATGTCATTTTTGCACTTTTTAGCTCACCTTTGTTAAATGTGAGCTATTGTTAAAGTGTGTCATCCATTTGTCCCTCAGTTGATGATTCTTCATTTTCTAGGTCTTTTCTAGAACCATTCAGTAGATTTTAATTAAACTTAGAAGGTATGAAGTACAAAGTAAAATGATGTTTGACTGGTCAAGTTCCATCTACAGGTGTTTAGTTTAAACACTACAAATTTATTTTATTCAAAGATGCAATGGATTGGACAACAGGCAAAGCCTATTAAGTCCTCGTCCCATGAACAGGTGTTGCAATGGGGTTACACTTATTATACCCCCACAAAGTTTATGGGGTGTCTTATAGGAATTGCCCTGTCTGTCTGTCCATCAACCTTGTTAGGGCATACATGTAATTTCTTCCCCATTACATGGATTTCAGTAATATTTCACAGAAATGTTTCTCAGGACCTAACTAATAAGGGTGTGTCATGACCTTGAACCAAGATCATAAGGCAAAGTCAAGGTCACAATAAACACATGGCATTGACCTTGTATTTTGACAGATCAGGGATAGACTTAAGGTATTTGACAAATTTTTAACTATGACCTTGTCATTAATCTGGGACATTGATTTTGGGACCTTGACCTTTGAGTTGGACCTCCCTTTGGACCAGAAGTCATAGCCATTAATAATTTGGCTTGCGAGTGTATTCTTCATGACCTGACTTAACATCTTGACCTTGAACTAGTTACCTTGGACTTCGACTTATTTTCTAGTCATAGGGGATATCATTTAGTTATCTAGCTGATGTAACATTTTATGACCTGGTCATTCATCCTTTACCTTAAAGTTTGACCTACCGGTATTTGGGAACTTTGATGATATGACCAGTGGATTCTTCATCACCTGGCCATTTATCAGTGACCTTAACCATGGAGTTCTAAACATTGAGACTAAATCTCTTGGATGTTTGCTTTTTTCTGCATGAGTGATTTCACTATAACTGTTAAAACCAACAAACTTATAGTATTAACTTATACAAATGGTTCATTAGAGATGCCAATTTGGATGCATGCTGCATCTGACCTTCTTTTTCTGCATGGGTGATTCAGCTCAATAGCAAACTTGTTATAAGTTTTACAGCTACCAAAACTTGAAAAAATGATTTATACGAGGATGTCGACTTTGATGCATTGTACAGATGCATCATCTGTCTTACTTTTTCCATACGAGTGATTAGTATCAACTCAAACAACATGTAAAAAGACCAGAGCTACCAAATTTCGTTGCATGACAAAATTTATAGTCCTATAAAAAGGCAAACAAGCATAGTATTATTTAGTAATCACTGATCATTGATTATATGCTTTATTCACATAATACACTGCTATACTTTGTTGTGGTGGGGGGGGGGGGGGGCATCATTGTCTTACAGACACATCTTGTTTTAAAGGATTTCCAAAGTTTTGAAATTTGAAGTTTCAATGTCTTGTGTTGATTAGGACTTGTGTGTTAAAGGGATTCATTAATGCCTACTTTGGCCTTTTGTTGTAGGTCACTCTAAGGTTTGGCATGGGTATGCAGATATTATAATAAAAGATGAGAATCCTGTAGAGACTGTAAGGGTTGTAACAAATCCTATTTACTTAGATGCAGGAGGAGATCCAGGACCTAGCACAGCCAAGAAATCCAAGACTGAAGGTATGTATCACTGCTTAGGATACAGAATATATTTGTTTTCCAAATTAGAAAGTTTCAGTGAAGCTCAAGTGAGCAATAGGCATAGCAATTTGTGAGTCATCTGTCCGTTGTAAAGTTTTCTTATTTTGGACATCTTTTCCAGAATCCCCTGAAGGTTTTGATGAAACTTAATAAGATTGAACTACTCAAGCTTTCGTAGAAATATTGTTTTTTGTCCAGATCAGTCAACAGGTGGCGCCACCTACCTGTAAGGCAAAGAAGAAAGTGTTTTTCCGCTTGAATGGTTTTGCTGTCAGTTGCATATATTGAGGAAAATATAAAGGTGGTACGTACAAGCCTGTGTGCAGATTTTATGTTTTTCATTACAAATACAACATGACCTTATGTAGTAAGCTTCATGTTTCTGTTTACCTCTCGGAGAGCGAGTTTTACGAGGGACTGTTTGTGTATCATTTGATACCGGCAAGTCAGATGCTTTCGGAATTGCTGTAAATGGAAGTAACAGATTCCGATGCAGAGTACGTGTCTGGCCACCTGTCTCCTCCTGTTTGCAACATTGCTTACAGAACAATTGAAATTTAAATTGGGGTTCGGGTCATTGATTGCAAAATTATAAAGTTATCATGAGTATACTGTGTGACATATCAAAAGAAAGGTCTCGACGAGTAGAGTTCAGCTCGAAGGGGGTTCGGGTCATTTTTAGTGCAAAATAACAAACTTTAAGTTATTGTAAGTACATGTATACCGTTTCACATGAAAAAATAACTTCCAAAATACAAAAAAAAAAAAAACCATGATGGGTTGTGGTCTAATTGTGCACCTGATATTGTGTTTAAGCACCTGACCCCAGGGTCCTAGAAAATGGGTGTGGTCATTTCTATGTAAGTCTATGCAATCTTGTGAGCCCCATTTCTCAGACACTGTAAATGATAGAATAAATCATTCTTTTTACAATATGATAGGTCTATGATGTAGTTGTGCACCTGATACTTTGTTTGAGCCCCTTACCTCCAGTGTCCTAGAAAATGGGTGTGGTTATTTTATTCTATATAATTGTGTAATCATATGAACACCATTTCTCAGAAACTGTACAGGATAGAAAGTTGATTCTTTTTGCAATATGATCGACCTGTGATATAGTTGTGTACCTGATATTTTGCTTGAGAGCCTGACCCCCAGGGTCCTAAAAATGGGCGTGGTCATTTTCCCCTTATATAACTCTACGTAATCCTTTGAACACCATTTGAGTACTGTATATATTATTGAAAGTCAACTCTTGGAAAAATGATGAGTCTATGGTGTAGTTGTGCATCTGATATTTTGTTTAAGCCCCTGACCCCCTTGGTTCTTGAAAATGGGTGTGGTCAATTTCTCCTATACAGGTCTATAGCTACCTTGTAAACACCATACTGTAAATGATACGAACTCATTCCTTTTGCAAGATGGTAGGTCTATGGTTGGTTTAGTTATACATACAATTTTTTTTTAGTCCATACTCACACATATTATTTATACATGTACATAAAAGTATGCAATTAAAGGAATTAAATCAAATGTTTTTCAGAAAAAAACAGATGTCTCCCCCCTCCCTCTAAGTTACTTTGACCTTGGGCCAAGATGATGTGAAACCTTTGAGTCATGGGCAACATCATACTAAAACATGAAAGTGATTCATTGTATTGTTTGAGGTAAAGCCCAAACATGATTAGCATATACAATTTCATATTTAGTGAAATTGACTTTTGTCACATGACCTTGGATATAGGTGATCTGAAAAATACATTGTATGGATCATGCGCAACAAAAAACTGAATTAGTGATTGGATACACGATTCAAAATATAAAGCCTAAACATGATAAGCATAACAATTTCAGCCTGGACATGATTAGCATATACAATTTCATTACCAAAGTAAGAAGTGACCTTAATCATGTGACCTTGGGACAATGTGATAAGAAACATTTAGTCCTGAGATACAACGTATTAAAATATGAAAACAATTGTAAGAAGGGTTCAGCAGATAAAGCCCAGACAAGATTAGTACGTACAATTTCATTAAAAAGAACTAAATGATCTTGACCTTGGGCACATGACCTTGGGTCAAGATGATAAGAAACCTTCCAATCCTGAGCAACAGCATTCTAAAGTTTCAAAGCGATCCAGTATACGATTCCACAGATATAGTCCAGACTCAATAGTATTTACAATTTCATTAAAAAATGTAATATTTGACCTTGACCTTAGTAACATGTGGTGGTGGTGTGAAACCTTTGGGTCATCAGCACCATCATACTAAAATATCAAATGATCCAGTTAAAGTTCAAAAGATTAAGCCTGGACATAATACACATAACAAATACAATTTCATTTAAAATACATGTATACTAATTGACCTTGACCTTGGTCACATGATCTTGAGTCAACGTGATGTGAAACTTTCGGGTCATAAGCAACAACATACTAAAATATAAAGCGATTGTGCAAACGGTTCAAGAGATATAGCCCGAATAGGAATGCATGTACAATTTCATTAAAATTGTACTACATGACCTTGGGTCAAGGTGATGCAAAACCTTCGGGTCATAAGCAACAACATACTAAAATAAGAAGTGATACGGCAAATGGTTCAAGAGATCTAGCCTGGACATGAATGTATGCATAATTTCATTAAAAATGCACTAAGTGACCTTGACCTTGGTCATATGACCTTGGGTCAAGGTGATGTGAAATCTTTGGGTCATAAGCAAAAAACATACTAAAATATGAAAGTGATTCGGCAAACGGTTCAAGAGATATAGCCCGGACAGGAATGTATTCATAATTTCTTTAAACATGCAGTAAGTGACCTTGACCTTGGTCACATGACCTTGGGTCAAGGTGATGCAAAACCTTCGGGTCACAAGCAACAACATACTAAAATATGAAAGTGATCGGGCAAACGGTTCAAGAGATCTAGCCTGGACATGAATGTATGCATAATTTCATTCAAAATGCACTAAGTGACCGTGACCTTGGTCACATGACCTTGGGTCAAGGTGATGTGAAACCTTCGGGTCATAAGCAACAACATACTAAAATATGAAAGTGATCCGGCAAACGGTTCAAGAGATATAGCCCCGACAGGAATGTATGCATAATTTTATTAAAAATTGACTAAGTGACATTGACCTTGGTAACATGACCTTGGGTCAAGGTGATGTGAAACCTTCGGGTCATAAGCAACAACATACTAAAATATGAAAGTGATCGGGTAAAGGGTTCAAGAGATATAGCCCGGACAGGAATGTATTCATAATTTCTTTAAAAATGCACTAAGTGACCTTGACCTTGGTCACATGACCTTGGGTCAAGGTGATGCGAAATCTTTGGGTTATAAGCAACAACATACTAAAATATGAAAGTGATCCGGCAAAAGGTTCAAGAGATATAGCCCTGACAAGAATGTATTCATAATTTCTTTAAAAATGCTTTAAGTGACCTTGACCTTGGTCACATGACCTTGGGTCAAGGTGATGTGAAACCTTCGGGTCATAAGCAACAACATACTAAAATATGAAAGTGATCCGGCAAACGGTTCAAGAGATATAGCCCGGACAGGAATGTATGCATAATTTCATTAAAAATGAATCAAAATAGCAATCCAAGGAATGCTTGTGTTGCCTGCGAAGCGGTTTGATTATTATTCTAGAAAGTGGATCAAAATTATTGGTATCAGTAGAAAAGTCTTGTCAAATGAAATTCATTTGAAATATCAGACCTCTTAACTACAAATTAAAAGAAAAGAGTGTCATCATCTAGGTCAAGGTCACTTTGTGAAAATTGGTAACAAAAAGGTCTCATCATAAGAAATATTAAAGACCTATCACCTACCAATTAAAAGATATATACAACCTTAGAAAAGAAGGTCAAATAGCTAGGTCAAGGTCAAAAGGTAAAAAATTATAGTATGTGTAGAATGGCATTGTTACAAGGAAAATACATGTGTAATATCAAAGCCCTATTACCTACCAATCAAAAGAAATAGTCAATATTACTTTTCTTGAAAAGTAGATCAAATATCTAGATCAAGGTCAAAAGGTCAAATATTATGGTCTGTGTAGAAAGGTCTTGTCACAAGGAATAAACATGTGAAATACCAAAGCCCTATCACTTACCAATCAAAAGATATAGCCATTCTTAATTTTTTTGAAAAGTAGGTCAAATATGTAGGTCAAGGTCAATAGGTAAAAATTATGGTATGTGTAGGAAGGTCTTGTCACAAGGAATACACGTGTGAAATATCAAAGCCCTATCACTTACCAATCAAAAGTTATGGGCTGTGACACCCAAAGTGTGACAGACAGACAGACGGACGGACGGACGGACGGACAGACGGACAACGGACAAAGTGATCCCTAAGTGTCGCTATGCTTCGCAAATTATGGTATGTGTAGGAAGGTCTTGTCACAAGGAATACACATGTGAAATATCAAAGCCCTATCACTTACCAATCAAAAGTTATGGGCTGTGACACCCAAAGTGTGACAGACAGACAGACGGACGGACGGACAGACGGACAACGGACAAAGTGATCCCTAAGTGTCGCTATGCTTCGCAGGCGACACAAAAATGCACTAAGTGACCTTGACCTTGGTCACATGACCTTGGGTCAAGGTGATGTGAAACCTTTGGGTCATCAGCAACAACATACTAAAATATGAAAGTGATCTGGCAAACGGTTCAGGAGATATAGCCCGGACACGATGTGTGACAGACGGACAGACGGACGACGAAGGCAAAACCAATATGTCTCCTCCCCGTTGGGGTGGGGGGGGGGGGGACATAATTCTGAAAGAGTAAAAACCAGTAGAAGAGACTTCAAGTTATACATTTTTCATCTTTATAAATAAAATGTAATCACCATATTGTTAACCTCAATGAAAATTTATTCTGTTCTAGATGATGAAAGTGTTGGCATGTCCAGTATTTCTGAAGTCAAGCTGAAAAGAAAAGGATATTGGGACCAAACAGTGGCACAGACAATAGTCTTTGCTTTGGTACAGAGGCAGCTTAACCTGTGTAGTGGAAAATTTATACCAACTATTTTGATTTGTCAAAAACAATTTTACATCTTTATGTATGATCCTCATAATGACATATTGATATGGTCTGGGGGATTTGATTTGTGGAGAAAGGTTAATACTTTTTACCTGAACAAAAATGCCATCATAACACTTTGGATGGTGATCCACTATAAGTTATTTTGTTCCGGTGGAGACAAATTAAAAAATGCAGATAAAGTAAAGGCTGGGTTTATGGATCGCATAGAAGATGAGAAAAAAAAGTATTATAGTGAGTTAGATATTTTTGTTTCTAACTTCGACACAGAAAAAATAGATTTTTTAGGTCAAGGTCATGATAAAACTGATGAGTTTCTGAATCTTGAAGCAGAAGAAATTGAAGATGAAGAACTTTGAAAGCAGACTACATCAAAACCTGCCAATAAAGTAGGTCCCAGTCTTAAGGTATTCGACCCCTAATGCATTTTCAATGATAAATTCCAGAGATAAGAAATTTCGTTCTCTTCTAAATGAATGATACACATACTTTTCTAGCTAAATTTAGGGATTACACTTCTCACACAGTGACCTACTCCGTCATCCCGAAGATTCCCGATCATGAAATCATCGGCATTTGTAGGGAAATTATGAAAATGTGCATAAATTTTTACCGGAAGTACTCTATTAGGGTGCGGGATCCTTAATCAAGGCACCTCAGTTTTAAAGTTCAGAGTGTTGTGTCAAGGACTTGACAGAAAATGAAAGTTCTGATAACTAACAACCTACTGATTAGCCACAGAAATGGCCAGCAACACTTAACCATTTGGATGGTTTTTGTTATCTGGTGAAAATCTTTTCTTTTTTTCACTCTACTAGTCAAACTTATGTGATAGCCCGGCTGCCAACCGTTTGTCCATCCCTTTACAATTTCTTGTGACAACACGTTCGTGTATGTATGTGGCCTGCAGTGTTGAAGTTTCAAATCATATACATGTAGCTCAAACAAAAATAAAGGTCAAACTTGAGTCACAAGGTCATAATTGTGATTTCAACAGAAAGACTTAAAGGGATAGGGCCATTAGACCCCTAAATTGGCCCTCCACTTTTCTGCAAGATAAAATGTCATGAGAAATACATGATATATCTCATAAAAACACAACAATTTGTACCGTTTTAATGAAAAAAAAAGTATCACCAAACGAAGTGTCATTTGACTGTAGTGACGTCATTTTGAAGGTTTTGACAAAATATAGAAAAGGTTGTTAGGAAATTTGCCTTTTAGAAAAGATTGCTAGGAAACTTGCCTTTTGTGGAAGAATTTGATGTGGCCGCATGCGTTAACCAAGATAAAACGTTTATGATAAAAAGATATTAATTGATAATCTTCTACAAATAATTTTTTCACCTTAATTAATGCATGCGGCCATTGCTAATTTAATAGAAATACATGTATGTAGTTTTTGCAACAATTATGCAGAATATTGCCGATTTTGATGTTTTCAGAGGGCTAGAAGTTATTGATAAACCTATTATTTACAAAAAAATATATTAATTTTTCAGAAGAGAACATATCGAAGTGTCAAATCGCAGTTGAAAAATTCTATGAAGTACAATGTTCAAAATTAGGGCCAATATAGGGGTTCATGGCCCTACCTATTTGTCATAAGGAATAAACATATGAAATGTCAAATTCCCTTGTACTTATCATCTTAGATTTACATGTATGTTGAAGGTTAATGTTTTATATTATTGTCATTTTTAGGCAGGTAAAAATGCAAAGTAGGTAAAGTTTGGGCTAAGACCTGTAAAATATGTATTTTGACAATCTATGTACTACATGCATTACAAAAGCCTATGTTTGTAACGTAACAATTCAAATAAATACTGGGTACTTAGTTCATTTAATTCTCTTCTTTACACATGCATATTCATAACATGATATTTCAAATAAATAGTAGCATATTTTATCCTTTTATACATGTACATTTTTTGTAAATGCATGCACATTTTCTTAATCTGTCACTGCATTACATTTGCAAAGAAAATCTTGATAATTGAATAATATTGAACAATTTAGTCATAATTCTATGATTAACATTGCACTGTCAGATGATAATCTTTGTTTTTGGATGTTCAGTTCACAAATACAAACACATGTACTAGTAATAATGCATAAGCAGATATACACTATCCTATTTTTCCATATGTCAATGTGAAAATTGTCTTATTTGATGACTGTCATACATTGTGGCCATTGGATGGATTAAATAATGACCAAAGTCCAGTATCTTCTTGTTTCTTCATTATATCTTCTTTTGGAGGTCGGATTCTGAAGATTGGAGGAAGATTCCTGTACTGAGCCTCCCTTTTAAACTGTTGACCTATACTCTTCTGTAATACACATAATTAACATTTGAAATTCTAATGAACAAAATAATTTACATGTACTACATAAAGCAATCATTCAAAGCCAAAATTATGATTGAAGAACAGGTGCTTTCATAAAGTATAGCAAAAACAAACTGTAAATAATTCATTTTTAGCTCGCCGGGACGAAAAAGTCCGGAGAGCTAATGCCATACCCTCGGCGTCGTCGTTGTCGTCGTCCGTAGACAAAACTTTAACCTGGGCTACATCTCTTGAACTATAAGGGGTAGGGTTTTGATATTTCACATGTAGATACCTTGTGACGAGACCTTTCATTTGAGACCATGACCTTTGACCTAGTGACCTTGACCTTGGAATTTGACCTACTTTTCAAAAACTTTTAACCTGGTTTCTAACAAAGACCTGTATAGGCGAGCTATGTAATCTTTGATTACCTTATGTTTTATGCAGGTCATCAACTTTTTACATAAATAAATAAGCAGGGCTTACCCCTATAACTTCTGACACCAAACGCTTAAAACTATCCTTCTTTTTCTTTTCTGCAACTCCTTGCTTTGGGTTTTTTATGAAGATCATCTTTTCATCAAAGCTCTACACAATACAAAAAACATGAGAATCCAAGTCAAAAGTTGTATATAAAGACTAAATGTATGGAAGGAATGATTAAATCAATATCATAATGATAAATTAGAAACACCGGAAGTCTCTGGTGAGACTGAAACTCTGTAGGCTGTTCTGTCTTTTTTTTTTTTTTTTCTGTCTATATTGCCTTTAGTTAATAAAATTTCAATTTTTTTTAAATACAATGACTACAGTTTTTTCAGTAAGCTCACACTAACTATCTCTGGGGTCAGTAAATCAAAAGAAATATCTGGTGCAATCAAATTACATGTAGTTCAGAGACCTTTGCGAAATGAATGGACTTTGCATCATTAACAGTGTTTGAGAGATGTTAAAAGAATCGTATACATGTACATAAACGGTGATGATGACCACACTAATTTGCAGAGGCCCAAACAAAATATCATGTACACCACTAGACCACATACAAATCACATTGCAAAAAGAATTAACTATTTATGGACAGATTCAGTGGAACACAATTACAAGAAACTTTAGGTTTAATGTATAAACGAATGGGCATATATAAGCCTTGCATATGAAATAACAGCATCAACATTTTACCTGAATATCCTGCTCTTTGATGTTTGGGATCTGGAGTAAGACATTTTTTATCTCTGGGAATGCAGGTCTCTGTGAAATAAAATACTACCAAAATTGTACAAAATTTTTCATATCCAGATTCAATTAATTGATTCAATACCAGTACATGTATTTAAGATTTAAATTGTATTTGTGCATATTTATGATGAAGTCTTAATCTACACTTACCAAAAGTTCATAGAGTTTGAGGGCCAAATTCAGCAATGAAGACTGTGACCCTTCATGCTGTCCATGCACCTGTAACCCACACAATACCTGATAGAAAAAGCTGCCAGCAATGTCTGATGTAGCGTCACCATTGGCAACCAACTGAAAATTGACATCACATCCTCTATATAATTCATATCATAGCATTATGTTGACAGCCGGAACGCCAGTCGGCACTTGTCTTTGAAGTTTAAAAACGAAGTCACGTGACAAATGTTTTGAATATGACGACATTGTACCACGTCATCAAAAACGCGTCATACTGACTGTGCTGCATGTGTAAACAAGAATGGCACAGGTGATTTTGATGGCAATAGAGATACCGTTTCAAGTCATAACACTTAATCAGGTAAATTTTGTGGCATTTTGAAATAAATCGGGCGTTGTCAAGGGCAGTTTTTCGCCAACGATCTGTTTACCTGCATTTTATTGCTTATTTTCTTTTAAAATCCCGGCTGGGAATGATTGGGAACAATCTGAATGTAAACTTCATATATCACCGAAGTCACCAAAACCAAAAATAGTATGCCGATCTTTGCCTTAAGGGGTTTGTGTCACCTTTCAAACTTCGATATGCTGTTCGGGCGTCCATCATCCATGTCAACGTATGGAAACTCGTTTGTAAACAGAGAGTACACGGGTACACATGTACCCAAGTCGGTGCTGCGAAGTGGTTAGATTTGCCAAAATGAAACATGACATTGGCACAAAATCATCTACAAGGTATCAAACCATCAAACAAATATTAAAAATTCCATTGACACTTGAATTTGGTGTATTCTGAGTCCGTAATAATGAATTTTAATTAAAATCTGGTCCTCGTTATAGCGTTTTTATTCCTATTTATAGAGAACTTACTGACTAAAATTCTATATAGGTATCATAATTGGGATTCTGTTGAAAAGATTATCATTGAACTTTGACCAGAAGTGCAAAGGGGAGCATTTGTGTCAGCTTTTAAAACCAACGGTGTATGTACAATTTTCGTTGGATCTTTAGCAGGGCTGAAACATATCAAAAATCCCTTTCAGAGGAATTTTAGTTATCTGTAGTGAATTATACCTGAGTATTATTTGTTTTATAATAATATTTAAAATTTGAGATAAACAATCAAGGTCGTTTAGCCCAATTTATTCTAATTCCGCTACTTTGTGTGTCAAGAGTTATCCGCCCCTTTCAGAAACAATGCTTCCAACCGTCAAAGTAGGGATTGGCGTTCCGGCTGTTGACAAGAAAGTGTTAGGACTAGTGCAAACAGGATGAATATGAAGTACATGTATTTGATGTAGGTAGAATTATTTTGTTGGATGCAAACTTTTACGCACCTATATTTAGTGATAATTATTCATACAAAAACGCTTATTCAAATGTACATGAATTGGTAAATTTGTATAGAATTTTTCCCTCTGTGAAAATTTTTTTTTATCTGCCTCGTCTACGATGATCTTGAGAGAACAAGATTTTTATACAGATAATATACACTATGTAAGTAGAGAACAAATCTCTTATTTTGTTACATGTATGAAACACACAGCAAGTGCATTGATCATACATGAAATGCGCCTCACCACAATTGTCAGTTTCAATCTTGTTTTCTGAAATTGCGTTTTCAAGGTAAACAGGTGATGTTAAGATTTAGGTCCTGGTGCAGTTCTAAGCTACAGCAGTTGCAGCATGTTTCTGTGAGTTTATGCATTGTGATATCACAAGCATTTACATTCCAGAATGCAACACGTTCCTTTCAACAGTTTCATCTTAAGGAATTACATTGGTTGTGCATACACATTGTTGATGCCTCGATACAAGTCCTACCTGTTTCATCATAGAGCAGGCTAAGTTACATCCTCTAAGGCATGCCACATAATCTGTCCACGTTAACGCACTGAAGACGTACATCATAATGGATGGATAGACAGACTGTAATACAATAATAACTTGTTATAACTTATCCTTTTTTTTTAACCTCAATTTTGCATTCCTATCATGTAAGAACCTTATTAACCATAGAGAGACATACATGTACATTAACTACAGATAGACATACTGACATCTTGTACCAACCTTATTCAGCATATAGGCATACACTGACCAAGGTCAGACATACAGATATACATGTAACATACATGTATGACTTCTCAGTGTATTGAATACCCACCTTATTTAACAAACAGAGACATCCGAGTTTGGACAATGCCACCTCCTCTTTCTGTACAGCACTAGGATTCTCTATATCATCCATTCTGTCTTCCTCTACATTGGCTACAACCTCGTTTCTCCTCATATGAAGTGCAGTGGCTGTTAACAAAACATAACTGTAACTAAGCATATTGAACAAACTGACTTTACTGTTTTTTATGAGCATTCACATTAGCTTTACATCAGCGCTGTGGTCTAGTGGTAAAGGCATCCAGCCATTTACCTATACGTTGCTGGTTCGAGTCGCACTAGGACCACAGGTTGGCTGACATATACAATTCTGTGTTATATGTTTAATACATGTATATGCAACAAAATGTACTTGTATGTATAATGTTTACATATCTGTGGTGTTTAAATAAAAAAGAAATCACATTACGAGGGCTGATTGATATGTTGTGAGCCTCATATTTAAGGAATTGAATTTTATCTTTAATATCTGTGGTGTTTAAATAAAAAAGAAATCACATTACGAGGGCTGATTGATATGTTGTGAGCCTCATATTTAAGGAATTGAATTTTATCAGACATTTTGCATTATTTTTCTACATAATCCCCTTCAGTATCTATACACTTTTGACAATGGTGTTTAAGGGCCTAAATACCACTTTTAAAGAACTCCTTATCTTGACTGGTCAGAAAGCCATCCAATGCAAGTATGACATCATCATCGGACTGAAAGTGGGTGCCAGAAATAGCTGCTTTCGGTTTTGGGAATAGATGAAAGTCAGATGGAGCAAGATCAGGTGAATACGGCATATACTCAATCAAATTAAAGCCACAATCATGAGTGGCAGCCATGGCAGTGACAGACTTGTGAACAGGAGTATTGTCCTGATGGAACAACGCACCTTTAACTAGTGAGCTTTCCGCAGCGGTTAACTTTATTAATTTCTCGTAACTGTGTCAGAAGTGAAGCATAGTATGTGCCATTGATTGTTTGTCCTTTTTGGAGATAATCTATCAGCAGAATACCTTCTGCAATCCAGAAAACCAAGGCTCACAACATATCAATCAGCCCTTGTAGCTTTACGTATCACATGCATATTCCACTGAGCAACAAAAAATATGAAAAGGATTGAAAATGACTATTTTAACAAGTAGAGACCCTAAAAAAACGTAATTCTGGAAACAAGACCGTGTCTAAGCGGAAAATAATCGTGTTTGGAATCATAATATTACATTTTACAACATCATGTATCTCAAATATCTAAAAGTTTTCAGTTCTCCTTAATACATGTACATGTATGTAACTTTTTAAAAATATTTAATTAATAACAAACAAATCCATTCCTATATTAATTATTATAACTTTTTATTTTAAACTGACCTAGTAGTTCCATATATTCTCTGTTGAGTTGTCGTGTAAGTTGATCTTCTATCACTTCTTGGGCCTCCATGTTATCTTCTGCTCCTTCCACACTATAAATACAAAATAATTCTGAAATTTCAAATACGCACGTAGATAAACATGGCCTAAATGGGTGTAGAAGTTGAAAATAAAGTGCATTGAGAGTACAGACTGCAAACAAGTATTTGATAAGTACATATTCTATTTGCTTAAGCTTGGTATCAAAAGTACAGGTCATCCAAACGGTAACAAGTAGAATTCAATAGACAGTATTTTTCAATATATGTATTTAGTGTCTACATTTCTTAGAAATACATGTATTAGTACAAAATCTGTCAGCTGATGAAATCAGACTTAAGCTTTACTTGTGAGATATTACGGCTATAATTAATGTAAATACCACAATTCACATACATGTATCTTACCTTGATCTTTGATTGATTATTGCCCATTTTGCTGAAAGATGCTGAAACATAATTGAAAATTTGAACACTTTAACAGATTATGTGTCATTAAATTAGTTACACTGCACAATATACATTCATTTTTCAAGACTATCTATCTCATTCCCTCTCACAATTTAAAAGCTAACCTGATAAGAAACGGACAGACAGACGAAAGCTTACCTGATATAGGAATGGACAGACAGACAAAAGCTTACCTGATATAGAAACAGACAGACGGACAAAAGCTTATCGGATATAGGAATGGACAGACAGACAAAAGCTTACCTGATATAAGAATGGAAAGACAGACAAAAGCTTACCTGATATAGAAATGGACAGACAGACAAAAGCTTACCTGATATAGGAATGGACAGACAGACAAAAGCTTACCTGATATAGGAATGGACAGACAAAAGCTTACCTGATATAGAAATGGACAGACAGACAAAAGCTTACCTGATATAGGAATGGAAAGACAGACAAAAGCTTACCTGATATAGGAATGGACTGACAGACAAAAGCTTACCTGATATAGGAATGGACAGCCAGACAAAAGCTTACCTGATATAGGAATGGACAGACAAAAAAGCTTACCTGATATAGGAATGGACAGACAGACAAAAAGCTTACCTGATATAGGAATGGACAGACAAACTCCAACAGAGGTATCACAGCAGTATTGTACAGGTCTACTGGACAGGATAGGATATAGGGTTTAAGAACAACTCTTAATTCTTGTTAAGGAAGTCATTTTAAACAAATGACATGCAAGAAATTTTAAGGATATAATAAAATTATCTTCTAAAATGAGTTTTACAAATGAGACTATCAATGACACATGCAGAACATTATTTATCCATTTATTTTTATTTCAAAAATACACGTATATATTTTACCTTTTATTAATCTGGCCTACACCTCATTTGACCACAAATTCTACTTGAAACTATATATGTATTTCTTTCATTGCATTTGTTCAGAATATTTTAAAACAAAACACATAAATTATCTGTATAGTAAGTTATACAAACTATAGGATCAAGGTTGCATTAAGGTCAAAAGTTTTTGGACCAATAAATAGGTCTGATTACAAGTAAGATACATACTTGTAATGTGTGAAAACCTGATTACTCACCATTCATAAGTAATTGGTGAGGTTAAAGTATCTACCCACACACAGAAACACCTATGTACATGGCATTGAAGAAGTAAAAAGCAATGAGTCTACAGATTTTACAATAAAGGATATTGATGATTGGTTTGATGCGGTAGTCAGGTAGGTGGTCTATGTTACTCATCACAGTGTTTATAATGGATTGTGCTAAATTAGGGACGGTAAAGAACTCATAACCAAGGCACTGTCCGGCATTACCCAGGATATGGCAACTACAAAGAGAAAATATGACACAAGTACATGTATTACCATTTGAAGTAACAATGAAGTTTGCATCCTGTCTGAAGATAGTTTATTCTGCTTGACTCACTGTAAACATGGAAATTTTCAAGTGGGGGTTATTTTCAGGTATTTTACACATCGAGGGACTTTGCAAAAAAAAATTCCCCCACAAGTAAATAACCCTGCTTCATTCGTACAATGGTAGAGACATATATATAATGCAAATATTTCCCCCAAGTGTAATGTCTTGATGTTATAATCGCAAAATTTTTCCCCAGAGAAAATAACCGTTTACAGTATTTATTATCATTTGTTGACTCATTATCCTTTACTGACTTACTTATTTTTCATTTGTTCAACAGTCATGCTTTCTTGACTTACTTGTTATCATTTGTAGTGACAATGAAGTTTTGCATTCTGTCTGATGGAAGTTTATTCTGGTTGACTGTTATATCTACACAGGGAGCTGGCATACCTGCAGACAAAAAAAAAAAATAGCAAAATTCTTAATTGGAAAAGGTCACAATAAAATGTATATTGAATAAATGTATGTATTTGGCAGATAGTAGGTAAAAATAGACCACATATTCAGGAACTTCTTAGGTACACGCAAAATAATCAAACACAGATCCAGAGGGCAGTATCTGGAGTCCAGAACCCCTCCCCTTGACTTATACAAAACTGTGATTTGCTCAATTCAGCGAAAAATCTTTTTGCTGATGGATATCCCTCAAGGAAAGATTTCTTCAGTCAAAATTGTGTTAGACCCCCTGAAAAAGATTTCTGAATCTGCGTATTATAATTTGCATTCATCTCACACATCTATTACCTAATATTGCTAATTTTTCATTTTCCAATAATTCATACGTCCTTGAAAAGGCAGGATGCCGTTTTTGTAAATACTGAGGCTGCCATACTGCATTCATTGTTCTAAAATTGTAAACATGATAGATATTATGTGACCATATATTACACGAGGTAACTCTTACCTAAACGCAATGACCTTTAAAAAATATTGTGAGTGTGCTTTTTAAAATAACCAAATTACTTCATAGCCTCTAAAATTTGCAGAAGTTCTATGCCGCGATTAAAATTTTGTTTGAATTCATTTACAAGATGTGAATAACACTTTGACGTTAACATGCTATGTTTCCGCATCCTATACAAGCGTCTTCAGTTTTTACATTAATGTGAAATTCAATCTCAAAGAATAATTTTTGACATAGTCTAATTAAAGTGTAAGTGCAGAGTAAAGTTATTCTATAATTCAATTAATGAAAGAAATGACAGGTATCTCTGATAAGAGGCAGAATTGCTGTTCATATTTCCATATAAATGATGTATAAAGGTAAAATATACTGTGTAGAGCAAGGAACCATATTTCGCCGGTGACCATATTTCGCCGTTTCACACTTAATTGCTTCTCCTTTGTTATTGGCATTGTTTCTAAAATTTATTTTTCTATATCCTATCAAATATGACCGTAGTAGTCATGTTTTGATATATTGTGACATTTTCTGCACTCAACTGTGATGAAAAATACCATAAAATGAGGAAAAACTGACAAAAACACCAAATTTTCGACATATACATCCGAAATTTTAATTAAAACAAAAAAAACAAAGAAATTATTTCATCGGGGATAGTTTCTTAAAAGTAGTAGTGACAAAATATTTCAGAATAACAAAATCGTCATTTTGTCCGTTTTGTATGCAAATAGGATACTTATCAACAAACAAGGCGAAATATGGTCACCCCCGAAAACATAGAGACGAAATATTTTGACGTTTTATAAGGAAACAATAAACTGGGTAAAATAAATTATTTTTGTAGTACTTCGATAGACAATGGAGTTAAATTATATTTTAGCAATACCAAATTATTGAATTTGCCTCCAAGTATGGAGAATTTCTTGGAAATATACGAAAAATGCGGCGAAATATGGTCACTTGCTCTATAAACATATAGATTTCATTACAAACAACATGAATGTTCATGTAAAAAATGCTATGATCGCTGAGCGATATAGTGCCCTACCGGCGGCATATATTTATGTCCTGCAACTCTGCCTATGAATTACTCTTCAATTAAATATGTATGAGTTTTAATTAAACTTACTGTTTGTGCAGTTCAGTTCTGAGGTTTTACCTGCTTTAGCTTTATCGATTCGAAAAAGAGGTCAAGCGTGACGATCTGTAACTATCCAAGACTAAGGCGAGTATCAAATTTCACCTGAATATATCTATTTCTATCCAAGACCAAGCTGTGTATCAAATTTCATCTGAATATCTCCATCCGTTACAGAAAAAAGTCCGGAAAACTGACAAAAACTGAATTTTCCAAGTCATCACGGGGCATAACTCCTCGAAAAATAGGTTGAGCGTGACAAAAGTTAATCTTGCTCTGTAACTATCCAAGACCAAGCTGTATATCAAATTTCATTTGAATATCTTCATCCGTTGCAGAAAAAAGTCCGGAAAACTGACAAAAACTGGATTTTCCAAGACATCAAGGGGCATAACTCCTCGAAAAATAGGTCAAGCATGACGAAAGTCAAACTTGCTCTGTAACTATCCAAGACCAAGCTGTGTATCAAATTTCATCTGAATATCTCCATCCGTTGCAGAAAAAAGTCCGGAAAACTGACAAAAAGGGAATTTCCCAAGTCATCAAGGGGCATAACTCCTCAAAAAATGGGTCAAGCGTGACGAAAGTCAAACTTGCTCTGTAACTATCCAAGACCAAGCTGTGTATCAAATTTCATCTGAATATCTCCTTCCGTTGCAGAAAAAAGTCCGGAAAACTGACAAAAAGTGAATTTTCCAAGTCATCAAGGGGCATAACTCCTCGGAAAATGGGTCAAGCGTGACGAAAGTCGAACTTGCTCTGTAACTATTCAAGACCAAGCTGTGTATCAAATTTCATCTTGATATCTCCATCCGTTGCAGAAAAAAGTCTGGAAAACTGATATTCGGACAGACGGACAGACGGAGGGACAGACGGACAGACAGACCGAGAGGAAACTAAGAGTCCCCTTCGGCATTGCCGGTAGGGGACTAATTAAAGAAAGTATATGATAGATCATACTTCATAAAAGCCATGAGGTTTTCTAGTAACAGACTGATATGACTTGTGGCAGGGTTTCTATATATAGGCATGGAGTCATCTCTCTTTCCGATCATAAATCCTCCCTCTTCTGCAGCCTGCAAGTCAAATATATAATTTGAATTACATGTTTCTATGGAAATATGAAGTCTCATGTTATTTTTTTTTAAATCTTGTGCTGTTTGGAAAAAATAGGATAATGAGAGCACATGCACTCAAAGAGGCAGAGAAAATAATTCACAATTAGCCATATAATAAGGTAGAACTTCTGAATCTACATGTTACATTGTATATTATCAAAGGTAAAAAAAAATTAATGATACATTTTCTTTTAAAATCTGCTACACATAGAAAAGTTTTGTACTAGTTTTTTTCTCCTTCCAGGGGAATTCTATTGGAATATGATTATGATTTTTATGACTAAAGAGGAACACTCAAATTTCAACAGAGAGAGTCAATTAATGTTCTGACTTCTAAAACTTCACTAATTATGATAAACATCTTTTCAGGTATAACAAAAATAAAAATATTATGATACATATAGATGCTTACTTACCTGTGCCTCCTCTGGCCATTTACTCCTTTTTAGTACAGCCAATATCATGTTTGTACAGTAACATATCTGTATAAAACAAAATGCTATAGATTAAAATTCTAAACTTGGATACTCTTCTCAAATTATATGAACTTGACCCTTCTGATCATGCAAAAATGTTAAGAAAACTCATTGCATCACTGCATTGTGTACCCTTGATACAAAACATTAAAATCTCCAACATCAGTGGTTGAAAATTTATGGTCCATTTTCCCCTTGAAATGGAATGCAATAATACACAGTGTACAGTACTTAGACTGACCTGCTGATCTGTACATCTCAGTATTCACATTTGATTTGCATTAAGAATAATGAAATTTAACTTACACGGGACCTATTTATACCACATGTATCAGCAGAGCTAGGCTCGACAGGAGCTTGGTCTAAACCAATAAAGGACATCCACTTCTTAGGATCCCAGAATGCTCTGTATGAAGAAGAAAATCAAAATTTTATGTGAAATGTTTAATAAATTCTTTTAAATGGAGATAATTCACATGAATATTACATAAGCATTAAAATTAAAGAGATACTCCTTTTCTCATATTAGTATAGAAATATTTGTTTATCTTTTAAACTGGAGTCTGTATCTTCAAACCATTCTAGCTTTGTAAAGAAATACTTATGAAAATAGACGAAAATATTCCAATTCCCCAGAATGATATTTAGATCTCTAGATTAAACATTCTGATTTTTTTCTGCAAATTAGGGGCAGTAATTAGCAAATTGAGTGTTTTGTGACAAAAGAGGAAAGATCATCAGACATTTCAGCTACATTAAATGAACTCACTCTGTGAATTCTTTGGACAAATAATATTCCTTTACTGGTCTGAGTATTTCTTCTAGAAACTCTGACTGCTTCATGAAGTTATTGCTCTTGTTGCTGAAATTACATTTTTTAATATACATGATAATAATTGGGACTTTGGTTGGACTGTACATCAATAGTTTGTGAAGTATTCAAACAGGTGTATCTTATAAAGTTTGATCAAATATTTTAAAAATGGCCTCATCTTTCAGTACTTTTTTAACACTTTTCTTGGATCACATTCTGGGTTTAAATATACATATAAGCCCATATGGCCAAGTTAATACAGCAAAGCTAAGTTTTCCAATGTAATATGTCTATGAATGATCAAGATCAAATTGTAAGATATACATAAACAATTAAAATAAAGCTACTTGTAAAAACAATGACACAAGGTACAGACTTCTTCTCAAAATTGTTTTCCAGTTATTTCATCCTGATCTGTCTTCTCCACAGTCAGAATTACTTTCTATTACTCTGTAAATCCAAAACATTGAATAGATGATAGAAACAAACCTTATCAGTATGAGAGCTTCCATCAGTATACATTTTTCCATCTGACTAAGTCCCTCTGCATCGCTGCTGATAGTTTTGATATGGCTGTACAGCTGATCAAATACTGGCTATACAATATGAATAATTGAAAAAAAAAAATTGTTGTTATATTACGTGTATCAATTCTCATACTGAATTTCATTACCATTTCAATATAGAAAATAAAACATAAGAACATAAGGATCAAGATGCATTTTAAAAACTGTGAATGGATATAGTTATTAGTCAAATATACTAGGTACATAGGAATATACTTTAAACTTTTCTTAAATAAGAACAGATTAGAAAATATTTAAACACATATATCCCAAATAAAACTTTTTACTTACAAAGATGAGATCAGCATATTGTTTACACATTTTGACCAATATAGAGCAGGCATGTTGTCGTACATTTTTAACAGCTCTACTCCGTGTAGACTTTGTCTGACCTTCTTGGTTGAACGTTACAGCAGAAAATATCTATGCCAAATAAGAGAAAAAGAAGTAATACATCATTTGTCAAAGTACATGTACATGTATATGAACATGTATATTTGAACAAAGAATTTCTGTACAAAAGGCATGTTGACTCTAATAAACATGTGTGCACTATTAAATTCAAATTTTCATGCACCTATTCGTTCAATTAAATAAGTAACTAATCAAATTTGACGAAAAGTATAACATGTACATATCGGTACCTTTTGCAGGACTGTCATAATGGAGGATTGTGTGTTGTCTAGAAATGGAAACAAGGCAGACAAAGTGGACAATAGGGCTGACATGATTAATGCATCCTGCAAAACAATATAAAGTATGGTAGGAATGACAAAGTAAGGCACAGCACCATTGAATTGTCAAAACAAAGCTTTTTGGTAATTGCTATTTCTATTTTTGTCATACATTGTATATCTAGAAAAATATCCTTTGTAGTCATCATTTAAAAAACTAATATACATGTACATGAATAAGATCTGTGTATGTGTAACATGAGTGTCCCTGTCGGCATCAGTACAAACACCATTTTCTGTTAAGTAGGTGAAAGGTCAAGGTCACGAGGTCAAAAATGTTGGTATCAATGGAACAATTTTGTCACAAGAAGTACTCAAGAAATATTAAAGCTCTATCACTTAAAATTCAAAAGTAATGTCCAATGTTACAATTTTTGAAAAGTAGGTCAAAGGTCAAGATCAGGGTCACAAGGTAAAAATTTTTTGTATTAATGTAAAGGTCTTATCACAAGGAATACACATGTGAAATATCACTTACCATTCAAAACTTATGCCCAATGTTAAAGTTTCTGCCACAACAGACAAACAAACAGACATACAGGCCAAAAACTACATATCCCCGAATCTTTGATTCAGAAATCATACTGTAATTGAGATCCTAATCATTGATCACAGAAAATAATTTATTTGAAAAGATTCAGATTTTTGTGTATGTATGAGCTTCTGGTGGTATTACATGCTTTATTTACATGTATTTAACAATTTTGCCTTCCTAGATTTGAACTCAATTACTGATACAGCATTTATAAAGGAAATGAGACAAACCTGAGTTTGATAATTTAGCACTTCATTTAACAGTAGTACACCAGTACTTAATTCTGGTATAGATTTAGGGTTGGAGAGTTTACTAATCACACACTCCAAACATACTGTCATGGCATCCCATTCCAGGAAAGACGGAGAAAACAGGCTACAATAATCCTTTCCTCCTCCTGGGTAAAGAAATTATATTTAAGATTAAAATAAACCCTGTCGTCATATTTAAATGTACATGTAACTCTACATTACATTATGACTTAAAGCTTTCATCTTGTTTTCAAAAGATGTAAAGGAATCAAGTGGTACACTACTTTTTTAAAAAAAAAACATCTGTGACCTTAATATTTGTACTCTGACAATGACGATAAAAGGATTCTATCTCTTGTCTAGGTGAATATGAAAATGAGACAAATAAGTTTAATGTGTTGTATCATCATATAATTTAGGCACTCTTTGTCAATCCAACTATACCACTAGAATTTTTTGCAAGTACATGTACATGTATCTAATTTCATGATTTTGATGCAGAACACATGGTCTTTCTTTTCGCGAGTACAGTGATTCCAGACTGGAATAGAATGTACCCATGTGAACAGTATACATGTAGGTATTGCACTCTATATCAATCTTTACGGATCTTATGTCATTATTCCTACATGTATTAATTCATGATGAATTTACATGTATCCATTTCATAAAATGAACATAAAATGCCCTTACTAAAAATTCTTGGAATTACAAATTTTCACAAAAGCTTATACTCTGTTTATGGTACACAACTGTGATTCAAACCTTACCTGTATCAATAGGTTTTGTGAGCTGTGATTTCAACCAATCAAAAGCATAAGCTATAGCTGGTGAAGGCTGTAAAACTGCCGCAAGACGTAACGTCTCTGAGATTTCTGACCTCAATTCTGAAAATGGTTATTGAGAACAACTGTTAACCAACAACCTACAGAAATATGCTTTAAAAAAGACACAAATTGTAACAGTTGGACACACAAAATAGCAAATCATATCTATTAGTATTTTTGACAAAAAGGAAGAAAAGATAATTTTCTGAAACAATTTTTGGCCTGATTGCGAAGCAAAATCCGGTCTATGAAATGGCGAAGTCCGTCTGTCCGTCCGTCTGTCTGTCCGTCAGTGCGTCAACATTTTGGTTAAAGTGTTGCATTTAAGTCCGTAGATAGAAAACTGTTCGGAGGAGCAACTTGAAACTTGACATGGTGATAGACCATGATGAGACGAATCAAACACAGCAACAAAATTTGACCTAGTGACCTTGACCTTGGAGTTTGACCTACTTTTGAAAAACTTTAACCTTGGCCATAGCTTTTGAATGGTAAGTGATAGGGCTTTCATATTTCACTTGTGCATTTCTTGTGACAAGACCTTTCCATGGAAACCAAAAATTTTTACCTTGTGACCTTGACCTTGGAGTTTGACCTACTTTTGAAAAACTTTAACCTTGGCCATAACTTTTGAATGGTAAATGGTATATTTCACATATGTATATCTTGTCACAAGACCTTACCATGGATACTAAAAGTTTTGACCTTGTGACCTTGACCTTGGAGATTGACCTACTTTTGAAAATAATAAATTTAGGCTATGTCTCATGAACTATAGAGGCTATGGTTTTGAAATTTCACATGCAGAATCTTAATGACCAGATATTTTATTTGATATCATGACTTTTGACCTAGTGACCTTGACATTGACCTTTGAACTATAAGAGGTAGGGTTTTGATATTTCACATATGGATTCCTCATGACCAGAACTTTCATTTGATATCATGACTTTTGACCTAGTGACCTTGACATTGACCTTTGACCTACTTTTAAATTATAAGAGGTAGGGTTTTGATATTTCAGTTTTAGAATCCTCCTTACCAGACCTTTCATTTGATATCATGACTTTTGATCAAATGACCTTGACATTGACCTTTGACCTACTTTTGAACTTTAAGGGGTAGGGCTTTGATATTTCACATTTAGATTCCTTATGACCATAGCTTTTTATCATTGTGCAATAGTATTTTAATGACCTTTGACCTTTCTGTCTGCGCCAAAATGTATACGTCATCTAATACAAACACTTCGCAATCCGACCTTACCGCCTTTAGCGGTTTATGGTTTATTTTTTAAAGAGTGACCATTTGAATACTTGGACTTTCTAGAAGCAATTATAAATGTATAAAAACTTTTCAAAATCTATGCAATTACATGTACTTTTTCCCAAATTTACAACCATTTTAGCACATACTTAACAAGAATTGATGAAAGTCATCATCACTGTCAAAATCATGTCTGGAATATTCACAGCTTGGACTGTTATTCTGTGTAGGGAATCCAGCCTGAAGGAAAATGAATACATTACATACTGTAAACAGTCTTTTATTCGCGAGCCTTTTATTTTCGCGATATTTGCGAGGTCCTCTAATTCACATAGATAAAATGCCGTGAACATGTTCCAACACATACGCAGAAAGATGTGTTTATACAAGGTAGCAAAAAATAAAATGCTGCCAACCAGTCACTTCACTCCTGTTCGTGAAATTAAGACGCCATGAATAAAGGACAATTTACAGTACATGAAAATGTATGACTTATCTACATGTATATTTCATAAAAAACAAGAAATGTATCATTGACCTTTTTCACAATAAAGTTCACTCAGATTACTTTTGTATTTACATAATTCATTATTTGGAATGGGTAAAATACCATACAAAAAGACAAAAGTGATCCAAGTGAACCTTATCGTGAAATGGTCTAATAAAGAATCCTTAGAACATTCCAATCTATATATAACAGTCATATCTCAAGACTAGATTTGTATGTACATTGTATACATTTATATCAGAGCATTATATACTACATATGCATCTACATTTATTTGTTTATTTAAGAAGATTTATACATTATAAATGTATATCTCCTACCTTGACAAGTGTGCTATGTGTCCCCTGGATCAACCTTGGGATGAAAGACAAGAGTATAGGATCTTTGGACATGTGATCATGTCGGAAAAATAACGCCCATAAAGGCTGTGTGTAGCTACACAGCATCTGTTGAAAATAGAGAAAATTGACGATTAAATTCTTTGTATACCCATAATTCTGTCTGTGTGATCACTGAAATGTCCTTTGATAAAGTAAAAAGAACATGACTTTTGGGAAGATTTAAATTAATAATTTTTTGCCAGAACTATGCAAAGAGAAAAATTCATGTCAGCGCAAGGTTTCCATACCGTACTGTACACAATTATTGTAATCTTAGCCCCTCCAAAGATTAAGACAAGATTTTGAATTGCTTATATTCTTAAGTGTGCAGCATAGGAAAGTTAATTTTATGTACGTAGGAAATAACAAACCCTGCTTGGATGCTGTGTAAAGGCAAATACAGCCTCTAGGTAGGTGGAAAAATTCTGAGGTTGGCCAACTTCTGGTAGGTTTCCCTGGGAAAATACATCCACGTTTTAAAAATATTAATTCATCTAACATACAAAGAAATTTCTATATGTCCAACATCACAATTTCTAGGGAATTTATACATAATGAAGTCATAATCAATGGCCGTCAAGGAATAAAATTTCAAAGTGCAATTTTGGCAAACGTATAACAATCCCTCAATTATTCAATACAATAGATGCATGTTTTAAATATGTTGAAGACTTTAATAAATTACACAGAAGATATGATACATGTATGTCTGTGAAAAATGGCTCCTAGGACAACACAAATTGAAATACTGAGTATAAGAACACTAAGTCTTGATATTAAGAAAGCCATGGTATATCCTGACATCTTGACACTGACCCATAAAGCTGCCAGCTGTTTACCAAGTTCCACCAGCAGTAGACAGAGCTTCTTAAGGAACAGGTAGTAGTACTCATCTGTAGAGGAGGCAGCCTCTGCATCCCTGAAATTGATGTTAGCAAATATTTAAAATTGCACTTTGCTTTTTGACATTTCTATCTGGTTTTAATATTCACATTGTGAGGAACAAAGCTTGCCTCCGACGCCAAGGCCATATCAGTGACATTAAAATAACACCAATGAAATGTATATATTGACATTGCATGTAAAGAGGATGCATTAGCAAATGTAAAATGAGCTATTTTTAATTAATTTTGCCTTATCTAGAACTACATAGACTTCTAATAATGTAAATAAGAGTGCCTTCTTGTGTGTGATAATGGCTTTTATACTCTAGTTGGTCCAAATGCGAAGGTTTGGAAAAATGCTTTATGGTAGACTTTGTCTGTGTTCCAACAAGAGTGTAAATAAAAGCAAAGAGCACACCCTAGAAGATGTTCATAAGATGAATCTTTAAGCTAAATTCAAATCAACATTCATTTGACAAACTCTGAAATGAAATTTTCCTTCTGAACATGAGTGAATAAATGTGAAATATCTGTATAATTATCATAATCTTCTAACTTTACATTACATTTGGTTTTTTCACATATGCATTATCAAACATATAAAATTAGAGCATCTACAATGATAATACCTGTTGACAGTTTTACTTACGCTACTGTACGAAGAACAATATTCATGGCATCTTCACTGAAGAGAACTAGAAGAGGCTTCCTATCTTCCAATTTTCCCTGAAAATGATGTACAAATCTCAAGTAGTTATGAGGTGTTTGAGAAAATGTCAATCACTTTTGACATTAAATTTCATCACTTACCACACATGTACATGTATGAGTTTCAATATCCATATTTCAGACAAATAACAAAGGCACATTCATTCTGAATTTATATGGAACAGATTACAGAATGATGAAAGCTAGAATACTCTATTCTATTCACAACTTTGTTTACAAAGCTACAATTGCAAGGATAAAATTCATAAAAAAAGATTTCTCAGATGAGGAAAGCTAAAACACTCAGACTTAGATGTGGTGCATTCAGATTGTTTAAAGGGTTCGGCATCAACGATCTGAATAAATATGTGTGATTTTATCCTTACCCTTCTACTAACAATAATATGGAGACACTCTGCAGCATAAAGTTGCAGACTACTGTTGCTAAGAAGCAGACATGTCATCTGGAGCAGCAGAGCGTTTTTTGCCATGATATGCTGCATGTGGACCCAGTCCAGGTAACCAGCCAATGTACACAGAGCTGCCTCACTTGCCATGTTGTGTGCCTGAATCACCTTGGGATCAGCTGTTTGCCCAGACTTTTGCTGAAAAAATAAAAGACATGTTAGGATATTATGCTTTTAACAAAGATGAAGAGTATTATAAAGTTTTTCTTTACATTCAGTCAAAAAAATATCATACTTATTATTGAATGTTACATCTTCTTTTTCAACTATCTACAAAAATCAAAAGTTCAACTTTGTATTATTCATTTGGATTTTTCCCAATAATTCTATTTGTAGATAGATAAGACAGAACCTATTCTTCGGTATGAGCCAATATTCAGTTTTATTTATTTTTGATTGATTGATTTTTTTTTTTTTTTTGGTAAACAAAGATTTTTCCAAATTTCAGCCAGTATCTGACATTTAAACCTAAGTCACAATAAGTTTACGACAAATATCAAAATAGGAAGCTTTTGTACGAAATATAAAACCTAACTATTTGATCTACAGCATCAGTGTGTTCTTTAAGAACTGAAACAAAGAAGCTGAAGAGGTCGTCCATGTTGGATGTGAGGGCCAGCATTATTTCTCTCCGTCTCTGATTAGGTATGGTCTGGAACAGCACAGCATCCTCTACAACCCTCAGATAAATCTTCAATACCAACTCTGTCTGGGTTTCCTGGAAATGTACTGGAGCTACAGTATATTATCTAAATATGCATAAAATATTGTCAGTGATTTTATTTAAATACAACCATGACTGGATTTGAATAGCTTTGTAATCCTCCAATTTTCATTCAACCCCTTTAATATGAGAGAAAAATACTCTTTTGTAGTCTGCTGTGAGAGATACATGTATATTGCTTCAACCCTCAAAGTCTCAAAATCTTGCAAAATCCTTTGGAAACTTTCACAGTTATTTTACACAACATCAGAATTACAAAATATAGCCACTTCCTTCTTCCATAAGGGAAAGTAAATGACAACAGTCTTTCCATACAGTTAAAACCAGTATGTTCAGTTAATTTTTACCCCTTTCTGACTGAGTCTATACAGATCCTGCTGTAGGTTAGGCCACAGCTGAGGCCATTCTCTCTTTATCAGTTCTACAGTAATCCTTGATACTGCATCCTTTATATGAAACTCTTCTTCCAGCAAATTACGGGTTCCCTGTAAATGATATGGTATAATCAATAGGGGTGAATCGATACGTCAAAAGTGAATCATGATATATCACTGTGCCGTATCATATGATACGCAAATGATATGTTCCACGGGAATCGTCTTTGATTATATCAAGTAAATACTGTCTAAATCTACTTCATGTGAATTTATTTTAGGCCTATCATATGGTCATTATTATTAATTATATGATGGTAATCTATTCAGGTCAAGAATAGACGCATATTTGGAGAACACTTAAACAGAAAATTTTGTATCTGTCCGTGCACCATATCATAACATGTGGTAAGGATTGAAAAAATTCTGTTTAAGTGTTCTCCGAATACACGTCTATCCTTGACCAGAATAGATTACCATCATATAATTAATGATAATGGCCATATGATAGGCCTAAAGTAAATTCATATAAAGTAGATTTAGACAGTATTTACTTGGTTTAATCAAAGGGGATTCCCGTGGAACATATCACTTGCATATCACGTGATATGCCACAGTGATATATTACGGTTTTTTAATTATCTGTATTGCGATATATTGCAAAATATTATTTCTTTTCATTTTTATCAGTTTTGATGTAAAATCAGGTTGTATGTTAGTCCATACTGTTCACACATGTATTTTCTACCTGAATGTAACATTGTCAATGTCAAATACACACAAGTCTTTGAATTATTTTGATTGGTTTTGTCATAATTCAAATTAATTGTAAGCAAGATGGACCATGGGTTACTTGTTTTCAATAAATTGAGTGAAATCAAAGTGATTCAATGATTTATTTATATAATCTTTAAGGGCGCGATATATTGCTATACACATTTCGTATTTATTAAATCAAATATAAAAAAATAAATGAATTTATTATTTGAATTCATTAAATATGGCAATATATTGATCATGTTGATATATCAACATATTGTTACACCCCTAATAATTAATATACATGTACAGGAGTACACTACACTTCACTGCGGTTGAGTCTTTTTTTTTAAATAAAACATGGAGTTTATTTTCAATATGTCTTGAATCAAATTCAAATGGAAATAAAGCTCAAGCAAATTTGAAAATAATGTGTAACTTCTATTTGTATTCTTTTCGTATTCATGTATCTTCAAATAAGAAATACCATATGCTGCTAAATTTTATGCTATGGTAAATACACTAATTGAAAACTATTCACTTACTACTGCTATAAGCTCCAACGCATTTTCTTTCAGGTAGTCTTTTTGGTCCTGTGTCATATCATTCCATCGAAACCTGAGGAGGTAAAAAAAACATTGATAGAATTAATTAAATATAAATCTGAGGCAAAAATTTCAATCCTTGTTGTGCATGGATATTTTTGTCATAATTTATACTCAACAAACTTACTTTATAACATGTTCCAATAACTGCAAACCGAAATGCCTAACGATAGGTTTATGTACAGTCTGTGCCAGAAATAGACCAACAGGTACACACATGGGTGAAGTTTCCTTAAATTCTTCACATATCTGAAACAGACGGGTAAAAGTCAATTAATATTACACTTGTGAAATTAAAACATATAAGTGTGTTCATTATTGTCTACAAACCAAAGCTTAGAGGACCATGAAACATGCATATGGTTTCATATCTTGATAACCAAGTTAAAACACAAAACAGTCACATAGACTCACAATAGAAATCATGGCAATAAATTAAGATGATGCAATCAAATAGGACGTCGCAATGAATTTTGCCAAATGATGTGAAATCTGGAGTCTTTTTGTAAAAATCTAGGTTTAAAACAGTCACAACTATTTCATGGAAAATGGTTGATTGGATTGAAAGCCATAAACTTGATAAGAGGACTAGAGAGAGTGGTGTTTGGAATCGGATGGAGTAATCAAAATCGATTAATCTGATAAGCCTTTCCATCAATTATCATTTATCATTGGATTCTTATAGTACACTGCAAAACTGTAAAATATTTCATGATTTGTGCATATCTTACTTTTTATTGACAGCAAATTTCATGGACACTCAACAAAATGTTTCATTATGAGTATGCCTACTGACCTAAGTCAAAGATAAATCAGTCGAATTAAATTTTTAGTAAGGCCTATGAACTGTTTCTCTAGCAAAAATATGATATAATGATGTAAATATTTCATTTTCACAATGTTTTAAATTTCCCGATTATAACTTATTATCAAAATCAGAATCCATTATCGTAATCGGAAGAGGCAGATGTCGCCTACGTCGGTGATAATCGGCACAACACTAAGAGAGAGGCATGACTAGAAACATGACTAGAGAAATGACTAGAGACATGACTAGAGACATGACTAGAGAGACGATGCCACCAATTTTTTCTTTTTCTCGATCATTTTGTTGATCAGAATTCGCTTTTCATTGGACCAAGTGCGGCACATATTACAAGGAAAATTCGTTGAATTTTACACTTGTTTGTTTTATATACGGAAATACCGTCATTGTTATTAATAAATACTGAAACTTAATGATCTTATGTGTCATTTAGCTAGCGCCACCACTCACCTGCTGCTACAGAAGGATACCTGAATCATCCAAGCCCTAATATTTTTACAAGTAATCTTAAGCATTTCCTATAATCATAGTTATCCATTGTTATAAATAGTAAAGCATAATTAAACATGACTTTCTTTCATGAAAATTACATCTAATGATGTAAAAAAAATGGCGAAAATTACAGTCAAAAAACATTTTTATACAAACATTATCTAATCTTAAGTTGAAAAGGGAATAAATTTCTTATTAGTATGTGTAATGGCTTGCGGTAGTTGCAGGTACCAATAGTTCAGTACAAGTTCTAAGACCGATCTGCAGGAGAGGAGGCAGAACCCTGCCAGGGGTGGAGAGTGGCCACACAGCAGGGTATACCCACGGCCCTCAACGGAAAAGGGGGAAGGGTGTAGTGGCTTCCGGTAGTTGCAGGTACCAATAGTTCAGGAAAAGTTCTAAGACTGAGCTATTGGGATGTCCCTTTAGCTGACTCGGCAACGAGTCTGACTGTCACCCGGACAGCCGGGGTTCGACTCCCGGACCGGACATTTGCAAACTACTTCATATGAATTAGTTTAATTTGAAAAATAAAAAGAACAAAATTTTATACTTTGTGGGCCGAGATACGATCCTGTTGTTTAACAGTTGGATTCAGGATAGTCTCTATAGCAGCAATGAGTGTTGGTGCAAGTTCTTCTACTGTCGAATTCATTTTTTTCAGAATTGTGTTCACATGTTCAAAAATGAAAGTAGCTGCACGATCCCGATTATTCTAAAGTTTTTCAAAAAGCTTTTTTCATTGCATTTTTTAAGGATATTGTTTACAAAATTAATAAAAATCTTATCAAAATATTGAAAGAAAGTCATCTGAAGGTAGGATTACAAAGTTACTGTTAATTTAATTTAAATCGAGTTCGAGATACTAGTTGAACATGTGGAAGTGAAAATGGAAAATCAAAATGAGAAGAGCATGCAAAATATGAACATATGACTTGTGGTTTGTCACAGCTAATTATTTTAATTAATTTTATCAACTATAATAAATGTTCCTCACGGTCTGGTCATAACTGCTACGTTCAAGTAAAATGAAGAGCACAAAAAACCCCAATCCATCCCCCCTCCTACCGTCCTATCACCTAGCTGACACCTGTCCTACAGATCTTCAATTTATGCTCTGCATCTCTGATCCTTTAGCGTCAATATTTCGCCGTCTCACATGATATTTCTATACAGTTATTTTTGAGTGTGATGGGGCTTCAATACACAAGATTGCAACTATATATATATATACAGCATGTTCAGAATGTACGTCTGTTAAAATTTTTTATTTGGTCACCTACCTTTTCTGCCCAAGTAAATTGATGAGGTCAAAGCAATTAATGAGAATAATTGAAGAGTGCGCGGAGACATTTGTATTATCTTAGTAAGGCCATAACAAATTAATTAAATGTTCTCCAGATTTTTCTTGTGAAAAAAGGGTGTGGCAAGTGAAAATATAGTTGTTTTAATTTTTTATGTGTTTAAGCTATTAAGGTGCAAGCGAGTGAAATAAAATACATTTCCGATGTTTTCTGTACTCAATAGGGAAATCCCTTAGGAATCTGGTGACTAGGAAACCAGAACACAACAGTACACATTACAGTGGCGGATCCAGCGCCCCCTTCGCCGGGGGTCAAGGGGTGAATTTTGCTGATTTTGACTGAAAATTGGCCAAAATATACCTGTTTTTAGAAAATTTTGGGTCAGTGCCGGGAGAGGTGGAGGGGGGTGGGGGGGGGAGGTGGAGCAGGCGCCCCCTCTGCACCCCCCTGAATCTGCCACTGCAACAGATTTCCAACATTCACCCACCTGGACTACGCCAGAGTGTCATGTTTGGGACAATGAATTTGCTTCCAACAAATATTTCACGCACACAACAAGAGTCATTTTGGTAGAAATTAGCGCAATCTGAGTCTTCTAGAAACTTTCAAATATGCAAAAATCTGAGCGACCCTAAAAAATTTTTAAGGATGCAGGAGAACAAAATATTTTCATAATTAAATATTATTCTTAAGCAAAACGGTTTATATATACATGTATAAGCAAATGCAAATAACAAATTTGACGTACTTTTTAAAACTTTAATTTTTGCGATAACTTTTGAATGGTAAGGGATAGGGTTTTGATATTTAACATGTGTATTCCTTGTTATAAGATCTTTCTGAATTTTTGACCTTTTTACCTTGACCTTGGAGCTTAACCATTTTACAACTTTTTACTTACAAACATGCCAAATGGGATATTCGTGTTTCATAAACACATGTTTTTTTTCCCCTGTCTTTGCGAAAGTGCAGAGACATTAAAACCGGTATGGCCATCTGTCTGCCTGTCAGTCAGTCAGTTAGAAAAACTTTAATCTTGTCAATAATTTTTGAATGGTAAGTGATAGGGCTTTCATATTTCACCTGTGTATGCCTTGTGACAAGACCTTTCCATGGATGCCAAAATTTTTGAGCTTGTGACCTTGACCTTGGATTTTACCTACTTTTCAGAAACTTCAATCATGACCTTTACTTTTGAATGGAAAGTTAAATGGCTTTCATATTTACCTGTGTATTCCTTGTGACAAGATCTTTCCATTGATAACAAAAAGTTTGACTTTGTAACCTTGACCTTGGAGTTTGACCTACTTTTCAGAAACTTTAACCTTGACCATAACTTTTGAATGGTAAGTGATATGGCTTTCATATTTCACATGTGTATTCATTGTGACAAGACCTTTCCATGGATACCAAAATTTTGACCTGGTGACCTTGACCTTGAGTTTGACCTACTTTTCAAAAACTTTAACCATGACTGTTACTTTTGAATGGTTAGTGATTGGGTTTTTGTATTTCACACTTGTATTCCTCATGTTCCTTGTGACAAGACCTTTCCGTTGGTAACAACATTCTGACTTCGTCCTTGGAGGTTGACCTACCCGGGTACATGTACATTTAAAAACTTCAACCTTGATCATAACTTTTGGATGGTAAATGATAGGACTTTCATATTTCACATGTGCATTCCTTTGTTACCCTTGGTAACAAAAGTTTTGAGCTTTTCATAGAGGATAATCTTTAAAAAATTTGATATTTAGAATTTTGATAATAGTTGAGATATATTTTTAAAACTTAAGCATGGGGGGGGGGGGGGTGGGTGGGGGGGTCCTGTAAGCATTTCTTGAAAGACAAACACCCAAAAGCGGGGGACCACAATTCCTTGAATTTGATTTTTTTTTGTACAAAAGAAGAACCTCAATTGTTCCAATTTGAATGGGTGATATTTTAATTTTCTATGGGAATGGATGCTACAAGGAGACCTGTATCACTTATTTTAATCAATGATTTCTCCTATTCCAATAAGCATGATAAGTAACAGAATTTACGAATTGCTGGCAATTTCCAGCCGATGAGCAATAGGATGCTTACATTCTCTCATCATTTGTTTATCCATATTTTGCAAATGATGTATAGCTATTGTACCAGTGCCCTGTGGTTTTTTGGTCACATTCATAAAGTGATATCTCCAATTTGAATTGGTGAAATCGCAAATTGGTTTGAAGATATCACTTACTTTAATAGGTCTTATAGGATATCTAATATTTGAATTGATGATTCATGTATCTCCAATTTGAATAGAAGATATCACTTATTATACTCCCTGCAAATGAAGTTTGGGGAGAGTATAGGAAACACCCTGTCTGTCTGTCTGTCCATCCATCCGGTTAAGAAGTTCTTAAAGCAGATAACTCTTCAAGTATAAGTGATAGGGCTTTCATATTTCATACATGCATTCACCATAATAAGTACTACATTTTGATACCAAGACATTTGACCTAGTGATCTTGACCTTGAACTTTGACCTCAAAGTTATACTTTGATTAAGAAGTTCTTAAAGCATATATTTTTTCTCATATAAGTGATAGGGCTTTAATATCACCATGGCAATTACTACGTTTTGATACCAAGACATTTGACCTACTGACCTTGACTTTGAACTTTGATATGAATATTTTGGTTAAAAAGTTCTTAAAGTGAATATTTCTTTAAGTATAGGTGATAGGGCTTTCATATTTTATCCATACATTAACCACAACAAGTGCTACATTTTGAATCCAAGACATTTGACCTAGCAACCTTGACTTTGACCTTATTGTAATATTTTTGTTACGATGTTATAAAAGTGAATATCTCTTCAAGTATAAGTGATAAGGTTTTAATATTTCATACACACAAGTTTTACTCCAAGACATTTGACCTTGTGACCTTGACCTTTGACCTTCTTTTAAACTATAAGGGGTAGGGCTTTGATATTTCACATATACTGTATATTCCTAATGACAAAAGCTTTCATTTAATGACTTTTGACCTACTTTTGAATTATAAGGGATAGGGCTTTGAAATTTCTCATATAAATACCTTCTGATGAGAGCTTTCATTTGATATCATGACTTTTTACCTAGTGACCTTAATATTGATCTTTGACCTACTGTTTAGCTATCTGGGATAGAGCTTTGATATTTCACATATAAATTCCTCATGTCCAGAGCTTTCATTTAATACCATGACTTTTGACTTAGTGATCTTGACCTTTGACCTCCTTTTCAACTATAAGGGATAAAGGGTTTGATATTTCAAATTCCTCATGACAAGAGCTTTCATTTGATATCATGATTTTTGACCTGGTTACATTGATCTTGACCTTTGACCTACTTTTTAATTATAAGGGACAGGGCTTTGATATTTCACATATAAATTCCTCATGACCAAAGATTTCATTTGATACCATGACATTTGACCCAGTGGCCTTGACCTTTGACCTCCTTTTCAACTATAAGAGATAGGGCTATGATATTTTTTCACATATATATTCCTTGTGACCATAGCTTTCTATGTTATATCACAGGTGAAAATTCTATATTTCCTATCTTTTGTAAAGAGATCTTAACCAAATATATTACAGTTGCTTTAAGGTCTAATTACTTAAGATAGGAAAGAGTATCACAGGTGAAAATTCTATATTTCCTATCTTAAGTAATTAGACCTTAAAGCAACTGTAATATATTTGGTTTAGATCTCTTTACAAAATATATTACAGTTGCTTTAAGGTCTAATTACTTAAGGTAGGAAATATAGAATTTTCACCTGTGATAGTTATGTCAGAAATGAATCCGTTTAGAGAAAAAAGTCCCGCAGGGATATAATTCGTCACTTTAAGGGCAGTTCTAGTTTTATAAGAAAATCTCCAATCTCTTATTCAAATTTGAGATATCCCCTATTCAAATTGGACATGTTGAAGATATCTTCAATAGACGATTTTCACATTACCGCAGTAGGTCTGAATTTTATACAGACCAAGATCTCACATCACACAATTTGACATAACTTTAACTGTGACGTCAAAAGAAATCTTTGAGGTCATAATAAAATAAACAACGTCAAAAGTTGTGATGTCGGGTCATGGGGTGTCTAAAATGCAAGTTTAGCGGTAATATGAAATGGTCCATTCAGTAGGAGCTACAGACCATACAACGTTATTTTTTAAAAGATACATGATACGATGTGATACACGCATGATACGATAGGATACACGCATGATACGATAGGATACACGAACGACACGATATACCTCATACACAATAGGAAACGATACGAATGGATACGATACGATGCACGTTATGCGATACACGATACGAAAGGATACACGTTACACAATGCACGATACGAAATGATACACGATGCACGATACGAAATAAAACACGTTAGAAGATGTACATTATGCACGACACGATAGAATAAACGTTAACTAATGTGCATTAGCTTGCATCGTACAGCGCATAAACACGATAAAGCAAACAAATCAACTGTGCACGATACGATATGAAATAAAATGTGTGAGTTATGTACGTTTATTGTTAATATTTGTATGATAATAAAAATATTCGTTTTAGTTAAAAAACACACATTTTTTTTTTTCGTATATCAAAGCCGTGATTTGGAATCTATCATTTTCATTTACTCTACCCATGTCGCCAAGAAGTAATAATAATAAAAAAAAAACCAGTGACCTAATTGGCAGGGTACATTATCAATCAAGCGAGGCGAATTGACTGCATGGAAGTAAAACAAAATAAATGTATTTTAATTGATTTGCATGTACCTGTATGCAATAGTACTGATGTCATTTTGACAGAAGGATACATCATATGTACATTGACCAGGTAACATTTGAAGGCATCAATCGGTCAAGTTACTTTACCGGCTACTCTACACCTACCTTTGACTTTTTTATCCTCCATTACAGTTAAATTAAGTATAACGAAGTATATACATGTAATAGGTATATTGATTGTTCCTCAACAATGCATGCTTTCACTAAAGAATCCATAACGAGATCAAAACAATCCGAATATAAACAAGATAAACGGAAAAGAAATTCCGACGATTTGATTAGCTACCTGATACGATAGGATACACGTTACATGTTGCACGATACGATAGGATTCATGATACACGAGACACGATAGGATACGATAGGATAAGATACGATATGATACACGTTAAACGAAATTATAAACGCACGATACGATATGATACACGCATGATACGATACGATAAATGCAGGATACGATACGATTAAATTGACAAAAATAACGTTGTATAGACTGTATCATCAATTTGAATAGGAGTTGAATTTCAGATATTACTGTATCTATTCGAAATGGAAAAGGGCAAGATTTATCAGTTTATTCTTTTTAACAATATCACTACTTTAAGCTTGTATTTTAGGAAAATATTGTATGTTTTAGTTAAGAGTCTGTTTCAAGTGTTGATGTCATAAGGAATACTGTTTACCTAATAAGTTTGTGAAAAGGATGCTGTTAAGGTATCTCTTTTATGTTAACATGGGGCATTAGTGTTTCATAAACACATCTTATTCAAACCATGGATTAGGTATCTCATTCAGTTACATAAATCTGTTCTGAGAGTTCAAAGAGTTCAAAATTTATTTGTTTTAAAATCTAAGAATGATTATGTCTTCCCCCCCAACGGGGAGGAGACATATTGGTTTTGCCTTCGTCGTCCGTCTGTCTGTCCGTCTGTCACACATCGTGTCCGGGCTATATCTCCTGAACCGTTTGCCCGATCACTTTCATATTTTAGTATGTTGTTGCTTATGACCCGAAGGTTTTACATCAACTTGACCCAAGGTCATGTGACCAAGGTCAAGGTCACTTAGTGCATTTTTAATGAAATAATGCATACATTCCTGTCCGGGCTATGTCTCTTGAACCGTTTGCCGGATAACTTTCATATTTTAGTATTTTGTTGCTTATGACCCGTAGGTTTCACATCACCTTGACCCAAGGTCATGTGACCAAGGTCAAGGTCACTTAGTGCATTTTTAATGAAACTGTACATACATTCCAGTCCGTGCTATATCCCTTGAAACGTTTGCCGGATAACTTTCATATTTTAGTATGTTGTTGTTTATCACGTAAAGTTTTCACATCACCATGACCCAAGGTCATGTGACCAAGGTCAAGGTCACATAGTTCATTTTTTAATGAAATTATGCATACATTCCTGTCAAGCTATATCTCTTGAACCATTTGCTGGATCACTTTCATATCTAAGTATGTTGTTGCTTATGAGCCGTAGGTTTCACATCACCTTGACTCAAGGTCATGTGACCAATGTCAAGGTCACTTAGTGCATTTTTAATGATATTGTGCATACATTCTTGTCCGGGCTATATCTCTTGAACCGTTTGCCGGATCACTTTCATATTTTAGTATGTTTTTGCTTATGACCCGAATGCTTCACATCACCTTGACCCAAGGCCAAGGTCACTTACTACATTTTTAATGAAATTGTAGATACATTCTTGTTTAGGCTTTATCCCTTGGACCGCATACTGGATTGCTTTCAAGTTTAAGAATGTATTTAGTCATGACCAAAAGGTTTCACCTGGACCAATGGTCATTTGATCAAGGTCAAAGTTACTAAGTACATTTTAATGAAATTGTACTTGCTATCCCATTGGGGCTGTATCTCTTTTAACTATTTATCAGGTCACCGTCATATTTTAGTATGTTGTTGCTTATCACGTAAAGGTTTCACATCACGTTGACTCAAGGTCATGTGACCAAAGTCAAGGTCAATAAGTATATTTTAAATGAAATTGTATTGTTACATGTATTATGTCCAGGCTTAATCTTTTGAACCGTGATCGGATCACGTCATATTTTAGTATGATGATGCTGATGACCCAAAGGTTTCACACCTCCTTGATCCAAGGTCATATGACTAAGGTCAAGTATTACATTTTTTAATGAAATTGTAAATGCTATTGAGTCTAGGCTATATCTGTGGAATCGTATACTGGATCACTCTTATACTATAGTATGCTGTTGCTCAGGATTGGAGGGTTTCTTATCATCTTGACCCAAGGTCATGTGCCCAAGGTCAAGATCATTTAGTTCTTTTTAATGAAATTGTACGTACTAATATTGGCTGGGCTATATCTCCTGAACCCTTCTTACAATTGTTTTCATATTTTAGTATGTTGTTTCTAAGGAATAAATGTTTCTTATCACATTGTCCCAAGGTCACATGGTTAAGGTAGCTTCTTACTTTGGTAATGAAATTGTGTATGCTAAGCATGTCCAGGCTGAAATTGTCTATGCTAATAATGTTTAGGCTTTATATTTTGAACGTGTATCCAATCACTATTTCAGTTTTTTGTTGCTCATGATCCATACAATGTTAAACGTCTTTAAATTCAATAGCATCATTTAAAAGCAGATAAGTTTGCAGCATGGACCAGACATGCATGTTTGGGGTACTTAACCCTCGTCAGTGAGTGTAGGTTTCAGATCACCTATATCCAAGGTCATGTGACCAAAGTCAATTTTTTTAAATATCCTTATAATGAAATTGTATATGCCAATCATGTTTGGGCTTTACCTCAAACAATGTAATGAATCACTTTCATGTTTTAGTATGATGTTGCCCATGACTCAAAGGACATCATTTTGCATTTTGGCCTAAGGTCAAAGTAACTTAGAGGGAGGGGGGAGACATCTGTTTTTTTATGAAAAACATTTTGTTTAATTTTCTTTTGTTCTTTTGCAGAGTACACTGCCAATACCATGGACTCAAGTGCAGATACTGGCATGCGGTATGTAGGATATTACTATGAGGTCAAAGGTCAAGTGAAGTTCTCAATGCTTGGTAATATCTCAATACCTTGGAGAGATGGTCGTATCACTATTGCTTGTAAACCATTTGGGTGGATGTTTTACCTCTTTGAAGGAGCACCTCATAAACCACCAAAATCTTTCAAGGTAAGGATATGCTTCAAGGAAATGTAGGTCATTTGCGTCAAGGCAGATCCTTCTTTCTAGGCCAATTCTCAGGTGAAGTCCTCAGGTTCGCTTACTCACGATGAGTCGTCTCCTCCTTGATGTACAAAAATGTACTTAGACATTCAATACAGTGCCATCTATGTCCCTTGTCAGGCACATATTGTACAAGCAGAGCTGAAGTATTCACTTCTACATCTATTATGGTTCTTATGGTCAACTCATCTCACACTCTGGGTACAAATGTACCTGTGTTACTCCTTGGTAGGGACAGGATGCATGCAGACCTTAGCGTCATGTCCAAGGTCACAACTTGGTTCTTCAGTGTCTCGTGACTTGAGAATTGAACCCATAGGGCATCACTTTTTCTCTATATAAATACTAACAGTATATTTAGCTCACCTCGACGAAGTTGAGATGAGCTTATGCTATAACCCCAGCGTCCGCGTCCACGTCCCCGTCCGCGTCCCCGTCCGGTTAAAGTTTTTGGGCAACTCAATATCTGACAAAGTACTGATGCTACAGTGACCACACTTGCACAAGTGATTCATCTTGGGATGCTGAGTTGAACCCATGCATCGGATGCAGCATCTGACCTACATTTTCCGGTTGAATGACTTTGTCAATGTCTGGTTAAAGTTTTTGGGGTAGTTCAGTATCTGACAAAGTACTGATGCTACAGTAACCAAACTTGCACAAGTGATTCATCTTGAGATGCTGAGGTGAACCCATGCATCGGATGCAGCATCTGACCTACTTTTTCCGCTTGAGTGATTTTGCCTTATAAGGCCAATATTGAGCAAAGTATAAGTGCTACATGTACCAAACTTGCAAATTGGATGTATCTTTGATCAAACTTTCATAAAATGACCTTGACCTACTTTTTCCACTGGAGTAATTTTGCCTTTAAAGGCCAATATTGAGCAAAGTGTAAGTGCTACATGTACCAAACTTGCATATTGGATGTATCTTTGATCAAACTTTCAAAAAATGACCTTGACCTACTTTTTCCACTTGAGTGATTTTGCCTTTAAAAGCCAATATTGAGCAAAGTATAGGTGCTACTTGTACCAAACTTGCATATTGGATGTATCTTTGATCAAACTTTCATAAAATGACCTTGACCTACTTTTTCCGCTTGAGTGATTTTGCATTTAAAGGCCAATATTGAGCAAAGTATAAGTGCTACATGTACCAAACTTGCATATTGGATGTATCTTTGATCAAACTTTCATAAAATGACCTTGACCTACTTTTTCTGCTTGAGTGATTTTGCCTTTAAAGGCCAATATTGAGCAAAGTATAAGTGCTACATGTACCAAACTTGCATATTGGATGTATCTTTGATCAAACTTTCATAAAATGACCTTGACCTACTTTTTCCACTCGAGTGATTTTGCCTTTAAAGGCCAATATTGAGCAAAGTATAAGTGCTACATGTACCAAACTTGCATATTGGATGTATCTTTGATCAAACTTTCATAAAATGACCTTGACCTACTTTTTCCACTCGAGTGATTTTGCCTTTAAAGGCCAATATTGAGCAAAGTATAAGTGTTATATGTACCAAACTTGCATATTGGATGTATCTTTGATCAAACTTTCAAAAAATGACCTTGACCTACTTTTTCCACTTGAGTGATTTTGCCTTTAAAAGCCAATATTGAGCAAAGTATAGGTGCTACATGTACCAAACTTGCATATTGGATGTATCTTTGATCAAATTTTCATAAAATGACCTTGACCTACTTTTTCCGCTTGAGTGATTTTGCATTTAAAGGCCAATATTGAGCAAAGTATAAGTGCTACATGTACCAAACTTGCATATTGGATGTATCTTTGATCAAACTTTCATAAAATGACCTTGACCTACTTTTTCTGCTTGAGTGATTTTGCATTTAAAGGCCAATATTGAGCAAAGTATAAGTGCTACATGTACCAAACTTGCATATTGGATGTATCTTTGATCAAACTTTCATTAAAATGACCTTGACCTACTTTTTTTCACTTGAGTGATTTTCTTATTATACATGTACTTAGAGATATGTTTAAATTGAACTTTGCTGCCGCGAGGTGAGCTTCGTAATCTTTGATTACACTATGTTTATCTATCTGTACAATACAATTATCTTCAGTTCCTTTCCGTTATATTTATGTTCACTTTATTGAATTTATATAGAGAATAATTGTCTTTTTACTTTTTCCACTCGAGTGATTTTGCCTTTAAAGGCCAATATTGAGCAAAGTATAAGTGTTATATGTACCAAACTTGCATATTGGATGTATCTTTGATCAAACTTTCAAAAAATGACCTTGACCTACTTTTTCCACTTGAGTGATTTTGCCTTTAAAAGCCAATATTGAGCAAAGTATAGGTGCTACATGTACCAAACTTGCATATTGGATGTATCTTTGATCAAATTTTCATAAAATGACCTTGACCTACTTTTTCCGCTTGAGTGATTTTGCATTTAAAGGCCAATATTGAGCAAAGTATAAGTGCTACATGTACCAAACTTGCATATTGGATGTATCTTTGATCAAACTTTCATAAAATGACCTTGACCTACTTTTTCTGCTTGAGTGATTTTGCATTTAAAGGCCAATATTGAGCAAAGTATAAGTGCTACATGTACCAAACTTGCATATTGGATGTATCTTTGATCAAACTTTCATTAAAATGACCTTGACCTACTTTTTTTCACTTGAGTGATTTTCTTATTATACATGTACTTAGAGATATGTTTAAATTGAACTTTGCTGCCGCGAGGTGAGCTTCGTAATCTTTGATTACACTATGTTTATCTATCTGTACAATACAATTATCTTCAGTTCCTTTCCGTTATATTTATGTTCACTTTATTGAATTTATATAGAGAATAATTGTCTTTTTAATTTGTGTTTTGTTACGGGTATGCAACACACAGCAAGTGCGTTTGTCGTACATGCTATGCACGCTAGCACATTTCATGCGATAAATGAAATTGCTGTGTGTTGCATACCAGTAACAAAACACAAATTATGACAATATTATTATCCCCTCACAACATGGTTTCAGGGGGATAAAGTAACAACAATGTTCGTGTGAGGGTGTGTGCATGTATGCATCACAAAATCCTTGTATACAGCCTAGAGGGTGCAGTTTTGGTTGGATCTAAACCAAACTTCATACGCTGATAGCTTATGACAAGAGGAAGAACCCTATTGATTTTCTAGGTCTAAGGTCAAGGTCACAGATTGGAAAAGGTCAAAATCCTTGTATACAGCCTAGCAGGTGCAGTTATGAATGAATTTTAACCAAACTTCATATGCTGATAGCATATGATGAGATGGAGAACCCTATTGATTTTCAAGGTCAAAGGTTACAGTTAGGAAAAGGTCAAAATCATTGTATACTGACTAGAGGGTGCAGTTTGAATTGGATCTTAAGCAAACTCCATAAATTTATTGCTTATGAAAAGAGGAAGAACCTAAAGTATTTATTTTCAAGGTCAAAGGTCAGTGTCACAGATTGGAAAAGGTCAAAATCCTTGTATACAGCCTATAGTGTGCAATTTTTATTGGATCTGACCAAACTTCATAAACCAATTGCTTATTACAAGAGGAAGAATCCTATTAATTTTCAAGGTTAAAGGTCATAGGTCAAGGTCACAGATTGGAAATGGTTAAGATCATTGTATACAGCTTAGAGGGTGCAGTTTTAATTGGACCTAATCAAACTTCATACAGTAATTGCTTATGACAAGAGGAAGAACCCTATTGATTTTCAAGGTCATAGGTCAAAGGTCAATGTCACAGATTGGAAAATGTCAAAATCCTTGAATACAGCCTAGATGGTGCAGTTTTAATTGGATCTAAACCAAACTTCATACACTTATTGCGTATGATTAGAAGATGAACCTTATTGATTTTCCTTGTATACAGCCTAGACGGCACATCAATTTTCCTGCAGTGCAAGGGGATGCTACGCTTTGCGTTGCCTAGGTTTTATTCTATATATATGCGCTATAGTTGTCTGTTTCATTCTTGTTTTCTGAAATTACTTTTTTTGGTAAAATGGTGACGTTAAAATTCAGGTCACCACAGGTTCAGTTTGTAAGTTGGACAACATCCCATTGGGCATGTTTCTTTAGATCTTATGCATTGTGACGTCACAAGCGTTTACATGCAGAAATGGAACAGGTTCGTATCAGTAGTTTTGCATATATTAATTTTAGAAACATTTAAAGAAAACGCATGTATTGCTTTCAGCTGGAAAGATGGCGTGTGCACCAACTATCTCTTGATAATGATTGCCTGAAGATTGAATTCCGACCAGATGCAGTGTCTATTTACTTTAAAATGGCAGAAGGAGAGAAAGACTCAGAGCCAGTTAAACTAGCCTTTAATCTGATAGAGAAAATACTCAAAGGTAATTTATTTTCGAATACCTTTGCAAGCAAATTTGGAAAGGGGTATATAAGATAAGGCATCGGGCCAGTGACAGAAAAGGTTGCTGGTTTGAGCCTGACTAGGACCATGGGTCAGTTGACGTATACTCATCTATGTTGTGTGTTATATACGAAAAATGTCCTTGTCTGTGTATTGTATACATGTCTGTGGTGTTTAAAAAAAAGAATCACAATGTCAGTCTGTCCATCTATCATAACTGGGCTATAACTTCTCTTACTTTCAGTCATCTTAGTCTAGGGTGTATTATGTTATGGCATTCTTTATATGGTGTCTGTCCAGTAAGATTTTATATATGTTAGGACCTGTCCTCAACCAGAGTCTAAGGTTAAGGTCACAGTTAAATCTTACAACTGGCATTACTTTCAGCGAGCTGTGACAAATACTTTGGGACACAATGTCATAGCCTAATTGTCATAGATGTCGTCAGTTGAGTGGACAAAACTTTAACCTAGGCTATACCTCATGAACTATAAAGGGGTAGGGCTTCACATATGGATCCCTCATGACTGGACCTTTCATTTACTTTACTTTACTTTTGTCATAGTGAACTTGAACTTGGAGTTTGACCTACTTAAAAAAAAACTTTTACCTTGGCTTTATTTCATGAACTATAAGGGGTAGGGCTTTGATATTTCACATGTTGATTCCTCATGAACAGATCTGTAATTTGAAAAATGATTTCGACCTAGTGAGCTTGACCTTGGATTTGACCTACTTTTATAAAACTTTACCCTGGGCTTTATGTTATGACCTATTAGGAACAGGGTTTTGATATTTCATTTGGATTCCTAATGACAAGACTTTTCATTTGGGACCTTGACTTACTTGCCAACTGTTCTGATTTTAGCAGAATTTTCCTGATTTTTCAGGCTATTTCCGCATTCTGGATTGAGACTTGTCTGTTCAGCTTCCGACAATTATTGCGCACATTGTAATCTGATCAAGGAAGCAACAATAACAAACATGACTACATTAACAAAATAAAAAGAAATGCAGCGAACGGCATTGAAAATGGACAAAAACAACAATACTGACTGACAGTGGTGATAGCTTCAAATGACGAGGCATCAATATATTTGGAATATGTGCAAGATACAAAAAAACCAGAGATTTTGTTTCCCGTTTAACAGGGTCATGGTCTAAAGCAAAAGCCCCCCCTTTTATTATCTTTCATGGGGCATCACAAACATTATAATACATATTTGGAAATATGGGGCTTCTAAACAGCAGAATTAGAAAGACTTATGTAAGGAAGTAAAAGTGATGAAAAGATGAATTTCTTCGTGGATTAAGGTTAGGGTTGCGACTACAGGGAGATAACTCTATTTTTATATATCATAATATTTGAAACCGACATAAACGATACATGGTATCAGCTCCAGGCTGATTGTTACATTATTTTAGAAAAAATAATACTCCTTGAAACTTTCATTGCTGAATGGATATTTTGGGGAAAATGCATAATTTTTAATGAAAAATCGCCGAAAATAAGAAAAAAATTGTAATTTTCGCACAAGTTCTGCTACCAAAGATTCAAACATCAGAATATTTACTATTCATTATACCCTTTAAAAGTGAGATAATTAGAAGTTCGAACTTCAAGTTAAACTTTATGTTTTTGGGTCAAAATGTTGATTTTTTGCACAAATTATTGTGCTATTTATAGAAACAGTCATTTTGCTGAAAAACTAATTCGGGTACATATTGATTTGACTGCTTTAGGATAAAGCAATACCATAGATATATATGTAGAAAAAAAATTGTGTAGCTGGCCACCTTCTAGCTATTAATAAAAATAAGGAGTTGTTGCCATGGCAACCAGCAACATAGTTTTTATAAGAAAATACTCTCCTTAGATCTGATTATTTTATCAGAATTTCTCAAAATAGCCTTTAATTCATCCACAAGATATAAGAATCTTGAAAAATAAGAATATATATGAATTTTTGGAATTTCATGCATTTCAGAGTTATGCAAAGTTATGATTTGGTATTCTCCAAAATTACAAAAATGTTAAAATAGGCCAAAAATGGACGCTTATAGCCAAAAAATGAGACGGGCAAATTTTGATTTTTTGGTCTGAATAGTTCGAGAAGAAGTTCCTCTACATATGAATCTATCAATTTTTCTTCTACCTCATTTCTATTAAAAGTTGCCACCCTGACCTTAAGTGGATAATTGTTAGGTCATTTTTGAAGACAAAAAAATTTAGTAGAAAAGGGGGGGGGGGGGTAGGGGTTGGGTTGTGACCTTGCTGTTCCTCTTAACCATGTCCTAGGGTTGGCAGGTATGCCTTGACTTTTGACCATGTGACCAGGTTGACCTTGGAATTCGACCTAAATTTAAAAAACTTTAATCGAAGCTATATCTCATGAAATATAAGAAGTAGGCTTTTAATATTTTATATGTAGATTCCTCATAACCAGATTTTTCATTTGGGACCTTGACTTTTGACCTAGTGACATTGACATTAGAGTTTGACTTACTATATAATAACCTTGGCTATATCTATGAATATAAGTGGTAAGGCACTTGTAGATTCCTCATGATCAGACTTTTCATTTGAGTCCTTGACTTTGATTGTTTGGCCTTGACCTTGGAGTTTGATCTACTTTTAAACTTTAACCTGGCCATATCTCAATATTTTACTTTCAAAAACCTACATGGTGAGCGATGTTGTCTTTGTCAAGTCTTCTTCTGCATTTCAATAGATTGCTATCCTAGACGCAATTATCTGATATGGCCTTGAACCAGATTCAGAGGTCAAATTTGCTTGCATGTGACTTGAATTCACTTTAGCTCCTTAATCTTTCTTACTGAAGAATTCAATTTATGTGTATGCTTTCTAATCAGCACAAAAGTAATCCCTCATATATCTTCCAATTTTCAGAGGACTCATTTCGATCCAAGGGAAGGTTTGGTCCCTATCCAGAGAGAGATGTTTACGAAGCTCAGCGAGTGCTGGAGGTATTGGTACAGCAAAGTAGGAGTCGTAGTATTCGTCATATTCTACAGAAAGCTGAGGGTGAATCGACATTGTCTGATCTGTCCGATATCTCCGATACAGACCTTGATGATGAGGATGACGTCCAGGATAAAAGTTCTACAGATTTAGGATCTGACAGCATGAGTAAATTACGACCAGAACCACTTTATGCTATGGATTCAATATACCAGGCTGGGGATTTGGTAACAAGCATGACAGATCTTCAGTCGGGAAATGAGACAAGTAAAAAATTAGGCGAATCATCAATGGCAGATCAAGATGGTTCTTGTAGTGCATCTAGATCTGCATCAACACTACCAGAAAGAAAAAGAAAAAATTCTGAAAAATCTGAGATTAGAGAAGAAGAAAATGTCCCGTTGAGAAAAATGTCTGAAGGTACAAAGAAAAACGATGCATCTAATGACCTGAAAAGGAAAGGCTCAAAATTGGACTCCGATGTATCAACAAACTCCAAAGTGAAGAAAACGCATATTGAAGCCAATAGTGAAAGAAACGAACCTGTATACTTGAGTAACAGAGATTCTAAGAGGGTTAGAGAACCTACCCCTGCTCAGTCTTATTTATCACCAAATTACCAATGTTCAGAGTGTTATATGAAGTTTCAATCGAAGAGATCTCTTGCTTTACATCTAGAGTCTAAGCATGGAATTGTGAATTCAACCAGCATATCAGGTTGCCAGCCAAATACATCATCTTTACCCATCAGAACGGAACAACGTGCAGATGAATCCACTAATTCTTTGGGGAAAGAGGATTATCCTCCCCAAAGAGTGAGCCCCAGTTCAACAAGTGGCTCTCCATTCAGTTGTTCCAAATGTAGTATGAAGTTCTTATCCAGCAAATCTCTTAACATACATTTGGAGGCAAAACATGGACAGAAAAAAGTAAAGGCTGTGAATTCAAACATTTTGTTAACAATGTGGACGGCTGGTACACACACAAGCAAATTTGATGTTAATGAGACTGATGGTAGTTCTGTTCCTAATAAATCAAACAGCATGGAAAAAGTTACAGATAAACCCACTAACACCATTAACATAGAGAAATCTTCTTCTCAAAGCTCAAATGCAACTACGTCGAGCAGCTCTCAATTCAGTTGTTCAAAATGCGGTATGAGGTTCTTATCTATCAGGTCTCTAAACATACATTTGGAAGCAAAACATGGCCAGAAGAAAGTAAATACTGTGGATTCAGACGTTATGTCACCAATACCGAAAACTGGTCCACTTACAAGCAAACTTGTCCAACCTGAAGTTGATGTTGGTTCTGCTATAAAAGAATCAAACAGTGATAGAAAAATCTCAAATAAACCCGCTAATGCCGTTAACATAGAAAAATCTACTCCTCAAAGCTCAAACACAAGTATGTTAAGCAGCCCTATGTTCAATTGCCCAAAGTGTAGTATGAAGTTCTTATTCAGTAAATCTCTGGACTTGCATTTGGAACTAAAACATGGCCAGAAGAAAGTAAACACTGCATTTTCAAATGATTCGCCACCAGTGACCAACAATGGTCCACTCGTAGACAAATTGGTAGTCTCGGAGGATGATTTTGGTTTGGTTCCCAATGAATGGTCCCTCCCTGCTAGTGCTAAACAAGAAGTTAAATGTTCAGACTGTGACATGAAGTTTCTTTCACCAAAATCTTTGAAAGTTCATAAAGAAGCAAAACACTGCAAAGGAAATGCAGTATCTTCAAATGAAAGTAGGATGTTAACAAATAAAAGTAATGGAGGTTCCATGTGGCAAGACAAAGCTGTTTCAAAGAAGAAAGATGAAAAACAAACAACATGGAAGAAAAAAATGAAGGAAAGAAGAAAGCAAGAGAAATTAGCTAAATACAAATGCAAGACTTGTGGCATGGGATTTCTCAAACAGAAATCTTTGGAGAAACATATGGACAAATATTCTACCGAGAATCATGAAGTTTACTTTATTTGCTTTATTTGTGGTCATGTAAGTACAAATAAAGACGGGCTACGAGACCATTTAACTGGAAAAAATCATAAATTTGGTCAAAAAGTGATTGGCCATAGAACATCAGATAATTCTATTTGCGTCAGAGAGATATCTAAGGATAAATCAGAATTTGTAGAATTACCTGAAGTTCTTCCATACACTGATGTCATACCAATTTGCAGTATTTGTGGGGAGTGTTTCCAGTCTGTTTATAAGTGTCGATCTCACATGAAGAAGATTCACAATAAAGATAGTTATATGTTGGCAAAAGTTGTAGAGAATCAAAGCTTTGCAAAAAACTCTGAATTTTGTGATGAATGTAATGGCATGAATGTTGTGCATAATGTGTCAAATTGTGTGAAGTTTACTCATCAGACATTTGAGAACAACATGAAGGTTGTTTTCTGCTGTCCTTTAGGATGTGTTGTCTGTAAACATATCGAGGATATTAAGAGTCATTTGAATTATAAGAAAAAATGCAATGGAGAGATTTACATTATAGCCCTATTAATTCAAGTAGACCATAGCAATTTGAACAAGTATATGGAAAATAAAATAATTTTTGATTTGTCTTGCTAGATAAATGAAGGTAAATTCTCTTTGTTTTGCATTTTTATATTGCATATTAGTTTCAGTATTTATTTTTACTTCACTACTGACATTATGCCTAATGTAACTGACTGTCACTTTGTCCGACTCTGTCCATCTGACTGGTAGTCACGCTTTTACATGGCTTTAACTTGCCCGATATACATCAAACATCTTTCAAGCTAGCATGGATGGTAAAGCATGATGAGACTGGGCATTCATTGTCACCATAAAAGTCAAGGTCATGCAACAAGTGACATGCCTGTTCTTGAAAACTGCTATTTTTGGATTTTTAGCAAGCCATGACAAATGTCAAGGGAGCTAATGAGTATTCAATATGGGCCTAAGTGTCTGCTTGGTTGCATGGACAAATACTTAAAGCTGGGCTATATCTCATGAACTATTAGGGGTAGCACTTTGATTTCACATGCAGATTCTGCATGACAAGACCTTTCTTATAGGACTGTTTTGACCTAGCAACCTTGGAGTTTGACTTACATTGTACATGTACCTATAAAAAATTTTAACCTGCCAGTGGGCTATATCTTATGAAGGGTTGGGCATTGATTTTCTCATGCACATTACTCACAACCAGAAATTTCATTTGAAACCTTGACCTTTAACCTAGTGACCTTGATTTTGGAATTTGGCCTACTATTACCAAACTTTAACCGGGGCTATATCTCATGATATACTTCGATATTTCACATGTAGATTCCTTGGGACCAGACCTTTCATATGGGATCTTGACATAGTGACCAATGGCCTTGAAGTTTGACCACTTTTAGAAAAACTAACCTGGACTGCATCTCATGATCTGTAAGGGATGGGACTTTGATATTTCACATTCCACTTGACCATTCCTTTCATTTGGAATCTTTCCCTTTGACCTTGTGACTTTCACTTTGGAGTTTGACCTACTTTTAAAACCTTTATTCTGGGCTATATCTCATGAACTATAAAGGGAAGGGCTTTGATATTTCACATGTAAGTCGCTCCTGACCTAACCATTCATTTGGGACCTTGGCTTTTGACCTAGTGACCTTGACCTTGGAGTTTGGCCTACTTTTTGAAAACCTAAACCAGGCCATATCTCGTTATTTTACGAATTTGCTATTTTTATTATTAAAAACCTGCAGGGCAAGCAATGTTGTCTTCTGACAAAACTTGTATAAGATATTTTTTATGAAAATTATTTAAAACCTTGGTCATAGAATGACTAACTTTTAGGAGAACCATGTTATTTGAAAACCAGAATTTGATATCCAGTTTTCATGACTTATTTCCATTATAGATTGAGAATTGATACATGGCTTGATCTAGGATAATTGTCCCCTCACAGCAAAGTTGTTGAGGGGATAAAGCATCTTTGCTGTTCGTCTTTGTTCTTGTGTTTATGAGTATCCAGATTCTTGTGAACAGCATAGAAAAAAAATCAATCATCATTGAAAAATCAAACCTTCAACAAATGTCCCCAATGGGGAGAGGATGGACCCTATTGATTTTCAAAGTCAAGGGTCAAAGGTCAAGGTCACTATTGACTTTGGTTTAAAATCCTTGTTAACAGCATAAAAGATAAAGCAATCGATCATCATAGAAACATGAAACCTTTCACAAATGTTCCCCAAGGTAAAAGGATGAACCCTATTTATTTTGAAAGTCAATTGTCAAAAGTCAAGGTCTCTAGTATTGACTATTGGGCATTTATAAAATCCTTGTTAACAGCATAGAAGATAAAGCAATCATAACCTTCTACAGATGTCCCCTATGGGGAGAGGATGATACAATGTACCTGTTGATTTTCAAGGTCACCACTGATCTCAAAATCTTTTTTGCTGAAAGTATAAACATGCGGTTGAGAGGTTAATTTGAGTTTAGTTTGCTATTATGGTTGGCCTATTTTAGTGGTAGATATGCCCCTTGATGACTTATGATTTTAGCTCGCCTCAACAAAGTTGGTTGTGTAAGTTTATGCTACATCCCCTAGTGTCTGCGTAACCAATCAAGCACAAGTGAATCATCTAGGGATGCTGCATGTGACCTTCAATTTACGTTTCCAGTTTGGGGTAGCTCAGTATCTAACAAAGCACTGATTCTACATCGACTTAACTTGCACAAGCAATTCATCTTGTTATCATCGGCTGAGATGAACCCATACATTGGAAGCTGCATGATGACTGATCTACTTTTTTCCATTCGAGTAATTTTGCTTTTAAAAGTTAATATTGAACTAAGTATAAGTACTGTGTGTACCAAACTTGCATTATGGATAAAACTTTCTTAAATGACAATGACTTACCTTTCTGGCTTGAGTGTTTGGGTATTCAATTGGATGTAAAAAGGACATAAATGATACATTTCTTCAGTGTATTTTCCTACATCAAAAATGTAGCCCTGTGCACCGGACAAGGCAAATTCACTCAAAATTGACCCTTTGTGAGTTTAGGTAAAATAACCATGAATGGCCTGGTTCTAATAACTATTGTGGTATATTGGAACATTGTGAAAGGTAATCAAAAACGTTTTTTGCTTAGTTTACCATTAAAATATTTCTAAACAGGCTCGGGAATATAAAACCAACAACTCTTTTCATAATACATCGTATGAAATGAAAATTCATTTGAGATCCTATATATATCAAATAAACCGTTGCTATATCAACTTCTGATATATACTCCAATACTGAGTTAAAAAAGTTATTTTCCTCATTATTTTGTTATATGGTTACGAAATTGATCATGATCACCATGTCAAGGTCATTTGTCTCAAGCTCAAGGTCATTTCTAAAGTTCTTCAGATTGAAATCGGAATAATCTGGTTTTCTATTCAGTGATTTTCCTACTACAGCACTTTGGCTTACAAGTAATAAATTCTAGTAGGTCCATGTCAATTTATGAAAGATTTATCAAAGAAGCATTCAATATGCATATTGATACATGCAGCACTACCGGGGTAATAATTTGCTCCATAGTGGCTTTCAAAAGCAAAATCACTCAAGCGGAGAAAGTAGGTCATGTTTATTTTATGAAAGTTTGTTGAAAGATATAAACCCAGTATGCAAGTACACGTATAGTACATATACCTATACGATATCCCTGGCCTAAGAATTACACTAGCTGGGTTTGGTAATTTTCTCCTTTATGTTACTTTGAGTTTATTTATCTTCTGGTCACCATCACAGGTTGCAACCTGTGGTCACCATTTATATTAATGTCTGCATGGTCTAGCTGATATCTGATCCCCAGGATGTTATAAAATGGGTTTGGTCATTTTCTCCTATATATTACTTTGAGTTTATGTATCTTCTGGTATATTATACTTTCGCGCCATTATGAATTTGTGTGCACGGTCCAGCTGATATTTTGTAGTGAGCCCCAGATCCCTAGGGTGTTATAAAATGGGCTTGGTCTTTTTCTCCTATATATACATGTACATACTTTCATACTGGTGTCGTTCTGCACATGGTACTTCATTTGTTCGAGCAACATAATTTAAGACCGACAAATTTACCTTAATTAGTTTGACAATCTTGCCAACGGTCACATGAGTCTTTCGGTCAAGTTCATAGATCTTAAAAAGTGGGGGATCTCCCTCCTTGGCACTTGAAACTTCCGTATTATTGAAAAAGAGGGAGGTTGCGCTTAACCCATTTTGCTACATTTTTAATGAATCGCAACAATTCGTGCAAAACCAATTTTCAAATAATTTCATTGTGCTGACATTTCAATGCAAACTATTTATAAACTATGAAAATGTATTAATTGTTTATTGCTTGCATTTTGTCATGAAATGCCGTCTGAATGTCACTATTTAGAGTTGTTCATTCCAAAAGAGACAAAAGAGGGAGAAAGAGGGTGAATGGACCAAAAAGAGGGAGATTTTGGTCTCCCTCGAGGGAGAAATGCCAAGGAGGGAGATTAGACCAAAAAGAGGGAGTCTCCCTCCAAAAGAAGGAAAGTTGACAGACTTGTACGCAAGTTTGTCACCGGCGGCGGATTCAGGGGGGGGGGAGGGTTAAGGGAGCGTACGCCCCCCCCCCCCCCTCCACCCTAAAAATTTCCAATCAAGGGTGAAACGATCATTTCCAATCAAGAAAGAGTACATATTAGTGAATATTAACTATAACTGTTAGTAAATATAATTGTTAAATGCATCAATTCAGTCCATTCTTTAATCAATTACAGTTACGAAGATGGGTCCTAAAAGGCTGAAATGCAATCTTGAGCTTCGGGGGGGGGGGGGGGGGGGGCTTCGCCCTGGACCCGCTGGGGACCTAAGCGGTCCCCAGACCCCTCACAAATTCTTTTTCTAACTAAAAAGATGGATCCGCCATTGGTCACAGTCTTTCCAAACTCAAAAATCAAAGTAAAAGTTACACTAACCCCATTCCCAAAGAGTTTACAATGTAATTTAAAATAAATATATGAGATCCTTCCTTCGTGCATCTGAATTGGGGGGGGGGGGGGGCGTCTTTGGGCGAAGCTCCCCGGAATCTCCTGCATTTCAACCTTTTTAGGGACTCAAAGGTGGGTAATTTAAGCGTTCAATAATCAATATACAGCTTATGATATCTCAGAGTTTGTCTTTGATTCTTATCGGAACACTCTCCAAAGGGGAGTGTTCCGATAAGCTACATATTTCTGCCCAGACTACAGAAACTCACCATTTTTCATTCATTTATCTTATCAAAGTTTAACTTCTGCCCAATGGCTTGGCATTTCTGTTCACAATCAAACACCAATAAAATCGAAAAAGTTCAAGAAAGAGCACTAATTAAGGTTCATTTACGGGGACTATGGGAGCAGTTATTTGGAACTCCTGGATAAAACTGGTCTCCCCACCCTTCATATACGCCGACTATTAGAATAATGGCAATAGAAATATTTAAATTTATAAATGATTTGGCACCACCTTGCTTAAATGATCTTGCTTCTTTCAAGCATTCAACTTACAACTTTAGGTACAAGAACATAGCTAGTATTCCTCGTGTAAAGAGCACAATGTTTGGCAAAAGATTCAGCAGCAACACTTTGGAATGACCTACCAGGAAATTTTAGGCAATGTGCAAATTTCGCACAATTCAAAAATCTGATTTCATCATGGAATGGTAAAGAATGTAAGTGTGGCATCTGCAAAATCACCCAGATTAGATCAGAAGCTTCAATATTACATAACTGTAAAGACATATCGCTTCTTCATTTTTCAAATAAATCCGGCTAGCCAGTTCAAGTATATGTTGTAACTTGAGTGCTCACCAAGCTTTCTTGCAAAAAGTTTATTTGATTTTTCTTCTTCGTGTTATTAATTACTCTCTTGTTTTAAAAATTCACTGGTCTCATGTACTTAGGCAGGGAAGGAGGGTTGTGTGAGTTAGAAGGATTGCCTGTCTTTCATACCCTTCCTTATCAAAATGTCTCTTTCCAGAAGTTTAGGGACTGGGGGAGGAGGGAAGTCAGTGTTGGTAAGAGATTGTCCTGTTGACCTTGCCTTTCTTCTCGTGCGTCTGTGTTCAATACGGTTAAGGTTGGATCGGGCTGTATATCTGCACTCCATTGTTTTAATTGATGTTTGTACTTTGTACACTTGGTTGCTGCCAAATATTAATTATTTTGTTAGTAGTATGCTTTGCTGTGGTGTGCTTTGGTGCTTATGCCTATGTGTGCTTTATGTGCTGCCATATTATGTGTGCTTTATTTGCTTATGCCTTATTTCAATGCTATTTGTGTGCAAATAATATTTTCATGAATTATGACGTGTTGCTTGCGTGCACCATATTCCGAACGAACTGTGATAATATTGCCCCTGTGAGATATGAAATTCTTATGCTATTTAGCTACATTTTATGACATCAGTCAGTCTTAACAGTCAAATTTTACAAATCCAAGTAAATTCTAAGGTTTTAGCATGAGGTGTTTAATATAGTAATAGCTATTAAAATTGATAGGTAAATTTTAATTTTCTCCCTTGATCTATAGTATATTGTTGCATGTTGTTTTTATATTCGTTTGGTTTTATATATGTTTTACATGTCGATCAAAAGCTCTTCTGAGCTTGTGTTTTAACTTTACATGTTGTCCTCACCATGCCGACTTTGAAATAAATCTTGTCTTGTCTTGGGTTCACATATTAAACATGACATTATATATCAATACAAAATTTCAAATTCCTCTCTAACACTCACAACTCACCACTCGTTCACCATGCTCTGTACAAGGTACCTTAATTCCACTATGTATGCAAGTGTATGCGGTGTATGCGGGAAGGTGTGCTATGTTACATGTACAGTGGATGGTCCGTATTTAACATGCCATCACACGAGGCAATCTCCTGAGCCGCGGCTGCCGAGGGGCCACTCAGACCGTTTTAGTACCCTCCGAGTCAGAGAACAGGTTGGGGCGAGATGATAATCACCTCTGAAATAGTTCGCCCTCAACGGGATTCGAACAAGGAATCTTCAGATTTAAAATCCGGCGCTCTACTGTTTGAGCTTCCGAAAAGTCTGAAAAAAAGCCAAATCAACGTGGGGTGGCGTAGCTCAGTTGAAAGAGCGCTTAGTACGTCGACTTGTAGCCAGTGAAGCATGCGACTGACCAGCATCGAATCCGACGAGCGTCAGGTGGAGGGACGATTACCAACTTAGAGCCTCGCCAGCCGTTGTGGGCTAACACCTTGTATATAGCCAAGTAATCCCAGCCTAGTCTTTAGGAAGGGACTATAAACAGGGGCCCCGTGTCTCGGATAGGCGTAGGCACGTAAAAGGACCCTCACTGCTTAGGTTGGGTCCGTTGCATAGGTCAAAATTCCAACATACAGCTTACGTCTTCGGACGGTACGCCTAACAGAGGCGGAATCTTTAACTGAACTGAACTGAACGTGGGACGAACTAGAAGCAGATCGAAATGTTCTAAAACGTTGGCATGTGAAGTTTGGCCCAAAAAGCGCCTTATGATTGTAAATAGTGGTAAGTATAGTGATAACGAGGGAAAAAAGTCAATATATATGTTTATTTTACACACAAATAAATAATTTTATTCCTAATGTATGATTAATGATTCCCCGAATTTCCTCTTGCTCAATCCCACAACCACCAGTGACCACCGGCACGGGAACAAAGTGCGTAAAAGAAATAAGACAAGATTTATTTAAAGTCGGTATAAGCATATAATATGAAACAAGGCAAAGCCTTTTTGTGCGAGCGGAGAGAAAATAAATAATATGAATCAAGGCAAAGCTTTTTTTTAGACTAAATAATCCAGTCTCTCCACTGCGGCTAAAACTAAAAGAGACTGAATCCCACCACGTTTGTTAAAGAACGAAGTATGATGACCAATCAGAACGAAGGATACAAAATATCACGTGATCAACTTTCTATATCATTCGTTCCGATTGGTCGGTTCTCCAAACTTTCGCTTTGCCTGTTTAGTTTGGTAGGGAGTTAAAAATTGGCAAAAAATGCAATAACGGAGCGAGAAAAAAACGCAAGGTGGGTAGAGATAGTTAGATAAATGTTTTCTTTAGTCCTGTCAACAAGAAAATCAATATTTCAGACCTTCAAAATGGAAAAATCGTTGGGCAACAGTTTCGTCCGACTTCGTTCTGTAACAACCATAGTGGGGTTCAGTCTCTTTTAGCGGAAGCGGAGAGACTGGTTTATTTAGTCTAAGCTTTTTTGTGCGAGCGGAGAGAAAATAGATATGATTATAGGGGATGTAGTCGCCATCAAGATAGACGCACGTACATGAATAAGCAAAAAAGCATGCATTTTCCCATCTTTCTTGCCATACCTTCAACTCAAAATTTGTGTGCACTGTTCATGGGGAAATGGCGAACGTTAGAGAAGATAGAAAGGTTACGAATGGAAATGCACATCACAGGCTGTCGATATTTATCTATCAGAAAATAAGGAGCAACCTTTTGTTGTTTTTTATCGTACAAACAGGGAAAGAAGAATAACAAACGGTAAGCTTTTAATTTTTATTTATTTTTAAATAGATAAACATAGGCAGCTTGTGATGTTCATGATTATGACGTTGTTTTTTGAAACATAAATGCGCGTGAAGTTTTGTGTACCGCATACATTCAACAAGTAAAAATAAAGAGGGAAGATGCCTTTTGAACAGAGATTTAAACACGAAATGAAATATTTCATCGTAAGATCGTACTGCCGAACCGCACGCAACATGTAACAGATCAATTTCAGTCGAAAGTACAGTTAGAAACGTGTGATAATCACAACCTACAATGTACCTCGACATAACATTTCACTGCCACTGGTGAAGATGAATGACAAAAGTAGATCAAACATTAAACCTAAATGTTGAATAAGTCTGATCCACTAATACCTGCATTTGCACAGTATACATGTACATCCTAAAAACTAATGGAACCCATGGGTACCCACAAGTGCTGTACACACTATACACAGTGTTGGTGAATGCACAGCCAGTCCTTGAACTTTGTCTGGCATGATGCGTCATTGACTACGTCAAATTGACATTTAGGTCACTCACACAGTGTACACGTGAACTCATAATGGGGAATCGCTCAAGATATAGATAGTACATTGATGATCAATTTGACAATTTAAATTCCTTGGTGGATCTTGTTTTCCCTGTACGTATGATAAATAAAAACAAAGGGTTGATTTTTGTGTCGCCTGCGAAGCACAGCGACACTTAGGGATCACTTTGTTGTCCGTCTGTCCGTCCGTCTGTCAGTCCGTCCGTCTGTCTGTCTGTCACACTTTGGGTGTCACAGCCCATAACTTTTGATTGGTAAGTGATAGGGCTTTGATATTTCACATGTGTATTCCTTGTGACAAGACCTTCTTACACATACCATAATTTTTGACCTAGTGACCTTGACCCACATATTTGACCTACTTTCTAAAAATATTAAGAATGGATATATCTTTTGATTGGTAAGTGTTAGGACTTTGATATTTCACATGTGCAATCCTTGTGGCAAGACCTTTCTACACATACCATAATTTTTGACCTTGTGACCTTGACCTAGATATTTGACCCACTTTTGAAAAAAAGATAAGATTCGCTATATCTTTTGATTGGTAAGTGATAGGGCTTTGATATTTCACATGTGTATTCCTTGTGACAAGACCTTCCTACACATACCATAATTTTTGACCTATTGACCTTGACCTACATATTTGACCTACTTTTCCAAAAAATTAAGAATGGATTTATCTTTTGATTGGTAAGTGATAAGGCTTTGGTATTTCACATGTGTATTCCTTGTGACAAGACCTTTCTACACAGACCTTAATATTTGACCTTGATCTAGATATTTGACCTACTTTTCAAGAAAAGTAATATTGGCTATATCTTTTGATTGGTAGGTGATAGGGATTTGATATTTCACATGTATTTTTCTTGTAACAATGCCATTCTACACATACCATAATTTTTTACCTTTTGACCTTTACCTAGCTATTTGACCTTCTTTTTTAAGGTTGTATATATCTTTTAACTGGTAGGTGATAGGTCTTGAATATTTCTTATGATGACACCTTTTTGTTACCAATTTTTTACGTAGTGACCTTGACCTAGATGATTGACACTCATTTCTGAAAATTTGAGAATGACCATGATAAAATGAGATAAGATGAAATGATAATTTGTAATTAAGAGGTCTGATATATCAAATGAATTTCATTTGACAAGACTTTTCTGCTGATACCAATAATTTTGTTCCACTTTCTAGAATAATAATCAAACCGCTTCGCAGGCGACACAAGCATTCCTTGGATTGCTATTTTTATTTTTTAATAGATATAATTTAATAAACATTGGTAACCTGTGGTTTCTACTATATATTATTGACTTGTACAGCGCTTTATCTCCAAAAATTGATTTCAAACTTTTTTTATTGGAATGACACGTAAGTCATAATTTATTTCAAGCTGGATTTATTATCATTATCATTTTTCTTGAAAAAGATGGGGGGGGGGGGGGGTATTTTTTATCTATCATTTTTATTTATTTGTCTATCATATATTTATCTATAGCTACATTATGTACATCTCTTTATCTTCAAATATTGATTGAAAACATTTTTTTTCGGAATGACATGTCAAATCGTAATTTATTTCATGCTGGATCAACTATTATTTCATTTTCCCTTGGAAGGTAAGGGGGGGGGGGGGGGTTTAATTAATTCTTAAGCATGATTCGGCAAAGTTTTTCGTCGGCCTTTTCATCTGTTTTTGTTTTTGTTTTTTTTTTAGGGGTGGTGGGGGGGGGGGGGGGTGTTCTTACTATGATATGATGAGAAATCTCAAGTCAGTCATTTTATTTACCTAGAACACCCCACCTTCCCTCTGCTACATGTAATAATGTTTCCCCACAATAATTTAATGCAAAGGCCATACTGAGCTTGGAATACCAACAGATATTGTAGACAGACACTGGAAAAGCAACAGATACATGTTACATAAGATTTTTATGAAACTTTGTGTTATCCATGAATTGATAGGACAGCACGTTTTGGTTTTAAAGGTCAGAGCTTAATGTATACATGTGTAGCAGTCCTCAACCTTTTCATTCATTCATTCGTTCATTCATTCATTCATTTATTATGCCCCCCTTCGAAGAAGAGGGGACATATAGGTTTGCCGCTGTCGGTCGGTCGGTCGGTCTGTCGGTCGGTCCGCGACATCAGTTTCCGTTCAATATCTCTGGAATGGATTCACATATTGAAATGAAATTTTGTATACAAACACATCAAACAAAAATCTAGGTCAAGTTCATATTTGGGTCCAATCAAAAAAATTTTGACAGAGTTATGCCCCTTGCATTTCGAAAAATACCAAAATTTCAGGGTTTCTGTTCAATATCTCTTGAATGGAGTTACATGTACATATTGAAATGAAATTTTGTATACAGACACATCAAATGAAAATCCAGGTCAAGTTCGTATTAAGGTCTGATCGAAAAAATTTTGACAGAGTTATGCCCCTTGCACTTCGAAAAATACCGAAATTTCAGGATTTCTGTTCAATATCTCTTGAGTGGAGTTACATATTGAAATGAAATTTTGTATACAGACACATCAAATGAAAATCTAAGTCAAGTGTATATTTGGGTCCGATCAACAAAATTTTGACAGAGTTATGCCCCTTGCACTTTGAAAAAACCAAAATTTCAGGGTTTCCGTTCAATATCTCTTGAGTGGAGTTACATATTGAAATGAAATTTTGTATAGGGATACATCAAATGACAATCTAGGTCAACTTCTTATTTGGGTCCAATCAACAAAATTTTGACAGAGTAATGCCCCTTGCACTTCGAAAAATACCAAAATTTCAGGGTTTCCGTTCAATATCTCTTGAGTGGAGTTACATATTGAAATGAAATTTTGTATACAGACACATCAAATGAAAATCTAGTTCAAGTTCATATTTAGGTCCGATCAAAAAAATTTTGACAGAGTTATGCCCCTTGCACTTTGAAAAATACCAAAACTTTAGGGTTTCTGTTCAATATCTCTTGAGTGGAGTTACATATTGAAATGAAATTTTGTATACAGACACATCAAATGAAAATCTACTAGGTCAAGTTCATATTTAGGTCCGATGAACAAAATTTTGACAGAGTTATGCCCCTTGCACTTTGAAAAATACCAAAACTTCAGGGTTTCTGTTCAATATCTCTTGAGTGGAGTTACATATTGAAATGAAATTTTGTATACAGACACATCAAATGAAAATCTACTAGGTCAAGTTCATATTTAGGTCCGATGAACAAAATTTTGACAGAGTTATGCCCCTTGCACCTCGAAAAATACCAAAATTTCAGGGTTTCCGTTCAATATCTCTTGAGTGGAGTTACATATTGAAATGAAATTTTGTTTTCAGACACATCAAATAAAAATCTAGGTCAAGTTCATATTTGGGTTCAATCAAAAAATTTTATGCCCCCCTTTGAAGAAGAGGGGACATATTGCTTTTGCTGCTGTCTGACTTTCTGTCGGTCGGTCGGTTGGTCCACGACATCAGTTTCCGTTCAATACCTCTGGATTGGATTCACATATTGAAATGAAATTTTGTGTACAGACACATCAAATGAAAATCTAGGTCAAGTTCATATTTGGGTCCAATGAAAAAAAAATTGACAAAGTTTAGCCCCTTGCTTTTCGAAAAGTACCAAAATTTCAGGATTTTCGTTCAATATCTCTGGAGTGTATTCACATACTGAAATGAATCTTGTGTACAGACACATCAAATGAAAATCTAGGTCAAGTTTATATTTGGGTCCGATCAAAAAATTTTTGACAGAGTAATGCCCCTTGCACTTCGAATCCGATAAAAAAAAATTGACAGAGTTATGCCCCTTGAATTTTGGTTGGAAAATTTACCAACATTCTGTTCAGTATCAGGTTTGTTGAATATGATTATTTAATAGAATACTATTAATTACCTTGTAGAAGTTTCTTAGAAGAAGAGCTTTAACAAAGCATAAATGCTGTACATACAGGTCCTCCTGACAGTTATACTTCTTTGACTTTTTTCATTACACTGTTACTTTATACCCCCATAGGTTGTATCAATGCAAGTATAAAGTTGTGACGGACTTTAATCACAGAAGGGGTAGGGGGCATTAATGTTTTACAAACATGACTTTTAACTTGTTCATTCATTCATTCATTCATTCATTCATTCATTCATTCATTCATTCATTCATTCATTCATTCATTCATTCATTCATTCAAATTATTCTTCACTTTCTCATTACATGAGGTTATGATATGAATAATATAACGATCAATAGAATCAGTTTTTCATATACCTACATGCTAATGCAAAAGAAGTAAATTAAAATAGAGACAATAATAGAATATCATTTCGCTTCAATCATGTCCCGGAAATCACAATGCAGTATAATAAGCGTAATCTGACCCTTAAATATTTAGAACAATAGCATAAGAAATATATTCAGGTTCATCAATGAATTAATATAAGTGACAATAAAATATAGATTACAATGCATGGTAACTTTAATAGATGAGTCGATCGCTTTGCTGTGGTAAGGATAGATAAAATAGTCATGTAAGAGTTATCTCTCTTAACAATAAGCGATCTTCATAATGAAATATTACATCAACTCATTAGATTTGACAATAAGTATGATACAAAAATATGACGAGAATATAGTAAGTATATAGACAAATGGGTGCGTTTCCTGATTGTGGATAAAGGTCCACCTTTACGCTTGTAACCATCAAAATAAACACAAAGGAATCTGTTATCTGTACCGTGGGTATGAACAATCGCAAGCAAAAATATGAAATACATGTATATGAGAATCACACAATATACTCGATTTGTGGAGACAATTGAATTATGCAAAATGGTAATGAACATGAATGAAAATGTCTCTCACTTCTGACTCATTTGCAAAAGAGAAAGAAAAGTTAAAATAGGGAATTAATGCAATTATATGAATTAGTCGGAAATGTAATTAATAGAAATAGAAAAGTTAAAGAGACTTACAAGTCTTCAAGTCATGTTTTATGTATTGTATTCTGTATGATATAAAATGACCAAGTCATAGTCTATGGAATATGTCTGTACTCAATGAATAATATGTTTGAACTGAATTAAATTTTCTATGTCGAGCGCAATGCAACAGGCTAAGCGCAACTGACCAATGGCCAGCTTGGTTATATTGGGGGAATAATTAGTGACCAATGGCTTTTGCTTTTTATGCACTTTTCAATCATCTTAATACCTTTGATTTCTTTTTTGACCAAAAACAATTTTTTTCTTCCATTTTCATTCTTTTCTGTTTTGCACACTCATTCACTGTGCTAAGTCATTTAATGCTGTGGTATATATTTTATGTCTAAATTTTATATTTTCAAATTTTTTAAAAATGATTTATGTGCATATAGACCCAGGGTTATGGGTTCAAATTCTGACACTAACACTATTATCATGCAATGTTAGAAGGTTAAGAGTGTGCATGGGTATCAGGTGAGCATTGTGCCCCCTGGGGCTCTTGTTTCTTCAGACACTTTATTTAGTTTTTATTGTGTTTTAGGATGAAGAGTGATGACGAGTAGAAGAAGTAGGAGTGCCAGGAGTTTTAATGGCAGATTTGGACCATACAATGAATATGAGGTGATGAGAGCCAAGGATACTATAGAAAGACTGGTAGCAAATAGTAATAACGTTGGTGTGCACAGACTTCTTACTAAAGCGTATCAGTGTCCCATCAAATGGGGAGGTTACGACAGGTTCCAGTATTACTCTAAACCCTTGTTTCCCAATGCCTCAGACTGGCCCGCCCCAAAAATATGTGTCACACAGACGTCTATGACTGAAAGTTCTGAGAGTGTTAATCAGTGTTTAAACACAAGTGAAAGTCTTAGACAAACTAAGAATGACACTACAGTAGGGAATGACAAAGATTTTTTTGTGATTGACACCAAAGGAAACAGACCTGCAGAAAGGGAGGAATCGAACACTGTAGAAGAACTTTCTAAAGAAAGCCATGATCTTTACCAAACTAACGTTAATAGATGGAATTCAGTGGAAGAAGATGGAGTCATTGTGATTGAAGAGGAGGAGGGAGAGGACTGCATGGATGGAAATGAAAAAAATAGAGAATCTGTAAATATACGCACATCGGATAATACTGAATCAGGAATACTTATGTCTGAAGGCAGTAGAGAACTTGAGGCAAGTAAGGAAGTTGAGGAAGGGGAACTTTTAGAAAGAGGCGATGAGACAGACCGATTTGTACAGCAGCAATTACTGAGAGGTGTGGAAATGGTAGTAAGACTGAAATGTGACGTTTGCAGTTATAACGTAGAAGGCTTTGATGTCGTTACCATGAGGGATCACCTTAATAAGGAAAAGCATTATGGGGCATCATTGTTCGAAGGTTATATGTATGAAAGTGAATTTAGCCCTGTTTACGTAGTAGAAAGAGAAGCTGTTAGGACGCAGGAGACTGATATTTCGACGGTCATACCAATGTGCCCTTTGTGTGCCGAAGTGTTTCCTTCCATTTGGACTTGTGAAATCCATGCTGTCAGGCAACATAATCGAAGCGTTTACGGCGTAGGCAAAGTTGTTGATACAAAAGTAATACTTGTCAGTGAAGAGCCAAAGTGTGATAAATGTGGTCATGTATTTGATGCTCAGAAAAATTTACATAAACATTGGAGATCTACAATGCTACATTATCCTTATGAGCTCCCAACGTTAAATCAGGTCACTGTATTTAGCTGCTTGTACTGCAGTACCTATTTCAGTTCATTTGTGACAGCTAGATTACATTCTTGTAAGAAACACAAAGACAGGAAGTCTCGACCACTGGGAGTGGGACTTAAGGTAATTTATGTCGAAAAATCTACGGAACAGATACGTCTTCCATCTCTTAAACCCATACAGGGCAGTCAGCAATGGTTGAACAGGAACACATTTCAGGCAGAAATGGCACACATTTCAATAAAACAGTTGCAGAATCGATTCAGTGCAACAGATCGACGGAAAAATAAGAAGAAAAAGAAGAAGAAAGACAAATCCAAAGGTGTTCCTGTCATTTGTGCTTTTGATCAACCTTGACATTAGAAATCACTATGATTGATTAATATAACATTAATGTCCATTTCCAGCTAATTTTGCTCACCATGCTTTGTATCCCTTCAAAAATTATAGAGGAAAAATCATGTGAACACAAAAGAAAACTTAGAAAAGAAATGGAGAGAATGAATCTCCTTGATTTACGAATGTATAAGCTCAGAGGTCTAAGGTTTCATAGTAGTAACTGTGTTTATCTGATCAAAAGTTAATAACACAATTTGTTAATTAAGTCTCAGTCTGGTGTTACACTTAAGGAATGAGTTACTACATGTATAACATGTCAATTTGGTTAAGTAAGCTGAACTCAACAAACAGCTGATGAGTACTATTCATGATGATGTCATTTGTTTAGGATCAGATTTGAGATAATTATGAATGTATAATTGATCTGCGTAAATGAATGTTGATGTTATGTACCAACCGGTATAAGAAGAAAAGATAACATACGATGATGACGCCTTACTTCAATGTACAATGTACATGTATAATGCATTTGTTTTTTACCTACATGTTATCCATTTTAAGAAACGGGAAGTGCAGTATGAGAGAAAAAACAAACCTCATCAAATTTGATATACATTTACAATTGTACTTCTGCATTTTAATGAAAGAAGAATATTTATCAATTTTGTGGATCATATGCACATTCAAGGTCAAGTCTGAAGGTGTAAGAGGATATGTTATTGATATACCCTTGTACATGTAAATTGTAATTCCCAACAGAAATCACTTTTCATCAACATAATTTCACAATTGTAATACTTTCTTCTAAGCAAGAGAGTGCAAATCAAGATTTTGAAGGTCAACAATCAAAAGTCATAAGAAACTAAATTTAATTTGTTATTTATTTATGGTCACTGGACTGTGATATATCCGTAATCAATAAGGTACGGTCCATTTGATATTCAGGGGGGGGGGGGGGGGGCTTGGATTTTTTTTGAAAAAAATAATTTTGCTTTACATTTTGATGAAAAAAATAAATTTGCTTATGGTGTGACAGAAAAAAATAATCTTGCTCTCACAAGTAATCTGAATTTGAAGAATAACCATAAATTTCACTTAAAATTCCTGAAAATTTTTAGGCTCGCTTCACTCGCCACAATTTTCACTTTATATCAAAATTTTTTGGCTCGCTTCGCTCGCCATACTTTTCTTCTTTAATGGCAAGTTCATATTTAGAAATATCAAAAGTATACATGTGACTGAAAAAAGGGGTTTCCTTAAATGCTTAAATACATTATCAATATCATTTATCACTATTAATAGATACATGTATCACCATAGAGTCTAAAATTTATACACAATCTTGGAAGGAGAATTTAATTATTAAGTTTTTCACTAGTTTACATTTCTAAATTCAAAAAAATTTTCTCTAAGGAGACCCTCCCCTCAGGCCCTCTTACATGTTACATGACCTTATATACATTTTGTTTACTGAAAATTAAATCACATTGTAAAAATCTTTTATCTCTCTCAGTTTGGATGTGAATACAAGTTTTACATAAGAATTTAGTAATGTTTAGAGCAATTGAAGTAAAACTAAAAAATTTCTGTTGAAAAAAACACAAGCAATAATTGTTAGAAAAAAATTTCTTTGCTCCAACTTTGCGAGAAAAAAATACTTCTGCCCCGGTCCAGGGCGAAAAAAATAATTTTGCTCCGACAAAAAACCCAAGCCCCCCCCCAGAATATCAAATGGACCGTGCCTAATCCAAGTTTAAATAAATACACTAAGTGCATTGTTTATTGTTGCTGATTTGTTAAAAGTTACACTTTTGTTACTATTGTAGAGGCTTTTGAATTATTATTGCGCATGAGATTAGGAAGATTCCTTTTGAATTTGAAAAATAATGTATGGTAACAGTCTATAAATGATGCAATCATTGTAATTTGTATTGGTATCCTAGAATTATGGTAGAATATTAGTTGACATATCATTTGTAAGTTAAACTAAAACTTACATGTATCATCCACGCAAGATGTCAATGGTTGTCAAAGTTATTATTGAAATTATGTAAGACAAGTACATATAATATGCCATTAAATGTGGGTACATGTAGGGGATTTTCTTCACTTTAGGTCCAATAGAATCAAAATGATCAAGGGAAAATTCTCAAACTACTTGTATTTTATTTAGAAATCTCAATTTTGTCTAAATCTGATAAAAATAATTGACTTGCATACATGTACAGTGGACGTAATATAGAATATTGTGTGGATTCCTAGGTCGGCATGCTAAAGATTGATAAAGGTGGTGAAAATTCATTCATTTGATTACTAATTTATAATATGTACTTTGAAATATGTTTATAAGAGTTTTGATTTGAAATTTATAAGGAAAGCACTCATGGCATACTGGTACTATGTGCCTTTATTTTAAGGAATTGGATTCTCTAAATAAATCAATGTACTATTTATCTTATTTTGTTAAGTCAAACTTGTTACATTTATAATGTGAAAGATAATATTGAACTAGAAATATATTTCTAAAACTCGAATGAAAGTTCTAGTCTTCTTTACTCCGTGAGCTCGTACATGAGACTTCTCTTAATAAGGAAATGAAGAAAATTATTTGGTTTTCCTCTTTTTTGGCCTTTAGTATCACTGATGAAACATAATTTGAAATGCGCAAATGGTGCACGGACATTTTATAATAGAACATATATTTCAATATTGACAATTTCAACCTCTAGGTTGGTATCTCTGTTGGTGGATTGTTTAGTCCCCAAAAATATTGTTTTCCTAGTTTTACAGTGTTTTGGTATTTGACTTGAAAAAAAATTCTAAATTTAATGAAAATTTTGTAAAACTAAGCAGGGTTGCCAGCAGTGTGGAAAGGTCAAGGAAATTGCTTTTTTTTCAAGGTCAGGGAATTTTAGAATTTGGTCAGTGAGAAATGAAAATCCATAAAAGTTGGGGAAAGTTGTGTTGATTTATTAGTCCCCTACCGGCAACGCCGAAGGGGACTCTTAGTTTCCTCTCGGTCTGTCTGTCCGTCCGTCCGTCAGTCTGTCCGTCTGTCCGTCTGTCCCTCCGTCTGTCCGTCTGTCCGAATATCAGTTTTCCGGACTTTTTTCTGCAACGGATGGAGATATTGAGATGAAATTTGATACACAGCTTGGTCTTGGATAGTTACAGAGCAAGTTTGACTTTCGTCACGCTTAACCTATTTTTCGTGGTGTTATGCCACTTGATGACTTTGAAAATTCAGTTTTTGTCAGTTTTCCGGACTTTTTTCTGCAACGGATGGAGATATTCAGATGAAATTTGATACACAGCTTGGTCTTGGATAGTTACAGAGCAAGTTTGACTTTCGTCACGTTTGACCTATTTTTCGAGGAGTTATGCCCCTTGATGACTTGGAAAATTCTGTTTTGGTCAGTTTTCCGGACTTCTTTCTGCAATAGATGGAGATATTCAGATGAAATTTGATACACAGCTTGGTCTTGGATAGTTACAGAGCAAGTTTGACTTTCGTCACGTTTGACCTATTTTTCGAGGAGTTATGCCCCTTGATGACTTGGAAAATTCTGTTTTGGTCAGTTTTCCGGACTTTTTTCTGCAACAGATGCAGATATGCAGATGAAATTCGATACACAGCTTGGTCTTGGATAGTTACAGAGCAAGTTTGACTTTTGTCACGTTTGACCTATTCTTCGAGGAGTTATGCCCCTTGATGTCTTTTAAAATTCAGTTTTTGTCAGTTTTCCGGACTTTTTTCTGCAACGGATGGAGATATTCAGATGAAATTTGATACACAGCTTGGTCTTGGATAGTTACAGAGCAAGTTTGACTTTCGTCACGTTTGACCTATTTTTCGAGGAGTTATGCCCCTTGATGACTTGGAAAATTCTGTTTTGGTCAGTTTTCCGGACTTTTTTCTGCAGCAGATGCAGATATTCAGATGAAATTTAATACACAGCTTGGTCTTGGATAGTTACAGAGCAAGTTTGACAGTCGTCACCCTTAACCTTTTTTCGAGGAGTTATGTCCCTTGATGACTTGGAAAATTCAGTTTTTGTCAGTTTTCCGAACTTTTTTCTGCGACACATAGAAATATTCAGGTGAAAATGTGATACATAGCTTGGTCTTGGATAGTTACAGAGCAAGTTTAATATGTCACGCTTGACCTAATTTTCGAGGAGTTATGTCCCTTGATGACATGGAAAATTCAATTTTTGTCAGTATCCCGGACTTTTTCCTGCAACAAAGAGAGATATTCAGGTGAAATTTGATACTCAGCTTAGTCTTGAATAGTTACAGGGCAAGTTCGACTTTTGTCACGCTTAACCTATTTTTCGAGGAGTTATGCCCCTTGATGACTTGCACAATTCAGTTTTGTCAGTTTTCCAGACTTTTTTCTGCAACAAATAGTGATATTCAGGTAAAATTTGATACTCAGCTTAGTCTTGGATAGTTACAGAGCAAGTTCAACTTTTGTCACGCTTGACCTCTTTTTCGAATCGATAAAGCAGATAAAACCTCAGAACTGAGCTGCACAGACAGTAAGTTTAATTAAAACTCATGTTTAATTGGAGAGTAATTCATAGGCAGAGTTGCAGGACATAAATATATGCCGCCGGTAGGGGACTTATATCGCTCAGCAATCATAACATTTTTATTGAAATATTGAAAAAATCAGAAAAAAAAGAATGGGCGGATTGGATGGCTAATGGGGAGGTCAGGAGGCCGTTTTTGAGATGTTTGGTGGTTAAAGTAGTGAGTGAAAAACAGTCGGTGAAAAGTCAGGGAATTTTGTTCACCAAGAGAGCTGACAACCCTGCTAAAGGATATCTCCCTGATGGCATAGCTCTGTCCTTAGCAGTTTCTATGACAGAAAGTCTAGGTCAAAATTATATTTTGCTCTTCATAATTTCACGTTGTTTGGATTTCTGGGTTTTTTTGGTCTCAAACATCACTGATGAGACATAACTTGTTGAAATGCGCATATGGTGCACTGAAATTTTATAATAGAACATATTTCAATATTGACAATCTCCAGGAAAACTACCATGTACTGACCACAGCAGAACCTATGCGTAGGGGTTTATACCATTTAAAAAAACAACTTCACCTAACAATAGGGGATATTGAGACACAAAAGGAGATACCCACATTGAACAAGGCGCGTGGCCAGGCATATGCAAGTGCTTCCACATCGTTTTACAAAAGATGGAGAGAGAGGGAATATATGTTGTCTCGCTATCGTAGTCTTGGGTTATGATGAAATCCTTTCATTTGCATGTAAATTTATGGAGTATTTAAATGGCCATTTATAACATAGAAGATTTTCAAGAAATGTGTAAAATCTATTATCTTCCGGGGCTTCGATCTCTGAACCACTACAAGGGCTTCGCACAGAGTCCATTGGTGCCTAAAGGGTTACTTCCCGTTTTTCCCACTTTTGAAAAATATATATTCCTGTTTCTCCCACTTCATATAACAAAAGAAAATAATTAACGTAATAGTTGTTTATCTAGTTGATACTAATTAGTATAAAAACATCTTGTAACTGGTGAAAATCTAGCTTTTTATGAAAAAGTATTTTCATGAAAACGTTTTACTGAAGATAAATTGCAGATTTTTTTTTTTCAATCTAAGGCATCTTCTCGTAATATTATTATGGAATGAGCGGACGGCAATCTGATTCTAAGGGGAGGGGGTGGAGGCTGGCAATTTTTCTGGGTCAGATTATTTATTTCTAATGAAGAGCCGCCCAGATAATACTCATTTTCCTGCAACTCAGAGTCAGAATGTATATTTATTTTGACTCCTTAAGGAGTCCTGTATGCTGTATAAGGATTTCTCAGAATGACCTTGCGCCCATGATTTTGAAGATCAGTAGTTACATGTATGAAGTATCTTCTCCGAGTCATAAGCCTTACCAGATAAGAAATCATAAGCAGCTAGTTCTACTATAAAAAATCGCCCTCTTTCAGTATAATCCGTATCGTAAAATGGATAATCGGGCCCCGAAAATACAAAAAAAAAAAAAAAAAAGCCGTTTCCTTGACAACCGTACTGTAAAAGTAAATCAACAGGTTTCTTTCATCTTTATACGACATACTACATCAAAGGAATATGAAAAATACATTCTGTTGTCTCAATATGATATTGTATTGTGATAAAAGTATAAGACTGTAGTAATGAAATTTTGTTTTTACGCCTTGGGTGGCGACGTATTTTGAGAAAAATAAAAAATAAAAACACATATAAAAATGCATTTTCCGCTCCAAAATATTCCAAAGTTCCTTCAAATATTAGGAAAATATATATTGGCCATTTCTGCTTCGGGAATGAGTCCAATAATCGTGACAATTGACCTCAAATACAGCCTTGAAAAATCTTCGATCTGTGACTTTGATCACTGACATACGACCTTGAAAAAAATCCTTCTGGGATATAATAAGTTTTAAGTGGAAATTCTATTGAAGAGGTTTCTTAAAATTATTGCCATTTTGGATCCTATCTATGTTTTGAAGTTGAAAATCAAGGTTTAATCCACTTCAAATCATAAGGCAAAGTTCGATGGCAATCTAAAGTTAACTGTCTCCAGAGTGACCACAGTTTTGCAACCCCCCCCCCCCCCCCCCCCTTACACCCACACACACGAAAGGTAGCCTTACTACAAGTACGTCTACGAGGTGATAATAAGCTAGAAATAAAGAAAAGTTCAGGTAAACTTGCACAAAATACAGATAAAATTTCAGTACTAATGTTAATTGGTTAATTATGTTACTCTAGCAACCCCGTTATCTAAGTAATTATTCCTGTTCTTCCCACCTCAATTCCAACCTTCATTATATATTTTTTACAAAAGTGGGAGAAACAGGAAGACACCGCCTAAAGGCGGTCCTCAAACGCCCTGCTTGCAAGTGCTTCCACTTGAAAAGTTGTCTGGCTACGTGCTTGTGAACGATCCAATAATTACAAACCTTCAAATGTGATTCTTTTGTTATTCATCGGTCATTTTATTTCATAAAGACCGCGGACGATTCTAAATATACGAGGTTTTATGAACGTTCAGTGAAGTGTGGAGGTCAATAAAAAACAATGAGGGGCGGAGAATATTACTTATTTGGTCAGTTACAGACCGTCTACGGAGATATGTCGGGTTGGTAAAATCTATGGAAGGCGAGGCGAAGCCGAGCCTTCCATAGATTTTACCAACCCGACATATCTCCGTAGACGGTCTGTAACTGACCAAATAAGTGTTTTATTTTGCCGAGGACCCCTTCTTCACAAATTTCCCTTACCTTTGTGAATTCAAAAGTGTGTCACTTCCCAGGTATTCAACCTACATAAACGAGTCATCAGCTAAAAATAGATTACGTGTAGTCTGAGCTATATAAACAATATTTTTTACCTATTTCCATAAGCATCGGTGGCTCAGTGATAGAATGATCGCCTGCCACGCGGGCGGCCCGGGTTCGATTCCCGGCCGCTGCATTTTTCATATTAACGTCCGCCATCTTGGATTTCCCACTTCGAATTTATTGTCTACTGACGGTCTATAAGAAAGTCTATAGAGTTATAGACCGCTTCCACGTGACGGGCTCTATCCAATCAGTTTTCGACATTCTAGTCCAAGGCGAAATAAAAGAAAATTATTTCAGTCGCGGGTGTGAATTGCTTTGATTATAATAAGCATTCGGCCATAGTATACAAAATATTGTGTTTCAAGTCCGCTATGGACATCCTTTTATGAGAAATGTTAACAGACGAAGAATAGATTTTTCTATCCCGAAAACCGAAAACCCCAAAAATGCCATTTCAAATCTATCTAGATTCCAGTATAGCGATTCTTGAAAACCAATTATTCTAAATGCTTTTCAAATCCATGTATATTGAGGAACTTGATGAACAAAATAAAGAAACATTATCCTCACTTGATTAGAAAATCTTAATTCCTTGTTACACTCAAAAATAACTCTGGATTTCGTTTCCAAACTTTATTGAAGTGAACATTTGTAAGGGTGTTAGAGGACTACTCGATTAACATACAGCTACAAAATATATATGTTAGAAATACAAGTTTTCTCACGAGAAAAGAAACAAAGACAGTAAATCTTAAAACAGAGAGTAAACAGATACGTGTTACGTTAGATATGAAATAGCGACCGGCGGAATCTGTCAAATTTAATTATCAGTAGATACTTTAATCTGCACATTGCGTTCATATTACGAGAAAGAAAAGATATCAAAATTTACTTTTAACACCTCCCTTCTTAAGATAAAAATTTAACTTACAAAGTTGAATTTTTTCAAAGGTAAGAATATCAGAATTTAAAAACTTAATATAAAGACATTTGAAATAAAGTGATTATTGTCAATAGCTATTCACTGTTCATTGAAAAGATTTACACACGAGAAAGGCTATCAGCATTTTGATTTTTTGATCCCTTTTTATACCGAATGTCAAAGTCATAAATTTGGAGGGAAAGTGCCCATCTTAGAAGTCTTTGATTTTTATCTTTCATGCGATGAAGCCACGTTAGGGGATTGTGATCTGTCTCCACAAAAAATTTCCTTCCGTCCAGGTAGTAGGACAGAGATCCAATAGCCCATACGATGGCTAGTAATTCTTTCTCGATGGTCGAGTAATTTTGCTCTCTCGGAAGCAATTTTCGGCTCAAATACGCAACGGGATGGTCTCCGTCACACATTTCCTGACTCAGTACCGCCCCTATCGCGAATTGACTCGCATCTGTTTGTACTGTAAAAGGTTTCTTAAAGTCAGGCGTTATCAGTACAGGGGAGGTCGTCAGCGCTTGTTTCAAAGAACGGAACGCATCTGTCGTTTTCGGGTCCCATTGCAACTTATTCGGCCGATTTTTCTTGAGCATTTCTGTTAAAACGGCAGAAATTTCGGCGTACTTTCCGATGTATTGCCGATAATATCCTGTAAGTCCCAGGAATGACTTCAAATTCGTCTTCGTTATCGGCAGCGGAAATTCCTCAACGGCTCTCACTTTATTTGGATCCGGTTGAATCATTCCGTTACCAACTATGTGACCCAGACATTCGATGCGATCTGAGCCCAGCTTGCATTTAGACGGTCTTATCGTTAGACCCGCTTCCTGTAGTTTGATAACTACTCTCTCTATATCCTCTAGGTGAGTGTTCCATTCATCCGAATAAACGACAAGGTCATCAAAATAGGCGACTACATGGTCGGCGTTTTGAAGCACACTATTCATAAGGCGTATGAACGTCGCGGGCGATGTCTTCATGCCAAAAGGCATCACGGTAAACTCGTACAATCCGTACGGCGTAACAAATGCGGATTTCTCCCGGGTGTCCTCAGATAAGGGTACTTGCCAGTATCCTTTAGTAAGGTCGAAGCGGCTGAGATATTTTGCGTTTCCAACTTTCTCTAGAATGTCACTGATTCTAGGTACCGGATATGCGTCTGAGATAGTTACTTCGTTAAGTTTCCGGTAATCTATGCACATTCGAAGCGATCCGTCGGGTTTGTTTACTAGAACTATCGGCGAACTCCACGGACTTTTAGATTGTGTAATTTGGCCTTGCTCTAGCATATCATTTAGTGCTTTCTTAACTTGCTCTTGCTTAGCATACGGTATACGATAGGTTTTTTGTGATATTGGTGTCTCGGTTGTTGTTCGAATTTGATGTTCTGTTAGTGTACATCGTCCTGGTTTATCGGTAAACACATCCGAATACTTAGCACAGAGACTTCTCAGTTCTTCTTTTTGTTCTTGCGATAAATTTATTCCAAATTTGAGATTTTCGATACTCTCTGAAGCATCTCCCGGAAACGCATTCTCTAAGTCGTCACTCTCGTGATTTTTTTCGACTACTATAAGTATTGATCGTTTGATGTAATTTCTCAGCATGTTGATGTGGTAAACGACCACCCCTCTTCGTCCACCAACATTAACCTTGTAGTTGACATCATTTACGCGTTCGATTACACGAAATGGTCCCTTCCATTGAGCTATCATTCTACTTGTGTCCGATGGTAGGAGAACTAAAACTTCGTCTCCCGGAGAAAATCGCCTTTCCTTCGCCGATTTATCGTACCATCGTTTAATGTATTCCTTACGACGCACAAGGTTGTCCTTCACCTCGAGCGACATCTCCTTCAATTTATGTCGCATTCGTGCAACATGTTCTATCACTGACATTTGGATATCCTCCTCACCAGTGATAAATTCCTTGTATATCTGTGTTGGGCCACGGATTGGCCAACCATACAAAAGTTCAAAGGGCGAAAATCCTGTCTCTTCGTGTGGAACCTCTCTATATGCAAAAAGCGCATACGACAAGAATGTATCCCATTCTTCGCTTTCGGTAGCGCACAATTTCTTCAAAATTGATTTAAGCGTCGCATTGAATCTCTCCGTCTTTCCATTTGCCTGCGGATGGTAAGGCGAAGTTGTAACTCCTTTAACTTTAAGGATCGCAAATAGATCTTTCATTAGTTTACTGGTAAAGTTTGTACCTTGATCGGTAAGAATTACTCTCGGTACTCCTACGCGGCTGAAGAGCTCCATGAGAGAGTTTGCGACACTCTCTGCGTCACAGCTTTTTAACGCGAATGCCTCTGGGTAACGAGTCGCGTCATCGACAATCGTAAGAATAAATCTATTTCCTTTCTTGCTTCTCGCTAGCGGTCCGACAATATCCATAGAAATTTTGAAAAAGGGTTCGCTTATTATCGGTGTATTAATCATCGGCGCTTTGACATTTGTTCTCTTCGCAACTTTCTGACACGCATCACACGATTTACAGTACTCGCTAACTTCTCGGAAAATGCCTGGCCAGTAGAAAGATCGCAAAATACGGTCCTTCGTTTTCTCGACGCCTAGGTGTCCTGCAAACGGCTGATCATGCGCTAGTTCAATAACAGCGCTACGTAGTCTTTTCGGTAAGACCACTTGATCTCCTTGACGAACACCGCTCGATGACATCCACTTCCGCTTTAAAATGTCATTCTCCCAATAAAATGCAAGTGACATAGATTTTGACTGTTCGGCGGTTACTGCTTTTTCCCTGATAGATTTTAAAGTCGGGTCTTCCTTTTGCAACTGACTCAATTTGCCGGCATTTATTCGATTTAAATCCTGATCGGATACTTGATCGCATTCCTGTACATCTATCGGCGATGGTTGAACATCGCACTCAGCCATGCGTTCTTCCGTTCTTTTATCTGCTTGATTTTCTTGATTCGCTCTAGAACGGGTAATAGCACATACCTTCGGCCTGTTTATTACATCATTTCCGAGTAGCGCATCCGCAACGAGCGAAGGGACGATTCCAACTTGCGCGTGTCCCTTGAAATACGGCGTGTCTAATTCAACGATCGCTAACTTCGCATCGAACGGTTGTCCGATAGCCGTATAAAGAGTTGTATGTTGGCCCTCCAAAATACAAGATTGGTCCACGAGATCCTCTCGCAAAATTGTCATTGACGCTCCCGTATCCTTGACAAAAGATACTTCCCGGCCATTGACATATCCAGGCATATATAACAAACCATCATCATCGGTGTTGCTTAATATCCTGGAAACAAAATACGTTTTAGGGCATTTATTCGCAAAATGACCCATCCCGTTGCATTTAAAACATATTATATCCTTCCTCTGATTTCCGTTTCCTTTTTCCGGTTCGCTTGTAGCCGTTTTCCCGCTACCGCTAACTCCATTTCCGGTTCCTTTTCCAATCCCAGTAACACCCTGAGATTGACCGGATTCCCGATTTTTCGGAGGAATATAATCTTCCGCAGCTTCGACAACGCTCGATGAACCTTTATTCCGTCTGACCCACTGCGCCTGGACTGGGGGCAAAGCTCGCAAGAAAAATTCATCACGGAGAACTTCAATTGAATCTTTATCTTCTGTGCACCTTTTTAAGTAAATATTTATGCGTGACATAAGTCCTCTGTACGTCTCATGGTTTTCTCTTCTTATTGATATTAGATCAGAGAAGTATTCATGCGGTCGTTTTTCGTACCGTTCTATCAGAGCCTTTTTCAGATCGACATACGATGTTGATGCCTGTGAGGAAATGTGTCGTGTTTCTCCGGTCAGCAATGTTCTTAACTGTAATACTTTGATACTTTCTGACCATTTTGCCTGATCGCATACTGCCTCAAACTCACATAGATAAGTCAGAATGTCGTCAAATTTCGGATTGAATGGTTGTAATTTGATTTTAAATGGTACACTCACTTGTTCTTCTTTTTGTTTTGCCTGGAATTGCAATTTTTCTCTTTCAATCGCTAATTTTTCCATTTCGATTTTCAGCTTCTCACGTTCTAGTGCAATTTTCTCTCGTTCAAGTTCAAGTTCTAACGTGTTATCCTTTTTTGTGGTGTTCCTTTTCTTTGGAGGGACACTTGGTTGTTTGAACGTTTCGTCAGCATTTCGATCTGCTTCATCTTCCGTGAATTCTATTAATTTTCTACTTGAAGCTACCCGCCTCGGTCGACTTGCTGCCACTGAGTCCCCTGTCTGTTCGTCACCCTCAATGTTTATCAAATTTGTTGCCTCTGCCATATCTATTGTTAAATCCACAATAAATCACTGAAACTGTTAAACCACAATTTACAGTACTTTCCGAGACATTGGGTTCATTTTGTATTCTAATTGTTACTCCACAATTAAAATATTTTATTTAATTGTTACTCCACAACTAAATATATTTAATTTAATTGTTACTCCACAACTAAATATATCCCAACTAGCTGCCACCAGAAATGTTACACTCAAAAATAACTCTGGATTTCGTTTCCAAACTTTATTGAAGTGAACATTTGTAAGGGTGTTAGAGGACTACTCGATTAATATACAGCTACAAAATATATATGTTAGAAATACAAGTTTTCTCACGAGAAAAGAAACAAAGACAGTAAATCTTAAAACAGAGAGTAAACAGATACGTGTTACGTTAGATATGAAATAGCGACCGGCGGAATCTGTCAAATTTAATTATCAGTAGATACTTTAATCTGCACATTGCGTTCATATTACGAGAAAGAAAAGATATCAAAATTTACTTTTAACATTCCTTATCACTATTTGCAATAATGTAACCACATATTTAAAAACTTTTATGGAAATAGAACTCATTGATACACTATTATTATCTTCTTTGACCGAATACATGGTACCTTTCAGAAAAATATCGGGATGTATAACAAATTATTTTACTTCTATGGCCTGATAATCGATACAGTTACATATTTCCACCCGATAATTTGCATGGTCGATTTTATTTTGAAAAGCAGGAGTGTACTAAATATTTAGATTTGTATTTTTCGGAAAATTGAAGAAAATCTGCGGTTTGTAAGTCGGATAAAGACCTCGTTGAGGTCTGCATGAAGGTTAGATACCCTCGGAGAGAACAGGGGCTTTAAAGACATTAAATGTGTATAAAGTACTATCGTAATGAATTCATCGTAAGGATTTTATTCATACAGGTTTGTATGGAACTGTCTTTTCTGAAGGTTGATCGAACATCTTGGATGATTGATCATGAGCTCGGATTAGCCAACAGAGTCAGTGGAACAACAACGGCCAACAACACTTGGCTATTTGGCTGGTTTGGGTACACCAAAACCATCCAAATAGTCAAGTGTTGTTGGCCGTTTCTGCGGCTAGTAATCGGTATAAAGTCTCATCACTATCTCAACCAATGAAATAGTTTCTGTTTTTTTTTTCTTTTTCCGGATGGAAACCCATTTCAATTATCATCCATTTAAGTTGAAAATATAACATATACAGAATAACACTTGCGATGATATCGATAAATACGAGGCCGTCGTAGAACAACTGCATTTGTGCATATAGATATCATAAAATAATATGGTGAAATACAAAACCTAAGTTTCTTGTCGTTTGGAATACGCTCCTATCACTTAAACACATCTAAAAAGCCTTCAGGTGTGCAGGAACAGATCCCCAGTATTATGGTTTTCATCATCTGATATTTATGCTATTCGCACTCAGTACCTTCAGTGCTTTGACTTAAAGAAGAGAATAAGTGACAGCAGTTTCTAGAATCCATTTAGTCCTCCAAGTTCTCACGTTGATTTTGCAAAATCATCTTGCTGAAATGGGTCCAATATGCGCCCCATAATCAGCACTTTTCGGCCTTCCAGGGACAATGTGATTTTCAACTTTATTAATAAGTTTTATTTATAAGTTCGGGAAGTATATTAGTACAGTTTATCAATCAAATGCAGTATCGCATATAAACACACAATAAATAGAAAATTACAATCAACATAATATCAAGGTCAGCATCAAGAATGAACTTATTGAGATGCATGATATTAATAATATAAATGTGTTCAAAGAAGTAAGCTATATGTTAATTACAAGTTGCTAATTACGAATTAATGTATTTCTAAGTTTAAACGCCTGTTTCAAAAATTTTCCAAGATTACAGAGATTATTTGAGCTAAGTGATTTGACTAATTTGAAGAAAGAGGGTCTGCTATAGTAATATGCTTTTCAAGTGCGGGACACTACAAAATAAAATGAAACTCATCATCAATATCTAACTTACATAAATCACAAGTTCGTCTTTCATGTGGTATACTTTTATATTTTCCTGTTTCAATATTCAAACAATGTGAAGAAAGTCGCAGTCTACTAATAAGAATCTTATATTCATTAAAAATAGGTTTAGACAAATAAGACTGTAAGGTGACACTATCGACAAAATATTTATATGTAAAGAATATTTCGATGAAGCAATCAGATATAATAAGTTGTTTACATATCAGTTAGTCGTTGTTTGACGTCCAAAATAATAAACTTTTCAATAAATATAGCTTGATTTAACCATCGTTAAGACCAATTTCTGATAAAATATTTTGTACATTTGATAACCAGTTTTTGCAATTTTTTTAGCAACAATATCAAGCAAGACTTAAGAATGCAATTATCAGAATGTAATAACTTTAACCAGTATTTAACTATTCTAATTAATGTCATTTATAAATTCATCTAGAATTGCTTTCAAATGATTGTAAGTATTTTGTCTATACATAATTGATAAAAGATTGACAATTTTTATTAATAAATGTATACTTTGAATTAAAAGTATTTCAGAAAATATGTCAGTATTACATTCCTCGATTCACCTAGAAATAAACAAAATATATAGGGTATTTAGGTAAGATATTTACTCGTTTGAAGGTTCATACAAGTTGTATTGAATTCAGATTCCCAATTGTAAACCTACACAAGTAGACATTCGGGAAGGATCACTTAAATAAAAGTTACTAATCCCATTGGTATAATACATATGGATTTGCCCATGTATTGTCCATATGGGACCTATATATACATTGAATCTAGGGCCATGGGTACGCCGCCCACATGGAACCCTAATAGTTCGATGTTGCAAATCCCAACTCAACCCCATATTGGCTGCCCATTTAGGACACATATGGGCCCAGTAGATACGAAATTCTTTATTTAGGTCTTGCTACATTTTAACATTTTCTTCAAACAGTATCTGAATTCAGTGTCAAAATAAGTATAGATGAAAGGATTTGCTACATGGTTAAAAGTATAAAACTTCACGAATATATCAGTCACAGCATATTCGGTAGTAGTTAAATATCTGTAATAATCTTCAGTTACAAATGTCATGAAATTAACGACTGCAGTCGGAACATACGACATCACATACACAAAAATAATTATCAGGAACATCACGTTAAAGTTTACTTGAGGAGAAAGTTGCTTTGTTGTAGCAGGAACAACAGAACTGGTATGCTGCAAAACATTATCAAGCGAAGAAGTCATTTCCGTGGTGCTCTCAGGTCTACTTATACTTCTTGATGAAAGTCTGCGTTTTTGCCTTTTGAATATGACGATGGCTATCGGAGTGTACATTGCCGAGGTCAGGAGGATAGAGGCTAGTGAAATGAATGTAAGAATTCCGTGATATATAGCTTGTAGTAATGGATATCGTTTACTGCCATTATAGCAGCTATGTCCACTTATATTATACCCTTTGTGTTCCAAGACGAAATCAGAAACACCGGCAACTGCTAGAGAAGGAACAGCATAAATAAGCCCAGCGAGAATGATGAAAACGATACTCAGTCTTCTCCATTTAAGGTCCATCTGTTTACCAAAGGGACGACGTATCTTTGTATATCTTTGTATAGCGATGGCTAGAAGGAATCCATCAGAAGCCATCATCGTGAAGACAACTAGGAATACCATCATCTTACAAAGTACGTCCGAGTAAAATGTGATCCATCTGTAAGTCTGGACGATGTAGTAGATCAAAGACACACCACATACAAACATGTCGAATAAAGCAAGCACTGGTATGAAATATCGTTGTTCAAGTCGCTGTCTCGGCATCATTTTGGAATATATGATTAAGACTCCAATATTTCCGAGAAGTCCTAAAGAAAGTGCGACTGTATATATTACCGTGCTTGGAAGCATAGCCTCTGCGATGAACTCGTCGGCAATGTTTGTGTAGTTCTCCATCTTCGGATTGTCTTTACAGAGTTTCAACAAACGACGAACAGATGCCTAAATGTACACTTCTTTGTCATACAAATTGTTTATTTATGTATACATGTATAAGCTTCTTCAAGTGGATAGATATATATATCAGAATAAAACAGATTCATCGGAGAAGAATCTTTGGACAAGTAGTCACATGAAGCTCGTTAATTAGCCCTTTACCATATTTGCAGTTGAACACTTGATAATAACAACATTTTCCTGTAACTTTGTATTGTTTGTACTTGTTACTTCCGAATAGATGATGCGAATAGATGCACTAAAATACTTATACATTAATTTCAAACCTAGCTAGCCCTAACGATGAAATGTTTGAAACGGAAAATCCAATATCAGTATCTAAGAACTGTTAAAAACGAATTCCGAAAAAGAAGTTTTTAGATTCACAAAAAACCAAATATATTTCCACGTCGAAAAACTCCTAACCTAGTTTCCCACATTTTCACCTTATGCTTCTTGGAAATGAGCAATCGATTTATAGTTTAATTTCCTTGTATAGGTTAGAAAGTTTCTACATGAATAAAAAGTGGGCGGAGCGTTAGCGAAGCCCCTTCTTATTCATGTAGAAACTTCAAATTACCTTCTAACCGCCTTAGATGACAACTACCCCGGTAGCGTAGTGGTTAGCGTGCCCGGCTAGCATGCTGAAATGACAAATATGGACCGATAATGACCATATCCCTGTATACAGCACAAAATCGATAATTCAGGAAATCAGAAACCGAAGGCACACAAAATCAGGATAAAACAGGAACCAAAGCAAACAAACAAAAACCTCCACCATATGAAAAGAAGCGAACTCCCGATATGGGAGTGAGACCAGGTGCCCAGGAAGAGTAAGCATCTCCTGCTTGCATGCAACACCCGCCGCCTCAATTCGCTAGAACTGTCACATCCGGTTACTTCCACAACCTGTATTACACAAACTGTCTTTTATGGTGATATGATGAACAAATTAGAAGGATCAAAGGTAGGCAGCATAACCATCAAAAATGCGTCAGAATCATCCAACGCCTTTTATACCGTGGATATGGTCCTAATGTCACCAGACGGACACTAGGCTTGGTACTTGACCAATCTACTTCTTGTAAAAGTGCATCCTTGAGACTTGCACTCTGACTGACTGTGACGACGGGACTCCATGACGGGCCCTGTCCAAACCTCTTTAGAGAAGACAGGGCCCCGACCACCTGTCCTCTCTGAATGTCAGTCGGACTCCTCGGGTGATTACGTACATGAGTTCGCTACAGCCGGCAGAGCAAGGACTGTATTACGCATGCCCTCTTTTTATATCCATTTACATATTCATCTTTGTTTCTGGGGCCTCTACGTTTCGCGGTCTTGTTTGTGTGATGTCATCTTACAGTGAGGAGGTTGTTTTATATCACAATTGTACTTTCTTCGAGACCTCTGGGTAATTGGAGAAGTGAGAGGGTTGTGCGCACGTAACCCAGGATAACCACACCAAATTTGCTACTTGCGTGACAAATGGCCGTCGAAAGTCGGCACCGGTTGCCCATTGGTCTCGTTGGTTTATGTGTGCTCTTTTGTGTCTGATGTTTGCATGTCGTGTGTCTCTTTTCCGTCTCATGCTGTGCTCGTCTTTTGTGTTTTTGCATCGGGTGTTTTGGTGTTCTGCTGTTGATGCTGTAACGGGGTCTTGTTGGAGATCTCCTCCCTCCTTCCATTTCGGAAGACATAGAGTACAATCTTTGATTTAGGGGTTACCATGCATGTGTCGCCATAGGAACGCATGACGTCATAGCAAAAACTGCAGTGAAACGTGAATCCCCTTGCAGTTTTTTCATCGCTCAACCAATCAGAATGCGCGTTACAAACGGAGTGCATTAGAATAGATGGTTCAAATGGTCTATGACAGAATACCATCCACCGTTCTGGAGAGTGGGACATCATATCATAGTGTATGATGAGTTCCCCATATCGGCCGTAGAACTTCCTCAGTGACGATGTTAGTTGGTCACAAACATATCAAGCCTAGCTCTCAGAACAAAATCCGTGTATTTGGTACTTGCTTTGGCATTGCGTATCAACTGAGATATGAACACGCCACAAGCAGGCGATGAAGGGATGTTGCTACTCAGAAAAGGAAAGTTTGTAATGCTGAAATTGAAGTCGTCACGTTTGTCATAGAGTGAGGTGTTCATGTGACCATCAGTGTCGTAGGACAACATTATGTCCAAATAGGATGCTGAATTATTTGTCTCTGTAGTTTCTTTGACTTCAAGCTCCGAAGGATAAATACTGCTGAGGTTATCCGCGAACTTTGGATTATTGATGGACAAAACATCGTCTTTGTATCTGTAAATGAAGTTGAAGTCAGAAGCTAAGTATCTTTTCCCTTCAGAGACCATATATTGAATGAATTCAGTTTCGTACGAGTAAAGGAAAATGTCGGCAAGCGGTGGGGCACAATTGGTCCCCATTGGAATTCGGACAATTTGCTGGAAGACCTTTCCTCCAAACACCACAAAAATATTCTCGATCAGAAAGTTTAACATCTGAATAATACCTGTCTCAGTGTACTTATTTTCAGAATCGGACTTATCTTTACAAAGTAGGTTTTGTCATAGTTTAAAACAACAATAAATTTGTATTTGCGATTTACTTATAATTTTTGCGAGTCTTTCTTTCAATTTAGAATGTGGGATTGTAATGTAAAGTGTCGAAAAATCAAACGCTTTGATCGAATGAACTCCACTAAAATAAATGGATTTCAGATGTTCTAATTATATAAAAGTTCATTAAGTCTGGGTTCGAGCCGCGCTTGTCCGTCCCGTATATTTTTTCTGTTCAGCTTTGGTAAGATGCCGAATCCATGACGATCGTGATTGAAGACGGTTTCTTCACAGATTCTTCACAAATAAGACGAGCCATTTGAGAGCCTGTGATTGGCTTAAGTAGCTCAAATGTTGCCATCTAAGTCTAAACTCAAAATAGCGTGACGATAGAACATTTTTGTCAGCTATGTAGAACTTTGTGTAAATAAATATAATACTAGTTTTATGAATACAGCATAAAAGAAAGATTTGAAGCAATTTTATGCAATTTTCCAAGAAGATAAATAGAAATATTAAACAATTTACACGAAGAAGGATAGAAGAGTTGTTTGAAGAAGATGTATAAGGAGGAGATCCCCAACATAACGACGCTTCAGTGATCACAGCTGAACACACACACAAGATAAGGAGGAGATCCCCTACATGACGACGTTTCAATGATAAAAGGGGAGTACGCTTACAAGATAAGGAGGAGATCCCAAACAAGACGACGTTTTAGTGATCACAGCTGAACACACACACAAGGTAATGATGAGATCCCCAACACGACGACGTTTCAGTGATTACTGGGGAGCACACTCACAAGATAAGGAGGAGATCCCCAACATGACGAAGTTTCAGTGATAACAGCGGAACACACTCAAGAAAAAGGGAAAAGGACAAAGATAACGAGAACAACAACATGTCGTCATTGAGAATGAAGCAACTTGCAGCAAGGTCATTATTTAGGCGCCACAGGCTTGCAATAGATTTCAAAGTGAATAAAAGCAGTACCGAAATCGGACGCATGCGTAGGAGATTAAGAATGAAGGACAACATGATATGTAATTGATAAAGGCCGAGAACGATAAAATAGTAACGCCAATGAATTATGCAAAGTCAGTAAGCTGTTTTGACTGAATTGAAATAATTTTAGAAAATGGAATAAATGTGTCATATAAAATAAGTAGTTACATACGTTTGCCGTCTTGAAAGGCTTAATTATCCCAAGATGAGCCGCTCAAATTACATAAATTTAAATTTTACAGGATCTTCAATGGCAGTCCGATGGTTAATTACCGTTTATGGGATTGTAGCAATAGTCCTTAGTGATAATTTATGGTCTCGTTAGAAACAAGAGTGCTTAATGTGGAAATACTTTTTTTCATATCCTTTTCTATCTAATAAAGTATCTTTCTTTGATCAATAGTGTTGTAGTCTTTCAATTAGTCCCTATTGGAATTCCGACAATTTGCTGGAAGACCTTTCCTCCAAACACCACAAAAATATTCTCGATCAGAAAGTTTAACATCTGAATAATACCTGTCTCAGTGTACTTATTTTCAGAATCGGACTTATCTTTACAAAGTAGGTATTGTCATAGTTTAAAACAACAATAAATTTGTATTTGCGATTGCCGTTCCTGCTTGTAAACACATTACTTATAATTTTTGCGAGAGTTTCTTTCAATTTAGAATGTGGGATTGTAATGTAAAGTGTCGAAAAATCAAACGCTTTGATCGAATGAACTCCACTAAAATAAATGGATTTCAGATGTTCTAATTATATAAAAGTTCATTAAGTCTGGGTTCGAGCCGCGCTTGTCCGTCCCGTATATTTTTTCTGTTCAGCTTTGGTAAGATGCCGAATCCATGACGATCGTGATTGAAGACGGTTTCTTCACAGATTCTTCACAAATAAGACGAGCCATTTGAGAGCCTGTGATTGGCTTAAGTAGCTCAAATGTTGCCATCTAAGTCTAAACTCAAAATAGCGTGACGATAGAACATTTTTGTCAGCTATGTAGAACTTTGTGTAAATAAATATAATACTAGTTTTATGAATACAGCATAAAAGAAAGATTTGAAGCAATTTTATGCAATTTTCCAAGAAGATAAATAGAAATATTAAACAATTTACACGAAGAAGGATAGAAGAGTTGTTTGAAGAAGATGTATAAGGAGGAGATCCCCAACATAACGACGCTTTAGTGATCACAGCTGAACACACACACAAGGTAATGAGGAGATCCCAAACAAGACGACGTTCCAGTGATCACAGCGGAACACACACACACACACACGATAAGAAGGAGATCCCAAACACGACGACGTTTCAGTGATTACAGGGGAACACACACACAAGATAAGGAGGAGATCCCCAACACGACGACGCTTCAGTGATCACAGCGGAACACACACATACGATAAGGAGGAGATCCCCAACAAGACGACGCTTCAGTGATTACAGCGGGACACACACACAAGATAAGGAGGAGATCCCCAACACGACGACGCTTCAGTGATTACAGGGGAACACACACAAGATAAGGAGATCCCCACCAGAAAGACGCCTTAGTGATTACAGCAGAATGCACACACACACACCCTCACGCACCCTCATACACACACATAAGTAGATGAGGAGATCCCAAACATGACGAAGTTTCAGTGATAACAGCGGAACACGCTCGAGAAAAAAGGGATAAGGACAAAGATAACGAGAACAACAACATGTCGTCATTGAGAATGAAGCAACTTGCAGCAAGGTCATTATTTAGGCGCCACAGGCTTTCAATAGATTTCAAAGTGAATAAAGCGGTACCGAAATCGGACGCATGCGTAGGAGATTAAGAATGAAGGACAACATGATATGTAATTGGTGAAGGCCGAGAACGATAAAATATTAACGCCAATGAATTATGCAAAGGCAGAAGACTATTTTGACTTAATTGAAATAATTTTAGAAAATGGAAAAAAGGGTGTCATATAAAATTGGAAATTTTATAAAGGCGCGAAGCGCCTGAAATGAAATTGAAATTATATGAGTAAACAGAGGTGAGATATAACAACGGTAATAGCCTTTCTTTTAGCATAAATTATAGCTCGTTCAAATAGGTCATACAATCATGAGTGAACATCATGATAGAGACGTGTCATAAAAGTTTTAGCCAATCAAAAGTGGCCACGCAACACACATATGACGTCAACCTAAGCCATGTGCTCAAAGCAACTTCGGCTTTTCTTTTACTGAGTTCATTTCCCAAAAACAGACGGAAAAACAAAGTGATTCCTGATAAACCATCATCTGACAAAGAATGAATTTGAAAATAAAACATAAGAGAGAAAAACATTTCAAAGATTTATTCCAGAAATTACAAAACTTCTTTGATCTAGCTGACATCTGCCATCATCACTGTCACCACCGCAAACAGGTTCCTTAAATGTTAATCTGTAAAGAAAATCATAGTTAATTTAATATAAATCCCTGGGTGGGAGGGAGAGGAGGTTGTTATATCTCACCTCTGTTTACTCATATAATTTCAATTTCATTTCAGGCGCTTCGCGCCTTTATAAAATTTCCAATTACATTTCGTAAACAGAGGTTTCGATATAACAACGGTATGTTTAAAGCCTCAATACTGCTTTGCTGAAATCATCTCCCTTAGCAACAGAGTTTCTCATGTAAAACTTGGTAAAAGTACTCTGACAAGACCAATTAGCTGTTTTCATTATATCTGCTGTAGAAACACCCATATTATGTACTTTACTACTAGAAGCAGATCTAGTAGAGTGTGCCTTAAAAATTGATGTATCGATCCCAGCATCCTTCATAACCATCCTCAACCACCTAGCAACAGTACAAGGTTTGATAGAATTATGTGGCTTGATAAATGATAACAATAATGGATCAGAATCATCAGATAATCTAAACTGCTCTGTCCTCACTAAATATTCATTCAAACAATCAACAGCACAAAGAAGTCTGTTTGAAGGGAAAGAGTGGAAAGTTACTGAAACATTAAGTTTCTTAGATTTTGATAAACCAGGTAAGACAAAAGTTACACTCTCATTGCGTGTGAAGTTCATAAATCTACAATCCAGTCGTGCAAGTTCACTACATCGCTTTGCAGCTGTCAAAGCTAGGAGCATGGTCAATTTTAAGGTAAGATTTTTGAGAGTCATTGAAATGTTGGGTCCTAGGGACTTTAAGTAGGTCAAAACTTTGTCAACTTCCCAAGTGTGAGAATATCTTGGTAGTGGAGGCGAGACTCTATATATACCTCTCATAAGACGTTTGACCAATGGATGTTCGCCAACCTGAAATCCATCTACCTTAACATGGCATGAAGAAATTGCTGACCTATGTAAATTGATAGTGCTGTAGTAAAGACCTTTAGCATGTAAATCAGCAAGAAAATCTAAGATAACGGCCAAAGGGGCATGAAGTGGATTAACTGCCCGTTCACTGCACCAGCTATTCCATTTACTCCAGGCGCTATTGTAACTGATGTTTGTTCCAGAACTCCAAGAGGATAATAGAAGGGATGTAACTCTTTGTGAAAAGCCTTGACTGCCATAAGATCCCCTGATACTAGCCATGCGGCCAGCTGTAGGTTGTTGTTCACCGTCAGTGGATGGGGTTCCCCCTGTGGGGACGTCAATAGATTCTGGCATGGTGGGAGTAGAATCGGACTGGCTATACACATCCGCAGGATTGTTGGATACCAAGGTTGGCTCTGCCATACTGGGGTTACTATCAACATTGTCGTCATTTGCATGCGTGCCTTGGCCAGACATTTGCCTATCAGGCAGAACGGGGGAAATAAGTAAGGGCGCTTCATTTGAGTCCAGTCCATCGTGAACGCATCCGTCCCTACAGCCTCCGGATCTGGTTTCCAACTGCAATAGACTGGCAGTTGTCTGTTCAACCTGTTGGCAAACAGATCTATTTCGAATGGACCAAAAATTCTCAACAGCTCTCTGAACAGGTCTTTTCTTAAAGCCCAATCGCTTGGATCTTCCCAATGCCGAGATGCATGATCTGCCCTTATATTCGTTAAGCCTGCTATGTGTACTGCCGAGATGTTTATATTTTTTGAAAGAGCCCATTGCCAAATCTCTTTTGCCAAATCTGAAAGGGTGTCGGATTTTGTACCCCCCATCCGATTGATGTAAGCAACTGAGCTGCGATTGTCCATTTTTAGTAGAATGTTTAGATTGCTTTTTCCTTTTGCAAATGCTTTGATTGCAAACATGCCTGCCATCAGTTCCAGTGCATTTATGTGTTTTTGTTGTTCTTCTATTGACCATAGGCCTCCTATTGTCGTGTTGTTGTAATAGGCCCCCCATCCCTGCTTTGAGGCATCTGTTTCTATCACCATTTCTGGTACAGGAGTGAGAATTGTTTTCCCATTGAAAGACTCTAAATGTGCTAGCCACCATTTGATTTCCTGTTTTGCTTCGAGATTTAACATTATTTTCGAATCGTATCCCTGATTTTGACGAAGACCCACATTCTTCACTTTTTGGAGAACTCGATAATGCAAAGGGGCCTGGAAGAATGCTTGAATTGAGTCTGTAAATTTGCCTAGAAGACTTGCCAGTTCTCTTACAGTTATCCAATCTTGACAAACAAGTTTTTGACACTGATTCAAAATCTTTGTTATCTTTGACTTTGGCAGAGACAGGGACATTGTCAGTGAGTTTATCTGATAACCTAAGAATTCTATTTGTTGAGTTGGGATCAATTCTGATTTTTCCTGGTTGATTACAAAACCTAACTGTGTCAGTGTTTTTTCTGCCAGTTTTAGGTCTGTCATTAGGCCTTCCTGAGTTTGATTTAGGAAGAGCATGTCGTCCAAATAAATTATCATGCGAACTCCCTGTCTGCGGAGATAGGAAACAACTGGTTTCATTATTTTGGTAAACACTCGAGGCGCACTCGCTAGTCCGAAGGCAAGGCACTGAAACTGAAAGTACTGACCTTCCCAAAGGAAACATAGATATTTCTGATGACTCTGATCTATTGGGACTGTAAAGTATGCATCCTTCAGGTCTAGTTTTGCTAGCCAATCGTTTGGGGATATTACATCCTTTAACATATGTATCCCTTCCATTTTGAAGTGATGATACTGAATGTATTGATTCAGATTGCGAAGGTTGATTACTGGACGCTGCCCCCCTCCCTTTTTTGTTACTAGGAACAAATTGCTTTGGAAATGACACTGAGATTGATCTATCTTGCATATTGCTTCTTTCAGTAACATTTGATCTATTTCTTTTTGAATTAATACCTTCTCCGAGTCTGAAAATGCAATTGGATTTGGACAATTTTTCTGAATTGGATTTTGATAGAACTCGAGTTTGTAACCAGTTACCGTTTCTAGTATCCATGGGTCGTTTGTTATTTTTTCCCAATTTTTTTTGAAAAATTTTATCCTTCCTGCAAATGGCAGACTCGGATCCGGCGTGTGAATAATGCTTAATGAGGAATTGCTGCTTATCAATACTTTCTCCGTTTCTAGAACTTTTAGTCTGTTGACTGTGTTTGGTTTGCTCTCCTGTGGTACCGGTACTGGAAACCGCCTCTTTTCCAGCCTCTCCCCCTGTGGAGGCCCGACCTGGCGGGGGCATGCTGGTAGTGGCCGGGCCTTGCCTGAAAAAATGGTTTCTGATTAAATGAACCTTTTCTGAATTTTTTCTTCTTTATCAAAGATGAAAATTTGTCATTAAGTGTGACATCATCTAACAGCTGATTCTGAAACTTGCTGCCAAACAAGTACTTAGATTTACTAAGGCGAGCAGAATCTAATAAGTCAACATGATCAGGCAAGATTGGCCTAAGTAAGGCTTTACGTCTCTCCTGTTGACTGACATGGTAAGCATTGCCAGTAAATTTTATCGCTGCATCAGTAAGTTTAATAATACGATCTGCCGTAATAGGTTCCCCAGACGAAGCTGCATGACTTACTTCATCTCGTAATTTCATAAGAGGGCCAAGCGAATCTAAGCACCTAGAGGCTTGATTGGCCATACATTTATCAAGTCGGGAATTATAACGTTTACCTTCCGACTTGTACAACTTCTTAATAAAACCATCTGTTCTAACAGACTTTAATTCATCGCTCTTGGGTAACGGAAAACGTTTGCCTAACTTAAGACGCTTACTCTTACTGAGCCCTTTGAGAGTTTTAGTCAGTTTTTTACGCATATACCTGTCCAAGCGCCAGGATTTCTTGCGCTTTTTCTCACTCGTCGTTTCGGAAATGGCTGACGCAGCGGAAAACATACTAGAGTGATCAATAACGGGTCCTGCGGACTCCGTGTTTGAATTGACGCTTTGTACCCTATCTAAATCTCGAGGTACAGATCTAGATTTACTCCTACTAGTAGTAATAGATTTATTATCCGAATCACTTGAGGAAGAACTAGAACTTCCACTAGAAGAAGAATCGGAATCGGAGCTCGACTCACTGTCACTACTGCTACTGCTAGAGTCGGAGCTAGATGAAGAGCTACTAGAACTCGATGACGACCTCGACCTGCGTCGTCGTTTACCTCTACCTTTCTTACTCTTACTTTTCTTTGATTTAGATCTAGATCTGCTAGAAGCACAGCGCTTTCCCTTAGATTTACTAGTCTGATACCTCTCGTTTTCAAACTTAGATCGTCTAGATCTCTGCCTATGTTCCCCGTCCGAATCTACGTTCGGGGGGCCAAAACTAGGTACATGGGCCCTAGGGGTGCTAGTTGAAGGCTCTGCGCCTGAATTTGTACATGGCTCTGCGCCATCATCTTTAGAAGGCTCTGCGCCAGAGGCACTCATCACGAGTAGCCAAGATCTATCTAGAATATGATATAAAATCCAAGAAAAATATGACAAGTCAAAAAAGACGTCTACTCACTTCAACGAAGCTAAAAGAAAAGCCGAAGTTGCTTTGAGCACATGGCTTAGGTTGACGTCATATGTGTGTTGCGTGGCCACTTTTGATTGGCTAAAACTTTTATGACACGTCTCTATCATGATGTTCACTCATGATTGTATGACCTATTTGAACGAGCTATAATTTATGCTAAAAGAAAGGCTATTACCGTTGTTATATCGAAACCTCTGTTTACGAAATGTAATCAGTAGTTACATACGTCTGCCATCTTTAAAGGCTTAATTATCCAAAGATGAGCCGCTCAAATTACATAAATTTAAACTTTACAGGATCTTTTATGGCAGTCCGATGGTTGATTACCGTTAATGGGATTGTAGTAATAGTCCTTAGTGATAATTTATGGTCTCGTTAGAAACAAGAGTGCTTAATGTGGAAATACTTTTTTCATATCCTTTTCTATCTAATAAAGTATCTTTCTTTGGTAGTGTTGTTGTCTTTCAATAGTTTCATTTCTTGATTTTTTATATGCTTGTCTCCTTGTTCAAGTGCTCATTAAGTTTCATTGTCTCCGCCCGCTTTATATATGAGTGTTTTACTTCACGCAGTGCTTGCGCGTCAGTGTTCCATTGTGATAACTGATATCTAATTTCTTTATTGAATGTACTTTCTAATTTCTAATGTTAAACGTCTTCAAATTCAATAGCATCATTTAAGAACAGATACATTTACAGCATGATCAGACATGTACGTTTCGGGTACTTAACCCTCGTCAGTAATTATAATGCCTGGCCAATGAGCGAATCCCCTTTTTAAATGTCTCTGTAAGCTTGATTTTTATTTTTCTCGTGAGTGAGAAAGTTATGTTTTTATTTGTTTTTCAAGGCAAGACTACTAGACTCAATGACAACGGAAATGCACGTATATTAATGCAGAACCACAGGAGCTTGATGCCAACGATCCACCAGAATGACAAGAGAGAGATGGGAAGGGGCAGGTGTCATTGACGGATGTTGGCATCGAGCTGTTGTGTGCAGAACAGACAGGTTCTATGCAGTAAAGAATTAAGAATTGTTTTTCATATTTTGCGTTTGCATTCGTGTGTGCAAAACATTTGGTCATGGTAAAAATTCTGTGCAGCATGAAGTAAGAGTATGAGCGAACCGAACTTCTAAGCTAGCAAGTTCGAAGTTGCTAAACATGTCCTAATTGCAAAGACCCAGATAGCCTCAAAATGACTAGATTGTATTGGTAACAACACCATTTCCTACTATACAGCCGTTGAGGTCTTCTTCCGTTCATGTACTGTCATCCATGTTTCGACGTGCCTGCTTTCCTTATCTTTTAGTCTATTTGGTGTCGATGTTGTTCAGTGTCTTATTAGACATTTTTCAAGTTTGTGGACATCGCACTTCACAGGGACTGTGTCACAAAGGAAAATGTTAATTCTTTTCAAAAGAACTTAGAATACTTTGTTTAAAAAACTTTTTGTTTTCATGTTTGAAATAAATATTTAACGCTCTTAAGTGTCATTTCGTCCATTGTGTATTCAGATTTTACTTTTCTAATCGCATCTGATTTCTGTTATATGACCCCAAAAGTGCGAAGTCCGAAGTACGTTAACTTGAAAAATGTATATTTCCCCCTGTTATTTGTTGAAGTTTGTCTGATGGCCGCTGTTTGTAACAATCCTTCGAGTGTAACGTTGGTGATCTTTCCACATCATATAATATAACAAAATCATACTCTTTGATATCAAGATGATGTATTCAATATAGCTTGATTTAATGTAACATAATACTTCTGCGCTATATTCACATGAGTAATCTCATACTTTATGATTTAAACTTATTGCTTTCAAAATAGCTGATATATTTGACTACAGCAGATGAAAACCTTGTGATTTCTTGAGCCTATTCCCACGATCATATTATTATATATGTAGATAAAGATTTTGGTTAGACAGCTTTTTTCTTAAACTGACAATTTTCGAAGACAGCATGGTAGTTTTCTTCCCTCGTGGCATTCTCCAGGAATGTAGTAAAGTAACACTTGTGAAGATATTCTCCTTTCTTTTATGAATGTCAGTTCTAAACTAATCTCCTTTGGTTCGGTTATGTTCTGTTTGTAAGGTGGGACATCGCAGTGAATTATCTAAAATGATAAAAGTCAATGAGAATTTTTATTTTTAAGTCAACATCACTGAACGAGTATAGCATTTTTAAAATTACCTTGCAGAAGAAGTATACAATTTTCTGATGCGTATTTCAAAACTGATTATTTCGTTCACTGAACATTTTATAATATGTCTTTGTCTGTAGTAATATGGCTTGTATCAGAACAGTATCAATTTGAGGCTCTGAATTAAGATATTGCGTTCAATAAGCATTATATGTTGGAGTATTATTTTTTAATAAAGAAAATATGTTATAAGCGCTCACATTATCAAGAACTTTGACCATTGTAGATTTGGCCTTCCATCCGTTTTGGTCCGAGAACCAAACGTCTATTACTAAAACAACAAAGAAACAACAAATGTATATTATTAGATATACGAGACTATTAATCATTTACATATTTCTTATACATTGTAATGGAAATATTCATGCATTAACTCCATTGTCGGATATTTCTGTTAGAAAAACATGTATAATGTTTTTTCCAGCGTACCCTTTGATGTATGTTAAACGTCTTCAAATTCAATAGCATCATTTAAGAACAGATACATTTCCAGCATGAACCAGACATGCACGTTTCGGGTACTTAACCCTCGGCAGTGATCCTCCATCTAAATGTACTATGACAAAAGAGTGTAAAAGTTATGTCCAAAATGTACCGAAAGACGTTCCTGGATGGGTGGGACATGATGCTTCAGAGCCCATGTTTTAGACATTTCAAGATATTTTGATAACAGAAATTTACGAATGCGTTGAAGAAATGATCAATCGAAGTTGATCGTACTTGGCTACATGTGCCCTTGGGGACTCCTGGTCCACCAGCAGTGACACACACCAAGTGGTACAAATGTTAAACGTCTTCAAATTCAATAGCATCATTGAAGAACGTACTAATTTCCAGCATGTACCAGACATGAAAACAAACCTTCTAAAATTAAGAGGTTAACGACTGTATGTACGCTTTTATCTACTAGTATGTTCCATTAAGCTTTTAAAAGTCCTCTTTACAATTTGCGCACGACCATTTTACAACACATTTCGAATCCTCGTACGACCTAACGCATATGTTGCATGATCTCTCGCCACCGTTGCATTTGTTTTAGTGATCGTATCAAGTGTATCAAAATAGTGGACATACAAACTATTTAGATGCAAACGAATGCGAGTCAAATGATTGCAATGCAATGCACGATAGTTAGAACGAACGTCGTACAACGTTTTGTCTAATTGCACTAATTATGAGCGATTTTTAAATGTCGTAATTAGACTGTTGCTAAGCGAGGCGCACGTAATTGTGCAACAATTTATGATCATAGCATGATTTATCAGCTTCATTTTACTAGACTATGTATACCCTATGTAAGCACACATGTTTCATTCACTGAAAAAAATACCATCTAGGCAATTGAAGAGAGTCGGAAACGGGCTGTATATATATACTCCCTCTGACACGCTCGTTGTGTGATTACTTTTTCATATGCGATTATTTCGGCAACAATTTACGATCCAAATCTTAATCGATCGGACGAATATTTAATCGCTTCTGGTCGTGCGCTAATTGTGAAGGGGGCTTTACAGAAAGAAAATATTTTTGTACAAATATTTGATAAACCACTTCCCTTCGTATAAATTAAGTTAAACTCTTACATTGATTTACGTTGACAGATTGTTTCACGGCTATTATCATTCCTCCTCTAGAGTCATCACTCTGGAGACCAGATACAGGTATCCGTAGCGGTCGTACCAACGCGATTTGGAAATTCTGAGTTGATTTGTCTGTAAAAAAGGACAAAATCCGGGTTCTAATCTAAAAAACTATGGATAATTGAGAAAATGAACTATTTCAACTTCTGTGCATAAAAATAATGGAAGTGCTCCATTTCTTTACCATCTTGCCTCAGACACGTATTTCGAAGGATTAATCCTCATCATTGGTACTTTATTATATGCCGAATTTATTTTTAGAAAATGCCAAATGTATTTCAGGAACGCCCTCTAGATTTATATTTGTACCTAAGTGCGGCGTATCTGACATGCATGTTCACGATAACGGATCCTCATCAGTCCTTCTTCAAGTAAAAATTATACAGAAAAAAACGAAAGTAATTTCATGGCACCACCTTATTTCAGGTAGCTCTTTGTCAAATGTAAAATCTGTAAACTTTGAGTAGTGTCTATTCGGAGGTCTACAAAATGAAAATGAAGAAAAAACTTCATGGAGGGTGGGTGCTAGGTGTTCATTTCCCACAATAATAAATTGATTAAATTGCTTACTGTCCGCGCGGCTCACTTCGGAAACTGGATAAACGAGATTTTGATAACTTTGTCATGCAACAATTAAAATAAAATCTATTTCATTGAATAGATCTCGCTTAGTCGTAAATTTTGGTACATGTTACATGGTCGAGGGTTTATGCAATGATATTATAAAGAAAAAATAAGTTTTAGATAGGGGTTTTCAATGTTAGATTTTAGCGTGACGTCGCCGAGTTTAACATTGAGCCTATGAAGAGCGTCACGACGTCACGGGAAAAATTAACATGGGAAATGGCCCATCTAAAACTTGTCTTGTCTATATAGTTTGATTGGATGTACTCACTATCAAATAACATATACCAAAATTTACGACTAAGCGAGATCTATCGAATGGTATCAAGTTCATTTAAATTTTTGCATCATAAAGTAGTCAAAATCGCGTTTATTCAGTTTCCGAGATGAGCAGTAATTCATGGTTGTTCTTCTCTCCAAATTATGTAGACATACATTCTATTGAGGTCCGTTTCCACTACCTTAATACACATAAATAATGCTATATATTAGGAAGTGATTGACTGTGTATGTGTTTCAGATGTTGTTTCATTTTCGTGCGTAAACATCGACGGCGGGTGCGACTAGCCAAACAGGAGATGCTTACTCCTCCCGGGCACCTGGTCCCACCTCTAGCTTGCTAGGGGTCCGTCGAAGCTCAATTTGGTGCTCTATTGTGAGTGCTGTTGCGATTATCGTCAGGATCTTCTTTATCTCTCTTGATGAACAATTATCATATAGTTATAAAATATCTCAATGCCAAGTATAATATTCTAATCTAGCTGTAAGTAAGGCACTCCCAGAGTTTAATTTCTTTTAACTTATAATGAATAACTTTTACCAATCACTGAATGAAAGTCAAACAAAAAAGCCGAAATCAGATAAAAAAAAACACACATTCAAAAAGGCTTACATATGAAACAGAACTTTCTCACGAGAAAAGAAATACCGGACAAACAGACGGAGACAATGACATAGCTCAATAGTGAGACGAATGACAACTTTGTCTAATGAACAATCTCCAGAGCCCATTGTAAGCACGGAATGCACTATCGGTGGAATACAGGTAAATCACAAAATATATCTTTTAGTTTATTACTTTAATTAATGGACAATGTTACCTATGGTTTCCCTTTTAACATATTGGCTTATTTTACGGTCTTGTTAATGTTAAAAGAAATATGAAATATAATTTACACTCGATAAAGATAAACTGACCAATACTTAGTATTTCAATTTCTTTACTGATGTTTAATTTTCCTGTTCATTTATGATTAAAGAGAGAGTCCAGAATTCGATTGGACAAAAAGAGTAGAAAATCAAAGGACTGAAGGTCCTGAACGATACTTCTATTCAAAATTTATAGTCAGCAAATGAATGTTAAATAATTTTATTGTTTATGTAATGCTGAATTGATGATGATTTTTTGTACATAGGATGCATACGCATGTGAAGCTAATAATTTTCATTTTTATGAGTTCATCGTGTTCTATAAACAGCATAATTTATAAACTGTTTATATTTACTATAAGTGGCATACTTTAAATTACATTTCATTCTGACGACTTAAACCCGGAGCAGTGTCTTAAAAGTAACCCATTTGAAAACTAGAAAGACGTTAAGACCATGCATGCATGTTTAAAAAAGAAACTAGAAAGACGTTAAGACCATGCATGCATGTTTAAAATCACTTACAATCTACAATATATCTGATAAAAGAGCGGTTACATGTAGTTCCAGTGTAACTTTTAAGTTTATTATCACTGGTTAATTCCAAAATTGTCATTTTAATTACCAGAATTTCCTATTTCTTTCAACAAGATCACGCTTCGTTTCTAATCGGTATATATACATCATGTACATAGGGAAGACAACTCTTACATTGTATAAGTTAAAAGAAGTACTATATTACTACGCCATCGGCGAGCAATGAAAGCAAGAAATGAATAGTTGATTTTTTTGTGATGCATTTACTTTATATGCAATTAAAACTTTTTCAAGAAGGGGGATAATCTTGATCTTGCATGTGTCAGACAGAAAATTCCTAATTTAGAAAAAGCACTATAATTTTGATGTGTATGGATATGTTGCAAATCGGGAATGTCTCAGCTGTTACGATAACATAAGGAGACTTCCTGAAAGGAAGTATCCTAAAAATCATATTAATTTATGCTTACCAGTTGAAGTGTTGCGCACCTACAACAAAATAAGTAAGAAGCACATGTGACATTGAATGCTACTCATTTTGAAAAAAGATGTGGTTTTCTTGATAATGTACATGTAATTGCTTCAAATAATATCTATATTGTTTGAAATCCATTGGAACCAATTGTGCCCCACTCCTTGCCGACATTTTTCTTCACTCGTACGAAGCTGAATTCATTCAATCTTTGGTCTCTAAAGGGAAAAGATACTTTTATTCTGACTTTCACTTCACTTCACAGAATCTATAAGTCGGAGCTTGAATTCAAAGAAACTACAGAGACAAATAATTCAGCATCCTATTTGGACATAATGCTGTCCTCCGACACTGATGGTCTCATTAAGAACGTGACGACTTCAGTTTCTGCACCACAAACTTTCTTTTTCGGAGTAGCAACATCCCTTTATCGCCTGCTTTTGATCTCAATTGATACGTTATGCCAGAGCAAGTACCAAATATACAGACTTTGTTCTGAGAGCCAGGCGTCTTTCAGATAAGCTTCTCAGTCTCGGATAAGTTTGTGATCGACTAACATCGTCACTGAGGATGTTCTACGGTCGATATGGGGACTCGTCATACACTATGATGCCCCATCGCCAGAATGGTGGATGCATTCTGTCTTAGACCATTTGAACAATGCAACTTAGACCATTTGAACAATCCAACCGCAGGATATTAATATTACTTGTATCTTCCGAAATGAAAGTAACCTGCTATAATATTTCTGCCGAATTGAAACGACGGGTGTTGTATGCCAGCATGAGATGCTGACTCTTCTTGGGCAGCTGGTCTCACTCACATATTGGAAGTTCGGCTTCTTTCATGTGGAAGAGATGTTTGTTTGCTTGCTTTGGAAACTGTTTTAATTCGGAATGTTGTTCATTTCGGAATGTTGTTCATTCGGAATATTGTTCATTTCGGAATGTTGTTCATTCGGGGGTTCGCAACCATTTCGATAGGAATTCTCACGATTTTGCCTTGCCTTCTCGACTTTGAGACTGAATAACTGTTAGGTACCTCTTTGATGTTTATATTATATTGATTTTGTATGTCTTCGGTTTATGATTTTCTGAATTATCGATTTTGTACTGTGTATTAGGATATGGTCATTTGTCATACACTTATTTATAGATCTACATGAGTTTTACCTGTTGTTTCCGGTAAGAAGTCAGTGTGTACAGGAAAGGATTAATGGCAGAATTAAGCGGCAGTACGAACACTATTATCCACGCGTAAACGTCATTTGAGATGTCAACTCCTCCAATGGCCATGCAACCTATAACAAGAAAACCAAAGAAAAAATTGCTACGAGGAGCACCGGAAAACAGTAAGCTTAATAATTTATTTCATTGTCGATTTTCATGGTAAAATGACAATTGCTAATGTAATTCATGAATTTGACATAGATAACCTTGCCGTTTTTCAGGAATTCAGATGTCAAAAGTCTTCAAATTCAATAGCATCAGACGATGGTCAATGAAGTCTGGCTTTTACTTTAAGTGAAACTTTCCTTTCTGAACTTCATATATGTATGTAGTCATCTTCACGAAAAATGCCGAGACAATATTTGAAATCAAACTTTAATTACTTCAAGTATTCTTCAGTGTTTTTGTTTGTTTGTTTGGACATTCAACTAAATGAAAAAATGTAGCTTTGGTCTTTGAAAACATCTAATTATTTAACAATAATCAATTTTACCTATAATGGCAATCGGTAACCAGCACAATGTATCGCTGATGACAACTGCTGACAAAGACTTGGCCACGGCGATTTCCCTTTGTTTTTTCTTGTCCGACTTCACGCATGTGTTATAAGCCAGAATCTGTTTATAGATAACTATCTGACCTATGACAACTCCAAGATATATAAACAAATTGAGTCCAATAAAGACAGCGAAGGAATACTCCCATCCTTTAAAGGTCAATGTTCTCTTGGTCAAGGGAAGTGATATACAAACACTGCTGCGACCGTAGAAATTATCGTCCTCATTCTGCCTCCAGGAGAATGGAAGGGTGGCCACTAATATAGAGAGGATCCAAATCAGCGCCACTGTTATATAGGCAGACTTCAGGGACTGTTTTCTGAGCGACAATGGGTTCCTGAAAAGTATGTATCTGTCCATCGTTATAGCCAAAATACAGAGCGTAGAAGCCTCACTGGAAACAGAAACGAGCACACCTGCTATTTTACATAGAACGCTACGTTTCCATTCGTTATGATGTAGGCCATATTGACCTCGTGTCTGAACATCCATGTATGCCACTATGATAAGGTATATGCCCATCAAAAAGTCGGAGATACAGAGGTTGGTCACAAGCACGTCACGTGACTCATGAATCCACGTGCCTTTTCGAATCCTTGCTATCAGGGCAAACATATTTCCAGTCAAGGAAAGTGCAGCCGTAAACCAGATACACACATGGAGAATACCAAAATCTATCAAATTGGCACACGAAGAAAAAATGTCGTTCGGAGATTTGCAGTTTGATTCTTCTACACTTACTGGTCGAATGCAGCATAAAACAAAACTATCTACATTCATATATCGTAGAACGCCAAGACCATTGAACGTGGTCTTTTGAGGAATAACAAGGTTACCACTTATATCAAGAGTTTTAAGATTGTTAAGGGTTTCAAAGAACCCGTATGGTATGTGGACAATGCTGTTTCCTCTGAGATTCAAGAGCTGTAAAGACTCGAGAGAGGCTCTGGTCCTGCTTATCTTTGAAAGTCCGTTGTTCTCTAAATATAAATAAAGAAGATTGTTCTGATTTTCAAAAATGCCGAAATCTAATTTCTTTATGTTGTTTCGGCTCAGATCTAATCTTATCAAGCTCCATAAATCTATAAAAGACTTCTCATTGATGAATGTAATTTTGTTGTTGCTGAGATTCAATAATTTAACCTCGTACAATTCTTGAAAATACTCCCTCGAGATCAATTGCAACTTATTGTGACTAAGATCAAGGCGCTCTAAGAGCGTAAGTCCATTAAACGAATGAAATGAGAGGGATGAAATGGTATTTAAGGAGAGATCCAATGAAACTAATGACTGACATTCTCCAAAATATCCGAAATGGGAAAGTCTATTGGAGCTAAGATCGAGCTTCCTTAGATAGCACAAGTTGTTCATATAATATAGAAATGGGTATATCTCGCTCTGATTGCTGGTATGAGCAGCGGATAGTATGCCATTAATGATGGAACCAGCGTTTTCCCATTCTAGATGGTTCAAGTCACAATTAGAGAGGGAAAGCGACGTAAAGCTCAATTTTGATTCAATACGTTGGATTGGATTATGATCCAAGTATAATTTCTCCAAGCTTGGCAATTGTAACTTGTGTAAAGTTGTGATATTGTTGAAGGACAAGTCAAGTATACGCAAAGCTGGAAACATCAAATTTGTAGAGAGGCATGTAACATCGTCTATTCCAGTGTTTGACAAGTTTAATTTGACAAGTAAGGTCCTATACCCCAGACACAGCAGACTCATGTTCACATCCTTGCCAGACAAATCAATATGAGCTGCGATCAAAGGTATATCAGGAAGTGAATCAGAAGGACACGATTCGAAACTCAATCCCCGGCACGTGCAGCCACGCGGGCAATTTTTGACGCATCCAATTTCATCATCACCATGGACACACTGGGGTTTGCCATCACAAACTTCGTTTGTTGATAGGCAGTTGTTGTTATATCCTTTGCATGTAAAGTCATTTGGACAAAGCGATGGTGTTTTAAAATGGAAAAACGTAGTGTGACATATATCAGTGAGATTTTGAATTAAATCTTTGTACTGAGGGACACATCGATTGGCATACTCGCAGTAGATTTCTTCATCTCCGCATTTCAGATATTGCCCTGTAAAATGAACAACAACACAATTAGCAGTAATTCTTTCTTTTATGCTATATCATTCTATGAAGCAGAAGCTAGTACAGAGATTAGTTGGAGACTAGTTGGTCTGCCATACGATCGTCCGTGAAGCTAAATGTCACAGTTCTGATATTTGAATTGCATGGTATAGGACTTCAGATATCCATGTCAAATACCAAACCATCTAACATTTGGAATTCCGATAAAAGTATATATGAAACCAGCTCTTGCGAGTGCTATTGAGATTAATGTCTTCAGGATCTTCTTTATCTTATATAAAGACACCACAGCATAAATTAGATGGATATTGACCATGTGTGTGACAAATAGGTTGAATAGACGATTACCTAGAATCAAGTCAAGTCAATACATTTAAATTCTCGTCAATAAACTACATCGAGGAATTGTTAAGCGTTGAACTGATGAGACACCGGAGCCTAAATTAGATGGAAATTCGCCACTACAAAAAGGTTTATTATCGGATTATCTGGAGTTATATATAAGACAAATGAAAAAGGTATCTCATTTTGTATATAATTATACCAACGAACAAAAAGCACGGGGAAATAATGAAGTGTGACACTTTAGGATTTGATACTCACTACAGAAGAGTTCATCTGAGTTATCAGGGCAGTCACCATACCCGTCACACGTATCTACCAATGGGATACAAGTCAAGTCATCACATTTAAATTCATCATCTGTACATTCGTCGATTAGCTTCTCTGTGGGAATGGAAATATAAATTAAATAAATATAAAAGAGGAGAAGTACCACTTGACATACACAAACAAATGCACGCTCTTTATAAGACTACCGTCGTACACAAGAAACCAAACAAATAAATAATTCATCAATTCAATAAGTGGACTTACATAAGCAGTTTTACAGAGAGACAACCAGATTTTAATTTTCAAATTTAATTAAAATAAAATGTTCATCGATCAAAGTGCCTTCAATAATATTGGCCACTCATAATTGCAGGCTCATTAGTATGATATCAGAATCTACATTTTATAACATACAATAATATCAAAACAATACGGTATACTGAGACCTGTGGAGTCGTTGCACTCTCCCCTTGTGACCTGAATATATAACAAGCTGAACGTCCCTGATATGAAGGCATCTGTTTTTCTTTCAATCTGTATATCCACACGAACCTTAAAAACAAAATATGAAAATAGACTATATTGATACGTCCGGGTATATAGGGAATTTCATGACGCCTGAAACATGAAATAGAAAAAATAGAATGGTATACGCTATGTTGATAGAGGGCTTGTACTATTTTTCTTATTTAAAATGTCACCTGCAAAGCAAACGCATGAATTCTTCAATTCCTATTGATTTTTGTTTCGGTGGGACAACCTACTAGTTGTCTCGAACTTTGTATCAGTTGTTTTGTTCTCACGAGTTGCTTGTGAATATAAGTGTGTTTCTTCGAGACCTTTTTGTATCCGGGCAATTGGGATGGCTGCGCGGACGTAATCCGCATAAATACACCATTTGCTACTTAGAATGGAGATTACTGTCCTTAGTCGGCACCGATTGTCTTTTGGTCTCGTTAGGTTATGTGCAGTGTTTTGTGTAACGTGTTTTGATATGATCGTCTTTGTTTAATCATGCAATTTTAGTCATGGAACAAAAACAATTTGGCAATGTTTATTGTAATGTTCTGAAACAAAGGAGGGGATCTCCAACAATACCAGGTTGCAGCACCCACAGCAAAAACCCAAAACACCCAATGCAAAAACACAAAGCAGACAAGCACAAAAAGAGACGCGTAAGGGACAAGGAACGTTAACGCACAACACAGAAACATCAAACACAAAGGACTACACATAAACCAACGAGACCAATGGGCAACCGGTGCCGACTTAGGACGGCCATCTGCCATGGAAATAGCAGAAGGTATGGTTATCCTGGACTACATGCGCACAACCCTCCCACTTTTCCGATTACCCAGAGGTCTCGAAGAACGTACAATTGTGGTCTAAAACAACCTCCTCACTGTCAGATGACCACACATAAACAAAGGTTTACATCATTTATGTAGATTTTGCTTCATACAGAATGTAACTAAAATAGTAAGATTTGCACAAGAAGTCAATTTCGATTTACCTTCACCTGCTTGGTGATACTTGTGTTAGCAAAACACTTCATGACACAGTCTGTGCAGTTTTCAGGGGAAAACCTGCTGATACTACATAGATTAGATAGAGCTAATTTAAGCTTCCAGTAGGAATCCTTTCGTCCCCGGGACAGACCAACATTGTATCTTATCTGTACACACACGGATTTTGTGGCATCCGGAATAGTTAATATCTTACTGGCCATTAGCAGTTTCCTTTGCTTCATTGGCTTGGACACGTTGATTGCGACGATTCCCATATCTACAAATCAGAAAGACATTTAGCACTCAATTTACAATGGATATTGCAAGATTTTTGATTTTGATTACCATCTGAGCTTTGTTTGAACCAGGATAATGTATGAAAGATACTGAAAATTGTCCGTAGTTTCATACTCATTGCTCTACATGTTTCGTTTTTTATCGTGTAACTTCTGTCATGGGAAATTTGCTCTAATTGCACATGTTAAAATATATGGTTGAGCTGTTATCCAATACCTTTAATAGTTAAAGAATGAATAAAGATACAGTAATGATTAAGTACTCTCGGGGGAATATTGTATTTCCGAGGAAGACATGTCTTTACAATATCCACTGAAACTAATAGGAAATAAAGAAGGAAACAAAAGATATTCGAGATCTTTATAGGTAATAAATACAGGTGTCAAAATATTGAAAAAAGCCATACGATTACAATGTGAAAAACCAATCATCCGAGATTCTTAAACCTGGGAGCAGATACAACTAGACGAATAATAGAACTATTAACCGAAAGAGAGAGATAGATTGTGGAAAATCGGTACCTCCTGATTGGATTACAAGACAGCCGTCACACACATTCATCAGAAAATTTTCAGATAATTATCTAACCCATCTATCTAGTTTACTTCAATTTTCAGTACCAGACAAAACATGATGACGCAATGTAAGACTATGACTCATTTGAAAGTTTAGATTGTGACCGACTAACATGACTGACACGGGTAAAGTATCCGAAACGTGCATGTCTCGTCCATGCTGCAATTTTATCTGGTTTTAAATGATGCTATTGAATTTGAAGACGTTTAACTCATTTGAAGGTTCAGGTTGTGACCGACTAACATTGTCACTGAGAAATTCTACGGTCGACCTCGTCATACACTATGTCCCACTCTCCAGAATAGTGGAATAGTGGATGGTAATCTGTCATAGACCATTTGAACCATCCAACCAAAGATTGTACTCTATGTCTTCCGAAATGGAAGTAACCGGATGTGACGGCTCTACCGAATTGAAGCGGCGGGTGTTGCATGCAAGCAGGAGATGCAAACTCGTCCTGGACAATTGGTCTCACTCCAATATCGGGAATTCGCTTCTTTTCATATGATGGAGGTTTTTGTTTGTTTGCTTTGGTTCCTGTTTTATCCTTATTTTGTATGCCTTCGGTTTCTGATTTTCTGAATTATCGATTTTGTGCTGTATACAGTGATATGGTCATTATCCATATTTGTCATTGTATTAAGAGTTTTTAAAGAATAATAAATAAGAAATTTGTGAGATGCAAACAAAACACAATGTTCTCCTAGTTGCACAGTGTTTCTACACTAGACTTGAAATATATTTGTAAATTCCCTGTCACCAAGTTTGATAAATTATTCTGAAATCTCCCTGAAGGCATAACTCTGTCCTTAGCTTGGTCTTTGGCAACCATTTTAGGTTATATTTAGAATTTCACTCTTCGTATATTTATTATATGGAAATTCTCTATTTTGACCCCGAGCAGAACAGATGATACTTTATTTGTTGAAACGCGCATATGGTACACTTAATGTTTTACCAATAGAGCATATATTTCATTATTAATAAAATTATAACCAAGTTAAAAAATGACAAGCATGGGCATACAAAACCAGGGAAGTGCAAGACCAAACAATACAACTAAATTATTATCCATGCAGATTAGCTAAGGTGTCCGGGAAGAGTAAGTGTTTCCTGTATGCTAGCAATATCCGCCGATAAGATCTAAACTCATTTTAAATTGAATTTGTTTCGACAATGCGCTGAAAGTGTATTCTATCAGTGTAAAGCTTATCAAAATTTCACAGTTTGAATGTTTCAGCTTGACCCCTTTTATTGGGTCTTGAAACCCTAAACAGACAGGGTAATACTGGCTGTTGACTTGATCGCATACCTTCCCATACGTAATGTTCATCTAGCACATCCACATTGTTTGCACGATCCAATATCGTGTAGCCACAGAAATCTTTCTGAAATTCGCAGTTGACATCCTTTGCCGACATCGAACCTGTAAAAATTAATTCATATAGAGAAAATATTTGAGAAATTTACATAGTAGATTGTACATGGCTTAGATAAATCCTTGTTAGTCTGCATGTTAACTCCGTAAAACCGGAGAAGTTAGGCACCAAACCAGTATCTATTTTACCTGAAGATTACAAGGATGATCTTTCTAACAAGCATTTTCATTGTTTTTTTTTTAATCATACCTCGCTCTTCATGCAAAAGTGTTTAAAGACATTTCGTAAAATGTTTTCTTTGTTGATTTTCGTTACGAACAATTTCTGGAAACAGGCGACTGACCAGCTGTTCTCTCCGAAAGTTAGCCGGAGTCCACTGTTCTTTGAATATGCTCTTAATTAACACATACATCTGTTATTTGGGTCTTTGCGCTTAGCTGCCTTGCTTGTATCGTCATTTTATAGTGAGGACAATAAACTCTAAAATTGTTCGTTCATCGAGACCGCTGGACAACCTGGCACTTGAGAGGATTGTGCACACGTATCCGGATAATTACACCATTTGCTACTAACGTGGCAGAAGACCGTCATATGTCGGCACCGGTTGCCGATTGGTCTTTTCTCTTGTTGTGCAAATGTTAAACGTCTTTAAATTGAATAGCATCACTTAAGAATAGATAAAATCAAAATCATAGAGGCATTAAATTTTGAAAATCAATTTGTAAAAGAAATAAATCTTTCTGAACGAAGCTAATATTCTGTACTTTTAAGAGGTTATAACCTTGGATGATTGTCTTATGTTAACGGCAGTTAATAGGTACAACTAACACTTGATAATAAGGAAATAATGGCAAACATTTATATGCGATACTGCATGGATATTAGATGAAATCAAAAATCTGCATCTGTGATAATTGTAAACACCTGTGTATTGACAAGTAAGTAAAATAACAATTGATAACAACGAAGAGTAATAAGAAGATACTCAAAGCGACGGCGTAAAAATGGACACAGCTGAATATACACACATGAAACGAGAAAGGGATGGGGTTATGGAAACAAAACTATTGGGTAGGGAGATTCAGTCATTTAGTTTGATGACATTTCCAAAAGGAGCTGATAATATCAGACGTAGAATCTACCCCTACTGTTGCATTTTTGTTTTCGTAAAATGTATATCTATACGGCATCCAATCATAATCTGAAGTTGCTTAATATTGCTAATATTTGGGTCATTGTCCTATAGAAATCAATAGAAAACGGAAACTTGTTTTGAACATTGGATATACAGAACGCCATATATACAGAAGGTGTTTATCCATGATGAACTTTTGGCGAAGTGGGATTCTGTATCTCCGGTGGGAGAAACACTACCCCAGAGCCGAAAAACCAAAAAAAAAAAAAAGTAAGGGGTGCAGTTTTTAAGGATCGATCAGTAAGATCATAAAATAAGGCAAATTTGACTTCTTTTCTCTCTAATCCATCAAAAAATGTATAATAAATATGATCGAATGAAATATACAAGAATAAGGAACGAAAAAGCAAGAGCGTCGTTGTTCTAGCTAAAAATCTACGTCTTTCGGTATTTCTGGACATAATACATGTATTGGTCGTATTGCATTGTTTAGATTGAGAATCACTTACAAAGGTCAAGTACCCGAAACGTGCATGTCTGGTCCATGCCTCAAATCTATCTGTTCTTAAATGAAGCTATTGAATTTGAATACGTTTAACATTTGTACCACTTGATGAGTGTCACTGCTGGCGGACCAGGAGTCCACAAGGGCACATGTAGCCAATGAGTAATTAAGAAATGAATCTTATATTTTTTCTGTTGATGCAGGTATCACCCGAAAAATTGGACAGAAAACTGCATCAATGCGCGTAGCGCGTTGATGCAAAAGTTTTCTGTTCAATTTTTTCGGGTGATACCTGCATCAACAGAAAAAATATAAAATTCATTTCTTATCATTTTATTGTGGAAAACAGACTGTTTTCTTGGATCTATAAACAATCAATCACCGCACTATATTTCGTAAGTCGGAAGGTTTTGCAGTGATACGTCTGCCAAAACAAGTTATGGCAGCCGCCATGATTCAAACAGCGAACGATCGTCCCTCTATATCTTTGGAATAAGGACCAGTTTGAGCAAATTCTACATGCACTGTTAACTTTTGAGTAAGTAGAAAAGAAATGGTACCCTTGAAATCATAAGCAAACATCAACAAATTGTATTTTCAGCAACGAGTTCATTCGTGTTTGAGGGAACCCCCAGTTCTAAAAATAGTGCTATAAATAGACTTCCGTGAAAAATTCTGTTGATCGATGTATCAACAAAATTTCTAAGCCAATCAGAATCTTCGTTTCTTGAAAATGACAATGGAAATTAAATGATAAGAAGATCCTGACGAAAGTCTCAACAGCACTCACAATAGAGCACCAAATTGAGCATCGACAGACCCCTAGCAAGCTAGAGGTTGGACCAGGTGCCCGGGAGGAGTAAGCATCCCCTGTTGGCTAGCCGCACCCGCCGTCGATGTCCATACACGAATATGAGAACAATATATAAAATACATACACTGTCTGAGTTTATGTCTATATAGAAAGTGCTATGGCGACCATGTCAGGGAAAATATTCAAAACACTTACTGTCAAACCCCTCGCGGGAAACTTTTTTAAGAGCTCCACACGGCAAAGGGCATAAGTGTGACACAAATGAGTTATAGAAGATCCTGACGAAAGTCTCAATAGCACTCACAATAGAGCACCAAATTGAGCATAGATCAACTTCAGTTGATCGTCTCTTCAACGTATTCGAAAAATTCTGTATCAAAATTCCTAGAAATTTCTAAAAAAATTAAATAAAAAAAGGCTCCTGTAGCATCCTGCTACGTCTTTCTGTACACTTTTGGACAAAATAATATTGAAATGTTCCAACTCTATACGTTCCGAAGAAAATTTCAAATTTATTATGCAACAGACACGTTTTTCAGATATTAAATTCTCATTAGTGATGATACCATCCAAAGTGAGTTTTAAACACATCCAAATTCATTTTAGTAGCGCCCTCTGGTTATATTGCTATTTATGAATTTGAAGACATTTAGCATTGAATACAAAATGAGACCGTATTTCGATTTCCGGATTTCATTATTTACCGATTAAAGGAGATGGAACGTTCGAAATTTATTTCTGATATACAATGCAGACTTAGTTAATAGCTATTCATATCCATTTTTGAAACGTTTTTTTCTTTTCTACGATTTTTGTCGATATTATCAATTTTCCTTAATAACCTTAGTAGAATTTCATCGAAATATAAAACACAGAAAGTTATTTCAATAAAGATTATTTTTTCAAGCATAAGAATCGTCATGATTTAAGGCTAAATTCTGTCCTTTAAGGGTACCTGTAAAGTGCGAAACGAAACAAAAACGAAACGAAACGAAACGAAACAAATCGAAACGAAACGAAACAAATCGAAACGAAACGAAACAGATCGAAACAAAACGAAACAAAACGAAACGGAACAGATCGAAACGAAACGAAACAGATCGAAACGAAACGAAACAAAACATAAAACTTAAAGAAAATGAGAAAAAGAGGAAAAATCGCCGAAAACGAATATTGCAAGACAAGACCTTATTGAAGGGTCAAGGGGTACCACTCTCCTCCTGCCGCCTCCCCCTTCCCCGTGGGGGAGGGGGTCTTGGGCGGTCAAGACAAATGTTTAAACTTTAAAGTGTAAATTGGTGCAATAGTGAAGTTATTTGGGTTATTTCCTTTTTTAAACCTTGAAAAAAGAAATATACCTGTTTAGATGAAAAACTAAGGTGAGCGAAGCGAGCCTGAAGTATTTGAAAAATGAATTGAAAATTGCGGCGAGCGAAGCGATCGGGAAAAATTTTAAGGTATATATAGATGAACTTCGTGGTAATTTTTAAAATTGAGATTATGTACATGAACGCATAAGAGCAAGATTATTGATATTAAAAGTAATTTCCTAATTTTTTGGGGTTACTGTTACCCACCCAATCATCTGTCCCTCCTCTCGCCCCCTTTCCTCTCCTCCCGCCTCCTTCTTCCCTCCTCCCGCCCCCTTTCTCTCCCCTCCCTTTGTCCCTGTCCACCCCCTCATTATTGCCTTCAACTGTTAGTTCTTGTGGCTTGAGGGTTTTTTTAAGAATCAAAGTTGACGATTGAAACATAATATATACGGTATATAGCACAATTGCATTTTAAAGGAGAGTGATTGGGATGAATAACCTCGTAAAACAGACGGAAAAATATTATTTAGCAGGGAGGAGTCTAGCGCAGAGGAAACGGAACTGTTCCGTTATGTGTATTTGAAAATTTTATCAGAAAAATGAGAACAATTAAAAACTGGGGGGGGGGGGGGGGGGGGGGGGGGGCACATTTCGTTTGAAAAATGATAAGATTTTTTTTCCTGAAATGTGCCCCCACCCCGTTTTATGATCTCATTACGGTGTCATAGTGGTTTTCTATCCCCTCCCTTTTATTCCTCTTAAATATATGAATGGCATTTGACATTTACTCTTTTTAATTTTAACTCTTTCAAGAAACCCTCTCGGCACTAGTTACAAATGTAGAACTCTTGGATTAAGGCAATATTACATGCTGATCTTGTCTTGAAATATTCGTTTTCGGTGATTTTTCTTCTTTTTCTCATTTTCTTTAAGTTTTATGTTTTGTTTCGTTTCGTTTCGTTTCGATCTGTTTCGTTTCGTTTCGATTCGATCTGTTTCGTTTCGTTTCGATTTGTTTCGTTTCGTTTCGATTTGTTTCGTTTCGTTTCGATTTGTTTCGTTTCGTTTCGTTTCGTTTTTGTTTCGTTTCGCACTTTACAGGGACCCGTCCTTTAATCCTATCAGCTCCTTGCTGACTGAAACAGATTGATCTATCGAGTAATTTACAGTCCATTGTTAATGTATATGTCAGAAAGTATTGATAAATTCATGACTCAATCTTTATCTCAATCATTACCAGTTCTATAGAAAAAGGCTTAAAATTTAAGCAACAAAATTCTCACTGTTTATCATATATAAAAATTGTTCAAATGTCTCAACATTTTTTAAGGAATGAGTGTCTTATTTTTTGCGTTCATGTCTTTAACACCCACAGACATTTAAATGTTAAACATATTTGAAAACATCGTCGAATTTTCACAGAATTTAGGTGAAAATTATTTTTCACGTGTGTCAATTCTCCCTACCAGGAAGGACAAGAAATAAATCCATTGAAAAAGATAAACATGAACGGTTTAACTTTAAAAATTACTTTATTTCTAAAACGTTATCCGATGAAGTTTAACTTTTTATGAACAAATGGAACAAAATAAGGCCTTATTTATAATGAGAGTAGAGGCGCCGCATAAATTAATTTCGGTTGTGCCATCTACATCGCAATTGATGTTTACGCATACATGTATACTGTTAAGTAAATACCTGTTGTAAATATTTGTTAAACGTTTTCACTATGAGATTTAACTTTTTATCAACAATTTGAACAAAATAAACCTTATTTTAAAAAACAGTACAGCAGTCAGTGCAGAGCAGCGGCACCGCATAAATTCATTTCGGTTGCGCCATCTACATTGAAGTTATTTACAAATGGACTCTGTGGAGACTGTACATATAGATAAAGCCGTTGTTCACATTTCAATGATTTGAGGGAAATCTTTTTGATGTCACCGTCTGTTCCTTCTCTTTTTATTGTCTCCGTCGACCGTCGACATGTTAAAAATCACCTCCTGCTCGCAAATTCAGTATCAGTATGCCCCGCCCACTGTTTGAAATTCGTGCGCGAACGTTATATGTGATTGGGGTCAACATTATCCGATACATACATGGACATAATTTACTCTTTTTTTTTCTCTGAAATACACATGAACAATGGACTGCTGATCACTGAATATATCGGTCAGTTACATTTTGTAATCAGTTATTTTGAAAATGCTATCAATTTAAATGGTTGAATGTCCCTCAAGTGACGTTCTGTCCTTATAGGTGTTTTTTTTAAAGTATGAAATTATGTTTAGAGTCGGTAAATTCCGAACGGCGGCTTGGCCTAGCATACTCGGATGAGCCCAAGTGCAATCAAATTCAAATATAAAATTATGGTCCATTGTTAAACGTCTTTAAATTCAATAGCATCATTTAATACCTGATAAATTTTCAGCAAGGACCAGACGTGCACGTTTTGGGTACTAAACCCTCGTCAGTGATCCTCAGTCTAAACAATGTAATATTGTCAAAAAGCATGAAATATAGTATGTCCAATAATGTACCAAAAGACGTAGCAGAATGAGTGGGATATGATGCTATGTACAGGACCCACGTTTTAGAAATTTCAAGAAATTTGTAACAGAAAATTTTAAATGCGTTGAAGATACAGACGATCAACCGAAGTTGATCGAACTTGGCTACATGTGCCCTCGGGGACTCTTGGTTAAACGGCAGTGATACTCACCAAGTAGTTCAAATGTTAAACGTCTTTAAATTCAATAGCATCATTTCATACCTGATAAATTTACAGCATGGACCAGACATGCGCGTTTCGGGTACTAAACCCTCGTCAGTGATCCTCAGTCTAAGCAATGTAATATGGACAAAAAGCATGAAATATAGTATGTCCAAAAATGTACCAAAAGACGTAGCAGAATGAGTGGGATATAATGCTACAGGACCCACGTTTTACAAATTTCAAGAAATTTGTAACAGAAAAATTAAATGCGTTGAAGAGACAGACGATCGACCGAAGTTGATCGAACTCGGCTACATGTGCCCTCTGGGACTCTTGGTCCACCAGCAGTGACACTCACCAAGTAGTTCAAATGTTAAACGTCTTTAAATTCATTTTTGAATAGAACTATTACTGTTTTTATTTTCGACTTTGATCAAGAGTCCATTTTCGACTTTGATCAAGGAAAAAAAAAGCACAATGCTGGGTCACATGTGGTCATTCTCTAATCTGTGAAATGAATTTCTTTTTGCTTTATTGTGGTATTCTAAATTGATTGCACGAACTATTTTACAGTCTAAAATGTTAGAAAAAAAGAGAACTATTTTGAAAATATTTTGGCCACTTCTAACAGACGGCATCTGGAAAAAGTGATTTATCAAGCAAAAAATCTCTTTCTCAAACGATAAGCTTAATTAACACTTCATGCTTATCAAATAAATCGAAACTATACTGGATTTTTAAAATCAAACAGTGAAAAAGTCTTTCAAAACTATTTAAAAATCAGGATTATGCAAAACAATTGTGCGTTCTTCTGTACCTCTTGGTAACCGTAAAAGTGTGAGGGTTGTCTGCATCTAATCCGGATAAGCCCACCATTTGCTACAAATGTGGCAGATCGTCATCCTACGTTGACATCGATCTCTCATTGACATTGTTGATTTATGTGTTGTCTTTTGTGTTTGGTGTTTTGAAGTTTATATATTGTTTTCATTTTCGTGCTTAAACATCGACGGCGGATGCGGCTAGCCAACAGGTGATGCTTACTCCTCCTTGGCACCTGATCCCACCTCTAGCTTGCTAGGGGTCCGTCGATGCTCAACATGGTGCTTTATTGTGAGTGCTGTTGTGATTATCGTCAGGATCTTCTTTAACTCATTGATGTCGTATTTGGTGTTCCTGGTCTTCTTTGTGTCTCTTGCTGTGTATTTCTGTTCTGTGTTTTACAATTGACGTTTCGGCGTAGGTGCTGCAACCGAGTCTTGTTGGTGATTCCCTCCTTTCTTTTCTTCCTTTCAGTGCATTATCATCCATCAAATTCTTATCTAATATCAATATTCAAAATTATCTTGCGTGAAAAGAAAATATGATTTGTTCCCTTTCAATTTCAGCAAAAACTCCAGTCTATCAACAATTTTCTGTTCAATACTCCTTTTTCCTTACCACAAAAGGGTACGTCGCAAAATACAGTCTGATTGCTCCATGTTTTGCAAATAAGCCCTATGTCTGCCTCACCACGACACTGTGTGGTGCAGTTAACATATTTGTTGCCTGTGACCGGGATACCACTTTGCCTCCTGCCTTTATAATGCTCCCCGAATATGTCATGGCGGGAAAGACACTCGTTCTCTGAAAATGTAGAGTGTTCAGCTGGAAACATATATGTATATGTAAACCACTCGAAAATAATTCATGGAGAGATTAGAAAATCTGAATTCAATTTTGGAATGCTTGAAGATGGACCATTTACTCTGAAAAATATGTTTTCCTTCTTTGATTAGCTTATTTTCAAAATAATACGTCATTTTCTGAACTTTTTTTTTCTAAGCTGTCATAATCGAAATATGGAAAGTCCTTTATAACAATTTTTCATAGACGAAGTAATTAAATAGCTTTTTTTGTGGAATAATCCATTCCAAGTGACAATACCACGAGAGACATGAATGTATGTACCTATGCAAGTGTATCTTTTTTCTTACCACAATTGGATTCGTCAGTGTTGTCAGCACAGTCTGGTATTTCATCACAGAATTTCTCCATTGGTATACACTCGGAGTCGTAGAAACAGCGATACTGACCAGCTGAACACAATGGATCCTCTAGAATAAAGGGAATACGACCAAATATGAAATGGAGATTATTCCCTACCTTTTTTTTATTATTCAAACTTTTAAAAACTTGTTCGTAGATCCCCTGTGTGTTTTACAGTCAGTTTATGATGGCAACAATGAGTACTTTACCTCTCTACTCAGTATCCGTATAAGTGGGAGGGTTGTGTGTACGCAATCCGGATAACAACACTTAACACTAATATGAATCAAGACAAAGCCTTTCTGTGCGAGCGGAGAGAAATAAATATGATTATATAAAATATGGTTCTTTATAATTCACTTTATTTTGTAAGAATACTGTTTAGGCTAGCTGAAAATAAATTACTTTTTGCATATCGAACACAAAAACCCCAACATATTCCGACTTCTGACAGTACGAAACCACCCGAGACGAGAAAAGCAATCAGAGCGGAAGGTCTCGTTTAAAACCGGAAATGTCGGATGTCCTAAAAAAGATTCCGTGGTTACGCCGTCTTGTTGATGCTTTATCGTTACCTGATTTACGAAAATTGTTTTCAATAAGTTTAACTTATAAACAAAAATTGAGTATAACATATACGTCTACTTGGAGTCGAAAACAAATTTTAAATGGCGATACCCAGCATCTCCGCAGCAACTCTGTCTGCGAGGGGACGGAAGTTTTTGAAAGCACAAGTATAGTACATTCTCATTCTTTGATTCAGCATATTTTCTCAATAAGGTATGTGTATACGCGTTACCATAAGGGCGAGCTTCGCTCGCTATAATGTGTGAGTGGCCGTCAAAAGTCAGCCCCAGTTGCACATTGGTTTTCATTAATCTATGTCTTGTCATTAATTAGATTTTCTACATTGAACCACTTTGTTCGAAACTTACATGTCAGAAGCGCGGCAATACGAAATCTTTATCTAGAGGACTTCTCGCTGGCAGAATAGTTGGGTCAATTCGTTTCTCACACTCATTTTTGATGCAGAGTGGAGTTGGTTACGCAATTCCCCGCCACTGGGTGTTTCAGTCTGTTTTCCGACACTGGGACCAGAGAACCGTAAAAAATTAAACGGAAGGTTAACACCTTTGCACCATCACTTCAAAGGTCACAGGTCAAAATTTCAGTTAACTACGATTCTCTATAGATCCTACCGGACACGCTTAATAGTATAAAAACCTTTAATTTACTTAACCGTTATGGAATGAGTCTCACTTTTTGCGGCATTTTAAAAGGCATTAATCCTTTTTTAAATCGCTACCTCGTATGATATTATAAGAAACAGTACTTTTTTTCGAATGTAAGTAGTATATTAAAGATTATTTATTGCTCAGTAGTGCTATCATGAATGAAATGTTTGTAATTACATGTATACGGAATTTTTCAGTCTTCCGAAATTAAATCTAACAGATGTTAAAAGTTGTTTGCAGTGAGAGATGACATACACAAAGTATTTTTTTAAGAATAAACCATAATTTTTAATCTATTTTGATAAAAAAAATTAATTGAATATCTTTTCTCAGCTAATTGGAAAGGTCATGAAGGAATGTTTTAATTTTGACTTCGTGATTTTTACACTTTTTGCAATATATATATAAATGCATTTTCTGAAAACGTTCTGAGTAAATGATTATCATGAAGAACATGTCAGGTTATATTATACCGCCTAAGAAACCATACCTGTTATACTACATGTAGCTATGATTGAACATAACAGAATAGCCATGGAGGCAAGGGCAGTGTGTCAAGGAACGGGGGAACATTGGCATTGTATAAAGAAGTATCAGAGAGACTTTATCATTTTCTGATGTAAACTCATCCTTGGACAATACTTCTATTTCGTCTACACAGTATTTTACGTTAAGTTAAATAAACTTTCAATTCCATTCAATTTCAGGCAACACGATACAAATTGTACAAGATATAAGGAAATTACTGTCTGTTGAAGAGAGATAATGAACTTGGTTATGTTTATTATGATATATTCTATGCGCTTGGATAATTTCAGATAAGGAAAATAAAGGATTTACTTTTAGTTGGGGTATTGCTCATATTGTTTCCATTTAGACAGACTATCTTTGTTTTTTTTTCAATTACACAGTATTTATTTATTTCGTAATTGTTTTCAGCCTTTCAAACTTAGTCTACATCAAGATTGTTGCCTCCTTTCATCAAACCATGTCCTTATAAATCATATTTTCAAAATCCAATTTTTCCTAATCTCAGATTTAACCAGTATCAAAATTGCCAATATTGAAATATATGTACTATTATAAAATTTATATCAAATGTAAATGTCAGTGCACCATATGCGCATTTCATCAAGTTATGTCTTATCAGTGATGCTCATGGCCGAAAAAGAGAAAATCCAAATAATATGAAATTATAAAGAGCAAAAGTTTTTTTTTTTCATTTTCTGTGTTCTTCCAATAGGAGCCTATCAAGTTCGTTTTAACTTGTTTGTAATTTGATTGAATGTATATATTAATAACTTAACATGTTAAAAGCATATGTGTAATACGTGTATACTGAAAAAAATAATAAAAAATGAAATAAAAACTGATTTTTTCAATGTTTAGAACTGTGTTTTCGTGGAAATGTGTCCTTCATTTATCTCTTTGAAAATACATGTATACCAAAAAAAAAAAAAAAAATAAATAAATAAATAAATAAATAAAAAATAAATAAATAAAATAAATAAATAAATAAAAGTAAGAAAATATTAGCACTTCAATCAATGTCTGCAACTGAAACTGTATTTCTTCAATTTACTTACCCGTGTTGACAGTGCCTGATATGAGGCAGATCACAATAAACCATCTCTGTGTAAAATTCCTCATATCACTTGCTGTGTTGCTACTACGATCTCTCAGATCCTCTTTTATAAAGGACCTTGTGATGGAAGTATTCTGTATTTCATAGTTCTGTCTCGATTCTGTGTTACGTCATCGATTCTTACAGAATCTTGTCATTTTCGTCTATTGACCAATCATTATGCCGTATCGCAATCAGCAGTAGATATCATTCGCGAGGCTTTAACTAAGTATTGTCTTTTATGAAATTGAGTAAACGAGCGGAGTCGGGAATCATTACGCTAATGACGGCGACGCGCACCTGTAGGCAGTAAAATCTGGGTATAACTAAGGATTAGGCCATGCAGGTTATTTCCCCTGGGAGCTAGGTGTCTAAGTGTTACCTACAAAACTCTTTTGACTGCATGGTATGTATACTAATCACAATCAAAATCTTAGAAATCAATCAATTTTCCAGCTTCGTTTAATAACACAAAGAGAACATTTGATAACCCCTACAAAAAAAAAGAAGAAGAAGAAGAAGAAGGAAAAAAAAAAAAGATTCATGTGAAAAAATGAGAAAATTACGTGAAAAATACATCAAGGTATGGTACTAATTAATACTCCATTAAATAATGAATATTTTTCAATATCCTTAAAAGATGGAACACCACCACCACCAACAGCAAAAGCAACAACAACAAAAACAGCAACACATGTCACGATAAATGTGAATGTAAATGCTTCCCCTTTTAAGATATTTATTTCATAAATGATCATAATAAAATATACAGACGACGAACACATAAAGTACAAAAAGAATGGATTTGTACTTAAAAGATTGCATTATCATGTATGAATTATAAATGTTTGATATCTAAAAAAATCTTTACTGAAGCGAAAACCCGGAAGTAAAATACTAGTATGAGAGAAATTTATATTAGCTTAAAGCTTTCTTTTCGATTATTCTTTATTTAATTAGATACTACAATTTGCATTGTATGTGTAACATAATTCATGTGATATTCGAATAAAATATGTTTTAACTAAAATACTAGTAAACCGTTGCGACTGCACGCATTAACACTACCTAAATAAAATGATGGAATTTGCCGATTTCTTTCACCGATTAAAAGAAAAAGGTGAAATAAGGAACAGGAAGTTTAAAAATCATTGATGTGGATAGGGGAATCCACATTAAAGATGATCAAAATGAAATTTTGGAATGCATATAGTGGATTTTGTCAAAACTTTATTAATTTTTTTCACACTAAAGGCATTACACGTATAAGAAATAAGAATCGCTTTCGAGTTCTGAGGAACCTAGTGTGCATGTCCAAAGCAGTCGTCAACGAGTCAAAAAATGGAAAATAGCACTGTAAACCTGGCAGAAAATTATGGGAAGGATGTAGCGAGAGCCCTTATTCCTAACACTGTGATATTCTCTACAGTGCTTTTTGTTGGCGCAATTTGTAACTTTCTTGTCTTGATAGTTTATTCGTCAATGATGAAAAAGGAACAAATGGAGTCCAGATACTTTATACCGATCCTGTCCCTGTATGACCTCCTTGTCTGCTTGGTGTCGGGGACTTATTTTATACTAGATACACATTTGTGGATTGCATTTGAATCCAATATGTTATGTAAGATTATTCTATTTCTCGTGGGACATACAATGATGACTTCGGATTCCTTTCTTCTTGCCATCGCTGTTCAAAGGTACGTCAAAATCTGTCGCCCATTGGGCAAGCAAATGACGTTGTTTTGGAGGCGTCTAACTGTGTTTCTCGTGATATTCCTTAACTTTGTGTATACCATACCAACAATTGTTGTCTCCGGTGTTAAGGACCTAGAGCTGGTTTATAAAGGAGTCAATATTTCCGGTCCGAGCTGCTTTACCGGAAATCAGAGATACCCTTTGTTTCAGTTGGTCTATTACAGCATTATGATAGTCATTGTAATATCTAACATTGTCATAACAGCAGGACTTTACATACCAATAGGATGCGTTATATACAAGACATTTCACAAAAAGGGAAGAACACGGAACGACAAGGACGCTTACTCAAATTCAAAAGAGACAAAAGATGGGCATGCTTCTGACGAGGGATGTAAAAATAATATTAAAACAACCAGAGGAACCATCAAGAAATCTACAAAAAGGAGGGTTACACCTGAGACCAACTTCAACCTTATGTTTTTCACCATTATCACCGTGTATGTGCTATCTTATGTACCGACAAGTGTCATGTTGGTGGTGGTTTCTTTGGATGAATTTTTTTGGATAAATCTTCCAATAGCCGAAATCGGAGTATATAACTGGCTTATTCGCTCCTATGCTTTCAATCACGCGATGAATCCATTCATATATGCGTACTTTGATATCGGGTTCAGACATTCAGCTGTGTTAATTTTCAAAAGAAAGAAGACCGTAAATTTAAAGTAGACGGCACTTACATTTCTACATAGGTTGAAATGTTAATGCTGAATCGCTTCCTTTAATTCACAACTTGCCTCATTTAAACTCCAGACAAAGGTTGAGATAAAATGTTTCAGAAGTGTGTAAAACTTTAAACTATTGTAGAAAACTTTTCTCGACAATACGATTTAATATATAATGACAGATTGTGCAATAATCAATCCTTATCATTAAAATTAAATTGCACAACTTTGAAATGATCTTTGATTTGTGTATTTTGATTCTTTTTGATATGGAATTTAATATCAATATTTGAAAACTTAAAAGAATATTTAATGGAACATTTCTGCTCAGGAGAAATCGGCAAGACATGTGTTTTTGCATCGGGTGTTTTGGTGTTTTACTGTTGATGCTGCAACGGAGTCTTGTTGGAGATCTCCTCCCTTCTTTTTACCTACCTACTGAATGATATTATGTCGACGGCCATAACCTTTCATGATCATTTACATCCGAAAAGATTCATCAGGGATTTCATTTCGCACTTGTGATTGGCTGGGCAAAGACGTCAGACTGACATGTCGACTATTAAAAAATATTCTCAGTCTGACGTCTTTGACATCATCATACCGTGTGTATTATCTCCGATTTGACTAAATGTCAACGTAAAACATTATTGATGTTATTTTCAAACAATCATTATTATGTTTAATTTTCATGGTAATTATGTCTCACCATTAATACACGAGTCCAAAAAAGAGGAAATCCAGACATCACCTACCGCCATGAGCATTATGTCATCACACCAGCAGACATTGAAAAAGCCTCAAATATAAACTACACATTTACATATACTTGCAAAAAGCCTTTCTGCCTCAGAAATAATAGATAACCACAGATAAGCTCTCGCATCCTTAATTGGTTTTGACACAAATAATTAAGATTTACCTTACTTATATGGACACAAATATATATTATATATTATATAATTTTTTTGGGCATAATAATTTTCACTCTCTTTGACAATATTACATTGTTTAGATTGATGATCACTGAAGAGGGTTAAGTACCCGAAACGTGCATGTCGAGTCAATGCTGCATATCTATCTGCTCTTAAATGATGCTATTGAATTTGAAGACGTTTAACATTCATTACCCTGAACGAGTAGCGTACTTGCAAGCCGTTTGGCTCTAACGATGAAATCGTCACACTTGGAACATGCCCTAATGAGTTAAAGAAGATCCTGACGATAATCTCAACAGCACTCACAATAGAGCACAAAATTAAACATCGACGGACCCCTAGCAAGCTAGAGGTGGGACCAGGTGCCCGGGAGGAGTAAGCATCCCCTGTTGGCTAGCCGCACCCGCCGTCGATGTTTATGAAGCATGGAAATGAAAATATATAAAATTCATGCACTGTCTGACATTATGTCTGTATTGAAAGTGCTATGGCGACAATGTCAGGGAAGTATATTCAAAACACTTACTGTCAAACCCCTCGCGGGAAACTTTTTTACGAGCTCCACACGGCAAAGGGCATAAGTGTGACACAAATGAGTTAAAGGAGATCCTGACGATAATCTCAACAGCACTCACAATAGAGCACATAATGTACCGATTTAGCTGAAAAAAAAACAAAAGCGTCATAAGCAGGAGAAGACGGAATGTTGCTACTCATGAAAGGGAAGTTAGTTACGTGTAAGATGAAACCACCATGCTTGTCATACAGTGAGGTGTATAAATGGCCGTCGAAAGATAGAAGTATATCAAAGTACGAAGCGGATCTGTCGCTATCGGTTGTTTCCTTGATCTCTAGTTCATGAGGATATATTTCATAAAGGTGATCTTTAGTGTTTAATTATTTTTGGACGAAATGTCATCTATGCATCTGTATCATAAATTGAACTGAGATTCGAGGTGCTTTCCCTCAGTGGAGAGAAATGTCTTAATGAAGTAATCTTCGTATCAATATAAAAAATATATCCACAAGAAGTGGGGCGCAATTGGTACCCATGGTGATACAAACTATTTGCTGGAATATGGGTCCTCCAAAGACTACAAAAATGTTGTCATTCAAAAACTCAAGCATTCGGATTATATCGTCTTCGGTATGCTTTATGTCTTAATCAGATAGTGAACTTAAAAGACAAAGGAAACTACAACATTAGGTCCATAGTCAAAATAGTTTGGACTGTTATCCGGTTGAACGAATTATTCCTCGATTCTACAGAAATCGCGAAATACGTTTACAAGCAAGAACGGCAATCGCAAATACAATTTATTGTTGTTAATTTTTTGTACATGAAAAGTCCGATTCTGAAAATAAGTACACTGAAACAGATATTATTCAGATGTTAATCTTCCTGATCGACAACTTTTTGTGGTGTTCGGAGGAATGGTCTTTCGATTAAAGCCTTTGATTTTTCGACACTTTACACTGCAATCCCACATTCTAAATTAAAAGAAAGACTCACAAAAATTATAAGTAATGTATTTACAAGCAAGAACGACAATCGTTAATACAAATTTATTGTTGTTAACTATGACAAAACCTTCTTTGTAAAAGAAAAGTCCGATTCTGAAAATAAGTACACTGAAACAGATATTCCATGCTGTAAATTTATCAGGTTTTAAATGATGCTTTTGAATTAAAAGACGTTTAACATTATTCAGATGTTAAGTTTCCTGATCGACAACATTTTTGTGGTGTACGAAGGAAAGGGCTTCCAGCAAATTGTCGGAATTCCAATGGGGACCAATTGTGCCCCACTCCTTGCCGACATTTTTCTTTACTCGTACAAAGATGAATTTATGCAATCTTTGGTATCTGAAGGGAATAGATACTTAGCTTCTGACTTCAACTTCACTTACAGATACATAGACGATGTGCTGTCCATAATTATACCGGTAATCCAAAATTCGCGGATTACCTCAGCAGAATCTATCCTTCGGAGCTTAAAGTCAAAGAAACTACAGAGACAAATATTTCAGCATCCTATTTAGACATAATGTTGTCCTACGACACTGATGGTCACATAAACACCTCACTCTATGACAAACGTGAAGACTTCAATTTCAGCATCACCAACTTTCCTTTTCTGAGCAGCAATTAACATCCCTTCATCGCCTGCTTGTGACGTGTTCATATCTCAGTTGATACGATATGCCAGAGCAAGTACCAAATATACAGATTTTATTCTGAGAGCTGGGCGTCTTTCAGATAATCTTCTCAGTCAGGGATACGTTTGTGATCGACTAACATCGTCACTGAGGAAGTTCTACGGTCGATATGGGGAACTCGTCATACACTATGATGTCCCACTCTCCAGAATGGTGGATGATATTCTGTCACAGACCATTTGTACCGTCAAACCAAAGATTATACTTTATATCTTCCAAAACTGAGGTAACCGGATGTGACAATTCTACCGAATTGAAGCGACGGGTGTTGCATGCAAGCATGAAATGCTGACTCTTCCTAGGCACTCTCATGGTCTCACTCCCATATCGGGAGTTCGCTTCTTTTCAGTTGTTGTTGGTTTTTGTTTGTTTGCTTTGGTTCCTGTTTTAACCTGGTTTTGTATGCCTTCGGTTTATGATTTTCTGAATTATCGATTTTGTGCTGTGTATGGGGATATGGTCATTATCCATATTTGTCATAGAAGAATAATAGTAAGAAATACATAATATCTTTTATTTTAAATAGATTCGGTAATAGAAATAATGATCACGATCATTTTGAAGCTATGTTTCCATAAAACAAAAATAAAAAAGACGGATATGGTGTACTGGTAATCTGTCAAAACATATCATCATATTAATTTGCACAAAACTATGAAGTCGTAGGCACAATCTTTCTTAAGTGCACAGAGATTGCATACAAGAAAAATACACATGTTAAAGAAATACATCGACATTTTACACCACAATTCCACATACTAAATTGAAAGAGAGACTGTCACAAATTATTAACAACGCATTTACGAGTAAAAACGGTAATCGTAAATATAGATTCATTGCCGTAGATTAAGACAAAACTTACTTTGTAAAAGAGAAATCTGAGTCAAAAACAAAGTATACCGAATCAGATGTCATTAAGATGTTGAATTTCCTAAGCGATAACATTTTAATGGTCTTTGGAGGTAAGGTCTTCCGACAGGTTGTTGGCATTCCAATGAGAACCAATTGTGCCCACTCCTTGCTGACATATTTTTTATACTCATACGAAGCTGAATTTATTCAATCCTTGATCTCTGAGGGCAAAAAACAGTTAGCACTTAACTTCAGCTTCAGATACTTTGATGATCTATATATACTGTCCATCCATGATCCAGAATTTGCAAATTACCTTGGCGCAATCTATCCCGTTGAACTTGAAGTTAAAGAAACCAATAATTCAGCGTCCTATTTGGATGTCATGTTGTCTTTTGACGTCCATGGTAATATTTAACCTTTTCTGAGTAGCAACTTCATGTCGTCACCAGCATATGCCGATTTCCTTTCTCAATTACATTTGTGACCGACTAACATCATCACTGAGGAAGTTCTATGGTCGATATGGGGAAATAGTAGCACACTACGGCGTCCCCTTGTCCACAGTCACAAATGATATTCTGACCTTTTATGCCATGACATACCAATTATACGTTTGTCTTCCTTTGTGGGAGTTACCGATTGTGACCGTTCTACCGAATTGTGGGATGATTTACCGAATTGAAGTGGCGGGTGTTGCATGCAAGCAGGATATGCTCACTATTCCTGGGTACCTGGAGTTCACTTCTCTTCAAATGGTAATTTTATATTTCTTTTCATTTGCCTTAGTTCTGGTTTTATCCTGGTTTTGTATGTCCTTGGTTAGATGATTTTTCTTCTTCTCGATAGGGATATGGTTTCTTTTCCATATTTGTCATGTGATATGTCTTTTTGCTTGATATCCATTAACAGCTGAATTTAGTTGATCTGAAAAGAGTGAGCATTTGTCACTCTGTGTGAGACCGCTTTTTTGGTAATACCTCAGCGATAGGACTGTGCACACGTTATCCGTATAACCTCACTATTATATTAAAATCGGTCATGTTTATTGTATTTTACTTGGTTTAGGTATCGCTTCTCAGAAACAAACTTTTTTCATTCTCTGCAAGTCTAAATCTAACGAACTATTCATCCTCTTGTTAGAAGGGTGTGTTACATGTAGTAAGTTAGTTCTGTCGTTGTCTATTTGTTTGGATAAAATGCTACCTGTATTTGCATTGTAAATTTTAATAATTTTCTCATATGTGATGAGGAAGGTATTTGATTATGATCTTGATAACTTTAAGATAAGCATAAGGTGGACATGTAACATGCTGTTGAGATTATCGTCAGGATCTTCTTTAACTCATTTAGTAAAAAAGAATGTATTTGTGCTTAAAAGAATGCATTATCACGTATGGATTGTTATACGGGTAAATCGTCCGCTGGCTTCGATGCGGCTGCACGCAATAACACTGCATAAATAAAACGAAAAATGCATAATTTTTTTCACCGATTGAAAGGAAAGGTAAAATAAGGAACAGGAAGTTTAAAAAGCAGTGACGTATTAAGTGGAATACACATTAAAAATGACCAAAATAAAGTTTCGAATGTATACAGTAGATTTACTTGAAATTAATAAACTTTTCATACTTAATGGATTACTTGAATCGTAGACGAACTCATGAATAATTCTAGTGTATGTTCAAAGTTGTAAAGAGTAAAAAAAAATGGAAAATAGCACTATAGATCTAGCAGAGGAATATGGGATGGACGTCTCAAGAACTCTTATACCTAACACTGTGATTTTCTCTGTTGTACTTTTTATTGGTTTAATTAGTAACCTTTTTGTTTTGATCGTTTATTCGTCTACGATGAGAAAGGACCAAATGGAATCCAGATACTTTATACCAATCCTGTCGCTGTACGATCTATTTGTATGTTTGGTGTCGGGGACTTATTTCATACTAGACACACAATTGTGGATTGCATTTGAATCCGATATACTATGCAAAATTATTCTATTTTTCGTTGGACATACCATGATGACGTCTGATTCCTTTCTTCTGGCAATCGCAGTTCAAAGGTACGTCAAAATCTGTCGCCCATTGGGCAAGCAAATGACGTTATTGTGGAGACGTCTGACAGTGTTTCTCGTGATATTCCTTAATTTTCTGTATTCCATACCAACAGCTGTAGTCTCAGGTGTTAAGGACTTAGAGCTGGTTTATAAAGGAGTCAACATTTCCGGTCCGAGCTGCTTTACCGGAAATCAGAGATACCCTTTGTTTCAGTTGGTCTATTACAGCATACTGATCTTCATTGTAATTTTTAACATTGTCATAACAGCAGGACTTTATACGCCAATAGCTTGTGTCATATACAAGAAATTTCATAAAAAGGGACGAAAACGGAATGAAAACGAGGTTGATTCTAATTCAAAGGAGACCGAATTTACCAACGAAGGACATGTTTCTGACGAGGGAGGTAAAATTCATAACAAGATTAGTAGAGGTACCATAAAGAAATCTACAAAAAGGAGGATTACACCCGAAGCCAACTTCAACCTCATGTTTTTCACCATTATCACCGTGTATGTGCTATCTTATGTACCGACATGTGTAATGTTGGTGGTGGTTTCTTTGGATGACATGTTTTGGATAAATCTTCCCGTAAACGAGTTCGGTGTATATAACTGGCTTATTCGCTCCTATGCTTTCAATCACGCAATCAATCCATTCATATATGCCTATTTTGATATCGGGTTCAGACACTCCGCTGTGTCAATTTTCAAAGGAAAGAAGACATTCTATTTAAAGTAGAAGCACTAATTGTATATTCAAATGTTTATTCTGCATCGTTTCCTTTTATACATAACTTGTTTCATTTAAACTCCATACAAAGGTTGAGGTAAGATATGTATGTACTTGTCGACAATCAACTATGGTCTAAGTGATCTAATGCAATACCGTATTGCTATAATCTATCCTCATCTTTGAAATTGCACAACAATTTCACAACTTTGAAAATGGTCTTTGATCTATGGATTTTTGGCTAGATAGATCTACCTCAGAAAACCTCTACTGAATGCTTTATAACTAAAACAAAATAAAATCTCCAACTGGATTGGCTTGGCACAGACATGCGGCGAACGTATTCTATAATACTCTGACGTCATCATTCCCTGTCAGATCATCACTCATCTTGATAATTGTTTTCAAAGTTATTTTTATGCCTCGATATCGAAGACTTACATAATTTCAAAAAACCTTAACCGTGGCGATAAAATTTAATCATATTATTGTGAACATTGAAGGCTTGATCTTGCTTTTAAGGTATTAACTCCGAACGTTAAGAGCTTCTACATGCTAAATTTGTCCTTTAGATTTAGGCAGATTCTCATTAATTCTTATATATCTCATAATTAAAACAAGTGCATCACTATATGCCCCCACCATTATATGGCGGGGGTATAAATATCCATTCAAAACTCTTGCTGGTATCTATGGCGTACAAAATTCAAACTCTTGATGTTAAACGTCTTTAAATTCAATATGTTTATGTAAAAAATATTGATATGTATAGAAAAATATTGATATGTATGATGAAGTACTTGTAATGTATGTTTAAAAACTTTTAAAAGATATATGTTCAAAACTTGTAAATTTTGATATGCATTTAAACATATCGTTACGTATTCCATAAATCTTGATATTTCATTATTTGTTTTTTTTTATTCTTGATATGTTAAAGAAATATATTTATATGTATTTAAAACATCTTTGTTGTGTATTTTAAAAAAGTCCTGTTATGTATTCTAAAAATAAATATTAATGTTCGTTTTTAAGATTTAGTGTTCAAGAATTCGAATTATGGGTGAAATGACGAATTTGTACTATTTTGTAGTTATCCTCATTGGTCGACAACAAAAGGAGTAATGACATTTGGTGGGTATGTAACTTGTCAGTTTACCTGGCGGTCTCGACGGTCAATTGCCATAAAAATGTCTCAAAGATGTAATTTCAAGAATCATATATATAGTAATGAACCTATGTCATTTTCTGTAAGACAATGCAACTAATGATGCTTTCAGAATGTAGGTTGTTATAGCTCTTCTACCTAAACACAGCTCTATTTGCGACCAGACCATAAATCTAAAGCAATTTTCAATTCTAGGATACGCCTTATGAGACCACTCCACTAACCCGACCAACAAAGACATATCCACCAGTCTCCATTCTCGTCATTGCGTATGTTTACATATGATATAGAAATGATCATTTTCCCTAAGACAGATAAATATACTTCCGTTGCTTATATTTTGTTTCCTGATACTGCCGTGATATCTATTGTTCTCCGAACAATGAAATTTTTATTCCTTGTCAATTTCAAAAACATCTTGTTGGCTGCAGTTTCATTGTTTCACAAAGTAAAGTGATAGAACTAGATTGAAATGTCAAACGTCTTCAAATTCAATAGCATCATTTAAGAACAGATGAATTTTCAGCATGGACCAGACATGCACGTTTCAGTTACTTAACCCTCGTCAGTGATCCTCAATCTAAACAATGTAAAATGGCCATTATCTTCACAACTTATTTCTTTAAACACGAAAGTTTCAGCAACAGTCGGATCTTGCGAATTGTCTGATGCTTCTTTTATCAGGCCTAGATGACTGCTTAATCGTGAAGCATGCATCTAGAGGGAATTTGGGTGTTACGTTAGGAAAAAACTCCCCTCTATCTAGTTGAAGGAGCGGGGGTGGGTTGTTTATCAAAGACCCTTCATTCTTGTGAAATTACCTAAACATTTTTGCAACAAGTTGCAGCAATCAAAGCGGAACACATACGCACGAGACGAAAAAATAGCAACGCTAACGCTGCAAAATTCGCCCTTCAGGATTGGGTCCTGTAGCAACATATCCCAGACATCTTGCTACGTCTTTCTGTATATTTTTTTGACATACTTTTCACAGATTTTGGCCATATTTCATTGGTTGGATTGAGGATCCAGGGATTTTTTTTGCCCCTTTTTGGGGCCGTTATTCGGCCCCATTCCCAATGAAAAATAGTATCTTTTTTTCCCAATTGTAACTCTAAAATTTCCCAATTTCATTCAGATGGAATTATCAGCGAAAATAGTGAAATTAACAGGTTCAAAAGTAGCAAATTTACTAATTATTTGCCATATTGTTGTAAGCATAAGAAATTAAATCATATTCAACAGAAAATTATTTGATTAAGCATTCAATTCTGAACTTTTGATTGTATAAACTGTCATTTTACTTTTATATTTAGTACTTCCCAAATATTCCCAAATGTTATGAACTTTCCCAATTGCACGGGCCCCGACCCCATTCCCAAATTACTGGAAAAAAATCACTGAGGATCACTGACGAGGGTTCGATACCCGAAACGTGCATGCCTTGTCCATGCTGTAAATGTTTCTGCTTTTTATGATGCTAGTGAATTTGAAGACGTTTAACATTTGTACCAGTTGAAGAGTGTCACTGCTTGTGGACCAGGAGTCCCCGAGGGCACATATAGCTAAGTTCGATCAATTTCGGTTGGTCGTTACTTCAAACGCATTCGAAAATTTCTGTATACAAATTGCTTAAACCTATCCCAGCCATCTTGCAACGTCTTTCGATATTTTTTGGACATAATTTTCACAGATTTTTGCCATACTTCATTGCTTGAATGAGGATTACTGACGAGGGTAAGATACTCGAAACGTACATATCTGGTTCATGCTGTAAAATCAGATTTTTAAAAATGTTAAACGTCTTCAAATTCAATAGCATCATTTAAGAACAGATAAATTTGCAGGATGGGTATATCCTGTGGTCATATGCAACAAGTGTATTCAGGCTACAATCTAATCAAAACTAGGTCATCCATACTGTATACAAGGATTTAAGGTATTAGATGTAAAATGAACGAAATCATATCCAAAACATTGAAAATATTTATATGAATTATTTCATACTGCTCAATTGCTTTTGATGTTGCACAAACTTTTGTACTATGACGGTAGGTAACAGGAAAAGGATTTTTTAAAAGGGACTTTTAACGGTTAACCTTAAAAAAATTAATTGAGAAAGATCTAAACTTGAAATTTTCCATTGAAGTTTGATAAATATTAATTTTATAGAATTTTTTTATCCATCAATATTTGATTCCCAATCATTTTCTTGGAAAATATGACTGAACCTTTTTCAAAAACACATTGATGGAAAATTTTCAATAAATTTTCATATTATTACCATGTTTTAAGTTTAGAATTCCTAACTCAATAAATGGGTGAACCAATTATCCCATATTTTCAATCTGTGATCTTGACCTTAAACCTTGAACATCAAAAGGGTTCTTTCTCTTGTCATAAGTAATAATTGTATGAAGTTTAGTAAAGATCCAATCAAAATTGTGCCATGTACGCTGTATGCAAGGATTAAAAAAAATCAAATTTGTGACCTTGAAAATCTATAGGATTTTTCCTCTTGTAATATGCAATAAGCTTAAAATGTTTCAAAGATGCAAACGTTGAATGTAAGTATGAATATGCAGACTTAAAATATACATGAATTGTATGTTTTCGACAGATTGGAAACATTACTAGCACGTTTCAGGTTGATACACATTCAAATATAATCCAGAAACCATTTGAATTACCCCGAGTCCTACGAATTTGACCTATGATCTTTTGACCCCAAAATCAATAGGAATGAACCTTGACTCATGAGAATTATTTCTGGCATGGTCATAGGTGATTATATAGTTTCGTGATAATAGGTGCATTACAGGTTCTAATATGGTTTGGAAACCATTTTCAATCATCGGAGTCCTACGACCTTGACCTCTGACCTTTTGACCCTAAAATCAATAGGGGTCATCCTTGATTCATTGGAAAAATTTCAGGCAAGTTTCATCATCATAGGTGCAATACAGGCTCTTATATGGTCCGGAAACCATTTTCAATCATCAGAGTCATGTGACCTCAACCTTGGGACCCTAAAATCAATAGGTCATCTTTGATTCATAGAAAATCATTTCTGGCAAGTTTCATGATCATAGGTGCAATACAAGCTCTTATATGGTCCGGAAACCATTTTCAATCATCAGAGTCATGTGACCTCAACCTTGGGACCCTAAAATCAATAGGTCATCTTTGATTCATAGAAAATCATTTCTGGCAAGTTTCATGATCATAGGTGCAATACAAGCTCTTATATGGTCCGGAAACCATTTTCAATCATCAGAGTCCTACGACCTTGACCTATTGACCCTAAAATCAATAGGGGTCATCCTTGATTCATGGGAAACATTTCAGACAAGTTTCATGATCATAGGTGTAATAAAGGCTCTTATATGGTCCGGAAACTATTTTCAACAATCAGAGTCCTAGGACCTTGACCTTTGGACCCCAAAATCAATAGGGGTCATCCTTGAGTAAGTGTATAAAGTTTCATTGTACTAGCATAATGTCGAAGGGTTCCAACTCTATACCTTCTTGAAGAAAATTCCAAACCAATTTCCATGTATCATACTGACTTACAGTCCGGAAACCAATGGTTGATGCATCCTGCCCGCTCGTCTAACATCAAACTAATAAGTATATGAAGTTTGGGAAATAAAAGACAAAACTGCACCTTCTAGGTTGTATTAAAGAATTCAAAATATTTCCAATCTATGACCTTGACCTTTGACATCAATCAGGTTCTTTCTCTTATCATAAGAAATAAGAGTATGAAGTTTGGTTAAGATTCTACCAAAACTCCCCCTCTAGGATGTATGCAAGGATTTGAAACATTTCACATCAGTGACCTTTGACCTATGACTTTGAAAATCAAAAACAAAACACCTTACAAGCAATTGGTGTATGAAGTTTGTTTAACATCCAGTCAAAACTGTGCCCTCTAGATGATTCTCATTCTTGCACAAGATTTCAACATGAAGCGCTGCATATAACATTTGCTACATAAACTTTTCTTTACGATTGTAACCTACTTAACTTTGATTATACATTCATTTAGCCATAATTAATTCAAATACCCTGAAATGGAATTGAAACAAACACTTTGCAAGAATGCATACTAACATACTGCATGAGCAAAGAATAATGTAAAGTGTTGGTTTCCTCTCAATTTCAGGGTATATTGATTCATTGTGACTAAATGCATGTATAATCAAAGGTGCATGTAAGTAGGTTACGATCGTAAAGAAAAATTTCTGTAGAAAATACTGGTTTGCAGCTTAATGTTGAAAATCCTGTTGAAATTATGAGATTGAGGGGGTCAAGAGAGGGGAATGGCGTTTATTGTCATTTTGCACATGAGAGATGTGCCTTGGAGATAGTAAATAGGACAGAAAAGGGCGTTTAAGATGGGCTCTAATTTTTTAGGAATCTGTTGCCTGGGCACACACTTGCTGATGGTAAATAGGACAGAAAAGAGTGTTTAAGATGGGCTCTTACTTTTTAAGGAATCGGTTACCTGTGGAGGCACACATGCACCCACACACATGCAAACTATTGTGTTATTATATCCTCCTGCAACTTTGTTGCGAGGGGATAACAAAATATAAGATGCATAGCTAGATGCTTTGCAAAATTGATAATGCAAAATCAATCATATTCTTTTCTATTATAGTTTCACCGAAATTGTGTACTTAAGAATTGTTTAAGAAATAACAAATAGCTAGCCGTGGTTTATTGTCCAGTAATTCTACTAGTCGCATGAACCAATCAAATTATCACTGTGATAATCTTGATTGGTTCATGTGACGAGTGGAATTACTGGACAAAGAATCACAGCTAGCTAGTTGTTATTTCTATTCTAATATAGCATGTGAATTGGCGAACCTTAGCGCACTGGAAGTTTGTTGGAGATTTTACACCAGGCGAGTTCTATGGTACATATAGGGAGAAAATTTCAAGTCATATTAGAATTACGGATTAATTGGGGGACAATAGATGGACTCTGCAAGGGCAGACAGACAGATGGCAGACAAAGGTTGAATGATCCTACACCAGTAGAGCTAAAAATAAATTGTTAATTTGACAAGAAAATCTTTAGAAAACAAAAACAAATTTTATTGCAGGATTATCTAACAAAGAATGGTTGATTACATTGATAACCAGTCCTTCATATATACACAGTTTGTAGGTGAGACAGCTCCTCCCTCATAGCACTGGTCAAATACCTGTAAACAAAAATATATTATATTGTTATTATTACCTTGGCTTGATTCAGAAACTGGATAAATATTCATTTTGCTGATTTGCTATTTTTTAAAAAAAACTTTAAAAATAACATGATCTGATAGATTGCATTTAGACGTACATTACGTATAGGTGCACTCAATCAAGTTACATAAAATTTTCAGGCGGGGCCTTTCCAAAACTAATTTTTGTTACAAAGTTTTACATGTTAAACGTCTTCAAATTCAATAGCATCATTTATAAACAGATAAAATTTGCAGTATGGACCAGACATGCATGTTTCAGGTACTTTACCCTCATCAGTGATCCTCAATCTAAACAATGTAATATTGCCAAAGAGTGTGAAAATTATAATGTCCAAAAATGTACTGAAAAACGTAGCAGGATGGGTGGGATATGATGCTACAGGACCAACATTTTAGAAATTTCTAAAATTTTGGTAACAGAAGGTTTTGAATGCGTTAAAGGGACAGACGATCAACAGAAGTTGATGGAACTTGGCTACATGTGCCCTTGGGGACTCCTGGTCCACCATCAGTGACACTCACCAAATAGTACAAATGTTAAATGTCTTCAAATTCAAAAGCATCATTTATAAACAGATAAATTTATGGACCAGACATGCACGTTTCGGATATTAAACATTGACAATGTTACATTAAAATCAACAATTTTCACATCTAAGCTTTGTTTCCTTTTTTATGCAAGTATTGACAGCTTATGCTTTTGTAATGTCTGGAGATATTTGGATGGAATTTGGTACATTGCCTGAATAGTTGCAAAACAAATTTAGTTTGGTCAAGTAAAACATTTTTTTAGGATTAATGCCCAATGATGGTTTAAAAAATTAAGTTTTCCTGACTTTTCTCTGCAGTGGATGGAAAAATAAAGATGAAACTAGGTACACTAATCTTCTACTTCAAAAATTATAGTGAAATAATATAATGAAAGTTTGATTTGGAATAAGAATTTTGTGCTGCACAGAATCTATATCATGACCAAATGTTTTGCACACATCAATACTACTGCAAAATATGAAAAGCAATTCTTAATTGGAAATGACCCATCTAAACTTGTTTTATCTTTATGATTTGATTGCATACACCTATAACAGAACATATTTCATATAGCAAAAGTAACCACTATATAAGATCTGTTTAAGGATATAAAATAAAATTTATCCATCATTATTTTAAAGCAAAAGGTACCATAATTCTTTTTAGGACTCTATGAGATGCCTTAATGAAAATGTCAGACTTTTAAAGGGCATACATACTGGGCAAGCTCCACATGGCATCCTCATTAAGCCTGTAGGTGGGACAAGTGGGTTTATAGAACGATATAGTTTATTCTGTCCATCACCTGATCTCCCTGCTCCTGCCACAATGGAGCGCTCCACTTTCCCATCGTATATAAGTGTATCTAATATGGTTTCTATGTCCTCTTTTGACAGCTGGACCTAAAATTATACAAAGTACATCCAACTGAAGATTTGGATTACAGATTTTATTACCACTTTGTACAAGGACAGGGAAATCCTACCCCAGTTTCAAAGATCTATAGTCTGCAACATGTTTTGCAAAGTTATGGACATTACACAGCCAAATGTACCTCACGTGAAATTCATATGAAATGAGCATCATGTTAATTTCACATGAAAGTTCATGTGAAGTTTATGAAAATTTCATATAAGATTTATATGAAAAATATTTCACATAAATTACTTCACATGAATCTAACATGAATTTTTCTGTGTGACCTTTATTCGAAATTGAATTTATATGAAATTCATGTTAGAAACTTCACATAAATTTCATGTTAAAAAATTTCATGTAAATTTCATGTTTGTGCTTGTTTCACATAAATTTCATGTGAACTTTTATGTAAAGTCCAAGTAAATTTCATCTGAAATTCATATGAGGCACAACTGGCTCTGTATATATCTTTGACACAAGGGTACAAAATCCATGTACTTCAAAAGAGTACTGTCTTATATTTCTCATCCTTGGATACCCAGGACAAGGTTAGCATATAATGTCATTTCACTAAATTACCACGAGGTCCTATAATGTCACGTTTCTAGCATTCAAAACAGAATGGGAAAATGGTTAGATAAATGGGGGTGAAAAATGTCACTATACGAACAGACTGAGGGAATCATTCAACTCATTGATAATGGTACATGTACTGCAGGGTTTGTAACTAGTTAAAAGTGTTTTTGAAAATTCTATATAATTGTATTATATAATTGTATTCAAAGATTTCTTTAAAGGTACTCAAGATAACATTTACTCAATATTTTAAAAATGACTGCAATAATTTTTCTGTCTATCGATGTATAGACAAAAACCGATACACAAACTATATAATCCGCGAAGCGGATCTTATTTTGTTTGTGCATCAGTTCAAACTTCAAAGGTCTTAATTGTTGACTGGCATGGTTCTCTTGGATTTACAGAAAGCTTTTGAAACAGTTAATCATCAAATTTTATGCAAGAAATTATCCTCCCTAGGGGTTGAGTCTGTCTCATGGTTAATATTTAATACAGAGAAAACAAGTTGTTCACATCAGTGGGGTGAATTCGGAAGTTTGTAATATGTTACCTGCGGGGTCCCCCAGGAGAGTTTATTAGGACCACTGCTGTTTTGTATTTACGTCAATAACATGAAAATTAGTATCGATGAAGATAGTAAGGTTTTCTTGTATGCAGATGATTTGGCTGTCCTCTATTCACACAAGGACTCCAAAGTTATATTAGATAATTTATCTTCCGTTATGGAGTCATGCCATGATTGGCTAGTAGATAATAAATTGTCCTTTCATTTGGGAGAAAATGAGAGCATTATTTTCGGACCCAAATCAAAATTGCCCCAAGCTCTCTGAGATTTTTCCATCAAGTGCAATAATCATATTTTTTGTTTACAAAGTTGTATTAAATACCTGGGTAAATTTGATATCATTATTTTAAGAAATTTGCATTGCTTTTCAGTTACTCTGTGAAAGTTTAGTGCAATTGTAATCTGTGGCAACAGTAATGTTAAATGTGATTTGTGATTTATGTCATTCGCCATATCAGTGTTGTTTAATTCTATGTAAATATGCCTTTTATCCGAATAAATATAATAATTATAATAATGATTCTAGCATTTGTTGATTTTCAAGTTCAAAACTGGCGATGTAATATTTGAACAGGTCTAACGTAGCAGCATTCAACGTTAGTGACGTCATAATAAGCGACATTGTCTATACAGATATAGATTAAATTTCGCTGCATATGTTTGTATAGGCATTATACAAACACTACAGAAATAATTAAATTATCAACAAATAAAAGATGATGATTAACCTTGCTAATTCCTAGTTCTGAGATATATTTCCATACATCTTCTAATGGAGCAAAAGAGCCATTTCTCTGTGCTATCGGATCACTCTTGCTCTCCCTTGATATTGTTGCCTGAAAAAAAATTAGGATGAAAATGTACATGTAATTAGATTTCACTTGCATAAACAAGAGGCCCAAGGGGGCCAAATCGCTCACCTGAGTTGCAGACAAAGGGTTAAAAGTCACAAAAATACTTCTACAGATCAAGCCCTTGACAGCCCTATTTGTTGACCTATGACAAGAAAAATACAAACTTGGCAGAGGACCTTGCTGCAAGGTTTCTTGAAATTCTGTGCAATGGTTGCAGAGGAGATTTCGAAAATGTGTCAGCCAATCAGAGTCCATATTTGTTGACCGATCAGCACAAAATACACAATCTTGGTAGAGGACCTTGAGTACGTTCTTCCTGTAAAGTTTCATGAAATTCTGTGCAGTGGTTTTTTTGCAGAGAAGATGTTGAAAATGTGTTAGCCAATCAGAGCCCTCGGTGGCCATATTTGTTGACCGATCGGCACGAAAAACACAAACTTGTTGGAAGACCTTGAATACTTCCTTCCTGAAAAGTTTCATGAAATTCTGTGCAGCAGTTGCAGAGGAGATGTCGAAAATGTGTCAGCCAGTCAGAGCCCTCGGCAGCCATATTTGTTGACCGATCAGCATGAAAAACACATACTTGGTAGAGGACCTTGAGTACTTCCTTCCTGTAAAGTTTCATGAGATTCTGTGCAGTGGTTGCAGAGGAGATGCAGAGGAGATGTCGAAAATGTGTCAGCCAATCAGAGCCCTCGGCGGCTATATTTGTTGAACAATTGGCACAAAAAACCCAAACTTGGTAGAGGACCTTGAGTACTTCCTTCCTGTAAAGTTTCATTAAATTCCATGCAGCGGTTGCAGAGGAGATGTCAAAAATGTGTCGGCCAATCAGAGCCCTTGGCAGCCATATTTGTTGACAGTTTTTAATTTGAGAATCTGTCTTGTTGAGGACCAACGAAAATGCCAACAACTATACAAAACAGAAAAGGGAAGTAGACTATTGATATCCAATTCTTCCTAAAATAAAGTGATCTACTCATTAAGACACATTATCTTTGCAAGTTTAGCCTTCCTAGCTCTTTAAACAAAGAAATAAAACTTTTTAAAATTGATACCCAAATCTTCCTAATATGTGCACTCAAGCAGAGGATTTAGGTCCAATCTCCTACGTATGCGTCCGATTTCAGTTCCGCTTTTCTTCACTTTGAAATCTCCCTCTGCCGTCATCGCTTATTGTTTGTCTGCAAGATTCTTGCAGATTGAAACTGGGGCTTCGTATTTGTAAATAAAATATTGCAAGTATATACCACTAAGTATAACTACATTTATGAGGTATATAATGTGCAAGCATTTGTTTCAATGCAATACGATGCAGTATCAGGGATTCTTTCTTCATTCGTACGTTGCCAACACGTTCAGCTGAGCGAGATGTCTCGAATAAAATTACAAATTCTGGCCATAAATCGAAACCTACCGTCATTAGACGTGAGTCTTGTAAATTTTCCTGCATCAAGATAAGAATCGTTTCCTTCATTGCCTATTTACTCGCCCCTAAACAGTCAAATATGCGCCTCTACCTTTGAACCTTTTGCAATGTTTACGTCAGAAGTCCGAATGACGTCACTGTGACGACATGCCATACCTGCGATGCCTCTCGGATTTTATCATTGCGTGAAATGGCGTAGGAAAATAGAGATGACGGCAAGGTTATATTGCAAGCCCTTGCCGCCTATGACCTTGTTGCAAGTTGGATTTAGGTCATGACCTACATTTGAACATAGATTTGTGATCTACTCATTAAGACACATCATCTGTGCAAGTTTGGCCTTCCTAGCACTCAAAGTAAAGAAATAAATCTTCCTAACATTGATACCCAAATCTTCCTAGCATGTGCCCTGAAGCAGAATATATAGGTCATGACCTACATTTGAACATAGATTTGTGATCTTCTCATTATGACGCATCATCTTTGCAAGCTTGGCCTTCCTAACACTTTTAAAAAATAAAGAAATAAAACTTCTTAACATACTAGTGCAAACGTGGACATAGACACCGACGATCGCATGAGCTCCCTCTCACTTAGTGAGTTGAGCTTAAAATCTAATAAGCAGTTTCATGGTATCCTCTCTGCCTTTTATAATTTTATATTTTCAAGGTCTAAAGGATTCCATCAGATTACTTGAGGTCCTGGGAAGTATTTTTTCTCCAGGTCACATCAATTTGATCTTTAGTTCCTTTGATTGGAGCGAGAGGGCAAAATATTTCTACTTAAAAAATTTTAAAATCACTGTTTTTAAAGGCAATACAGAATCTGTTGGAGCGAGCAATTCTTTCTCATTTAAATAATGCATATGTCTTGTCTCAATTAAAATAACAAAATGTGGTACAGCATGTTCACAAGATTACAAAGACTTATATAGGAGAAAATGACCACACCCATTTTCAAAGACAGGTCAGTCTTAAACAGAATCTCAGGCACACAATTAGACCACAGACTCATGGAAATGGAAAAAGAAATCTCTCTACAGTATCAATTATACATTCTGAGAACTGGTGTTCACTAGATTACATAGAGTTAAATAGGAGAACATGACCACACCCATTTCAAAGACTCTGGAGGTCAGATGCTGAAACAAAATAGCAGGCACACACATATACAAGAGACTGATTATAAATTGATGTTCACAAAGTAATATAGACTTATATATGAGAAAATGACCACACCCATTTCCAAGACCCTGGGGGTCAGGGGCACAAACAAAATATCAGGGGCACAACTAGACCAGAGACTGATTATAATGCAAACAGAATTATCTCTCTATCAATTATACCTCTGAGAATTGATGTTCACAAGGTAACATAGACTTACATATGAGAAAATGACCACACCCATTTCCAAGACCCTGGGGGTCAGGGGCTCAAACAAAATATAAGGGGCACAACTAGACCAGAGACTGATTATATTACAAAAAGAATTATTTCTCTATTAATGATACTTTCTGAGAATTGATGTTCACTAGATTACATAATCTCGTATAGCAGAAAATGACCACACCCATTTTTGAAGACCCTAGGGGTCAGAGGCTCAAACAAAATATCAGGTGCGCAACTAGACCAGGGACTGATTATAATGCAAAAAGTATTATTTCTCTATCAATTATACTTTCTGAGAATTGGTGTTCACTAGATCACATAGACTTCTATAGCAGAAAATGACCACACCCATTTTTTAATACCCTGGGGGTCAGCGGCTCAAACAAATTATCAGGTGCACAACTGGACCAGAGACTGATTATATTGCAAAAAGAATTATTTCACTATCAATTATACTTTCTGAGAATTGGTGTTCACTAGATTACATAGATATATATAGGAGAAAATGACCACACCCATTTTCAAGACCCTGGGGGTCAGGGGCTCAAACAAAATGTCAGGTGCACAACTAGACCAGGGACTGATTATATTGCAAAAAGAATTATTTCTCTATCAATTATGCTTTCTGAGAATTGGTGTTCACTAGATTACATAGACTTATATAGGAGAAAATGACCACACCCATTTTCAAAGACCCTGGGGGTCAGAGGCTCAAACAAAATATCAGGTGCACAACTAGACCATAGACCAAACTTATTGCAAAAAGAATTAGCTTTCTACATTTATGGTTTCAGAGGAGTTGCGCTCACAAAAAATTGTTAACAGACAGACAGACGGACGGACGGACACCAGACAACATGGTATCGCATAAGCTCAACTGGTCTTTGACCAGTAGTGCTAAAAACATGATTATCAAAATCAACATTTTGTTTCATGGTAAAATATGATTTTTTTAAATCTTATTTCTGAATAAAGACGGCTCAAGGGTCATAGTTTCATTTGTATTCTCTGAAAGTTGGTCAGACATCTTTTATGTTTGATAGGATTCAGACATTGTCTGCAAAAAAAGCTGAAGCTCTCGGGTTCAATTCTCTGAACAGCCACTTGTTTTTCCTTCATCTGTTATATGATTGTGTCAGTCTGTTTTTATCTATAAAAACACTTGTTTTTTACAATCTTTTTAAAATGAAATACATGTAGTTGGGTTGCCTTGGATTGTCAAGTTATCATCATCATCACCTTTCAGTTGAGATTAACATATTACACCGTATTACGAATGAGCTCTGCAAATGTAAAGAAGTACTGACTGACTGACAGACTTGAAGGAAACTGATAGTCTGCTTTTGAAAGCTTTGCCAGAAATGAAATATTAAACTATCAAAGTAGTAAATGTAAAATGATCATCCTAATTCAGAAGGGATTAAAGATAGACCTAGTCAGTTTATATGTTGTTGTTGATGTTTTTCTTTCATGGATATAATTTGTGAATTTGGTTTTGATTCAGTGCATTTTTTTTATCATTATTATTTTGATAGTCTATCGTTGAAGTTAACACAAAAACTATAAGAACTGAACTTTTTAGCGTAGAAGCTTTCAGCAGTGCTACCAGCCCTCTTCAGCTCATTCATTCTCAAGTGACAATTGTTGTATAGCAATCAGAAGGCATGAAGTCATAAACATGCACATAACATTCCGTGCTCTTACGCATGGCACCACAAGCATATAAACAATTTCAGTAAATTCTGAACTTTCCCGAAAGTTAATCCCATACGGAATGTAAGTGTTTAGTTTCTTTTTCTATAAATTTTCCCTAATTTTTCTGTATAGATCATCATTAAATAGCTTTTAAAATCCCAATGATGGAAAAGTCTTCCAAAGAATGATTGTCAATGCATTTATTTTGAAATGTTTATACACACGTGTGTACCTGTCATGTTTCTGGTCTGAAAGATTGTGAAATTAGTTTTTTCATCAGCTAGTAAACAAACTCTTCATCTTTATGGGTGGAATTAATAATCTACATCTACATCAGTATGTCAATCCATCACACTTGATGACTACATGATGGCGCAATGCTCAAACAGACCACAAAATTTAAAAGAAAAAGTTTAAAAGGATAATTAACATATATACAAACATAGGTAATCACAGATTACGAAGCTCACCTCGTGACAGCAAAATTCAATTCAAACATATTTCTTAGTACATGTATATTGGCTTTTAAAGGCAAAACTACTCAAGCAGAAAAAGTAGGTCAAGGTCATTTTATGAAAGTTTGATCAAAGATACATTCAATATGCAAGTTTGGTACATTTAGCAGTTATACTTTGCTCAATATTGGCTTTATAGAGCAAAATCACTCAAGCGGAAAAAGTAGGTCAAGGTCATTTTATGAAAGATTGATCAAAGATACATCTAATATGCAAGTTTGGTACATGTATCACTTATACTTTGCTCAATATTGGCTTTTACAGGCAAAATCACTCAAGCGGAAAAAGTAGGTCGAGGTCATTTTATGAAAGTTTGATCAAAGATACATCTAATATGCAAGTTTGGAACATCTAGCACTTATACTTTGCTCAATATTGGCTTTTAAAGGCAAAACCACTCAAGCAGAAAAAGCAGGTCAAGGTCATTTTATGAAAGTTTGATCAATGATACATCCAATATGCAAGTTTGGTACATGTAGCAGTTATACTTTGCTCAATATTGGCTTTATAGAGCAAAATCACTCAAGCGGAAGAAGTAGGTCGAGGTCATTTTATGAAAGATTGATCAAAGATACATCTAATATGCAAGTTTGGAACATCTAGCACTTATACTTTGCTCAATATTGGCTTTTAAAGGCAAAATCACTCAAGCGGAAAAAGTAGGTCAAGGTCATTTTATGAAAGTTTGATCAAAGATACATCTAATATGCAAGTTTGGAACATCTAGCACCTATACTTTGCTCAATATTGGCTTTTAAAGGCAAAATCACTCAAGCGGAAAAAGTAGGTCAAGGTCATTTTATGAAAGATTGATCAAAGATACATCCAATATGCAAGTTTGGTACATGTATCACTTATACTTTGCTCAATATTGGCTTTTAAAGGCAAAATCACTCAAGCGGAAAAAGTAGGTCAAGGTAATTTTATGAAAGTTTGATCAAAAATACATCCAATATGCAAGTTTGGTACATGTAGCACTTATACTTTGCTCAATATTGGCTTTTAAAAGCGAAATCACTCAAGCGGAAAATGTAGGTCAGATGCTGCATACGATGCATGGGTTCACCTCTGCATCCAAAGATGAATCACTTGTGTCATTTTGGTTACTGTAGCATTAGTACTTTGTCAGATACTGAGCTACCCTAAACTTCTTAACCAAGTCACTCAAGCAGAAAATATAGGTCAGATGCTGCATCCGATGCATGGGTTCACCTCAGCATCCAAAGATGAATCACATGTGCAAGTTTGGTTACTGTAGCATCAGTACTTTGTCAGATACTGAGCTACCCCAAACTTCTTAACCAAGTCACTCAAGCGGAAAATGTAGGTCAGATGCTGCATCCGATGCATGGGTTCACCTCAGCATCCAAAGATGAATCACTTGTGCCAGTTTGGTTACTGTAGCATTAGTACTTTGTCAGATACTGAGCTACCCCAAACTTCTTAACCGGACGCGGACGCGGACACGGACGCGGACACGGACGCGGACGCGGACGCGGACGCGTAGGGTTATAGCATAAGCTCACTCAACTTCGTCGAGGTGAGCTAAAAATGTCTAATCTTTAATATGATGAGCTCAGATGGTTCTGAACCAGTGTTTTTAACTGGTTCAGAGAGGATGCAGTAATGATCGAATGGGGGAGAGAATTCCAGAGCACAATGGAGTGTGGAAAGAAACTATATTTGAAGTAGTCTGTGCGTGTACTGAAGGTTTGATGATGTAATGGGTGGTTGTGTCTGGTAAGGAGTTGTGTGGGTGGTGTTATGTATTCTTGTGGGTTAATGGCAACTTAATTATGGGAAATTTTATAATGCATTGTTAGTCTCTGTGTGTTTCTTCTGTTTTCGAGTGTTAGCCAGTTTAAATGGTTTAACATGTCTGTGACGCTGCTTGTGTTGTGATATCTGTGTGTAACATAACGTGCTGCTCTTCTCTGTGTCATTTCTAATTTGTCTTTGTGTTTTTGTGTGTGTGGTGACCATACGGTTGAGCAATATTCTAAATTGGATCTGACAAGTGATTTGTAGGCCTGTGATTTAAAATCTTCATTTTTAATTTGCAAGTTACTTTTCAAAAATGTTGCTTGAGGGGTTATCAGACCTGATTTAATACTCTTTTCAAGAAAATACGAAGTTGCTTTTTATCTACTTTCAATTTCGATCCATGCATTGAAAAATTTAAAGTCCAATTTCAAGAACAAAACAGGTGACTAGAGAAAAACAGAAGCGGGAAATCTGACAAACGAAAAATCAATTTGGTGTGGCCTCACATTAAGCTAAAGCAGGCCAATATTGCTCTCCTAAGTGCCGTCTCAATGAATGTAAATCTTTTAATTAGGACCTTGTTTTCTTCCTTCTTGAATATTTGAAAATAGGAAATTTCCTCCTATTTTTGGAAATATAAGCCATCTTTGCAATGGGAATGACTACGCTAATTGGCCTCAAAATTGCCCGACAGAATCGCCTATATGTCAAGATAAAATTTGTTTTGATTGGGAAAGTGCACTTGTGCACTTGCGAAAAAATAAAGTTTAACGTACCATTTTACCTAATGTCAATCAAAGACATTGTCATTGCGAGATAAAGCTGCTTTTAATCACATCAACACAGTCCTTTTTTTTACACACCCCATAAAGCAAGCCCATAAGCCATACCTTTTGCTCTAAATATTTGAGGCACTGTTGATTGAGAACCTCTACAAACTCCGATTCAAAATCCTGGTCACTATACCAAGCCCCTCCTGTCACGGACCTGTCTGGCTCAAGGTCGTACAGCATGTAAACTTTCTTCTTTGAGGCCTTAAATAACAAAATTTTGATATACAACCGACTCATTTTTACTGTATATCATTTTTATAATGTATGTATCCAAAGTACTTTTGAATACACATACCCAAATTCAAGAAAATAATACAAAGACTATAGTTCTAAAAGATTTAAAAGCATGAACTATTTTCATAGTCTTTTAAGGTATTATATTTAGAGTAAATCAGTAAAGTCAACATATCTATTTCATCATTTCCTTTGTGCCTTGAAATTTGACAAACTTTTATGATATTAGCTTGAAAGTATTCAATATATATGTGGACAGATGCAAGATCATTCTTAAAATTTACCTCCCTTTGATTGAGAGTATCTCAAATATTGAAAAGATGCAATAAGGATGCAATTTCAATACATTTATACAAATCAATAATACCAGAGGAAAATAAATACTTCACAAAAGACTGTTAAAACAGAAAAGAAGGTCAAAATAATTGCATGCTTAAAAGTTTTAAATTAGTTTATTTACTACTTTTGGGGACAAGACATAAAAAGTAATAATACACTTTACTTTTTTACATCAACATTTGTCCTGGATGACATAAAAACACTTATCATGAACTTTTCGGCTACTTACAGCCACTGATTTGACAGCTTTGATTAATTTCCTACTTTCGAGGTTTTTGAGTATTTTATTGACTTGAGTGAGAAGAAGATTACACTTGTAGCGGATATCCCTGATCCATATTCCCTTGTTCCCAGCCTCTTTGATGATCTGATACACTAATTTCTCCTGAGTGTCTCCTAATTTAAGGTTGCTGGAAGGAGAAAGTACAGAACAGTCAACACACATATGTATTGTCTCCTAATTTAAGGTTGCTGGAAGGAGAAAGTACAGAACAGTCAACACACATATGTATTGTCTCCTAATCTAAGGTTGCTGGAAGGATAAAGTATAGAACAGTCAACACACATATGTATTGTCTCCTAATTTAAGGTTGCTGGAAGGATAAAGTATAGAACAGTCAACACACATATGTATTGTCTCCTAATTTAAGGTTGCTGGAAGGAGAAAGTACAGAACAGTCAACACTCATATGTATTGTATCCTAATCTAAGGTTGCTGGAAGGAGAAAGTACAGAACAGTCAACACACATATGTATTGTCTCCTAATCTAAGGTTGCTGGAAGGAGAAAGTAGAGAACAGTCAACACAGATATGTATTGTCTCCTAATTTAAGGTTGCTGGAAGGAGAAAGTACAGAACGGTCAACACACATATGTATTGTCTCCTAATTTAAGGTTGCTGGAAGAAGAAAATACAGAACAGTCAACACACATATGAATTGTCTCCTAATCTAAGGTTGCTGGAAGGAGAAAGTACAGAACAGTCAACACACATATGTATTGTCTCCTAATCTAAGGTTGCTGGAAGGAGAAAGTACAGAACAGTCGACACATATATGTACATCATGGATATTTTCTGAAAGGTACCCTCCTGCCAGGTAAGAAAATATTAGCATTATCGATGAAAATACTTTAGACGTCAAAAACCAGAACTCTCTGATGAGACTGAAGCTCTACTGGCTGTTTTGTTAAATTCACTAGATTGACATCCATTTTCCAACCCTGGGGGTTAGGGGCTCACACAAAATATCAGATGCATATCTACACCAAAGAAACATAATGCAAAAAGAATTTACTCTCCATGAATTATACTTTCTGCGACCTAGAGTTCACTAGATTACATAGACTAATATTTGAGAAAATGACCACACCCATTTTCAAAGATGGGTCAGAGTCTTAAACAGAATCTCAAGTACACAACTAGACTACAGACTTATGGTAATGCAAAAAGCAATATCTTTCTCATCTCACATCCATTTCCAAGACCCTGGCTGTCAGAGGCTGAAACATAATATCAGGCACAGACATAGACTCAAGAATAATAATAACACAAAAAGAAAGAACTCTCTATCAATTATACTTTCATAGAAATGATATTGACCAGATTACATACTTATATAGAAGAAAATGACCACACCCATTTCCAAGACCCTGGGGTTCCAAGGCTCAAACAAAATATCAGGCGCACAAAAAGACCAGAGACTGATAAAATGCATCCCTCTATCAATTGTACTATCTGAGAATTGGTTTCACAACATTACATAGAGTTATACATGTATGACCACACCCATTTTTGAAGACCCTGAAGTCAGGGTTAAAAAAAAATTAGGTGAACAACTAGACTACAGACTGTTTATATTGGCATTTGCAGAAAGTATTATTTCTATATCAACATGATCAATTATACTTTCTGAGTTCACTAGATTACATAGAGTTATACATGTATAGGAGAAAATGACCACAACCATTTTTGTAGTCCCTGGGGTCAGAGGCTCAAACAAAATATCAGGCAACTGGACCAGAGACTGATTATATTGCAAAAAGAATTATTTCTCTATCAATAATACTTGCTGAGTATTGGTGTTCACTAGATTACATAGACTTATATAGGAGAATATGACCACACCCATTTTTGAAGACCCTGGGGTCAGAGGCTCAAACAAAATATCAGGTGCACAACTGGACCAGAGACTGATTATATTGCAAAAAGAATTATTTCTCTATCAATTATACTTTCTGAGTATAGGTGTTCACTAGATTACATAGACTTATATAGGAGAATATGACCACACCCATTTTTGAAGACCCTGGGGTCAGAGGCTCAAACAAAATATCAGGTGCACAACTGGACAAGAGACTGATTATAATGCAAAAAGAATTATTTTCCATCAATTATACTTTCTGAGTATTGGTGTTCACTAGATTACATAGACTTACATGTATATAGGAGAATATGACCACACCCATTTTTGAAGACCCTTGGGGTAAGAGGCTCAAACAAAATATCAGGTGCACAACTGGACCAGAGACTGACTATATTGCAAAAAGAATTATTTATCTATCATTTATACTTTCTGAGAATTGGTGTTAAATAGGTTACATAGACTTATATAGGAGAAAATGACCACACCCATTTTCGTAGACCCTGGGGGCCAGAGGCTCAAACAAAATATCAAGTGCACAACTGGACCAGAGACTTATTACATTGCAAAAGAATCCTTTCTCTATCAATTATACTTTCTAAGTATTGGTGTTCACTAGATTACATAGACTTATACTTGAGAAAATGACCACACCAATTTTTGAAAACCCTGGGGGTCAGAAGCTCAAACAAAATATCAGGTGCACAACTGAACCAGAGACTGATTATATTGCAAAAAGAATTATTTCTCTATCAATTATTCTTTCTGAGTATAGGTGTTCACTAGATTACATAGACTTACATGTATATAGGAGAATATGACCACACCCATTTTTGAAGACCCTTGGGGTAAGAGGCTCAAACAAAATATCAGGTGCACAACTGGACCAGAGACTGACTATATTGCAAAAAGAATTATTTATCTATCATTCATACTTTCTGAGAATTGGTGTTAAATAGGTTACATAGACTTCTATAGGAGAATATGACCACAACCATTTTTGTAGCCCCTGGGGTCAGATGCTCAAACAAAATATCAGGTGCACAACTGGACCAGAGACTGATTATATTGCAAAAAGAATTAGTTCTCCATCAATTATACTTTCTGAGTATTTGTGTTCACTAGATTACATGGACTTCTATAGGAGAATATGACCACACCCATTTTTGAAGACCCTGGGGTCAGAGGCTCAAACAAAATATCAGGTGCACAACTGGACCAGAGACTGATTATAATGCAAAAAGAATTATTTCTCTATCAATTATACTTTCTGAGTATTTGTGTTCACTAGATTACATAGACTTACATGTATATAGGAGAATATGACCACACCCATTTTTGAAGACCCTTGGGGTAAGAGGCTCAAACAAAATATCAGGTGCACAACTGGACCAGAGACTGACTATATTGCAAAAAGAATTATTTATCTATCATTCATACTTTCTGAGAATTGGTGTTAAATAGGTTACATAGACTTCTATAGGAGAATATGACCACAACCATTTTTGTAGCCCCTGGGGTCAGATGCTCAAACAAAATATCAGGTGCACAACTGGACCAGAGACTGATTATATTGCAAAAAGAATTATTTCTCCATCAATTATACTTTCTGAGTATTTGTGTTCACTAGATTACATAGACTTATATAGGAGAAAATGACCACACCCATTTTCGTAGACCCTGGGGGCCAGAGGCTCAAACAAAATATCAAGTGCACAACTGGACCAGAGACTTATTACATTGCAAAAAGAATCATTTCTCTATCAATTATACTTTCTAAGTATTGGTGTTCACTAGATTACATAGACTTATACTTGAGAAAATGACCACACCCATTTTCGTAGACCCTGGGGGCCAGAGGCTCAAACAAAATATCAAGTGCACAACTGGACCAGAGACTTATTACATTGCAAAAAGAATCATTTCTCTATCAATTATACTTTCTGAGTATAGGTGTTCACTAGATTACATAGACTTATATAGGAGAATATGACCACAACAATTTTTGTAGCCCCTGGGGTCAGATGCTCAAACAAAATATCAGGTGCACAACTGGACCAGAGACTGATTATATTGCAAAAAGAATTATTTCTCCATCAATTATACTTTCTGAGTATTTGTGTTCACTAGATTACATAGACTTCTATAGGAGAATATGACCACACCCATTTTTGAAGACCCTTGGGGTAAGAGGCTCAAACAAAATATTAGGTGCACAACTGGACCAGAGACTGATTATATTGCAAAAAGATTATTTCTCTATCATTTATACTTTCTGAGAATTGGTGTTAAATAGGTTACATAGACTTATATAGGAGAAAATGACCACACCCATTTTCGTAGACCCTGGGGGCCAGAGGCTCAAACAAAATATCAAGTGCACAACTGGACCAGAGACTTATTACATTGCAAAAAGAATCATTTCTCTATCAATTATACTTTCTAAGTATTGGTGTTCACTAGATTACATAGACTTATACTTGAGAAAATGACCACACCAATTTTTGAAAACCCTGGGGGTCAGGAGCTCAAACAAAATATCAGGTGCACAACTGAACCAGAGACTGATTATATTGCAAAAAGAATTATTTCTCTATCAATTATACTTTCTGAGTATTGGTGTTCACTAGATTACATAGCCTTATATTGGAGAATATGACCACACCCATTTTTGAAGACCCTTGGAGTAAGAGGCTCAAACAAAATATCACATGCACAACTGGACCAGAGACTGATTATATTGCAAAAAGAATTATTTCTCTATCAATTATACTTTCTGAGTCTTTGTGTTCACTAGATTACATAGACTTCTATAGGAGAATATGACCACACCAATTTTTGAAGACCCTTGGGGTCAGAGGCTCAAACAAAATATCAGGTGCACAACTGGACCAGAGACTGATTATAATGCAAAAAGAATTATTTCTCTATCAATTAAACTTTCTGAGTATTGGTGTTCACTAGATTACATAGTCTTATATTGGAGAATATGACCACAACCATTTTTGAAGACCCTTGGGGTAAGAGGCTCAAACAAAATATCACGTGCACAACTGGACCAGAGACTGATTATAATGCAAAAAGAATTATTTCTCTATCAATTATACTTTCTGAGTATTTGTGTTCACTAGATTACATAGACTTCTATAGGAGAATATGACCACACCCATTTTTGAAGACCCTTGGGGTCAGAGGCTCAAACAAAATATCAGGTGCACAACTAGACCATGGACCAAACTAAATGCAAAAAGAATTAGGTTTCTATCATGTATGGTTACAGAGGAGTTGCGCTCACAAAAAATTGTTAACAGACAGACAGACAGACAGACAGACAGACAGACAGACAGACAGACAGACAGACGGACGGATGCTGGACAACGTGGTATCGCATAAGCTTGACTGGTCTTTGACCAGTGGAGCTAAAAAGGAAAACTTAAAAGAAGAGGAAAATTCTCTGAACAAGTTAAGAGATGAGCTATTTGAGTTTTTTCTATAATCATCACAATCATCTTGAGATACATTTATCTTCCTTGCTATACATATTCAAATATCATCAGAGTTCTCTCCCTTGTCCTTTTCAAATTTTTCAAGACAATTAATTAAAAATCTGCAATTTTACCTCGATACATCTACACCTTTTGCTTTGTATATAAGTTTACTACCACTCTTCATCAGATCAATTTTGCCCTGGAAAATAAGAAAGATTTATTGAAATCAAAATTGTTTTGATAAAAATATACATTGTATACATCTATTAATATTTTTAGCCAATCAGTATGTGTGTATATGAAATATTGACAGGAGTAACCGTTACATGTACATCTTTTCTTTAAAGTAATAATGATGATAAAATAATTGATGGTTCAACATACTATGTAGATGTAGAATAATTATTAAGAAATTATTTTAAAAGACTTCTACAGTACATACATGTATTTCAAGACATTACAAAAGATCTGATATGCAAAGCATATCTAAGAAGATATGCAAAGCATATCTAAGAAGTTTCCATGTTCTTGAACAAATGATAGTTCTAGAATGCATCAAAATGAATATTTCAAATTTTTTTCATTTTCATAATTGACCTGCTGAGAATACATGTGAAATGCTTGGGGCATGATGAATCCCCCCTTTTAATATTTATATATATGTTACCGTGGACAGTAATTTGTTGATGGTAGTGACTCTCAGCTGGGCGTCACATTGTGGAAGTTCTTTCTGTATGGCTGTATCTGATATACCATCTGGATTCTCCTGACACAGCTGAAGGATTCTACAACAGTCATTAATATATCCATTTTAATGTCAAAAGTTTATATTGTGAGGATAGCAAAATTACAGATTTAATGTAAATCATTAATTTTCTTCGGGGATTTAATTTTGTTATTTTCGTGGATGGTTAAAAACAACAAAAATAAATCCATGACGAAAATTTGCTTTGCCTTTGATAGGTACAAATATGTAATTGAGATTTTATTGACGGTGTATTATTGACAGACGTTCACAATACATGTTTCTCATTTTCTCACTTTTATTGTGTGTATAAAATGTTATCTCAATTCTAAACGGTCATCTTCATAAATTTTCATTTTTAGAAATTGTTTGTCCTTAGAATGCGTAATATAAACAGCTGGAGATATTGGTCAAGGTAGCAATCTTTACTCTGCATTCTAATATATTGATGGACCCATTATTAGAATTGTTACACTTGGATATCAATCAACTGTAATCAATTGTCCATTAGATATGAAGCAAAACTTTCTAATTACTGTCAAAGCAAAACAAACAATTAAAAGGCCAAAAATGTTATTGTTTGTTAACAGTTACACCCGCATTACATGAAACATTGCATATTATCAGGCTTTCTACTCTACCTTTATGAAAAAGTAGGAAAAAAGTAGGAGTAGTCAATGATAAAAAGTATGATAAAAACAGGAAAAAGTATAGGAATTAATAGGGGAAAAGTAGGAAATTTTCCATCACTTTTAGTGACAATTTTCAGTAAGTATGACACACAAATCACAGTAAGCAATGATTGTAGACTGCTAAGTTCATCTTTGAGGAAATCACAGAGAGAAATAAGGACAGATTGATTTTTCATGTAAAATATACAGAATGGGCGAGCGAAGCGAGCCCGAATTGTTTAAAAAACTTTGAATCAGATGTCGGTGACAAGTGAAGCAAGTAATTTTTTACTTTTAAGATGAAAAAGTAGGAATAGTAGGAGGTTTTGAAGAAAAAGTAGGAAAAAATAGGATCAAAATAAAAAAGTAGGAAAAGTAGGAAATAGTAGGAAAAAGTAGGAACAGTAGAAAGCATGTATATCATACACCGTTATTATGAGAGTTCGAGATCTATCCCCCTATATAAATTTTAATCGGAAAATATGCCAACAAATTAGAGAAAACTTTAATTTTCCGATTTCTGAAGTGAGCTGCGCGGACAGTAATTGAATCTTAACCTTATAAATGACAAGTATGTCAAGGATTCCTTGTATTTTCCCTCTTTTCCTGCATTTATATCTCTCCTTGTATGGAAAGCACCGACTCCAAAGGTTGGAGAAGCAATTATCGCCACATTGGATCATTCTCGTCTAATATCCACAATATTCTATCTAAAATTATACCATCAGACTCCTCTATCAGATTTTCTACTCTACCTTAACGAAAAAGTAGGAAAAAAGTAGGAGTAATCAATGAAAAAAAGTAGGAGAAAAGTAGGAAAAAGTAGGAGTAAATAGGAAAAAAGTAGATTTTCAATCAGTATTCATAAAAAATTTCAGCAAGTATCATACTGTATGACACAGAAAAATCAAAGGTAAGCCACTAAAGCAATGTCATAGACTGGTAATGTTCACCTTTGGAAGGATCTCAGAGAGGAAAGGTAAAGAGCTTAATTTCTGGGTTATCCATTTTCTAATAGTACATGTTATTCAAGATCAGACAATGCAATTGTTGCTCATATTTTTTTTTTAATCTGTTACAGTGTATATCTGAATTTAATTTTTTCAACTTTGAAGAAAGTAATGGTTTTTCTCCCCATAATGTGTTTGGTGTAATAGGTGCAAAATCTTAGTCCCCGCCCCCGGTGAATAGATTTGTACTTTTCAGCTTTGGTGTAATCTTTATTTTTCCATCTAAAATAAAAAAATTTTCATTGTTGAATCAGGTGTCAATGATGAATGAAGCGAACTACATGTATAAACTTTTGAAATTTATGTTGCTATTTAAGACAACTTAAGTGGATATATTTATTTTCTAAGATACCAGATTATTTATATTTTCAGAGTTTGTGGATAAGACAGGCTTTTGGTGTTTGTGCAAAAAATAGGGATTTTTATAAAGTCAAATTTCATTAAAAATAGGGCATAATAGGGCAAAATTGTAACACAATATAGGGAAATTAAAGAGCCTTCCTCAATACTAAACTGTTTCCCAAACTGAAAATATAATAATACGCAGACCTTACTGTGTAAAGTTATATTATAATCTGCAAGGCTAATTCTATATATGTTTAGAGAAAGCTTTGGTGAGCATAGCGAGCCAGAAAATATTTAGGATGTGCAGCAGTATATCAATTTATAAGATATAATTAACATATCATTTTAGTGCAAGATTTTGCTACCAATTTATTAAGTCTTATTAAATTATAGGGGTAATATGGGAAAATAGTTTATTTTTGGCCAAAATACAGGGTAAATAAGGCACATCCAAAGACATAGGAATTTTATAGAAATTATAGAAAATATTGGGCTGCTTGAATGCAGTATATCATCATGAAGATGAATAGTTTAAAGCCAGCTCCTCCTTCTCACAGTCAGTTTTCTGCACATGGCTTAAAACTGCCAGTGGAAAAACTTTTCACTTTTATCATGATAATTAGTTTAATTTTGTACTGACAATTGTTAAAGTTGTGAGCATCTATGATGTAAATGATGCATATACTTTTTACAATTTAGCAGAGATTAATCTTCAATTTGATCTAAATGGGTCCTTTGGACCCAATGAAATTTCACTAATGGGTCCCGAGCCAAAACAATGGGTCCCAGCAGAATTTTATGCGTCCCAAGTACTATAAACCGTCTTTTTTCGCGGCGTCTAAAGTTCGCGAATATACAAGTGATATGAATGACTTGTGGTGTCTTATGTCTGCAAGATTGTTATCTTCCAGAAAAAAAACCCATCAAAATAGAACGTCTACCTCCCAAACTTCAATCTAATAGTCAAATTTGCCGAATTAAGTAATTCATTATTCATTTATTACTTTATTTACGCAAGTGAGGCTTTGTACTTGGGTATAGTAAAACGTTATCCAAACAAAAAAATTATATATGGTGTGCGAAGACCGTACTAACTACACTTAAGTGTTAAGAATTAAAAGATTTGAATTTATTGATTCATATTATCCTACCATGGAAGAATTTTTAGACTCGCATTGGACCGCATCTTACTTTTTGATGCGCAACAATTTCTCATGCAATATTAAAGACATGATCAATCTTCTGTAAGGTTAAAAAGAGCGGACAAAATATAAACACGAGACATTAACAAGATATACATCTAATACACATCCAGTTTCCCTACTTTGAAAGTTTTATGTAAACGATGAACTTAAGGAGACGCATTATACGAAAGTGAATAATGCGTACGATGGGACGCAGCAATCTAGAATCAATGGGTCCTGGGAGATTTTTATGAGTCAGAGACACAGGACGCAGAGGTAGATTAATCCCTGATTTAGAAGCATTATTATCTAGTGATTAACTGCATTCATATTCACTTTTATTTCCATTTGACATCACATAACCATTTTTTTTAATTTTGAGATGAAAAAAAGTAAGAATAGAAGGAGGTTTTGAAGAAAAGTAGGAAAAAATAGGATAAAAATAAAAAAGTAGGAAAAAGTAGGAACAGTAGAAAGCCTGCTCTATTCTTTTCTGATCAGTTGTGATAAAAATTATTGAAAACAGTTTAGAAATTTCTTCAGTAATTGAGAGAGATTAGAAGGCGAGGTGCGCCGCCATCGCCCCCGAGGAGCTCAGGGGAAGACAACCCATTTTCATAAAATTTAGCTGCTAAAATCTTAGCTTTCATGGCATGGATTCATTTGAAATTTCATAGACAGATTAATAAAGATAAGAAGTATAAGTGCTGAAAGAATCAAGTCTCTGGCATTCGTATAACCAAGATAATGGGCAAACGGCAATAATTACTGCTCGGATATATCTACTTCCCAACCAGTATCATGTTAATGTCTCACGTTTATATTTTGTCTGCTCTTTTAAACCTTACAGAAGGTTGATTGTACCAGTATGAGAAATTGTTGCTCGTCAAATTTTTTATATATAAGTTACATGCGATCCGATGTGAGTCTGACTTCTTATCATTCAGAAACAGATGTTCATGTATAATATATACAAATGAATATATTCATGAAAAATTCTTCCATGGTAAACTTTGCAGATTAATATGAATCGTTTAATTCACACCTAAGTGTAGTAAGTAGGTACCATCTTCGTAAACTGTATTATGTATAGGACTTGGACGATACTCTGATTCATCGCGATATTTTTTTTTTTCGCAATCCAAGTATCGATACACCCCGACGATACCTAATGAGTTAAAGAAGATCCTGACGATAATCTCAACAGCACTCACAATAGAGCACAAAATTAAGCATCAACGAACCCCTAGCAAGCTAGAGGTGGGACCAGGCGCCCGGGAGGAGTAAGCATCCCCTGTTGGCTAGCCGCACCCGCCGTTGATGTTTAAGCATGAAAATGAAAACAATATATATATATATAACTAAGTTAAGATTTACAAAAACATTGTACTTGAACTATTCGTACTTTCAAGTACCCAAGTTTGAATCCAACTTTCTTCAGTTTACATATAGATTAATAATAGTAAAATAACAAACCATTTATTTATTTTTTATCTATATTCTAGACAGAAATCTAGTGTCAAATAAATATAATATGTTGAATAAAAAAAGCTACTTATATGATGAATATAAATACTATCAAATAGCTTTTTGAGAAGGTTTGATTAATTAACTTAGTATCGTGATATGTATCGTATCGGATATCAGGTATCATGGTACGTATCGGATCGACTGGGTGCAGTATCGTCTCAGCCCTAATATGGTTTATTTGGATAACGTTTTACTATACACATATATACGAAGCCTAACTTGCGCAAATAAAGCAACTAAATAAACGATAAATTACTTTATAATATACTCTAATTTATGTTACCGTTTATAAGCTTTCCCATTGGCCAAAACGCAGTGTAATGTGATTAATTGTTGTATTGAACCGATCATATTGACGCATTTCCGGTTTTGTGTATTAGAGGAAAACGGTAGTCGGCAGCAAACTGTGTGTTTCTGACATGACTGAGTATGTTATTTGGCAGCATTTTTCAATGAAAAAAAATAATAATAAAAGCCTTTAAAAGATAAAGTGTAAAACATCTTACTAGAATACAAAATGTTTATCTGAAAGAAAAAATGTGAAAGCGAGCAGTGCTAAGGAAGCAAAACAGTTTTCATGTTTATGATAAAACAGTTATAGCACAGATGATTCGGTTGATATGATGATTTATGGAGTGATAAAACCAATATCAACCTTGGCCTTTGATATTGGTTTTATTACTCCATAAATCATCATATCGACCTCATCACTGTGCAATAATTGTATATAATTGGGCAAAGGAGCTGATAAAATAAGGGCTGCATTTAGTCCTGAATCTCATCAAGTATTTCTACGTACTACACAATGATCTGAAAAACTTGATAATTACTAAAATATAATGTATTTGGAGATTCCTCATACAACTTTTATATAGGTATTAAGCTTATTTCTAGATACTTAAATTACAGTCCAAAGAGTAGGGGGTAGCCATGTTGAAAAGAAGCTAATATCGATCAAAAACGTTGAAAATTTAGAGCAATCTGACTAATATGGATATCTATAAACTTTAAAACATAGTAATAGTCTATACAAGATACTAGAAATCAAATCTAAAAGACTGGTCTCAACTTTATCCATAAATTTTAAAATCTTGAATCTAAAATATGGTTGTATTTTGTATTCATTGGCTACAAAGTAGGCATTTTACCGCGAAATACACACTGTGTAGAAATAAACAGCACGCTCTTGTTTATTTCATTCCAAAATCTTATGCATTTCATGTGAACATGTTTAGAATAAATAAATGAATGACTTTAAAAGGGAAAAAATGAAACTTTTCTTATAGTATGGCCTACATCACAGACTCTTAACCAGACTTGTCAGAATGACAACATAGCTCGCCGGTGGCAACCATATGTAAATTGCAACAACAACAAAAAGTAGGTAAAATTTCAAGGTCAAGGTCACTAGGTCATTTATGGTACGGCATGAAAGGTCTTATCACAAGGAATGCACATGTGAAATATCAAAGCCCTATCACTTACCATTCAAAAAATATGGCCCAAGTTAAAGTTTTTGAAAAGTAGGTAAAATTTCAAGGTCAAGGTCACTAGGTCAAAATTTATGGTACGGCATGAAAGGTCTTATCACAAGGAATGCACATGTGAAATATCAAAGCCCTATCACTTACCAATCAAAAAATATGGCCAAGGTTAAAGTTTTTCAAAAGTAGGTCAATCTCCAAGGTCAAGGTCACAAGGTCATAAATTTTGGTATCCATGGAAAGGTCTTGTCACAAGGAATACACATGTGAAATATCAAAGCCCTATCACTTTCCATTCAAAAAATATGGCCAAGGTTAAAGTTTTTCAAAAGTAGGTCAATCTCCAAGGTCAAGGTCACAAGGTCAAAAATTTTGGTATCCATGGAAAGGTCTTGTCACAAGGAATACACATGTGGAATATCAAAGCCCTATCACTTACCAATCAAAAAATATGGCCAAGGTTAAAGTTTTTCAAAAGTAGGTCAATCTCCAAGGTCAAGGTCACAAGGTCAAAAATTTTGGTATCCATGGAAAGGTCTTGTCACAAGGAATACACATGTGAAATATCAAAGCCCTTTCACTTACCATTCAAAAAATATGGCCAAGGTTAAAGTTTTTCAAAAGTAGGTCAATCTCCAAGGTCAAGGTCACAAGGTCAAAAATTTTGGTATCCATGGAAAGGTCTTGTCACAAGGAATGCACATGTGAAATATGAAAGCCCAATCTGTATTGGTTTAAAAGTTATAAGCAAGGTTAAAGTTTTTGTGCACGCGCACGCAGACGCAGACGCAGACACAGACGCAGACGCAGACGCAGACGCCAACGCCGACACCGGGGGTATGACAATAGCTCTCCGGACATTCGTCCCGGCGAGCTAAAAAGCCCCCCACCCTCCCTTTTTCGGTTTTTATCTCTGGGGCATTGTCCCTCCCCCCCTTAGCTACAGAACCCTACTCTGTCAAAAGATGTGTATTAGTGATATACACCTTCTGTAAAAGTGGTATTCTGTAGCTAGGGGGGGGGGGGGGGAACAATGTTTTAAAAAACTTTTCCATTTTCCATTGATTTCTATAGAAATAAGACATATTTTGCCCCAAAATTTAGGAAAACTGTACAAGATAACTCTAATCCAACTGTCGATTATGATGAAACCAAGAACTGGCATCAATTTTGTAAAGGAATTTTCTCGCAGTTCCCATTTTGAAAATTCCACTTTTTCAGGGCAGATTTTACGCCTATCTTATCAGCTCCTTTGACTATTTGATTGAATTTTGGGAGATAGATGTTTTATTTCTAATAACTTTTTTCTGGAACATAACAATGTTGTTGACATAAAATGCCGCAAGCCCTTCATATCACTTGTATTTGCAAATTTAAGACGATGCAAAAAAAGATGGTTTATAGAACTTGGGACCCAATGTACAATTCTGCTGAGACCCATTGTTTTGGCTTGGGACGCATTTGTCAAATTTTAATTTTTTTGCCCTTCAAACAATCAAATGACATCATTCCACTCAAAATCATCATGATCATAGCATGAAGTGTTACAGACACACAATGCCGATGATGGATGGACAGATAATTATGACAATAACTAACCCGAGCTTTGCTCGGAAAAGCTGAAAATTGGATATCAAGAGAACATATACTGGTGTCAGAACAGTTTACGGACAGTAACAGTTTCCAGACAGTCACCTTTTTCATTGAAGTACTTTGAAGGAACTTATTTTCAAAATTTTGTAATAATTTTATAGATTTTAAAATGTAGAATTCAAATGATGAATCAAATAAACAAAGTTTTGCATCTAAGTTGCTTTATCACACCACCTTTTCACTCCTTTCTGTCCTGTTTATTATCACACACCAGGGGAAGTTGCTGAGAACCATCCTTTTTAATCTACGTGACTTGAGATGTTTCAGTTCCATTTTCAAGATTATTTTAACATATATACTCATTTTTAGAAAAGAATGAAGAAAACAATAATAAAAAATCTTCCAGTTTGGGCCGAAATTGATAGAGATTGACAGCTTTAAAATAAGGTGTCCGGAAACTGCTCCATTGATTTGCGAAAAATGGCCAAAATATAGGGTTATAAAATCAATCTAGAAACCATATATTTCTTTATAGATTTAATATTTTCTTTCAACACGAGTATCCTTGGGAAGGGCATTACATTATTTAAGAAAAATTTGAATGTTTTCCATTAAAGGTCTAAGGACAGAGGAGTTATCCCTGAAAAACCTTCAAAATCGTCCGGAAACTGTTCTGACACCAGTACTACTACCAGTTGCGTTTGCAACCCCCCTTCCCAAACTTCCATTTCAAATTATGGAAAAAATGCTTTGTAAAAGGGAATCCTTCAAATCTTCAATTTATCTTGAGTTTATTGGTCGATATCAAGGTATCAACCATACTAGATTTGTATTGGTTGTCAACTTTCGCATAGATTCATCAGATTCAACATTGCAATTATAGGGGCAATTGTTAAATGAAAGGAATTATTGCCGATTTTGCTAATTTCTGATTGGTGGAGACGCTGTTTGATAGAGTGTACCTCAGAGTGAGTTGACCGCGTACGCTCCAAAGCGGTCTATTCGGGATAAGCGCGTGCAGGACCAGCGCGTGCGTTGATTTTTGTAGTCTTAGATCTTTGATTTCGCATATCATTACAATGCAAATGTTAATAAAATACTGATAATTTAATAAAGCTGTTAATAAAATACTGATAATTTAATAAAGCAGTTATTGACTTTTGATTTCGGTCAACCAATACCTGACCAGGTCTGTATAGTCACGAGTAGACCTCATCAAAAGTCAATAATTGTATATTATCCTATTGAAAGAAACATTTTTGTGACTAGTGAGAAAACACGTGACCAGATTATCAACTTCACAAAAATAGGTCATGTTGTCATAGGCATTTCAATGTCCTCGCACTTTATCAACTTCACAAAAATAGGACAACGCTTTGGTATCGCATTTCTGAATTCAAATATTGCACATTAACGTAATATCTACAATGATATTTTTTCTTGAACAATTTTTACTTTTAGACCAATTAGTGTGTGATACAGTAAACCCTATGCCTTCAAAATCCTTAATACATGATCCATTGCATCAAAGAAACGTTTGGATACTTCGAATGCGAGGGTGCCAGTGGGCTGTTTAAAAAGTTTCTTACCATTCAGCTGACACGGCCGTTTCGTTGAGGATATACCATTTTGTTTGTATATTTGCTTTCCAAAGACAAATTGATCAATGCAACAAAGAAATTAATGAACGATATAAAAATCGATAAGACTGTGCGTAGTCACAAAATTTAATGAGAACTTTTTAGAAGTTTACCCTAATTTCCCCCAATTTCTTTTATCGGAACTCTCCGTTTTTCCCGCAAATATATACTGAAAGGCTTTTGATTGGTCAAGTTAATTTGCGTTATGATGGAATTTTCCTACAGGTCAAGCAATTTATGAATGACTGTGACTTGAGTTGTCTAGTGTAAATGTACCTATTTTCTAACTTTTCAGAATCATCAACACATAGGTTTCTATTGTGTAACCAGTTTTTTTTGTGAATTTCATGCATAGCTTTATACTAATACTAGTCTTTACTCCAAGAGTCAAAATTTTTAACCTATTTGAACGTACTGTCCTGTTCACTTAATCCAGAGCACCCTGTTTTGGCGATTTATTCTGTCATCTGAAGAATTTTCCAAAAAATTATAGTTTCCGAGAATTGACCACCTTTAGTCGTAACTGGAAATTAACTTCTACTTACCCTATCAACTGCCTTCCAGCTGCAACATGAAAAATAAAATGTCTACGGGGAATTCCCATGTTAATTTCAAGCCGCCGCCATATTGTTCTCCATGTTAACAATAGTAAACAGTGACGTCAAAGCTCCCGACGTCACGCATTTTCAGTGATTTTACTGTGGAAAATAAAAAGTCTACGGGGATTTTCTAAATCCCCATAGACTTTTTATTTTCCATGCTATTTCTAACTTAATTGACGTACAGCCAAAACAATGGTATTTTCTGTTATGACTAAAGGAGTACTATAAAATTGATATCTTTTTGGAAGATGACAGTATCATATTTAAGAGAAAACCGAAAAACAGGGTGCTCTGGATTAAGTGTACAGGACAGTAGCTTTACATTTACATTACATACAGTAGCGTTTATCTAGCGCTATTTGAACGACAAAAAAAATTGCGTGATTGAATGAATGTTGATATCGACCAAGCTTTTTGGAAAGCTAATACTTGTATATATCGTTAACCTTTCTTCATAATCAACTGCCTCTACCGACGGTTCTGTGCTTGCCATGTTGTTTCATCAACATTCATAAACTGAAAGTAAACATTAGACAATTCAAGCTTAGGATAAATCGTCTTTCGTTGCAACGTACAGTTTAACCTTCTATTCGAAAAAGCTTACAGGGTGCGAACCCACAGCAGTAATAGCCAGAGTAGAAATGTGTACTCAAATCAGTCTAGGCAGGGGGTCTGGGGCCGCCTTAAAGGCCGGGTTTTTTTACCGAGTGGTAATTAATATGCACATCTGAGTGATCTTAGCTTGGTAGGCGTGATAAACGCGGCGTCTACTGACCAGTGATATTCCTAGAGACGCAAGCGGTGTGTGACATCAAAGACATACCGACAGGTATACTTGATTATGCTAATTGATTAGATATACCACAATTTTACCTGTTTGAAGCTGTCAATCAAAAATTGAGAGGATTATAATATACAATTATTGACTTTTGATGAGGTCTACTCGTGACTATACAGACCTGGTCAGCTATTGGTTGACCGAGGCCGAAGGCCGAGGTTAACCAATACATGGGCGGATCCAGGAATTTTTTTCAGGGGGTCCTAAAGTCCGAATTTTTTGAGGAGCAAAAAAAAAAAAAAGAAAAAGAAAAACAAAACAAAACAAAACGCAGCAAGAAATTAAGATTATTGACTGGTGATTGTCAGTTCTGTCTCTAATTATTAATAAAACAGGTGACTGGAGAGCAATGGCGGGCAAACAGCTTAAAATTTTGAATTTTCACACCAAAGTATCGCCAGTTACAACAAATGGCGAGCGATAGCGAGCCTGCGAAATTTTTTTCAAAGATTTGGAATAAAATCCACTATTCGTGTCTCTTCAATTTCTTTTCGTTTCCTTAGTTCCCTTGTTTATTGACCTAGGTGTACTGTATATGTGTTGTGTATATAGGAAAGCGCAGCATCATTTGAAAACAATGTACATGTACATATATGTAATAAATTCTGGCGAGCGGAAGCGAGCCAGAGAAAAATTTTGAAATACTCACGGCAAAATATCATCAAAATGAAAGATTTCTAATACAAATTTATGATATATTTTTCAAATATTATGACAACAAAAGGGGAATTGGGACTTAATCTTATGAAATATGTATATTAATAACAAAAATTTAGCAATGTTTCGAAAATTCCAGGGGGGGGGTCCGAACCCCCCGACCCCCCTCTGGATCCGCGCTTGCAATACCTGACCAGGTCTGTATAGTCACGAGTAGACCGAAATCAAAAGTCAATAACTGCTTTATTAAATTATCAGGATTTTATTATTTTATTTAATTATCTAATTACATTGTAATTTTTTTAGTTTAAACATATTTTATTGCATTAAAAAGCAAATGGATTGGAAACAAGTTTTCAAACTTACGAGTTACATTGTAATGATACGCGAAGTCAAAGATCTAACACTACAACCAGAAGTCTCTGACGAGACTGTAGCTCTCCTGGTTGTTTTGTTTTATTTACTCATAGACAAGTGAATAAGATACATATACATAAATAACAATTTCGATTTTATTTTAAACCAAAGACGATAGCAAGCAGGCGCTCTAACAAATTATAAGTAGCACAACGAAGTAAAAAATCCATTAGACTGCAACTAGAATATCACTCATATAATTTTTAATATCCGAGATAAAGGATTTCAAATCATAATGCCATACCCATTTTCCAAGATCCTAGGGGTCAGGGGCTTCTAGCTCAAATGAACTATCAATGACATAATAATACTACAGCTCCATTATATTGCATAAACAACTAAGTTTCCATCATTAATAGCTTTAGAAGAGTTGAGAGCACAACTATATACGAGAAAATGACCACACCCATTTTCTAAGACCTTGGCAGTTAGGGGCTTAAACAAAATATCAGGTGCACAACTAGACCACAGACCCATCATATTGCATAAATGATTTAAGTCTACATCACTTATAGTGTCAGAGGAGTTGCGAGCACAAGATTACATAGAATTATATAGGAGAAAATGACCACACCCATTTTCTAAGACCCTGGGGGTCAGGGGCTCAAACAAAATATCAGGTGCACAACTAGACCACAGACCCATCATATTGCAAAAAGAATTAAGTCTCCATCATTTATAGTGTCAGAGGAGTTGCGAGCCCAAGATTACATAGAGTTATATAGGAGAAAAAGACCACACCCATTTTCTAAGACCCTGGGGGTCAAGGGCTAGAAAAAATATCAAGAGCACAACTAGACCACAGACCCATCATATTGCAAAAAGAATTAAGTCTCCATCATTTATAGTGTCAGAGGAGTTACGAGCACAACATTACAAAGAGTGTTATAGGAGAAAATGACCACACCCGTTTTCTAAGACCCTGGGGGTCAGGGGCTTAAACAAAATATCAGGTGCACAACTAGACCATAGACCCATCATATTGCAAAAAGATTTAAGTCTCCATCATTTATAGTGTCAGAGGAGTTGTGAGCACAAGATTACATAGAGTTATATAGGAGAAAATGACCACGCCCATTTTCTAAGACCCTGGGGGTCAGGGGCTCAAACAAAATATCAGGTGCACAACTATACCACAGACCCATCATATTGCAAAAAGAATTAAGTCTCCATCATTTATAGTGTCAGAGGAGTTGCGAGCCCAAGATTACATAGAGTTATATAGGAGAAAATGACCACACCCTTTTTCTAAGACCCTGGGGGTCAGGGGCTCAAACAAAATATCAGGTGCACAACTAGACCACAGACCCATCATATTGCAAAAAGAATTAAGTCTCCATCATTTATAGTGTCAGAGGAGTTGCGAGCCCAAGATTACATAGAGTTATATAGGAGAAAAAGACCACACCCATTTTCTAAGACCCTGGGGGTCAAGGGCTAGAAAAAATATCAAGAGCACAACTAGACCACAGACCCATCATATTGCAAAAAGAATTAAGTCTCCATCATTTATAGTGTCAGAGGAGTTACGAGCACAACATTACAAAGAGTGTTATAGGAGAAAATGACCACACCCGTTTTCTAAGACCCTGGGGGTCAGGGGCTTAAACAAAATATCAGGTGCACAACTAGACCACAGACCCATCATATTGCAAAAAGATTTAAGTCTCCATCATTTATAGTGTCAGAGGAGTTGTGAGCACAAGATTACATAGAGTTATATAGGAGAAAATGACCACGCCCATTTTCTAAGACCCTGGGGGTCAGGGGCTCAAACAAAATATCAGGTGCACAACTATACCACAGACCCATCATATTGCAAAAAGAATTAAGTCTCCATCATTTATAGTGTCAGAGGAGTTGCGAGCCCAAGATTACATAGAGTTATATAGGAGAAAATGACCACACCCATTTTCTAAGTACCTGGGGGTCAAGGGCTAAAAAAATATCAGGTGCACAACTAGACCACAGACCCATCATATTTCAAAAAGAATTAAGTCTCCATCATTTATAGTGACAGAGGAGTTACGAGCACAACATTACAAAGAGTGTTATAGCTGAAAATGACCACACCCGTTTTCTAAGACCCTGGGGGTCAATGGCTTAAACAAAATATCAGGTGCACAACTAGACCACAGACCCATCATATTGCAAAAAGATTTAAGTTTCCATCATTTATAGTGTCAGAGGAGTTGCGAGCACAAGATTACATAGAGTTATATAGGAGAAAATGACCACACCCATTTTCTCAGACCTTGGGGGTCAGGGGCTGAAACAAAATATCAGAAGCACTGCTAGACCACAGACCCATCATATTGCAAAAAGAATTAAGTCTCCATCATTTATAGTTTCAGAGGAGTTGGGAGCACAAGATTACATAGAGTTATATAGGAGAAAATGACATCACCCTTTTTCTAAGACCCTGGGGGTCAGGGGCTCAAACAAAATGTCAGGTGCACAACTAGACCACAGACCAAGTGTATTGCAAAAAGAGTTACATTTCTACCTCTTATAGTTTCAGAGGAGTTGCGAGCACAAGAATTGTTTACGGACGGACGGACAGACAGACAGACAGACGGACAGACGACGGACGACGGGGTATCGCATAAGCTCGACTGGTCGATGACCAGTAGAGCTAAAACTCAACGCACGCGCTGGTCCCGCACGCGCTAATCCCGAATAGACCGCTTTGGAGCGTTATAGCGGTCAACTCACTCTGATGTACACTCCATCAAACAGCGTCTCCACCAATCAGAAATAAGCAAAATCGGCAATAATTCCAGATCATTTAATAAAAGATGTATAGGACCAATCAGATTGCGATTAGAGATGTTAACCCTACAGCGGTCAGCGAGGAAATGACAGGAAAATTACCTGTCTTCTTGTATAGTCCCCACCCTGCCTTTAAGGTTCCCAATGGCCCAGGGCGATGCACTGAGTCTGATAGGGGTTCCAAGGGGGCGAAGCCTTGAATGTAACGGCATGATTTTACTACGGCATGACGGCGATTGAAGTCACGTGACCTGAAGTCGGGATGGTTAAGGCATTCTGAAGGAGGGGGAGGGGGAATGGGCCAGTTAATTGCCATCGGAACTCTAGCATTTCTTGATTTTCTTTTCCCGCGCGAATATACCGTGAGAAAGGTTTTTGATTGGTCATGTTAATTTGTGTTATAATGGAATTTTCAAGTTCAAGTAATTTATGAATGACCATGACGAATATATAAGGTCATTTCAATAAATTCTGAAAATTTTGAAAACCTATTTTTATAGCCTTTCCTTAAGGTCCGGGATCCTTTTACAAAAAATATTGTCAGCTTCTTTTGAAATTCGGACCCATACATTAGCAACAGAGTACACTACTTTAGGTCCTGCCTTTATGGTGACATAATAAACAAAATAAGAAGGATTTAGACAGAATAACCTAATGGTGTCGGGATCATCAAACATCTTTTATACCGTGGATATTGTCCTGCTGTCACCAGACGGACACTTCGCTTGGTACTTGACCAACCTACAGCCGTGTACCAGCGCATTCTAAGAATTGCACTATGACTGACTGTGACGACAGGACTCCATGCCAGGCCCTGTCCAAACGTCTTTAGAGAAGACAGGGCCCCGATCACCTGTCCTCTCTGAATGTCAGTCGGACTCCTCGGGTGATAACATGCATGAGCTCGCTACAGCCGACAGAGCACGGACTGTATTTCGTACGGCTTCTGTTTTTACAAAAATGTATATCCATTTACATATCCACGTGTGTGTTTCTTGGGCCCCTGCGTCATGCTGTCTGTTTGTATGGCCATCTTACAGTGAGGAGGTTATTTTACACCACAACTGTGAGTTCTTTGAGACCCCTGGGTAATCGTGGCAGATGACCGTCCTAAGTCGCCACTGATTGCCCATTGGTCTCGTTGGTTTATGTGAAGTCATTTGTGTTTGATGCTTCTATGATGTGATTTAGTGTTTCTTGTCCCTTTGCGTCTCTTTATGTGCGTGTCTGCTCTGTGTTTTAGCATTGGATGTTTTGTGAATTTGCTGTGGGTGCTGCAACCGAGTGTTGTTGGAGTTCCCCTCCTTTTTACAATAGCGCTGATTTTCCGGTAGATTCATTGGTCGGACAGACACCAGACATCACAATAACAACAACAACAACATTGCCATAAGCTCCCTCTCCTTCCGAATATCGAATGTACTCTGCTGTTAATGTTATCATTAACATATTATCTAGATTATTCTTTGAATTTTAGCAGTAATGTATTCTTCCACATCAATTTCATCTTTTATATACACTAATAAGTTTGGAATTCCAATTTAATACTGTTTCATGTTTATTGAATATTTTTTACCTTCCATTCTTCAAGACTTATTAAAAAAGTTAAGAAGACTTTTAAAAAGCATAAATATTTTGTTTTCTTTTGGGCAATTTTCGAAAAGTTAACAGAATGCTATAATCGAAGCAGACTCAAAGCTGAATCTTTCAAAGTGATATATCGTACGAGCAATACGAACTATTTCTGAAATAAAAAAGATAAACAAAGGTTAAAAAGACGACTTTCACTTACAGATGTAATTAAACAATTATTGTATAAATTTAGGGAAGAGAATTAGAAATTGATTGTATTATAATTTTGGAGGACAATATGAATTTCTAAAATGTGCAAGTCCTCTTCCCTAAGAATCAAACGCATAGTCCTTGCCTTTGCTCTGGGTGCTTTAAACTAATAAAGATCGCGAGCACAGTGCGGATCTAGAGGAGGGGGTTGGGTGATCAGGCCCTCCTTGAAGTTTGCTAATAATGCCGATGTTCCCGTTTTAATTTTTGTCGAAATCATAGAATTGGACCCAAACCCTGCAAATATTTTCTGGTGCCGCCAATGGATAGTACATGTATATATATATCGTTAAAATCTCAAACTATCAGAATCTACATGATCTATCAATGCAGTTGTAATGAATATAGAACTTAAATGAACTTGAAATCTATATATTTATTATGTCACATTATACCAAGAATGTAATATCAATCTTAGCTTATTATTTATCACTACGATTTTTATCCTATACATTGAGCTTCTTTTTCGAACATATTATATGGTTGGAAGGGCTACATTATATAAACGCCTACATCACAAATGCTGGTTATCATACCTATATGCATCGTACCTGATGTCCTATGTAGAAATTGAACCATATGTATGGGATATACAATCCTATATATGTGCTTCTCTTTCTGCGTAGGACATGGGAGAACCAAACATCAAGACATACTTTTGAAATTATTATGATTTAAGTTGGTCATCATTATTATATTTACTTCATGCGTCTCAAATACTGGTATAATTTTATTTTAATTTTGAATTGTATGTAATTGTAACATGCAATGCAATGCTCACCAAGGCCCATTCTGGAAATAAATTATTCTTATTCTTATATATGTTTTATATACGTTTTAGTCATTTGAAGAATTTATATTTTCAGGTCGACGGAAAGCTATGTATATACATATGATGGAGGTTTAAGGCACGGTCCATTTGATATTCAGGGGGGGGGGGGGGGGGGCTTGGGTTTTTTGTCGGAGCAAGATTATTTTTTTCGCCCCGGACCGGGGCAAAATTATTTTTTTCTTGCAAAGTTGGAGCAAGGAATTTTTTTTTAAACAAAGTGATGCGCATGTGTTTTATCAATAGAAATTATTTATATTTTTACTCAAAACTCGTAATATTAATATATTAGTTTATTTTTATGTTTTTACAATACATTATTCTCAATATTTTATATGAGGTACACGTATATAACATGTTATAAGAGGGTCTGAGGGATTGAAGGTCTGTAAATTGGTGAATAACTGAAGTTCTCCTTCCAAGCTTACAAGAACATAAAATTAAACTCTATGGGATACATGCAACATGTATTAATAGCAATACATAAATATTGCTAATATATTTAAGCTTTTAAGGAAGCCCTTTATTCATTCATATACATGCATAACTTTTAATATCTATGAACTTTGCCATTAGTAAATAATGTTTTGATAGAAGACTATGGCGAGCGAAGCGAGCCAAACATTTTTGATACAATTTGAAAACTGTGGCGAGCGAAGCGAGCCGGAAATTTTTTCAAGAATTTTAGCGAAATTTTATGGTAATTCTTCAAATTCAGATTATTTGTAATAGCAAGATTATTTTTTTCTGTCAAACCATAAGCAAATTTATTTTTTTCATCAAAATTGAGAGCAAAATTATTTTTTTCGAAAAAAACCCAAGCCCCCCCCCCCCCAGAATATCAAATGGACCGTGCCTAAGATATTTAGTGTAGCACTGTTATAGACTTGTGTCGGATTTCAGGTGTACCTGCTATAACTTTTAAAATAAACTACGATGAACTTACTGTAAATTTCCATTTTTCAAAAAAGAATTGAGCCTTGGTGGTCGAGTATTTTAGTGCAATTTATGTTTAGAAGTGCCAGGTCAAATACCGGTATGTGAAACTATGCCAATGCCCTCCGCCTAGATGTTAATCCAGCTGGGATTGTTTCATTCAGTGCATTTATAAAAAAAGTACTCAATAATGAAGATTAATCGTATTTGTTGGTGCTGTGTCTCCGTTGCAGCTGTAACGAAGTGACCTCACTGAACAATGTATACATGTACTGAAAACACGAAAACCTTGATATAATTACATTATCCAAGTAGTCATTAAGCAAGTCTAAATATTTTCAATATTTCCAATTTGTCATTGGACAGTATGATCAAAAGATCAATGGACAACACTTAGTAATCGAAAATCTCTAATCCGACCAAAACACGGAGGTGTCACACAGAAATAAGCAAATTTGACGAGTAAGTCTAAATGCATTAACTTAAAAAGTATGACGGACTTACACTTTAGCAATCCTGTTTGTTGGAGCGAGGATACTATGCATTAAGATGAAAGTGATAAGGGATAAGGACCTTTCTTGTTCGTGGTCTATATCGAGTAGTCACGTCTCCTCTCTCTCTCTCTCTCTCTCTCTCTCTCTCTCTCTCTCTCTCTCTCTCTCTCTCTCGTTTTGCAGGTAAAGTAAAGTCAAGAAGATTAGAAATTGAAATGATAAGAAATCATATATGTACCTTTTAATTTTTTTTTCCATTGGAGGTAGAAATTGTTTAAACGAATCATTGAAATGTTCGTCCACTTTCCTTGTCTGACTGACGAAAACCTAATTAAACAGGACAACTAAATAAATGTTTGGAAATGAGGTTAGTGCCATGTAGTCTCGAAGGAGACATTTCCTCATTTTTACTCTGTATGCCAATAATGAAATATGAAGAGAAGATATTGTTTATAAGCAAGCACTTATTATAAGCCATATCTAAGAACTCGGATCTATGTTTTGTAAATAAGTAGATTCTTTGGCGTTTAATCCGATTAATAAACATACCACTGGTCGACAGATTGATATCAGATTTGATGAATTCCTTAAAATTATTCATACTTAATTATGTACGTGTGATCAAGGAAAAGAAAAGGAGAACTATATTCTATTAATGCAGATGAGTGTCATTCATAGGGAATGTAATATCTTTTTTCAATCAATGGAATAATCTTTAATATTAAATTGAAACATCTATCTACATTAAAGGACATTAAGTTGTTTGTGTTTTCTTTTTGCCTTGGTGAATACATTTAACGTTTTGCACTTGTCATCAACGGGCAACATTTTTTGTGTATGAGGGTGTTTCAATGTTATAGGTCAGAATTAGAACATTATTAATATTGACGTTGGAGAAATTTATCTAGTAACTTTGAAATTAAAAGAAATCTAACATGTACGTCTAAGAATGTCGTTTATGTCATTCAATGTGACAAATGCAAAGAAGAATATATAGGTTCTACCAAACAACTTAATGAAATAATTTCCCTTCATAAAAGCAATATTAATCTTCCTCAAAAAAGAATTCTTTTTGTATCTAAAGGGAATTTCAATGTAATGCTAATTTACCAAACTGATGATTATTCAATGATTACCATCAAAGAGCAAAGTTTCATTGATAAACATAGACCTATGTGAAAAAGATCATGAAAATACACCCACATCCCTGAAACATTCCTGACCATTTTATCTGATATAAGCATTTCCTTTATATACAAATGATACGACCATCTATTCAGTATTAGCACACCTTCACTGGGAGAATGCAGTTATCTCATGACCTAATCATGATCATTATCAATGTCTTTACTTTTGCATGTATTTACCAATGTTTGATGTTTGAGATATGTTTACCATTATCTGAAGAGGCTGTAAAAGCCGAAACATGTGTAATAATAAAATGTGGAATATAATATCGCTTTTTGTGATGCTTTAACTTTTTTCTATATATACATAATTTATAAAAGCTAGAAACAGTCCAGCAGTAGGCTTTATCTTATTTCTTCTTTCTTTTTGGTCGACATATGTTTCTGACAGAACTGATTTGTAAATGAATACAGTTTGGGATGCTGATATCCAACGTTCTCTGTGAGAGCGGAAGAAAGCGAAGAAAGGTAAAAGTGTTTATCAAGCGCAAATAAGCCCAAACAGAAAAGAAGCAATGTTTTGCAATTTGTAAAGTTTCATACATCGATAAAATATTACACCGTGAGCTTGAAACTCCTTCCAACAATTGATTAGAAGTAGTAAAAAAAATTTGGTAGAAAATGAGAATCTTGGTTATGATTCATACGGAGAATTTTGAAAGCCTTCGAGTTGTCGTCACATCTTTAGCCGACATTAAGGTTTTTTTATAAATTGTTGAACACTAATGAAAGATGTTTTATGACTTCTGACGTAAGCTCCTGCGTCAATTGTAAGATACAGATTGCAGAGTGTGCAAAATGCCCATGATTTTCAAGAAATTGTAGCAGATATGTTGGAAGTTTAATCGTCTTTTCTACATTCTTGGCTATCTCGTACATTTGAGTCATTTTAAAACATAAATATTATTCGAAGGGAGCATATCAGGAGGGTAGTACACATGTAGTGTTTGGGGTTTTGTCTGTATTCCGTCCTTTCGAAATTAAAAAAAAACTGTCAGCCGACAAGGGATAATTAATGATTTAAAAAAATTGCCTTTTCATGTAAACTGGGAATATCGATCATAACAAATTCTAAAAACCTTATATATAAACCCCTCGAGAAATGGTAAGATTCAAACATGTGTAAGATCACTGTAATACCTTTACGTTTATGGTATACAACAGAAAATGTTTTTTTTCATTTTATCTATTTGTTTTTTTATATTTTCATGATTGCAGGATCCAAACTCTAGCTAATATCACGGGAAAGCAAAGCAAAAATCTTAAAGAAAAGGTGGTAAGGCGTACATGAGCAATAATGAAAGCAGTAATGCAAAAGACCAAACTTAAGATAAAGGAGAGGATCTCTAACAAGACTCGGCTGAAGCACCCACAACATAGAAGCAAAACACCCAAATACGAAAACACAGAGTAGACAAGCACAACAAAGGGACACCAAAGGTACAGGGAAGACATAACACAGAGTAGACAAGCACAACAAAGGAAAACAACGGACAAGGAACACCAAACACAGAGAAGACAAGCACAACAAAGGGACAACAACGTACGGGACAGGGAAGACAAAACACAGAGAAGACAAGCACAACAAAGGGACACCAAAGGACAGGGAACACCAAAAACAGAGTAGACAAGCACAACAAAGGGACACCAAAGGACAGGGAACACCAAACACAGAGTAGACAAGCACAACAAAGGGACACCAAAGGACAGGGAACACAAAAAACAGAGTAGACAAGCACAACAAAGGGACACCAAAGGACAGGGAACACCAAACACAGAGAAGACAAGCACAACAAAGGGACAACAACGTACGGGACAGGGAACACCAAACACAGAGTAGACAAGCACAACAACGGGACAACAAAGGGACAGGGAAGACAAAGCACAGAGTAAACAGACACAACAAAAGACGCCAAAGGGAGAAGGAAGACCAAACACAGAGTAGGGAAGCACAACAAAGGGACACCAATGTGACAGGGAGCACCAAACACGGAGTAGACAAGCACAACAAAGGGACACCAAAGGGACAGGGAACACCAAACACAGAGTAGACAAGCACAACAAAGGAAGATCAAAGGGACAAGGAAGAAAAAAACACAGAGTAGACAAGCACAACAAGAGACACCATAGGGACAAGGAAGACCAAACGCCAAAACATTAGACATAAAAGACTACATATAAACAAATTGACAACCGGTGACAACATACTGCTCACTTCAGAAATCGGAAAGTAGAAGTTTTGTATACTTTGTGAGTGTTTCGATTGAAATTCATATAGGGGGTATATCATGAACTCTAGTACATGTAACTAACAGTGTTAGTTATTTTTAACACTGAGTCTATGGATAACGTCAACGACTTCACGCTAAAATTAACATTGAAAAATCCGGATCTAAAATTAATTTCGAGTTTAGTAATGGTCGTAAGGACATATTACTTACATCGTTAGTTACGAGAGTTCGATATCTATCCGCCTACATGAATTTTAATTGGAAAATAGTCCGACAAAAAATGAGACAAAACTTCAACGTTCCGATTTCTGAAGTGAGCTGTGCGGACAGTAGGACAGCCATCTGCAACATTTTTAGCAAAAGATGTTATCCAGATTACATGAGTTCAAGTCTCCAATTTGTCCGGTTACTAGGCGGTCACGAAGAGAGAACGCAAAATGATGTGTATTATAGCCACCTCACTGTAAGATGACAGCACAAACTAGACAGCTAAACGCATCGACCCAAGTTACAAACAAACAATATGTAAATTGATATCGAAAGTATAAGGACGTGCGAAAAACAATCCGTACTAAGCTGGTTTGTGCGAGCTCATGTATGCAATCACCGGTTGAGTCCGACCAACTTTAAGAGAGGAGAGGTGGTCAGGGCCCTGTTTCCTCTGACGAAACAATGCGATGCAGAGGGATGATGTACAACGCAGTGACTGTTCTTCTGGTGATACTATTGGATTCTATCCATAGCAAAAAAGACAAATGATTATTCTCTCGCATTTTTGATTATCCTCATTTTGTTTATCAAATTCTGTCTAACTGTGACGATGGCATCCCACAAATGAATCTGTCGTAACCTCGTTACATGAAACATGACCGTTTGTCATCTCTGAATGTCAGTCGGACTTCTCTGATGATTGCATGCATGAGTTTTTTCTTCAGCCGTCATGGCAATGTGTTTTTGATATCAATTTGCATAATATTCATCTTATGTGTTACTTGGGCCCCTACGTTCTGCTGTCATATTTGTGTTTGTGCTGTCATTTTACAATGATGAGACTATAAAACACATTAATTTTGCGTTCATGGAGATCACTTGGTGGTCGGACAAGTTGGAGGGTTGTTCGCACTTAATGCGGATAACCACATAATTTGCAACTCATGCGACACATGACCATCCTAAGTCCGATTGCCAATTGAACTCGTTGGTTTATGTGTGGTCTTTAGATTTGTGTTTAGTGTTTTGATGTCGGGCTTTGTGTTCTGTCCGTTTGTTTCTCTTTTTATGCTTGTCTACTCAGTGTTTTCTTGTCTACTAATTAAGTGTTTTCTAGTTTACTCAGTGTTTACCTGTCTACTCAGTGTTTTCTTGTCTATTCAGCGTTTTCTTGTCTACTCAGTGTTTTCTCCCACTGTGGACTGGGATATCCATGGAAACGCTGGGAAAAGATATCCTTTTCTCCCATTTGCCCCCATGTGGGATAGAGTTTGCCCATAGCGACGCGTCATGTTGGGTCACTGTATCCAATACATGTATGTACCTCGCGTGACTTTTGACGTCGGCCGTATAGGCCGTATTCATATTGTGACGTCGTTTTTATCAACTGTGACGTCGTGATTTTTGCACCTAAAGCGGCGACCTCTCAACAAAAACGTCGTTTTAAAACTCTTTTTTCTACATTCTAATTCTTACTAAACCGATTAAGGCTAAGGACTACGGTTTATTCTTTTAGAATAAACCATTTTTGAGGGCCCTGAAAACGAATATTCCTTTATTTTTCGAATTCGATAAAGTTGAAGATTTCATGATTTCATGGAATTTCAAGAAAGGCCCCTACAAATTGGAGAAAAACGATCAACCATATGTTTGTCATGTGGGATGAGAAAAGCCCACCCTCGGGGTCTGGTTTCTGGTCAGGGAACTTTCTTGTCTACTCAGTGTTTTCTTGTCTGCTCAGTGTTTTCTTGTCTATTCAGCGTTTTCTTGTCTACTCAGTGTTTTCTTGTCTACTCAGTGTTTTCTTGTCTACTCAGTGTTTTCTTGTCTTCTCAGTGTTTTCTTGTCTACTCAGTGTTTTCTTGTCTGCTCGGTGTTTTCTTGTCTACTCAGCGTTTTCTTGTCTACTCAGTGTTTTCTTGTCTACTCAGTGTTTTCTTGTCTATTCAGCGTTTTCACATTGGGGTGTTTTGGTGTTTTGGTGTTTTGTTGTGGTTGCAACAACCGAGTCTTGTTGGAATTCCCCTCCTTCTTTTATCAATTCGTACATCTGTTTTGTCCAAAATAATTTATTTTCCGGTCATGTAATTAAAGTCCATCCGATGTAGACCATTTTGTTTGGTATAGATGGGACTTTTCAGGCATTAATTTTTGTTTTGAATCACATTTGCTGTTTTATAGAATTATAATAGTTTGATCTGTACATTTTTGTACCTGGTTTCTTATTCCCATTGATTGTGGTAGTTGATTTGTCCTTGACTTCGACTCACTCATGGTTATGATTACTGTACATATATATCCGCTCCAATTTTTTTCACAAATGTAGCTAGTACACTTATTCTAATAACATATGTTTTCATCATAATATACCTTCTTATATCACACACGCAGAGCAGGATGTTTTGATAGATGTCTAGAATGGATAGGAAGGCATATAGAAAAGTAGGGGGAGTTCCACTATCACTGTATCGAATGTAAGCCAGGTGCTTCATATAGGGTGTTTCCAGAGGCATAATTAGATAAAAACAAATATGACCGAGAATCGTTGGAGGGATGGTGGAAGGATTTTTATCTCCTAAATCGATTTTGATGAAACAGTTTGAATTAGTTTAAGGTTACATACGAAGGACTTGATTTTTCTCGCCCATCTGAGTCATGAAAAGTGCATGTTACTCTCAATTACGCCGGAAGATGTAAAGATCGATAAAACATTAAAGATGACCTAGCAAGAAGTTTTTTTTCCTTACATCCTGATTTGCTATCAGATTCTGCTTAATGCAGATTTAGCTTTAGTCACCAAAGACATTTGAATCTGAGAACAAATTTGAAACAAGAAGCCAAAACGGGTATATATTGCTCACACAATGCAGTTCGATGTAACAACTATGCCAAATTTTAGTGTCACAATACAATAAAGATTTAAATCAAATTCTTTGCAGAGGAAATGTCGAAAATGTACAAGCCAGCAAATAGATCTAATCGAAATCAATAAAGGAGCACGACTACTTTTAGATAGTCCTGTTCCTAGAATTTTGTACGAGATAAGGGCAATATTAATCATATTTAGTCCTCATGTTAACGTTAAAAGGTATGCAACAATTTCAAATATGCTGAACATATAGCTTTATTTGGTTCAAGTGATATTGTATTCTCTTGATAAGCAGTAGGAAATACCTAAAGAATCAATACCCAAAAATTCATACAACTGAAGATTATTTGTTTACAAGTGCCCATCAAACAAATGGAAGATTCATAGACTTGTCTAGCATCTTAATTGTCTTTCCAACGTGAATACAAAATTATCTCTTTGATCGTAGCTCCGCCCAATTGTGTGACGTCACATTTCTTAAATGACACATAAGACATGCTTCCTTTCTTTATCCTTTAATTTTTTGTATTTTTGAAATATATCACAATAAATGCCTTACTTAAAATCACCAGGTATTATTATAGATTTTGGCATGTTTTACCTGATATTCAAGAGGTCAATGTAAAACAATGAGCAGCGAAATCGTGCTCCGAATTATAATTGATAGTTTATTGTTTTTATTTATTTACGCCACATACACCAAAATTCGATTTTACACTGGAAATTATTGACGGAACATGACGTCTTGGTACAATTGCATTTCAATAGGAATACTTTCTCTGAATTAATTCAATACAGTCAGAATATATTTTGGAAGTTTTCTTATCCACATGCCATTGTACGACGCCTTTCAATTAAAAAAGCACGTGCCTTAAATTTAGTAAGTCCGTTAAAATTCCGTTACTTAAGGAATCATTGTAATATTTGTTTGGTTGATCGAGGCATCAAGACCAAAATTAAGGGAAAACTGAAGCGCAAGATGCATAAGTTTTCCCTCAATTTTCGGTGATCAACCAAAAAATTACATTGATTACTTATCATTTCATTTAGTCGCGTTTATTTGCAGCGTTGTAATTGTGTTGCCAGCGACTTTGCTCATGACGTTGCTAAGCGCGTAATTCCGGTTTGGGTTGATGCAGGTATCGACGCAATTTCTCGAACAATCAGAATCTTCGTTTCTTAATGATAACAATGGAAATTAATTATTCTGGAGTCTGCAGAGATTGCACTTAGTGGTAGATATCTATTGGGGTTTGTTATTGTCTCCGTCTGTCTCGTTCTGCTGTTTTCACCGGGGATCTCCTCCCTACTTTGTTTTGTCTTATATTTTTCAAGAATTTGAGATGTATCAAAATAGAAAATCGTAATTTGATATCAATTAGAATTAAGATTTTGCACAAAATCTTTAGAAAATGATGTTGTATCCGTCGATTCCTACTAATATGAAGTAAAAACAAAATATGAATTTTTGTAAATAATTAAGGCTCAATTGACTTTGGCATATTTCTTTTTTTGTATACAGATGGCTTGTCTCTAGAACAGAGTTGGAACATATCTGTTTTCTTTTTTAAAATAAGGTGGTATTATGCGGTCGTTACATTATTCAGGTTGGTATTATGCGGTCGTTACATTATTCAGGTTATTGAGATATCTATTTCCTGCGGCTCAAAGTCGGGTATTGATTACTCATGAGATGATGAATTTTATTTTAAATTCGTGCAACATACACCGAAACACGCAAAAATAGAATTTACTGATTCTTACTGTCTGGTTTAAATGGTATCATTATGAGAATTATACAAAAAACCAGTAGCTACAGTGTTTGTAACATGACGATAACCTATCTTTGCTTCCGTGATGTTTTCCAGACATTATTACTTCATATATGTCACACAAGTGTTCATCAGGTTTACGCTCATAGAAATCGTCTATGAATCACTCCTCAATCAAAAGCTTTGATGATTCTGACATGATATTTGGCTAAAAGCCTTAGGGCAAATACTTTTAAGTTGAAACTTGAAACTCGTTTTACGGTGACTTAATAAACAAAATCAGAAGGATCAAAGGCAGATCAAACTTCAACCAAAAATGTAAGAAAATAGTCGATCGCCTGCTTTACCAAGGATATGATCCTAAAGTCATCAAAAGAACACTGGGCATGGCACTGGACCAATCTACAGTTTTGTACGTACCAGAGTCTTTTGCAACGTTGCACACTGGCCAACCGTGACGACCGGACTCCATGATGGGCCTTTTTTAAATCTCATCAGAGAAGACTGGGTCCTGATTCTCTGTCCTATCTGAAAGTTGGTCAGACTTCTCGGGTGATGGATCTTGAGCTCGCTTCAGCCAGCAGAGCACAGACTGTTAAACGCATACCATAGACTTTTTTAAAGATACATTTACATAGAATATGTGTTACTAGAGGCCACTGCGTTTGACTTTCTCGTTTGTCACCATACAGTGAGAAGTTTAATGTTTATACAACAATTGTGCGTCTATGGAGACCTCTGTGTATCCGGATAAGTAGGAGGGTTGTGCGCACGTTATTCGGATAACTACACAATCTGCTAATAGAAGATGGTCGTCCAAAGTTGGCGCCGGGTGAACATTGGTCTCCTTCCATGCTTTTATGTGTTGTCTTTGATGTTTGATGTTTCTGTGCGACCGTTTCAATTATTTTGTACCATGTTCTAGCGTCCTTGTGCGGTTTGTAGTTTTGTCTGCTGTCAATCTGTGTCAGTTTCTTGTGGGTTTGTTTTGCTGGGTGTCTGCAGGGTTGTCATGCTGCAGATCCTTCTCCTTTCTTTAAATTTATTGTAACGACTCATTTCGTTTTCATTTAACGACGATGTTGAAAATATGCATTTTTCGTCTGTTCTAAACAGTATAAATAGACCATAGAAATGGTTGCATATTTAAAAAAAATCTATATGATATGAAAAAAAGAGTTTGGAATAATACAATGAACATGCTACATATTAAGTGAAATTTTCAGCTCAATTTTAGATTCTATTCACATAATGCTCATCATAGAATCTTAACAAATAAAGTTGATTTCACCATGATTTCAACTTAAGATGAGTATATATAGCCGACAAAAAAGAAACGCACCGCTTTGAACATCTTCATTCATTAAAATGTATGATGTAATATATAGGTATAATTTATTCTTTTCCATCATAAATCCTAGGTTTACGAAAGACTGATTCTGTCAAACGCCAAAAGAATCCGTCTTCATGATCAGACACAGCGCCATGATAAAGACACTTGGTTCTAAAATCAATGTCACAAAATGACTTTTAAGAATTCCGTTCATTTTTAAGAAAATTGATTAAGCTGTTTAACCTATCCAAATTGGTATATGAGGCATTGCAATTTGATTTTTCGTTGATTATTTACAATTAGTATCTGACTTTTTCCTGCAAGCACAGTTTTCAGAAACAGTACCTCGATCTTGAGGTTATCTTTTACATGCATTTTCAATGGTTTTGGACGTGAGTTTTAAGCTTTTCTGGTTTTCCATTTGATTATTTCAATGCGATGTTGAACCTTAATTTACAACAGATAAACAAGAATGGATGAAGACAAAATTACTGTTCCTTTGGGATCAGAATTGCAAAATAATCATATCCTTTATTGTAAAATATACCCCAACTAGTATTCATCTAAAATTTTACTGAAAATTTGCTGAAAGTGGTCAAACAACAAAATTTAAGAAGGATACCAAATCAGCGGCCACGCACCAGGAGCTAGAAACAACACGCTTAATTCAACAACACTATCATTGTGATATATTGCAAAAAAAAAGAGATAAAATTTTCTTTAATCCTCGGTACTCGAGTGCTATAAAAGGAAAACTATAATAAAATGTCTAACTAAATATTCATAATCAATTGAAAAAATAACTATACAATATGATGTGCGTTTCTTTTCTGTCGGGTATATTTTATCTAGCATAGTGCTTGTTAAAGTGCACATGAAGTTCATATGCACCTGGTATTTTACAGTCTGAAACAGGAAGTTCAACGATAGCAGTTGCTAGATAGTAGATTGGAATTATTAAATTATCAACTGGCCCGGCGGGACCATCCCCCTCAACCATGTAAAAGTATCTACATCTGCGCATTATGAGGCGCCGTTTTGCTTTTGTGGTCGTTTGCGCATAACTCACTTATTTGCGATAGCGATTGAATGGCTGTCATCATCACCAAACGTGAAAAATTTACCTGATATGTACATCAATACATTTGTATGTACATCGAGACAATTACTGAATTTGACAAGATTTCATTGAACTGTTGCGACGGATGTTGCATGCAATCAGGAGACACTGACTCACCCCGGGCATCTTGTCTTACTTCGGAATGGTATTCATTCCGAGGTTCGCAACCATTCCAATGGAAATGCTAATGATTTTGCCTTGCCTTCTCGACTTTGAGACTGAATAATTGATAGATTGATGTTTATATTAAGGACTTGCCTGTAGGAAGGGAAATCCATTGCAGCTCGAAAAAGTCATTCCTCATTAAGTTTAAGAAGATCCTGACGATAATCTCAACAGCACTCACAATAGAGCACCAAGGTCATGCCGGCAGGACAGTTCAAGAAGGGAGGAGATCTCAAACAAGACCCCGCTGCACCCGATGCAAAAACACAAAAGACGAGCACAGCATGAGACGGAAAAGAGACACACGACATGTAAACATCAAACACAAAAGACTACACATAAACCGACGAGACCACTGGGCAACCGGTGCCAACTTTGGACGGCCATTTGTCACACAAGTAGCAAATGGTGTGGTTATCCTGGATTACGTGCACACAACCCTCTCACTTCTCCAATTACCCACAGGTCTCGAAGAACGTACAATTGTGGTGTAAAACAACCTCCTCACGGTAAGATGCCCTCACACAAACAAGACCGCAAAACGTAGAGGCCCCAAAAACACAGATGAATATGTAAATGGATATAAAAAGAGGGCATGCGTAATACAGTCCGTGCTCTGCCGGCTGTAGCGAGCTCATGTATGTAATCACCTTAGGAGTAAGACTGACATTCAGAGAGGACAGGTGGTCGGGGCCCTGTCTTCTCTAAAGAGGTTTGGACAGGGCCCGTCATGGAGTCTCGTCGTCACAGTCAGTCAGAGTGCAAGTCTCAAGGATGCGCTTGTACAAGACTGTAGATTGGTCAGGTACCAAGCCTAGTGTCCGTCTGGTAACATTAGGATCATATCCACGGTATAAAAGGCGTTTGATGATTCTGATGCATTTTCGATGGTATTGCTGCCTACCTTTGATCCTTCTAATTTTGATTATCATATCATATCACCAAAAAGTTGTGTAATACCTAAAGTAATGTACTCTATTGCGTGTATAGATTCGAATTTTAAAAGAATTGGACTGTAATTTTTGTAAAATTTCCAGAAAGTCTTAACTAGTTTATTAAAGCGGAAACCTTGACCTAAAAGTTTTTTTGTAATTTGTAAATTTCTACTGTGAAAATCCAAAATATCAGTACATACTCTGGCGTACCGGATGAGCTGTGATATGTTAATGCCGTATGACGGTAATCTTGGAACTTCACCGTCAAGCTAGGGGAAATTTACTATGTTGAATCCAAAATCATCCCTTATGTCGTATACACTTGTATGAATCTTTCCGTTTACAATTTTGATATTTAGGTCCTAAAACGGTGTTTTTGTATTTGTATCGTTTGCCTTGTTAAGTGTTAATTCTTATGGATAAATTTCATTCTAATATGATTCAAAAGCAGGATTGTCAAAAGTTAGAATATCATTCAGATACCTAGAAGTATTATTGAAACATTTCAGATCATCAAATTATCTTTGCTTTTGAAGATTTTGGATAAAGTTTCAAGTTTATGGATTTTAAAAGTTTTTCAAGTTTCTGATCTGGCTTAAATTGAAAATTAAAAGCATCAGAAATGGAGAAGACTTACATTGGTAAATGGAAACAAACCATAGATTTTAAGTTCTAAGTCTTGTATGACCCCCCCCCCCCAAAAAAAAATCCTTAACAACAACAAAAAACAAAACAAAATAAAACTCTTGTCATCAGTTTTTCGGACACGATTTCGTTGCACTCATGAGAATCTATCAATACTCTGAAAATGAGATCATTGCACAAGAAGGTACCAATGAAATTCAAAGAAAACGAACATGATGCATTGTAAATAGGTCATGTGCGTACTATATCCAAAGTGAATGGAACCTCCCTCCTATTTTAATATTCCTGGAAATTCCTACTACAATGTATAAATGCATTAAGTTTTAACATTATTTCTCTCTTTGAGAAATATTTGATACTTGTCTTTCTGACATCCTAAGTATGGACTTGCGTATGATTGGACTAGTTGTCGCTATTGTCATGTTTACAAGTACGACTTTTTCATGTGAGTAGTCATTAACAATTTCTCAATTTTTTCGTTTTATTTTTTGTCTCTCCAGAGAAAAATATTCATGACGAAAGCTTATTTACAGCCAAACCAGGTGCTTAGATGTTATAGCTTTTTTCAATATTGTATTGCAGAATAAAAAAAAATTCTAATATAACTGTAGCCCATTTGATCACTACCAACTTTAGTGGGCTCAACTCAGCTCAGCTAAAATGATACAAAACGAAGACAGTATTGAAAATTTGAAACGTATGCAGAATAGAAACAAAATAGCACGTTGAAAGCAGGACAAAATAATTTGTACCTTTTGAACCATATAATAGAGCATAGAGAACGTTAGTTATTAGGTATGCTGTATATTCTGATTAGAGGGGGTAAGTTAGATTCTTTATTTCATAATTGATTTACGGACCCGGTCAAAAGCTTCCAAACTTTCCATAAATGACATATGAAATGCTAAACTGACAACATATTTATTTGCTATCTTATGACCGAACTTTTAAAGAATATAAAATACGATTGAAAAAAAAAAACAACAGTTTTTAAATGAAACATCAATGAACGAGTGGATTCTATATTGGCAACTTAGTGTAGACGTCAGTAATGTATTGGCATAAAAATACTTTTATGAAAATAGATGAAGTTATGTAAAAAGGTACAAGCTTGCGGTCCATTGAATACACAAACTAAAATATGAAACAGGAGGATGGATAGTTCGCCAGTAAATGAAAGCATGTTGTGTACTTTCCAGGGACACCACCTATATTTGTGGTAGTCTGAGAAGTGAAGGATATTAGCTAGGGAATACGGTATTTAGTTCATGGATAGTTCTCATGATAAGTGGATATTTGATGTGAGGATAATTAAAAGTGGGAGTGCCACTGTATTGCATAAGACTTACCTTTGGATTAGGGAAGGGAGACTTCTAAATGATAAAGACTGGCAGTCTGATGTCCATTTCATGCACTATTTCGTCTTTCCTGAATTTTACACTGGTTTTCATGGAGGGTTTGAAGCCATAACAAATTGGTAATTGGTTGAAGCTGATTTTGGAAAAGAACGAATGTATGTCTGCTTGCTCTCCTTTACAATAGACAGCAGGTACCTGTAGGTGTAAAGCTTTCCTTTCTATTCAATAAAATCGAATGTTGCGTAATCATTCCTGCAAACCGAAAAAAAAAAAAAAAAAAAAAATGAACTTAATAATTGCACAACAGGTTGTAACCGGGAATTTTCTTTCAGTTTGTATTAAAATTATTTTTGTTTTACAGAAAAGTAAATTGTAACATCTCTGTATTTTTTTCAGCTGCCTTTTCTTGCCTTGGCCCAGGAAATAAAATGCGCCCTATTCCTCCAGACAAAATTTGTTGTAACGGAACGTTTCACTTAAAATCGAAATGGGACTGCATTAACAGTAAGTACATTTTAATATCCATTCTAAGTAAGCATTTGCGGTTTTTGATCAAATTTATACATAAAATTGTGTCTGACCCCAAAGTAAAAAAAAAAAAAAAAAAAAAAAAATCTTAATATCACATCCGGTTGTCATGGAAACGAATTTTAAACATTGAAAAAAAAAATGCTTTTTGGGGCGTTGTTGAAGTCGCATACATCATTAATGCAGCAAAATCTAAAACAAAAACATCAACACCAACGCTGCAAGGTAGGCCGTCGGGGCATTAATTTCTCATGAAAAATTTGTGAATGTATAATTATGTCAGTTTTAGTCTCAAAATGACACGACCTTTACGCATCATTTCCCAATTTACATGATTAAGAGACCAAAATAAACCCCCAAAAATTTCTAAGAAATATGAAAGAACATGTGTTGTTCTTCTGGTTTACAAAGTTTGAATCAAAAATAGAATTTGAATAAATTGTCAAACTAAAAAAACCCCTTTAAAAAAGATTAGGTTCTTTGATCCGATAAAGTCAACTAGCATGGTAAATTTGAAGGTCCTAGGGCTAAAAGGCATTCTAAGTTCAAAGTCAATAACTCTGCAAGAAAAGTCATGCAATTGATCACAAAATAAAACTGGATCTGTAATATAATTCATTATTAGGGAGGTGTATACCAAGATTCAATTCAATAGCTGCAAAGGCTGCGAAAAGAAGTAAAAAAAAAATTTTTTTTTTTAAATTGTAAAATTGTTAAAAAATTACCTAAGTTCAAGAGTCATTACTCTGCTAAAATAGGTCAACTGTTCAGAAACTTTAAGGTGCGTCATTGGTTACGGTTTCAGACCATTCTTGCACATCTCCCGTCTTAGCACTCATTGAGCTTGAATTATATAGATATTTCAATTTATTATTTAAAATGTATCATTTCCGACTCTATTGATGACTTTAATTCGTTATATACCTAAAAGCGGATAAGTTTGAAAATTTGATCTAAATTGAATGAAGGATCTGTAAGAAAATGCATCGCTGTAATTTCTATAAAAATTGAGCTGGAGGTACTCTTTTGAACAATTTATAAATTTCTCTTACGTAAGTAATTACTACTGAATTCGTTTTTCGTGTGGAATATTATTGACTTAGACCATACCAATTAGATATGCAGTTCGTCGGAAATCCCGGTCGTAAAAATTCGATTCCGGAATTTTAATTTTTTCATTTTTCGCGCGGTCCATATTTCAGACTCAGAAAAAATAAAATGGAATCCATACCACCGAAGCGTTTGAAACAACGTGCAAATGATAGAAAAAAGTTTCAAGAGCCTCTTGTAAGTTGAGTGATCTCGTCAATATCAATAAATACCTTTTAGCCAATCAGATGATGTATACGCCATTGTGTGTCATGTTTGATAATATCATACATATTATGTAAGGGAATGGGATGATCTTCAGCATGACAACCCTCCACTCGCTCAGCGAAACAAACCCACAAAAAGTGACACATACATGACATCATACAAAAAACTTCACTAGAACATCATACAAAACAATTTTTACAAACGTACAGAAACATCAAACATTGCTGACCACACATCAACTGAAGGAGTCTAATGTGCACCCGGCGCCGACTTTGGACGGTCATCTGCCATTAGCAAATGGAGCGGTTATCCGGATTACGTGCGCACAATCCTCCCACTTATCCGGATACGCAGAAGTTTCCAAGGACACACAATTGTTGTATAAACATAAAACTTCTCACTATAAGGTGACATCACAAACAAGATTAAGTAAAACGCAGCGACCTCTTGTAATATAGATTCTATGTAAATGGATCTAAAACATTCTATGGCATGCGTATAACAGTCTGTGCTCAACTGGCTAAGGCGAGCTAAAGATAATCACCCGAGAAGTCTGACCAACTTTCAGATAGGACAGAGAATCAAGACCCAGTTTTCAAAGAGAATTGTAACTTCTTTCAGAATATTCATTTTCATCACATTTAAGTTGTTTCTTTGAGATACAAGAACAAATCTTAAATTAGTTATACATGATAGTTTGATATCATTGTATATGAAATGAACATGAAAATAAATGAAAAAAATATTTTCACTCGTTCGGTCCGCTGTAAATGGGTACCGGTCCTCGATTTTCAAAATTCAAAAGTTTATGTAAAAAAGAATTCGTTCACTCGGTCCTATTTTTCCATAAAAAATCCCGAAGAACTGCAAATCAAATTGGTGTGGCCTTAAACTGTTTTATAAGGAACAGCTGATGGATACTGAAAAAATATAATCTGTTTAAATTCCAACTTCGCATCATTACTACTTCAATTCTTCGCCTTGTGATATATAGTAGGGCAAAGATTTGGAGAAGCGATGTCCCCTAATGGACAACTTAATCTGTGCAAATTATTGGGAAATCGAACCTATTTTTACCTAGTTAGCGCCATTTTGTTACCCTTACCCTTTCCTTTTTACGTTGACGCGATACGTTTTAAGCAAAGCGTGGTATGTCTTGTCGGCAAATTCATATAACTAACATGCTTACGCGAAATTGTAAAATTAATTCGAAAAAATGATACCAGTTATCATTTTTTTTCAGAATTTAGACGTAATTCGTGCATTTTATTTTACTTAGTTGATATTCCGATTAAACACGGGAAATATAACATAAACATCTTTTTCTGTTAAGTATGTGAAAGATCAAGGTCAGGGTTACAGGGTTAAAAAATGTTGGTATCAATAGGAAAATCTTGTGACAAGAAATACACATGTGAAATATCAAAGCCTTATCACTCACCATTCAAATGCTATGCCCAATATTAAAGTTTTTGTAAAATTGGTCAAAGGTCATAGTCAAGTTAAAAATTCTGGTATCAATAGAAAGGTCTTGTCATAACATATACACATGTGAAGTGTGAAAGCCATTTCACTCACCATTCAAAGGTTATGTCCAATGATAAAGTTTTTGAAAAGTAAGTCAAAGGTCAAGGTCAAAGTCATCAGGTAGAAAAAATTGGTATAAATGGAAAGGTCTTGTCACAAGAAATACACATGTGAAATATGAAAGCCCTATCACTTACCATTCAAAAGTTATGCTCAATGTTAGTTTTTGAAAAGTAGGTCAATGCCAAGGTCAAGATCACAAGGCCAAACAATTTGGTATTAATGGAAAGGTAATATGAAAGCCCTATCACCTTCCATTCAAAAGTTATGCCCAATGTTATTTTTTAAAGTAGGTCAAAGTTCAAGATCAAGGTGATGAGGTCAAAATTTTGGTATCAATGAAAAGGTCTTGTCATAAGAAATACACATGTGAAATATTAAAGCTCTATCACCTTCCAATTAAAAGTTATTCCCAATGTTGAAGTTTTTCGGACAAACAGACAGACCGACAAACAGATAAAGAGACGGACAGAACAAAAACTACATGCCCCCGAATCTTTGATTCCGGGGGCTTAAAAATTTTGGTATCAATGAAAAGTCTTGTCACAAAAAATACACATGTGAATATGAAAGCCCTATCACTTACCATTCAAAAGTTATGCCTAATGTTAAGATTTTGAAAAGTAGGTCATAGGTCAAGGTCATGAGGTCAAAAATTTTGGAATTAATGAAAAGGTCTTGTCACAAGGACCGATCCTCCTCCTGGACCTCTCTTTATGAAATTCGTCAAAATGTATTCCCGATTGTTTAATCTTTTAAAATAAAACAAAAATCGTCCCAGATTACCAAGCCGGGTCTGTACCCCATCTACGATACATTTTTTCTTCTCGTAGCGTATTATACCACGTTTGTGCATCGGCTTTTTGAGGTTATTTCCCATAACCAAAAAGAATTTTAGAATCATTCCTTATAATTTAATTTTAAGTTATATAATACATTATGTGCATCTTATTAGATCTTGGAAAATCGTGAAAATGCTCAATGCTTTGCTAATAACAACAGCCGACAGTACAAGAATAGAGACTGGAAGTTGAACGGCGCCCGCGTTTGCTTTCATACATTTCAGCCCGAGTCATTCGATATATTTCAAACGATTAGAATAGAATGACTCTGGATGGAATGACAAAGCATCTGAAAATTAGGTACATGTTTGATAGTGGTAGATTTTGGTTAAAATGCAATCTTTCATCAGCGTGACCTATCATCGCACCGACACGATATGTTTACCAACTAATATCGTGGTAAGTACTTCATTTAATCGTTTACCTGTTGCTACAGTCGATTATGTTTGTATATCTATAGATGAAAATAGTATAAATGACGTGTATCTTGTATCTAGTCTTCGTTCTCGAGGTAAAATTCAGTGTATCAAGTTTGCGGAATCCACCATTTTGCTTAATTTTGGAAGTACTTCCAGAAAAGGGGGCGTGTCCTAATATTTTGCAGGTTATGGAAAATAACCTCAATTTTTAAGCCAATGAAAATCCTTGTTACATGCAAAATTAAATTATTGAAATATATGTTTATCTTTATAATGAAACACATATGCTTCTTACTCCATTTTGGGATCAAATTTAGCAACTGTGGTTTCTTGCTTCCTGTCAACGTTTGCAAAGAAACGAAAAGAATGCAATCAGACATCGTGACTTTTTACAAAACTCTTGACCATAAAAATATATAAAGAACAACGAATGAATTTTCTGAGAACTCTTATTTTCTGGATAAGCTGAAGGGCTGTGCATACTACATACATATGGGTAAGCACTTACAGCTATTATAGCAAATGACTGTCCATAGCCGTCAACCAATACATATTGTTCTCCTATTCGTGTTATCTGTCATTCGTGTTTCAGTGATGCCTTTGCTAAATTATTTCTTTGTCCATTTAGTATGGGAATTGTATTTGTATCCAGTTGTTTGTTGATTTATTTTCTGATGTTACACGTGTCCGGTGCATAAGAAGGTATTGAGTTGGAACACTTCCGCATCATTGCTTTCATATGTGTGCTTACTCCTCCTGGGCACCTGGTCCCACCTCTACCTTGCTAGGGGTCCGTCGATGCTCAACATAGTGCTCTATTGTGAGTGCTGTTGAGATTATCGTCAGGATCTTCTTTAACTCATTTGTAACTGTGGTAACTGTTCCAGATACTCACAATTTTCTAGCATCTATCTTGTTGAGATCTAAGTACACTGTCTTGTATCTTATCGACAGGTTACTGCCTCTAGATTGGTTTCACGATTAAGCTTTGGAGACAGCTTTTTCCTTTTACAATCGAGACCACTTTTTGAGAACGTTTATTGGCATACATCAGTTTATCTTATATGGCTCTTCTTAAATTGTTTGTACATATTGGAGTCGCCCTTATTTTTGATTATCTTATCAAGATAAAATAAATCAATTCTAAATTTTATGTAGGGCCTATACAAAAATCGTACTAAGATAAAATCTTTAGCTAACAAAACAATTGCAAGGATTGCAAGTCAATTTACATTTTCCAGCTAGATAGCACCACCCGGGATTTAAGCCTGAGAAATTTCTCAAACTCGGAACTTGGTTGTTTAATACGAGATGTTGTAATACCTTATAATAACATTGTACCGTCCAAGAATTTCTAAAGTGACAAATCATTCAATCACGAATAAACCCTGGTTGATTAGTCACTCTAGAGGTCGTCTTGCTAAAGAACGAAGTCGCCTTAGTGTAAGTGGTGCCGTCTGTCATTTATTGCAGGATTGTTCTGCTCTAATAATTGCGGCGTGATCTTTTTGGAAATCTGATCCAAATCTATTCAGTAGTTTTGTAATGGAAAGGAGGGGGTCTCCAACAGCATTCAGTTGCAACACCTAAAGCAAATAAAAAAAAAATCACGCAAAAACACAGGGTAGACATGCACAGCAAAACACACTTGAAGCGGCGGGCGTTTCATGCAAGTAGGAGATGCTTACTCTTCCTGGGAACCTGGTCTCACTCCCATATCGGGAGTTCGCTTCTTTTTATATGGTGGATGTTTTTGTTTGTTTGCTTTGGTTCCTGTTTTATCCTTATTTTGTATGCCTTCGGTTTCTAATTTTCTGTATTATCAATTTTGTGCTGTATACAAGGATATGGTCATTATCCATATTTGTCACACATTTGTTACAGGGATAAGTAACGCACATAAAGCAACGAGACCAATGTGCAATAGGTTCCGATTTAGGACAGTCATCTGTCATGTCAGTTGCAAAAGTCGAAGATATCTTAATTACGTGTGCACAACCCCTCCAATTTTCTCAGGAATACACAGTTGTAGTGTAAACTAACATCATCACTGTAAGATGACAATACAAAGAAGACATATTTAACAAAGGGGCGTACGAAATACAGTCCATGCTCTGAAGGCTCACTTATCGATACTCTTAGAATCACTCACTTATCGATATGATTTGCCACAATTTAACAATGCGAAATTTGAAACCGAATTTTAAAGACTGCCAACGATTTCTTTTCACATTCATTAGCAAATATTTTCCTATGCATTTTGCCTGTCATTACAAAATTAATGTATTTCATTCTCATATTTACAAATATTGTGTTTAATCTATTACAGAACAATATCTATCGATAAGTTGTAATATCCAAAAGTAAAAAAGAATGCAACGCAATGAAAATAGAAAATGTTAAGGCACCAGATATATCTAATATATATATACAAATAAAATAATTATAATAAAAATAATACATACACAACTCACTTCGTCTTTCCGCAAATTTTTGGACATAATAACTTCACGCTATTTAGCCATATTACGTTGTTTAGTTTGAGGATTGCATGTCTGGTCCATGCTGCAAATTTATCTGTTCTTAATTAATGATATTGGATTTGAGGACGTTTAACATTTCAAAGAGCACGGGAGTAAATGTTTACATATTTCTAATGTTATCCATAAGTGCGAGAGACATGTAAATTAAGTTTTTCAATATTTAAAAGATGTTGAATTGTGTTTGTAGACACGCTGATATCTACGCCATGTTCAGCCACTTCTCCTGGAACCAAACTTAATGGAAAGAATTTGAGTGACAGTGAAAAAGACACACGAAGGAAATCCAGATTCTGTACGTACAAGTTGTGTCAATGTTTAATACTTTCCTTCTGACTCGAAAATATTTAACTGTACCGCGTCTTAAACTTCTCTAATGTTCCATACGTGCATTTGGATAGTTCATACGATATTTTAGAAAAACGCAAATACTCAAGTACACCATTGAGAAGGCCCGGTAACAATTGTAAAATTACCTCTTTTTCTGTTAACTCCTTAGTACTAAAATCAATAGATCTTGTATATTCATTGTTTAAGGTATGATTCAGTTCTAAATGAAGCCGATTTCGATCCTCAAAGACCTTGTTCTTCCAGAGTACACAAAGTTTTCATATGGTTTTTACAGAAAGGGGTAGAGGACTTGTGTACTTGAGTCATATGTCCGCATTTGGTCCATTCCCTCACTCTAGAAGGAGCATTTGAATCTGCTATTTACGCTTTTTCTCTCTTTTTAGTCCCCTACCGGCAACGCCGAAGGGGACTCTTAGTTTCCTCTCGGTCTGTCTGTCCGTCTGTCTGTCTGTCTGTCCGTCCGTCTGTCCGTCTGTCCCATTTTCAGTTTTCCGGACTTTTTTTCGCTGTTGTTGCATATATTGAACTCATTTTTGGTATGTGGATATATCTCAATGGGATACAGATCAAGTTTGAGTTTGCTTTCGATTGACCTACTTTTACAAGAGTTATGGCCCTTGGACATAGCAAATTTTATGAAAATTTCGGTTTTCCGGACTTTTTTCCGCTGTTGTTGGATATATTGAACTCATTTTTGGTATGTAGATATATCTCAATGTGATACAGATCAAGTTTGAGTTTCCTTTTGATTGACCTAATTTTACAAGAGTTATGGCCCTTGGTCATAGCAAATTTTATGAAAATTTCGGTTTTCCGGACTTTTTTCCACTGTTGTTGGATAAATTGAACTCATTTTTGGTATGTGGATATATCTCAATGGGATACAGATCAAGTTTGTGTTTGCTTTCGATTGACTTACTTTTACAAGAGTTATGGCCCTTGGACATAGCAAATTTTATGAAAATTTCGGTTTTCCGGACTTTTTTCCGCTGTTGTTGGATATATTGAACTCATTTTTGGTATGTAGATATATCTCAATGGGATACAGATCAAGTTTGAGTTTGCTTTAGATTCACCTATTTTTACAAGAGTTATGGCCCTTGGACTTAGCAAATTTTATGAAAATTTCAGTTTTCGGACTTTTCTTTGGTTCTATTGCAAATAATGCACTGATGTTTTGGTAAATGAATACATCTCAGTCAGATACAGACCAAGTTTGAGTTTGGTTTCCATTGGTCTATTTTTACAAGAGTTGTGGCCCTTGGACTTAGCAAATTTCATGAAATTTTCAGTTTTCCGGACTTTTTCATGCCTGTTATTGCAGATAATGAGCTGATTTTTTGTATGTGAATACATTATAGTGTGATGCAGATTTGAGTTTAATTTAGATTGACTAATTTTCACAAGAGTTATGGCCCTTGGACTTAGCAAATTTCGTGAATTCAGTTTCCCAGACCTTTCTTGGCTGTTGTTGAAGAAGATGAACTGATGAACAGAGATGCAAGTCATAAATTTATGTCACCGGTAGGGGACTTATATCGCACAGCGATCATTGCATTTTTTAGGTAAACTGTTGAAGAAAAACAGCCAAACTCAGAAAGCAATTTTTCGCATTCTATATTTTGTGGCTCGTCATAGAAAAGAATAATGTGGAAAAAGAAAAGAAATGAAAAGCACAAAACCTATATTGGATTCAATTTCCAACTTTGATTTCATTTAGGGTAATCCTCAAAGTCTTGCTTATATAATTTTACTTACCGCTGTTGTAAGTTGATATAACGTATAATGAAGATATATGTGTTTTAAAAAATGATATATAACATAACAACGAATTCGCATAATCTTTTTTTAAATTGTTATATAATTCTTAATCTTCATCACGTGTTGATGTTAATGTATTGCCATGATTATATTGAGTAAAAGTTCAAAGCATTACTGTTTGAAAGAATTCTACACATGTACTAGTTTTCTTTTGTCTTTGAGCAAGACTTTAATATGACGAGGGTTAAGTACCCGAAACGTTTATGTTTTGTCCATGCTGCAAGTTTATTTGTTCTTAAATGATACTATTGAATTTGAAGACGTTTATCATGAGTACTACTTGCTGAGTGTCACTGCTGGTGGACCAGGAGTTCAAGTTCGATCAACTTTGGTTGATCGTTTCTTCAACTCATTCGAAAATTTCTGTTTTCAAAATTTATTGAAATTTCTAAAACGTTGGTCCTGTAGCATCATATCCCATCCATCATGCTACGTTTTTCGGTGCATTTTTTGACATAACAACTTTTACAATCTTTGACCCTATTACATTTACATGAGGGATGGGTACTTCTTTGATGTTAATTGTTTTGAATGAGGATCACTGACGAGAGTTAAATACCCGAATCGTGTATGTCTGGTCCATGCTGCAAGTTTATCTGTTCTTTAATAATGCTATTAAATTTGAAGACGTTTAACAGATATGTATTTGATAAAATGTAGGGAAGAAATTAAGGAGAGAAGCAAAAGAATGCATCAACCAACGTTGTGCATTTATAATCATTATGAACGGGTTTAGGTATCAGACGTTCTGACATGGTATTCGAGTTGTGTGTGTAAAACTATATGCACGTTTCCATTGTCATATATCTCGTTCATGTCTCTTGCAGTTCTTGATTATGGTGCTTTTCCGTGGCTATTGTAACCGAGCCTGGTTGGAGATACCATCATGTCTTGTTTTCTGTGTTTTTGTATTAGGTGTTTTTGGTGCTTTGTTGTGGCTGCTGTAACCGAGCCTGGTTGGAGATACCATCATGTCTTGTTGTTTTTGTGTTTTTGTATTAGGTGTTTTTGGTGCTTTGTTGTGGCTGCTGTAACCGAGCCTGGTTGGAGATACCATCATGTCTTGTTTTCTGTGTTTTTGTATTAGGTGTTTTTGGTGCTTTGTTGTGGCTGCTGTAACCGAGCCTGGTTGGAGATACCATCATGTCTTGTTGTTTCTGTGTTTTTGCATTAGGTGTTTTTGGTGCTTTGTTGTGGCTGCTGTAACCGAGTCTGGTTGGAGATACCATCATGTCTTGTTGTTTCTGTGTTTTTGTATTAGGTGTTTTTGGTGCTTTGTTGTGGCTGCTGCAACCGAGTCTGGTTGGAGATCCCCTCCTTTCTTATCTTCTACACATGATCGACGTTATCGTATAATTGACCCTTCCGATTGCGGGAAAAAATGCAAAATTTCGTGACGTCACAATGCTTTTACCATGTGTTTACCTCGGACAAACAAGCTTCGAACCTCGGTCAAACATCGAAAATGAATTGTGACGTCATGGAATTTCTCAAATTTTTCCCGCACTCGGAAGGGTCAATTGTGGTTCTTACGTTAAAACGCTTACTTTATCAGTAGCATATCAATTCAATGCCGCACAGAAAAGACTCAGATGCCTTTGTAAAACTGTGTAGAGGATAAGGAATACGATCCTAATCAAGGCTGCGTCACAATTACTTTAGAAAAACACAATTGCAATATTTAAATCAAACAATGAATGAATACGAGGCAACTGCATCAACAACATCAGAAAATATTAAAATACAGTAAAACACCCAAACGAAATGAATTGATTGGCAACAATCAAACCGGATACACAGTGACAGGAATGACAAAACTTAATGTTGGTAATTGGAAACCAATACGCAATCGGCAGCGGTGTGATTATCATTATAACGTGCGTAGAACCATCACACATATTCAAATACTCAGAGTTTCCACAAGAACCACAACCGGACTTTGTTATCCATTCTTTTGTTCTAAAAAAAGGAGACAGAAAGAGGAAAAAGCTTCAAAACGAAAATTGATCTTAAGTTTAAATTATTTATTTGAGATAGTGTAGAAAGAATCACAAGAAAGTGTAAATAAAACGTCCTTAAGTAAAACGGGGTTTAACTTCATAACAGAAGATGTATAACTTGACCTGAAACTAATTACAGGAATGTTTCATATCCATGTGAAAGGTGCGGAAAACTCTGGACGCACAAACGGACAGATTGATGGACGAACGGTTTTACTCAGATTACTTAAAGAGGTCCACAATGGTGGACCTTCTATATCTACATTTTAGGAATGGTGAAGTACAATAACACAAATATGACTAGAAAAAGACATTTTACTATCTTCACAGTCTAAATATAAACCTTCATCTCAAATCACTCGGAACATTGCCGTGACCAAAATATTTTTATCCCACAATAAAATTTATCAGAAAAGCACGCCTAACCCTACAGATAATCTGGACCATGCATTTACAGGCCTAATGGAAATCTTGGTGGTCATATGGGTGATGACACTCAGATTTCTTGACGACTCTAGTCTTTAACGGCTTTGGGATCAACATGAGCAACAATTTTTGCGTCTGCTATCCAATACACAGAAGGGCTTTTCGGGCTCAGCTGTATCTTCAATGCATTTTGTCCTTCTTTGAATTTCTGTATTGGATAGTTAAAAGTTTGTTCTCCAAAAGGATCGCATGCGTCTTTGTATTCCTCAATAAGGAATTTTCCATTAAGTAAAACGTCAATTATTCCGTTATCTGAAGTTCGGCAATGATTGAGCACTATGTCGATACTTATAATATCTTTCTTCTTGTAACCTTTTGGCATATCCCAAGGTCCAAGACTAAATTGTATCTCAATGCTACTTGTTCCAGGGTGCCCTAGAAGCTTGTATGGCTTCTTCTCCCAGTAGAAAACAGTTGATGTAACGTCTTGAAATTTTGCTGCGGATGATTTACTTAAATCGAATTCAGCCAATGTGATCGTATGACTTTTTACTTTATCAATCGCCCTCTGTTTCCACATACTTTATGAGATGTCACAATGTTTGAAGATCTGGAAAAGATGGAATATTACAAATGAAAAAATAAATGGAACTTTCAACTTGTTGTTCCTTTCTAAATTGGTGCTCACAACATATAGCAACTGAAAATAACGAAGCACTAAGTCGGTATTAGAGAGTAGAAGAACCATTAGAGTAACCTCCCGCTGAATCTAAATTGAAAGTAGAAGAATACATATTTATTAAATATTTGAAAATATCGAGTTTTAGTCTTCATAAATTTTGAGATATAGATATAGTTTAATATTCAAATTGAGAGGAAGATCTTGACTTACCTCAATGCATCACTCATACGATAATACGGCGGTAGTAAAACGGGAAAGTGATCGAGTCTTTATCAGCTGTCAATAACCATGTATTCTGGAAGCTGTCAATTCTTTTAACAATACTTTACGTAATCCTTATAATTGACCTGTTGTGTCTTTGTTATTGTGGTGTATAATAATTTCTTCGGTCTATGACATTGATCAACGTGTGAGATTAGTTAAAGTACGAAGTATATGTTTGATGCACACGTACAAACTAGTTTATCACAGACATTTAAATCCTATCGGATATTTTCTTCAAATCGATATTTACCTAGCGTTTCCTTTGGTAACAAAATAAATGAACCTTGAATCTTATACTTTTTTAAAGGGAGTGCAATAGAACTTAATATGCAGACATATGTACGATATAAAGGACAACTATTCTAAATGGCATCTATGAGTAATTTCACACCACCTAGCAAAGGAAGTTGGAACTGAAATATCCTTCGAAATTCTTTTTCTGACACTGTTATAGATTTAATAATTTGAAATCTTTAAATTACGTGCTTTTCCTTAGAATGTTTGTTTGTGAGAGTTTTTGTACGTCTCTTAATCTCTGAATGTGTGTTGGTGTTTTTGTTTGCGTGTTTATTTGTTAGAGTTTTCAAATGTTCTACAATTTCTGGATGTTTCCTGGTTTTGTTGTTTTGTGTACTCGTTGATGAAATAATTTCGTATGTTACTTTCAATTTCGAGTGGAGTTGTTGTTTTGTGTGCTCGTTTTCGTGTTTTCGTATGTGTTTAAATCTCCAGCAGTTTGCTGGTGTTTTTGTTTCACGTGTTTGTTTCTGAGATTGTTCGTATGTCCTTTAATCTCCGGCTTTTGGTGGTGTTGTTGTTCTGCGTACTCGTTTATGCGAGTTTTCGTTTGTCTTTTTATCTCTGGCTATTTTCTGGCGTTGTTGTTTTGCGTGTTTGTTTTTGAGGGTTTTCGTATGGTACATTTTTGGACATAATAATTTTCATACTTTTTGGCCATATTACATTGTTTAGACTGAGGATCACTGACGAGGGTTTAGTACCCGAAACGTGCATGTCTGGTCCATGCTGTAAATTAATCAGGTTTTAAATGATGCTATTGAATTTCAAGACGTTTAACATTTTAATCTCCGACTGTTTGCTGGGGTTTTTGTTTGCGTGTTTGTTTGTTAGAGTTTTCGAATGTTTTACAGTTTGGGCTGTTTCCTGGTGTTGTTGTTTTACACGCTCGTTTATGAGAGTTTTCGTTTATCTTTTTTAAATCTCCGACTTTTTTCTGGTGCTGTTTCGCTTGTTTCTGAGAGTTTTCATATGTTTTTTTAATTTGAGTTGTATACTAGTATCGTTGTTTTGCATGCTCTTTTGTAAGAGTTTTGGTATGTCTTTTAATCTCCGCTGTTTGCTGGTATTTATGTTTCGCGTGTTTGTTTTGCGATTTTTGGTATGTCTTCTAATATCAGGCTGTTTCTTGGTGTTAATGTTTCGCGTGTTTGTTTTTGAGATTTTTGGTATGTCTTCTAATATCAGGCTGTTTCTTGGTGTTGTTGTTCTGCGTGCTCGTTTATGAAAGTTTTCTTTTGTCATTTAATCTGGTGTTGTTGTTTTGCGTGTTTATTTGTGAAGTGCTCATATGTTTTTTTTTAATTTCGGGCTGTTTCCTGGTCTTGTTGTTTTGTAAACTCGTTTGTGAGAATTTTCCTATGTCTTTTAATCTCCGGCTGTTTCTGGTGTTGTTGTTTCGTGTGTTTATTTGTGAGATTTTAAGTCTATGCTATTGAATTTGAAGACAATTAACATTAGTACCACTTTGTGTGTGTCACTGCTGGTGGACCAGGAGTCTCCGAGGACTCATATAGCCAAGATCGATCACCTTCGGTTGATCGTTTCTTCAACGCATTCAAACATTTCTGTGGGTCCTGTAGCATCCCACCCATCCTATTACGTCTTTCGGTACATAACTCCTTTTCATGTGGTGGAGGTTTTTTTTGTTTGTTTGCTTTGTTTTATCCTGATTTTGTATGCCTCCGGTTTCTGATTTTCTGAATTATCGATTTTGTGCTGTATACAGGGATATGGTCATTATCCATATTTGTCATTTCACTGTTTGACCATATTACATTGTTTAGAATGAGGAACCCTGACGAGGGTTAAGTACCCAAAACGTGCATGTCTGGTCCATGCTGCAGATTCATCTGTTCTTAAACGATGCTATTGAAATTGAAAACGCTTATTAATATCCAGCTGTTCGCTGGTGTTGTTTATATACATCCCTGTGTATATGAATGGCGTCGGACAGTGCATGAATTATATATATTTTTATTTCAATGCGTCATAAGCATCGACGGCGGGTGCGGTTAGCCAACAGGGGATGCTTACTCCTCCCGGGCATCTGGTCCCACCTCTGGCTTGCTAGGGGTCCGTCGCTGTTTAATTTTGCGCTCTATTGTAAGTGCTGTTGAGATTATCGTCAGGATCTTCTTTAACTCATTTGTGTCACACTTATGCCCTTTGCCGTGTGGAGCTCGTAAAAAAGTTCCCCGCGAGGGGTTTGACAGTAAGTGTTTTGAATATACTTCCCTGACATTGTCGCCATAGCACTTTCTATATAGACATGGCGTTGGACAGTGCATGAATTTGATATATTTTCATTTCCATGCTTCATAAGCATCGACGACGGGTGCGGTTAGCCAATAGGGGATGCTTACTCCTCCCGGGCTCCTGGTCCCACCTCTGGCTTGCTAGGGGTCCGTCGATGTTTAATTTTGCACTCTATTGTGAGTGCTGTTGAGATTATCGTCAGGATCTTCTTTAATTCAATGTAGATGGTGCTACCGAAATGAATTTATGCAGCGCTGACTATACTCTGATATTATAAATAAGACTTTATTCTCTTTAAAATGTTTATAAAATTTCAAAATTCACCCTGAAAACGTTTTATCAGATATTTACAACTGGTATTTACATTGTGAAAACGTTGTAACAGTCCATTTTTAAATGTGAACATCCACATAGTTCATGGGTTTGACAGTAAGTGTTTTTAAAAATGTCTTTCCATGACATGGTCGCCATAGCACTTACAATATAGACATAACCTCAGACAGTACATGTATTGTAGATATTGCTTTCAGTTTCAAGCGTGGACATCGACGGCGGGTGCGGCTAGCCAACCAGGGGATGTTTACTTCTCCCGGGCACCTGGTCCCACCTCTAGCTTGCTAGGGGTCCGTCGATGCTCAATTTGGTGCTCTATTGTGTGCTGTTGAGGTTGTCGTCAGAATCTTCTTAATCTCATTGAAAGCAAATCTAGAAGAATGTTTAAATGAAAATACAGAATCTATCTAATTTTAAAATTACATTGCATTTATTTATTATTCCTGGTGTGCCCAGAACTGCTGTATATTGGGGTCATATGGGACCCACTTCACCAAAATGATTTTATTATAATAAATGAATTTAAGGATGATTTGGAGTCTAGAAGGTAGTGTCATTTGAATATTCTCTTCTCTAATAAAAAGATGTCTGTTAGACAAATCTGGCACATATATAGGTCCAAAATGGGCTTAAAATCCAATTAGGGACCCATATGGGTCTAAGATGGGTATTTTGCTCAGATTCTGCCCACATGGGACCTATATAGCCATGGTTGCAGGGTCATTATTTATCTTCAAAAAGCATCATTGTGAGCGAAAGTAGGCAGTTCAGGATTGCATAACGTTAAACAAAAAGCAAATAGAGGAGAGAAAGCAGAGTTAACAAATTAATTTTCGAAATCACCATAATTTAGTTTTATTACGAATACGAATAGGATATTATATCGTCGGCCTATTGCACCACAAGAATACTACATTTCGATGATATACTTCTAGTCTATTCTGTGACTAGATCAGTTAGAGTCTAAAAGTTTTCCGTTCTTGTAATTCCATCCATATGCGCCACTATTTTAGCATCTGACAACCAATAAACTGCAGGACTTCTTGGATGGAGTCGTATCTTTAACAAATTTTTCCCGTCTTTGAATCGCCCAATAGGATAATTAAAAGTTTGCACTCCGAATGGTCGACATGCTTCTCTGTATTCCTCAATTAGAAAGTTGCCATTTAGCATAATATCTATTATTCCATTACTTGAAGTACGGCAATGATTTAGCACAATGTCTATGCTTGATATATCCGTCATCTTGTATCCTTGAGGAATATCCGAATCAGCAATACTGAAAGGCATTTCTATACTACTAGTCCCAGGATTACCCAGCAGCTTGTACGGCTTTCCTTTTCTGTAGTAATCAGTGGTTGTAACATTTTGATAATTGCAGACAGTCGGTGATTGACTAAAATCAAACTCAGCCAACGTTACCTTACTACTCTTAAATTTGTTTATTGCTCTCTGTTTCCACATACTTTTGTGATATTTACTCTACTGCTCTTGTTGTTAATTGCACAGGATTGTGATTACTATTAGCATGCAGAAATGAATGGTACCTGAAAAGAGAAAAATAAGTTCATGAAAATTGTATATTACACAATTTGAAAGAATAACAAAGCGTTTCAACTTTGATATCAAAAAGAAATCTTCTCTCTAAAATAATTCGTTTATATATAATAAACTTTAAATATCTTTCTCATCTGACAAATAATGCGCGATGTCGTCTAAACAAAATTAAACATATTGACAGAATTGTATATAAAGATTTTGATGATACTTCAATCTATTTGCTCCCCACTACATTAATGACCCGGTACAATGAAGAAAAAACTGTTGTATCAACTTTCATGTCGTAGAGAATTTTCACAAAAGGTAAGATTTTTCATTACAGGTAATTTAAAAGGTCTTGATATTCGAAGTCAACATCTGGGCGGGGGCAATTATTGTTTTGAAAAATAAGGGAAAAAGCCACAAAACACAATACAAAATCGAACCAAAAACAACATAAAAACAAACCAGAAACAAAACCCAGAGATACCTTGGCATTGAAAAGTGGAGTGATATTTCTTTCCGAAACGGACAACTTTTATAAAGTATAATGCTATTAAAAATGAAGAAAATCCTGAAAGGACTAGTATATGTCAGAACAACTATAGCCTTTACATCTATGACACCAGTCGTAAATCATACTTTTGATCTATTGATATTGGTCCTTCTCTGCATGAGGATAATCTTGCTTGCTGGCGGATATTAGCGAAATAAAGCCGTATAGGGTATGTAACAATATTGAAGTAGAAAACACTAGGCTTATTTCCCGATACGAAAGTAGTATCGAATATTTCATTATACAGGAAAAAGACGCTCTAAATTTAAAACAAAGGAGGGGATCTCCAACAACACCAGGTTGCAGCACCCACAGCAAAACCTCAAAACACTCAATGCAAAAACACAAAGCAGACAAACACAGAAAGAGACGCACAAGGGACAAGGAACGTCAACGCACAACACAAAAGAAAACAGTAATTTAAAAATATAATCTTAAATATGATTAGCTATCAGAGTCTTGTTAAAGTGTAAGAACATTAGAAAAAAAAACGAAATATTTCCAGTGTTTGAACTTACCTTTTCTACATGACGAGGCGGCGGTGGTACGAAAAGAACATCATCAATATGTCCGACTCATTGTCGGTATTTGATCTTACGAGTTTCCCTATACTCAATAATAATAAATAAAGCATACCATATATCGATTATATAGCGACGTCACCGTATAATACACATGAGTAAGCCAGTTTTCTCCTGATGTCCTTAACTAAAATCGAATATTTAAAATACCCTCAATGTTAGGTATTTACCTTGTGGTCACTGGAAACAAAATCAATAAAGCTTACTAGGTACATGTACATTTCCTGTACATTTAAATATAATAGTAAGAATCCGGTAGCTTCACACGAACGGATCAGAAAGATATTGAGAATACTTTTAATTTCATTCTTGAAAACAGTACAATGTATTATGTTTTGGGTCCTGTAGCATCATATCCCATCCATCCTGCTACTATGTACATTTTCGACATAATATTTTAAACACACTTTGGCCATATTTCATTATTTAGATTGAGGATCACTAACGAGGGATAATTACCCGAAACGTGCATGTCTTGTCCATGCTGCAAAATCTGTTCTTAGATCATGCTATTGAATTTGAAGACTTTTAACAGTTGTACCACTTGGTGAGTGTCACTGCTGATGGACCAAGAGTCCCAGAGGGCACATGTAGCAGAGTTCGATCGACTTCGGTTGATCGTCTGTCTCTTCAATACATTCGAAAATTTCTGTTATCAAAATTTCTTGAAATTTCTAAATCGTGGGACCTGTAGCATCATATCCCACCCATCCTTCTCTGTCTTTCAGTACATTTTTCGACACATTTTTCACACACTTTGGCCATATTTCATTGTTTAAATTGAGGATCACTGACGAGGATTAATTAACCGAAATTTGCATGTCTGGTCCATGCTGAAAATTTATCTGCTCTTAAATGATGCTATTGAATTTGAAGACGTTCAACATTTAATATTCAAACATCATTATGAAGTACGGTTCTCCTCTTCCTAAACAGATTCATGGATGGATTTAGAATTTTTTTAAAAGCAGTCTGGTGACAGTAGGATCATATCCACGGTATGAAAGGTATTTGCTGATTCTGACGCGTTGATCCTTCTAATTTTGTTTATTATTTCACCATAAAAGGCATGTCGTGAAATACCAAAAGTAATGTTCTCTGTTGCTTGCATAGTCCGAATTTTAAAAGATAATGTCAGTATTTCTTGTAGTTTTTGAAAGCGAAACCTCGACGTTAAAGTTTAGTGGTAATTTGTAAAGTTCTACTTTTAAAATCAATACCATAAGAACATGCTCTAGCTATGATATTTAAATACAGTATGATGGTAGTAGGAATATTACCAGCAGTCAGGTGAAATTTACTATGTTGAATCTTACAGCATCTCTTTTGTCATACACACTTGTATGAATCTTTCCGTTTACAGTTCTGAAATTGTGTTTCTGTGTTTGAAACGTTTTACGTGTTGTTTGTCAATTGTTGTGGATAAATATCATCCTTTACGATATATGTTTCAAAAACAGGATCGTCAGTAGTCGTGATGTCATCCACGTACCTATAGCCAACTATTTGGAATAAGGAAAGCCACAAAGCTGAATTAGGGGATAAACGTACTGTGTTTTGTGGTTCCGACAGGTATATGTTGGAAATACTGTTGGAAACGCAGTTATACCGTCGGGGCTTGTCCCCGACGGTATAAGGTATGTTTCCAACAGTATATCCAACATATACCTGTCGGAACCACAAAACACAGTACGTTTATCCCTATTCTAATTAGTGACATGTTTTAACTTTTTATACCCCTCAGAGGGTCTCAAGTATCGCTTTAGATGTGACGTTGCTACGGAGGACTAACAACGACCAACAGAAATTATTGCGCTGCAAAATATGAAATACAACTGCTTCGTATTTATTACAATGGGGAAAAATCAAAGTCTTATCAATAATAAACTAACTTGCTCTCTTGTTTACTTGTAGAGAACGCCATTTACAAGCTCATACCTTGTAGTTTAACGTCAAGAGAATGACGTCACAGGAGCGAAGTACAAAGGGCAGCATGACGTCATATGCAAAAAAGTGCGCTAAAGCTTGTAACGTGCAAATTTACGTAGGAATGCATTTAGGGAATAAACGTACTTTGTTTTGTGGTTCCGACAGGTATATGTTGGAAATACTGTTGGAAACGCAGTTATACCGTCGGGGCTTGTCCCCGACGGTATAAGGTATGTTTCCAACAGTATATCCAACATATACCTGTCGGAACCACAAAACACAGTACGTTTATCCCTATTCTAATTAGTGACATGTTTTAACTTTTTATACCCCTCAGAGGGTCTCAAGTATCGCTTTAGATGTGACGTTGCTACGGAGGACTAACAACGACCAACAGAAATTATTGCGCTGCAAAATATGAAATACAACTGCTTCGTATTTATTACAATGGGGAAAAATCAAAGTCTTATCAATAATAAACTAACTTGCTCTCTTGTTTACTTGTAGAGAACGCCATTTACAAGCTCATACCTTGTAGTTTAACGTCAAGAGAATGACGTCACAGGAGCGAAGTACAAAGGGCAGCATGACGTCATATGCAAAAAAGTGCGCTAAAGCTTGTAACGTGCAAATTTACGTAGGAATGCATTTAGGGAATAAACGTACTTTGTTTTGTGGTTCCGACAGGTATATGTTGGAAATACTGTTGGATACGCAGTTATACCGTCGGGGCTTGTCCCCGACGGTATAACGTATGTTTCCAACAGTATATCCAACATATGAAAAACAAAGTACGTTTATCCATATTCTAATACGGAAGGTCGCAAATACTTCTAATCAACACTATACGAATGTTCTCGCGCACTCTTCGATTGTTCTCAATTGTTATGACGTCATCAGTTTACTTGGGCAAAAAAGGTGCCAAAGTTTTGAACAATGGCTTAGGTAGGTGACTAAATGAAAAATCAAATGGACACGCTGCACGCGCTGCATTTGCGATCTTGCGTATTCATGTGACATATTTTAACTTTTTATACCCCTCAGAGGGTCTCAAGTATCGCTTTAGAGGTGACGTTGCTACGGAGGACTAACAACAACCAACAAAAATTATTGCGCTGCAAAATATGAAATACAGCTGCTTCGTATTTATTACAATGGGGAAAAATCAAAGTGTTATCAATAATAAACCTACTTGCTCTGTTGTTTGCATGTGGAGAACGCCATTTACAAGCTCATACCTTGTAGTTTTACGTCACAGTAATATGAACTGTGGCAAAGCCATAGTGAGGACGCAGGATGACACTGAAAAAAATATTACTACTTCAAAAATTGAAAATCGGTATTTTTTTTTAATTAGAAATAGAAGATAAATGAGCATGTAAATATAATACCACTGATAGATAAACAAATAAATATGAAAATAAATAAATAAATGAAAACGAAATAAAAAGGAGAAAGAAAAAAATCATACTACAAGAATAGAATATGGTGTATTAAACGTGAATTTTAATGCATATTTCTTCAGGAATTAAGCCTTTTAAGTTTTTATGGGATGAGAGAGTTACTTTTAACCTTCTCTACATAAAATTTCAGTATTTTTCACATATATTTGCTCCCTCAACTTCACCCCAGCGGCAAAAAACACCCCCACCCCCCAAAAAACCCAAACAAACAAAAATCAAACAATAAATAAAACCTAACAAAAACAAATTCAAACAAATCCGCCTCTAGTCATTAAGCTACAACTGAGAGAGACCTCGGTGCAGAATCGGTCTGACAGTTTCTTGAAAATAAAACAGATCTGCACACACATACATACAGATAGCTTCAATATTTCGTCCGTCCCACACGTTTTTCCACATACACCCCCCCCCCCCCCCCCACACACACACGCGCACACCAACTAAAGACAACGGAATAGAAACAACGTGAGGGTCGGGCGAAATATTTAGCTAATGTACAGATAATCCGCGATACAACGTTTTTCCTGCTACATGATGACGTTGCATTCTGACGTAATAATGACGTTGCATAATGACGTCATGACGTATTAGTCGTAACTTGTTAAAGATGGCAGTAAGATGAAAAGGTTTCAAGTCACATATAATCAAGTAAGTAAAGCATGATTCAATGGATTCATTTAAATTATTGACTTCGTATATATACCGCTGCAAACAGGTTGTCCAATAATCCTCCGTCCATGTAGACCGGAAGTCACCGATGATGATTCCGAATATACATGGGTTGAGTAGTAAGCCCCGAGACTCTGGCGAAACCGTACGGCTGAGTTTGTAGGAAACCAGTTTTTTTCCTATTTATTTAGACGTGTTATCTTAAAGAGGACTACGTGTCTTGTAAACTGTGATATTTGTTTTTATGTTTTTTTGTTTTTGTTTGTTTTTGTTTTTGTTTTTTTTTCTAACTAGTCATGTGGATATATTAACTAAATCTTGAAAATTGAGTAATATTACTGATAAGGATGCCAAATATGTAAAAGTTTTTTGCAGTGTTTTTCAACACAGATTTTATTTGTATATGTTATTGACATTGTTTTACCGAATAAATATCTATCTATCTATCTATCTATCTCTACGTCCGCGACTGCGTCCTCTATGACGTCACAGGAGCGAAGAACAAAGGAAAGCATGACGTCATACGCAAAAAGTGCGCTAAAGCTTGTTACGTGCAAATTTACGTAGGAATACATTTAAAGTTTGCCAAGTGAGTCGGTTTGCGGCATGTATATCGTCGTTATACATGCTTGTAGAAATCCTGTGAACCAATCAGAATGCATGAAACAAACAGAATGAATTAGAATTTAAAGAATGTCAAGTGAGCCGGTTTGCGGCATGTATATCGTCGTTATACATGCTTGTAGAAATCCTGTGAACCAATCAGAATGCATGAAACAAACAGAATGAATTAGAATTTAAAGAATGTCCAGTGAGCCGGTTTGCGGCATGTATATCGTCGTTATACATGCTTGTAGAAATCCTGTGAACCAATCAGAATGCATGAAACAAACAGAATGAATTAGACTTTAAAGAATGTCAAGTGAGCCGGTTTGCGGCATGTATATCGTCGTTATACATGCTTGTAGAAATCCTGTGAACCAATCTGAATGAGTGAAACAAACTGAATGAATTATAGAATATACCATTGCACTTGGCAAGCAACAGATCAACGATTTGATAATTTATTTCTCAATTTGATTCATAAGCATTTAGCTTCATTCTTATTAAGATAATTACATAGTAAAAATATCATAGAAGCATAATACCACAATAAAAACCAAAACAAAATATAACCTTTCCTGATTACAAGACAGATTTACTCTTAAAGCGCATGAGAAACTGAAAAAAAAACTTACAATTCATCAGACTTTTTTCCAACAATAAAAATTTCAAGGGAGAGGAAAACATGTTAATTTTTAATGTACAGCATCGACGTTAAGATTAGCAAGTATCTTTACATTCGATAACCAGTACACAGCAGGACTACATTCACTTAGTCGTATTGTGAGAAAATTCTGACCGGGTTTGAACTTTTCTATCGGATACTTAAACGTTTGTTCTCCAAAGTTATAGGGAGGTGCGTCCTTATACTCCTTGATGAGGTACTCGTCGTTTAGCAGGATGTCTACTATAGCATTACTCGTGGTTCTGCAATGGTTTATCACTATTTCTATGCCGGTCAAGTCCCTGTGTGCGTAGTTTTCAGGAATATCTGAAGGTCCCAGTCCAACTTTCATCTGGACACTACTCCCACCCGGCGTCCCTAGTAGTTTGTAGGGGTTCCCTTTCCTATATGTATCAGTTGTACTAACATTTTCGAAACTTGCCATAGATGAATAGCCAAAATCGTAGTCGGCCAGGCTCAGTTTATGACTCTTAAACTTATTTGTTGCTTTTTTGTGCCACATTCTAATTGCACTTCCTCTTATAGGATCTAAATATCAACAGACCAAACCAAATCTGAAAATAAGATAAGGAATACATGACGAATCTTATAATTATGATAATAACATTTTTTGTTAAAACACATGTATATTATCATTCTCAGGTCTCAAAAAATCGTCACTTAAATAAACATAGGAGACTTCCAATAGGAACAGTACCGTAGCAAAACACCGAAACACCCATATGCCAAAAACACAATGTTGGCAAACACAACAAAAGCTACCAAAGGGACAACAAATACCAAATACAATTTATTTAACATAAACATTTTAAAAGTATAAACGTCTTTATAAATTCCCCGAACAAATGCAAGATATCTAAAATCTTAGAATGAATCTGAGAAACGTGAATCAAAGATGCAGGGTAACTAGCAGTAAAAGTTTACGGTAATACTCTTTTAAAGGTTTGACGTTGACCCCCATGAACCAAAAATGAATAGGACTAACATCAAATAATGAGAAGTTTATAAAGATTTTTTTATTGATGATAGGTTGTGCAAATAATTGTTATCATCAAGAAATATTGTTTTCAATCACTTATGAACTAGGATTTTAACCCTTGCCTCATTAAACCAAAAATCAAAAGATAATTGACTTAATGGGAACAACTCTATGAACTTTCATGATGAAAATTGCATACACACTTCGTCATGATCGGGTAATAATTTTGCATACACACTTCGTCATGATCGGGTAATAATTTTGCATACACACTTCGTAATGATCGGGTAATAATTTTCAAACATCGAAGTACTTTGAAGATGACCCTTTAGACACTTATATTAGAAAAATAAAAATCAAACTGAACCATTATGATAAAAGGTGCATTAAAAACTCCTTTACGATCCAAAATTATTTTCCACCAACACAGCCCATTTGCCTGGAGTCCTTGACCTTTGACAAAACTATAGATTTTTCAGATATACTTGTATAAACTATTAGGCATCATGCTTCGTTTAAGATAGCTATCGAAACAAGAGGCCCGGGGGGGGGGGGGGAGGCGCACATCGCTCACCCGAGTTGCAGACAATAGACTGATAGTGGATATTTGCATGAAAAGCACAAAATTAGTAGAGGACATAAATTTAATACTTGCTTCCTGTACGGTTGTGTAGAATTCTGTGCAACGGTACAGGGGAGAAGTAAAAAATGTGTAAGCCAATCATAGACCTCGGCGGCCATATTTGTTGATCTATCGGGACCACTAGAAAACCACAAAAAAGCACAAACATTGAGTACTTGTTTCCTTTAGGGTTTCGTGAAATTCTGTGTAGCGGTGACAGAGAAGTTGAAATCGCGTCAGCAAATCAGAGTCCTCGGCAGCCATATTTGTTGACCGATCGGCACGAAAGACACAAACTTTGCAGAGGACCTTGAGCACTTGCTTCCTGTAAGGTTTCGTGAAACTCTGTGCGGTGGTTGCAGAGAAAGAAGTCGAAAATGCGTCAACAATCAGAACACTCGGCGGCCATATTTGTTTACCGATCGGCACGAAAAGCACTTACTGAATAGAAAACCTTGAGTTCGGTTTTTGCTTCCTGTTAGGTTTCGTGAAATTCTGTACAGCGGTTGCAGAGGAGAAGTCGAAAATGTAAAAGTTCAGGTGAGCTTAAATGATATGATCATTGATCCAAATAAAAAAGTTAGGTGGCGACTTCAAACTACAAGTAATTAACCAAATACCTTACTTTGGCAATTAAAGGGAGGGGCGTGCCAATGATCAGCATCCGGCATGTTGTTTTTTTGGACAGCTCTACGAGCGAGCGGGCTTATTTTGCACCTCGGCTAGATGATTGTACTTACGGCAATGATCCGAAATGACGTCTAGGAGTATGCATGTTGTCACTTGGATTAACTGAATAATTCATTTAATACGCTTAAATTCTTTTACATTTAAACGATGTCTTACTATAATTCTTCATAAAGGAAACCTGTAGAAATATAGGACCTACCTGAATCGCACTGGTTTACATCTGATCTTTTACCATCAATACATTTTCCTCCACACAATTAAAATCGATTACTTGCAGACAATAATCAATACAGCAAGTTATTTTGAAATACTCTCATATTTGTTGTTTCATTTTAAAGTTACAGGCGTTAGGTATTGAGATACACACTTACATGTAGTACACAACATAGCTCGAGCTGAAATTCAAATATCTGTCTTGAACTTTTAAATCTCTCTGTGAATAATTGAATAGCCACGAGATAAAGTTCAGATCTCTTTTGTAATGTCGTAAGAACTTTAATAGTATTGAGATAGTAAATTTGTACTGGAATCACAAATATCGGTGGTTTTTGTTTTGTTTTGTCCACCATTTGCACAATAGCAAGTGACCAGGTTACAAATATACTTAGCCATAATTCGTGCTTGGTAAACGACATATGATATATGAATTTATAATAATAGGAGTTGTGACAATGATCTTACTGTCAAAGACGAATGGATGTTTTTGAATTGTAAATCGAAAGTATTTATTTTGACCAGTTTTTAAACAGTTAAATCCTGTTTCACATTAGCCTTACGATTTCCTCTCGTGATACCTCTGTTCATCTTGAAGGATAGGAGGATTTGTGCACGTAATCTGGATTACAATAATGTCACAAATCAATTAAAGAAGATTTTGACATCACTCACAATAGAGCACCAAATTGAGCATTATCGGACCCCTAACAAGCTAGAGGTGGGACCAGGCGCCCATGAGGAGTAAGCATCCCCTGTTGACTAGCCGCAACCGCCGTAGATGTTCATGCAAGAAAATGAAAACAATTTATAGAATATATGTACTGTCTGAGGTTATGTCTACATAGAAAGTGCTATGACGACTATGTCAGGGAAAATATTCAAAACACTTACTGTCAAACCCCTCGCGGGGAACTTTTTTACGAGCTAAGGGCATAAGTGTGTAACACATTAAATTACAGGGCGCTAGGCTCTTAATCGTACGGCTACCTTGCGTCTGTCGTAAGCTACAGAAGGTGTCGTACGATTTAGTCCGATTCTATAAATAAAACAAAGGAGGGGATCTCCAACAACACCGAAACACTGAAACAGATATTATTCAGATGTAAAACTTTCTGATCGACAAAATTTTTGTGGTGTTTGGAGGAAAGGTCTTCCAGCAAATTGTCGGAATTCCAATGGGGACCAATTGTGCCCAACTCCTTGTCGACATTTTCCTTTACTCGTACGAAGCTGAATTCATTCAATCTTTGGTCTCTCGAGGTAAAAGATACTTGGCTTCTGACGTTAACTTCACCTACAGATACATACGGCCCCGACCAGTCGAAAGTTTAATGCCGAGATGACGAAATTTTGAAAGCTAAATTCGAAAGATTCGTTAACTATTCCTCAGCTTTTTTTTTAAAGCTACTGAGATGACAAAAATTTTGAAAGCTCTATAAAAGCTTTCGAAAAATTGCTGACGAAAATTTCGTTAACTAATCTTTGTTAACGAAAAATTGGAAAGCTATGAGCTTTCAAATTTTCGTCATCTCGGATCGTTCAAAATATTTGAAAGTAATCGCTGACGAAATTTTGAAAGCAATCGCTGACGAGAATTTTAAAAGCTATCGCTGACGAAAATTCTGAAAGTAATCGCTGACGAAATTTGAAAGCTATCGCTGACGAAAAATTAGAAAGCTATCGCTGACGAAAATTTTGAAAGTTTTTTTAACGCCCGGGCGCCATATTGTTTTTGCAATGGCTGCGGCACGCCTCGGGCGAATTCCTCTGCACAGTTTGGAGGAAGAAAGAAGCCGTCTCATTATTGGCGTGGCATTTTAAAAATTCACTGATTGTGAAATATCTTTCAAAGCTTCCGACAGTCACAGAGAAGCCAGGGTTTCACTGGATATATCAAAAATTGTGTGATTAAAATCTAGTTCGATCTCGGAAACACGGAATCTTTCAATAAACTTATAAAAATAAACAAGAAACAATATTTCATTTAATCCTAGAATATATATTTTCAAACTTTAATGTAATTTAAAATAATCATCATTATTAATACTATAATATTTATCAAGCAAATTATGAAGATGATTGCTTTGATTTCGGCCATCTTGGTTTTCTCGACACAAAATAGCTTACGAGAAAAGCTTTCAAAAATGTTGAAAGCTAGTTAACGAAATTTTCGTCAGCAATTAGCTTTCAAAAATGTTGAAAACTATCATAGTAAACGAAATCTTCGTCAGCGATTAGCTGTCAAAAATGTTGAAAGCTATAGTTAACGACATTTTCGTCAGCGATAAGCTTTCAAAAATTTTAAAAGCTAAAGCTGACGAAATGTCGGTAACTATAGCTTTCAAAATTTTTGAAAGCTATCGCTGACGAAAATTTTGAAAGCTAGGGAATCGCTGACGAAAATTAGTTAACGAGAAATCGCTGACGAAATTTCGTCATCTCTCGAGTATTCAAAATTTTGAAAGCAATCGCTGACGAAATTTTAAAAGCTAAGCTTTCAAAAAGCTTTGAATTCGTATACGATTTGAAAGCGAATATTAAACTTTCGACTGTTCGGGGCTGTAGATGATGTGTTGTCTATCAATATTCCAAAATTCTCGGATTACCTCAGCGGTATCTATCCTTCGGAGCTTGAAGTCAAAGAAATTACAGAGACAAATAATTCAGCATCCTATTTGGACATAATGGTTACCCATTGGTCTCGTCGGTTTATGTGTAGTCTTTTGTGTTTGATGTTTACATGTCGTGTGTCTCTTTTCCGTCTCGTGCTGTACTCGTCTTTTGTGTTTTTGCATCGGGCGTTTTGGTGTTTTATTATTGATGCTGCAACGGGGTCTTGTTGGGGATCTCCTCTCTTCTTTTTATAATGTTGTAATACGACACTGGTGGTCACATGAACAGCTCACTCTATGACAAACGTGAAGACTTCGATTTCAGCATTACAAACTTTCCTTTTCTGAGTAGCAACATCCCTTCATCGCCTGCTTATGGTGTGTTCATATCTCAGTTGATACGCTATGCCAGAGCAAGTACCAAATATACGGATTTTGTTCTGAGAGGAAGGCGTCTTTCAGTTAAGCTTTTCAGTGAGGGATATGTATGTGACCGACTAACATCGTCACTGAGGAAGTTCTACGGTCGATATGGGGAACTCGTCATACACTATGATACCCCACTCTCCAGAATGGTGGATGGTATTCTGTCACAGACCATTTGAACCATCCAACCAAAGATTGTACTCTATGTCTTCCGAAATGGAAGAAACCGGATGTGACATTTCTACCAAATTGAAGTGGCGGGTGTTGCATGCAAGCAGGAGATGATTACTCTTCCTGGGCACCTGGTCTCACTCCCATATCGGGAGTTCGCTTCTTTTCATATGGTGGAGGTTTTTGTTTGTTTGCTTTGGTTCCTGTTTTGTCCTGATTTTGTATGCCTTCGGTTTCTGGTTTTCTGAATTATCGATTTTGTGCTGTATACAGGGATATGGTTATTATCCATATTTGTTATTTCAACATCCTATTATGTTAAGATGCACGGCAGCCGTGTGGCAGTCGCAAGATAATCATTAAAATATGATGAACAAAATCGCGCCTTCAAACTCTTCGACCTGCTACTTAAAAAATATTATGCTTTACCAATTATGACAATTTTGAAAATTTGTCTTTAGACACAATAGAACTAATTAAAAGCGAACGATCAACTTTGCTTGGAAACTAACTCTGCATCTTGAAGTCGGGATCTAACATTTCATTTTCTAATTTTAAGAAAAAAGAACAACTGGCTGCTGACCATTTTGTCCGACCTAGAAAGCGGCGCTCATAATAGATCAAACTTAAAAGCATTGAAAATACATAAATGCTACTATTTTTTAAAGGGAAATATTTGGTTATGTTTTACTATATCAATGCGAAAGAAATGAATAAATTCATCTAAATGAGTCGATCCTCGTATCGATGGCGAATATTCAAGACTGATTTCCAACTTTCAGTAGTCTCTTGCAAATGAAGAGTTACTTCGCTTGTAACAGAATGCAGTAAGTAAAAAAACAGGATTTTCTCTTTTTCACTTGTGTAAACGGAATAAAAATGGCATAAATTTTAAATAGATTGAAATAAAGAAGCTGATATTACAAAGAGGATACTGTGAATCCACAAACAGAAAATAAACAGATTAATACATTGCAGTTATTTGGCTGTGTCTGACAATCAATTCGGCACAAAGTAACACTGATGAAGATTTACTATCTGAAACACAAGTCTGGTGCATTAGCAGTTAGATTGTTTCCCTTGATTGAAAGTCTTGCTCGCCTGAAAGAAGCCTTGTTTTAGCACTTTATGAGTTTAAAATCATAAATTGTTTTGCATTTCCGGAAACTTGTCATTTCAGCAAAAACATATTATAGAAAGTGAAGGAGGTTAACATTTAGCATCATCCCTCCAATGCTATTTCGGTCATGTATTTTATCTAACTATGCTACTGCATAGATACTACATGAAATTTGGAGCCGTGCTCTTTTTTGCTAAATAGAAAATAAAAAGCAAACTAGAGGGCGCTACAATGATAAATCTGGCTGTGTCTAAAATTATTTTGGCATTAATTACCACTGATGAGGATTTACTATTCGAAATACGTGTGTGGTACATTGGTTTGGGATTTTTTAAAGAAGGTAAAGAGATGGAACGTTATGTTTACTTCCGTATACTTGTAAGTAATACACATGTACCTTTCTTTTTAAATCAATGAGAAAAATGTTAACATATATTTGCGACGATAATTGTAATCTCTACAAACTCTGTGAACGTATTCTTTTACACTGGAATTCAAACAAAATATTCCTCATTTTTTTCCTTAAAAAAATAGATTATCACCAAGGACGAACACAAGGGAAAATACTTTCGCTTTTTATTTGTATTCTAAGGACCAATGCCAATTGATATATGCTGCTAAAATACCCATTCTTGAATGTCCATTCACTTGTCCATTTACCAAGTGTAGTAATACGAGCAAGTACACATAATGTAGCCTCGTGATGCAAATTTTGCTACAGAATGTGATGTCTTCTAATGATAAAATGTCTTTATCATCTGTGATATATATAGATATATCTATACAACGGAATTTGAACTCTTTTTCTTCGCAAAATTATTTTCCAAAACCTCCTCCTGATTATTTTTTTAGTTAATTAATTTCTCTTAATTAGTATCAGTTTTGGAAATTCCGCTCTAAAAAGGATATAAAAGTAACTTCTGGTATTCCGAAACTGTAGTTTCCTTCTACAGCACCGAGATGAAACCATTCGACGTCATACTGTTGCTAAGTAATTTAGTCGTTATTTATATTAGTTTTAGTATTTTACCTGATCATGTTTTTCTGTTATTTTTCAAAAAGTATTTAAGTATCGAAGACAAACCGAAAGTAACACGCTAGCCAATCGACTTATTGCTATTGATTAATACTTTCATCATGCTTTAATACCTGCCGTAGCATTTTAAACGAAAATTGAATGTCGTGGGATTAGATAATTAGTAGTGACATTGTGTAGTATTTGTTTTTCAGGTTTGGTATTATTAGTTTCATCATCGGAGGGATATGTAATATATAATACAGATAATCAGATATGCTGTAATATGAGGCTGTATAACCGTACACAGTTTGATTTTGCAGTAGAATGCTGTAAAGGTAAGTCACCTATAAATTTGTATTTGAATTTGATTGCACTTGCGCCCATCCGAGACAGAGGACCATGTCCTTTATCAACCAGCGGACTCCCAGGTTTGTCACCGTAGCGGTCTGCTTTGTATGCTAGGCGAAGCCGCCGTATGCAGTTTATCGACTTTATATATGAATTAATAGTCTCAGGGATACGACATTTCATTGAATGTTGATTGTGAAATATCTTTCATGGTTTTAATTGCCTTTCGCAATTCGCAATTGCACCGAAAATGGTTCATTAGATAAGTTGTCTTATGTGTTTTTGTTGAAATTGTATCATTGTCTCGATCCGTCTGTTCGTGTTTTCTTTTCGCGTGAGAAAATTCTGTTTGTTTTTTTTTTATTCAAAATTCGTAAGTCTTTCGATTTTGGTTGTTGGAATCTTTTTTCGATAGAACAGATTTGATTACCATACATTGATATAACCGCCTTCCCAAAGAAAAAATCAAACACAGTAAGAATCAGTAAAGTAATTGATCGTAATATGGGAATAAACAAATTGTTACGAAGCGAAGAGAAGTTGAAAGAAAACAAACGCATAATCAAATCGACCCCCCCCCGAAAAAAGAAGATACAAAACAAATGAGACTAATTCGTTTTCCTGATTAGATTCAGGCTTTTTCTGTTACACCTAACAACTATTAATTTACGAATCACTTATCCTTCTTTGAGACGGTTCTAGAGCTAACGTATTATGTCAAATATATCAAACCAATCGTCCACAGTCCCTATATCAATACGATAATTCCGCATTGCAACCATGAATGTATAAAGGAATTAACAATTCATAGATTATGAGCATTATGTGTTATGGATAGGGGTTTTCAAAATTTTCGGGCAAACATAAGAATGATAAATGTATCATGAAGTTGAGAAATACTTCATGATAGATCTATCATGAAGTATTTCTGAACCTCATGATACATGCAAAGATACGACTTTATTTTTTGTTTTTAATATTTCGGCATGATAAATATTTTTCGTGAATATTTCAAAATTTTTAACAGATTTAAATAAATCAAAACTGACATTAGAATAAAAAACAAAATGAAGATATGATATTCTTTAGTAGTAATTCTTTCTTTAAATATTGACTTAATGTTCTATAAACAGTAGGAGAGAATGGTAGTTTACAGGAAAGGCTTTATCATGCTGAAAACGAAACTTGCAAAGAGAACAACGAGGAAAACAAGATACTTATTGGAAAAACAGGAAAGGCATGCTGCTTCTCTGACAACTCCGGAGATTTAAGTAACGTAAACAGCCCCTCAGAACTTTGTTGTGATGGAGTACTTCATATGAATATTCAAATTGGTAAGTTCCCAATCCATCCCGCATCTGACATCATTTACTTCGTTTAAATGTAAAACACTTGTTTCTGTTTTGTTTTGTTTTAGTTGATACATGTAAATAGTGCTGTTCTTCTTGATGCATTTATCAATGACTTGGTATCATATTTATCAAAGACAGACACAGATGCTGTGGAGGCCATTTATATAACATCTTCAACCAGATATGTTGTTCTGGAGAGGTTCATCAGTTCCATTATGGACGTAAACAATGTTGTGGATCGGATGTCTTTGATCCTAAAAAACAAATCTGTAGCGATAAGAAAATCCTGCCTCATGGAAAGAGGATTTGCAACGATCAAATCATTGGAGACGCTTTTCAGATTTGTTGCAATGGACAAATACACGACAGAAGAGGTTTTGGAGAGCGGTCACTTTGTTGTGATAAAGGTACAAAATACATAAAAATAACCAAACTCTAAACAACTGCGAAATAATGATAGAAAAATAAAACAAATATTTCACAGTGTAAACATTGCTCCGAAAACTATTAATGGAAATCATTTGCATTATATATGTCACCAGTATGTCAGTTAGAATAAAAATTGATATTCGTACTTTTTACACTATCCTGAATTGGAAGATCTTTTTTTCGCAGAACAGTTTGACCCCAGCAGCCAAATATGTTGTGACGGAAAAGTACACAATACAGATGATGCTCGTAGAACACATTGCTGTGGGACGGAAGTGATAAATTCGTCAGTGTTTCACTGTTGCAGCGGAACGAAATACGATCATAATATGTTTCAATGTTGTGGAGGTGCGTTTTATTGTCTTTATGTTGTTTTGTAGCTTTCATAAGTATAGCTTTTCTTGCAAATTAAGTCAAACCCAAAGAACGTTCAGAGAAAACTTATTTTGCGTAGCGCAAGATGCATAAGATTTCCCTCAATTTTTGGTGTTGATACCTCGATCAACCAAAAAAATATTGCATTGATTACTTACTTCGTCGCTTTTTAATGTTTATTTGCAGCTTTGAAATCCTGTTGCTAACGACGTTGCTTATGACGTTGCTAAGCGCGTACTTCCGTTTTGTGTTGATACAGGTATCAACAAAATTTCTCGGCCAATCAGAATCGTCGTTTCTTGATAATAACAATGGAAATTAAATGATATGTTAATCTCTTATCCTTATCATTTTCATCCAGGTGAACTTTTTGTCAAATCATTGAAGTGTTGTGGCGGGAAAATCATCGATGAGAATACTCAAGTATGCTGTCCCCAAATATTTGAAATGCCAGAACAAGTAGTAGAGAAGTCTGCAGAAAACCACACTGAATGTTGTCCGTCTGTAGGTGGGGGACATAGCTACTCTAAAACAGACTCGTATTGCTCATACCAAGGTGCTGTTGTTCCTAATGATAGATCATCCAATATATGTGGTAGAACAAAGTATGATGTCAAGACAGACCTGTGTTGTAATTATGTTGTTGTACAGAACGCTAGAAGCAAAGGACTGCGCTGTTGTCATCCTGGTAAAAGAGTGTATAATCCAAGAAAACAGGTGTGCTGTGATTCAGTACCTGTCAATGGAAAAAGGTATAATTCACACATTCTATCAAATCTTAAGATTTCGATTCGTATTATTTTATATGAAGATGAAAAGTAAGCAAAGAGATGAAAACAAAATCATATAGCAACAAAATATATCATGAAAACACCTAGCACGCTAGGAAAGAGATTCTCGACTAGACTAGGATGTAATGACCACAGCGAAACATAACACAGACGTATAACGCCGCGTGGGATCGAAACGTATGGTGTTGTGCTTCCTTAGACAGTGTTTTTGTTTTTGTTTTTCATTTTCTAAGTTAAATTGTACAAAACTGATGAGCCGTTGCAGAAGGGCAATGCCTAATAAATCAATCCATATAGTCTAGGTATATGGAAAGTTCATAGTTTTTGCAAGCATTTCAACAGTTTGTCGACAACAGGAACGTTCTTGACCCAACAGAACTCTTGAAGTGTTTGCAAAAACTATAGACTTTTCAGATATATAAACGATATGGACTTACTTATTAGGCATTGCCCTACTGCAGCGTCTCATCAGTTTTGTGCGGTATAACTCAAATGATGAGAAACAATAAAAAACCTCCACAAGGAATCACAGCATCATACGTTTCGATCCCACGCGATGTATAATGACAATTTACAATGGGTACCATCAATACTTAATGTAAAACAGACAGAAATTTAGGAGTTTAAGACGACTGAAAAAATAATGCTGAGGAGGTAGTATTTGCTACTGAAAAAGACAGAACAAAGGTGAGTTAAGGATGATCCTGACGATAATCTAAAGGTGTAACTAGTCAAGATTTCGTAATTTGATACTAGCATAAAAATATGGAAGCATTCTAGTGACCAGATGTCAGTTTAAATAGTCGAATACTATCAGAAATAGAAAAACTGGTCAATTATACCTAAATGAAGACTAAACAGGGACAACAATCATTTCGAACAAGCTCATCGATAAAGACCAAAGAGGGAGACATAGTAAAATCAACCACACATGATACACTTATGTAAGGGAAACAATAGAATAACTGTCCCATTCACCTAAGTGGTCTAATATTCACTTAAGTTATTTAAGTTATTCGTCGTGAAAAAAAGTGGAGAATTTGTCCTATGAATAGGTCTTTTTGATGACATACGACCATAACTGAATGGCTATGACATACATGTACTGGGATATTTTGGAGATAACATACATCAGTTTGATTCATTTGGAAAATCTGCACCTGTGCTTCAAAGTAGAGTGCGACATGCATAGAACATCTGTTTGGTTAGACTGTTTCAACTACACCGTTTATGGCAAGACGTGAACCAGAATAATTGTATGGACATACATATAAAGGTCATGATAACGATAATGCACAGACTTTGAGAGCTTTGGGCTGTCAAGATCGACTTTTCCTTCTTCCTTTTAGGAGAATACATGTATTGCTTAATGATAATGTTTGTTTTTTTTTTAAATGGCATTAAGTATGACAATCCTTTATATTTTTCTTGTAGTTGTAGACCTTCATGTACTTCTAACTGCAAACTAACAAAACCCAAGAAATTCCTGAAAAATGTTCGTTGTAGGGGTAAAGGTAGGTTGTATATATTAGCTAGAATAGTAATAGAATTTTGCCTTGTATTTAATAACCATTCTCTGTAAGGACCAAAATCGTTCGGCACGGCATGTCATGGATTTTGATGATTTTCGGTATAATGGGTATATATTAAGTACTGACCATGAAAATAACACTTTTCAGCCAATGTGACCTCTGGTTGCCATGGTAACGACGTCATTCTATTTATAGCACATTTGGGACCATGAAATAAGCCAGCTCTGGAGACTTCGTTGCCATGGATACCACTGTAACAGCTTGTTCATCTTGATATAATCTATTCTTCCTAACTTCCATTCTTACTTATTACACTAAGATATGTGATATTTATTACAGGAAGCTTATTGTATTAAGCCAAAATAAGTCAAAATGAAGCGAAAAATAGAGGTGAAAATAAGGGCCAATTTAGTGTGTTTTTGACCATTTTCAATCTTAAATATCACAAAAGGCACCAATAGGAGACTAGTGATTTTCATCAATGGAAATGTATGTTTATTGACAAATAAAATGAACGAAAAATTGGAGTGGGTATTTAAGAGTTTTACCCAAATTCTGTCGTCAAAGACCGTTGCCATGGCAACATTAGACCTTTTTGCTTGTTTCATATCATCTTTGAAATTGATTTTATTTCTCTTTACAGTAACATAAGATTGTCAAAATGTATGCAAGTATAGATATGACTTAAATTTTTTACATAAGAACAATTAAAATGTTCAAGGTCATTGGCTTGATGTTCAAGGTCATTTATACTTTGAGACTCAAATTTTGCATAAAATATTGATTTTTTACTATTTTTGTTACCGATTTTAGTGATTTATTTATTTAAATATTTTCATAGGTCATATATATTATGAAAGCACATGAACATAAGAAAGACAAATCTTAGAATTTATTGAATTGCAGCATTTCAATAGGAAAATATTTTTCCGTCAAAAAACAAGAAAAATACAGATTTCGTCCCTTTTTTATCAAAATACTCACAAAGAATTTGATATTCGAAGATGTGAAGAAACGTAATCAATAGTTCTAAGAAATAAATGATACATTTATCATTTTATGGCAAATAACTGTTCAGTTAAATATTTCAAGATTTCTAAAATATTGACACCTTCATTTTATGAAAAATCAGGATCTTTCGTCAAATCTGGTCACTTAAAGTTTAATGACCTTGAAAATTAAGTGGGTGACCTTGAACATTTTTCAAGGTCATTTTTATATCAAAACGCGTCTGATAGATGTATACATGAACTTCTGTTCCGATGTCATGCGTAGATAGTTTGAAAGAGGTTGTGTTTAAATTCATCGTATTGAAACCTTTCAGCCGATTGTTGCCATAGCAACTAAATTTGATGCTGCTCTGCATATAAAAGGACAAAAAAGCCCAATTAATTTTTTATATTTATGTAGAGTTTAAAGATGATACTAATTGGATAGCTAGAATTTGGACTTCAAAAATTGGTGCTTTTATGAAATTTTCAACCTTGTAAAACAGTAAAAACATGCAAAAAATGGTCTTTTTAAAGTGCCCAAAACAAAGCCTTTTGATTCCCTATTTTGGCCCAATTTTTCATCTTGTATACATAAGGCATCCGAGATGAATGTAAAAAACTTTACAAATATGCTTAATGATAAGGATTAAAAGAAAATAATCAAACCAATTTAAGATTTAAAATGTATACCTGTTTCCATGGTAACGAAGCCTACAAATATGCCTTGTCCTATAGATTTTCCCGATTTTTGAAACTTCAGACACGGTTACCATGGCACCGACAACCTTTTTGAAAAAACTGGGGTTGATTTACATACTAGTACTTCATATTGAACTTCCATACCAAAAATCTCAAAAATCCGTGACATGCCGTGCCAAAATGTTTTGAAATTCTTTGGTTCTTACAGAGCATTGCTGTTAATGCACGTCTTATAGTAATCATATAAATACTGACAGATGACAGCACGTGTGAACGATGTAAATCGGGGAACTGCTTGTTGCAGTTGATAACGTCAAATGGTAAATTTATTTTTGATGTTGTTTAACCTGATTAGGATCTACTTGTTTTGTAAATTTCATCTGAATAGCTAACTTTAGTATACGTCAAATTTAAATCAAATATAAACTCGAGTATGATTCCGTTGAACCACAAGTACAAGCCTTATACTTCATATCACATTATTCAAGTTTGATACTCCTTGTATAATTTCATTATGAGAGAAGAATTTAAGCTATCAAATGCGAAAAGAAATTTATTAAACTAATACATCCCCAATCCTAGACAAAGAATGAAACTGACCAGTTTCCGACAGTGTCAGATTGCACCAAAAGTGAAAGTGAAATATATCAAGGATTCAGACAGTGAGCATTTTCTATTTGCTAGCTTCAGAATGAAGTTATTTAAGGTCAGGGTGGCGACTTTTAATAGAAATGAGGTAGAAGAAAGATGGACAGGTTCATATGTAGAGGAACATCTCCTCGAACTATTCAGACCAAAAATCAAAATTTGCCCGTCTCGTTTTTTGGCTATAAACGTCCATTTTTGGCCTATTTTAACATTTTTGTTTTTTTTACAGAATACCACATCATAACTTTACATACCTCTGAAGAGCATGAAATTAAAAAACAAAATCAATACATATCCTTATTTTTCAAGATTCTTATGGCTTGTGGATGAATAAAAGGCTATTTTGAGAAATTCTGGTAAAATAATCAGTTTTAAGGAGAGTATTTTCTTATAAAAGCTATGTTGCTGATTGCCATGGTAACAACTCATTATTTTTTTTCAATAGCTAGTAGGTCACCAGCTACACAATGTTTGTTCTACATATATATCTATGGTATTGCTTTATCCTAAAGCAGTCAAATCAATATGTACCCGAATTAGTTTTTGAGCAAAATGACTGTTTCTATAAATAGCACAATGATTTATGCAAATAATCAACATTCTGACCCAAAAACATGGTGTTTAACTTGAAGTTCGAATTTCTAATTATATCACTTTTAAAGAGTATAATGGATAGTAAACATTTTGATATTTGAATCTTTGGTAGCAGAACTCATGCGAAAATGACAATTTTTTTCCTATTTTCTACGATTTTTCTTTGAAAATATGCATTTTTTCCAAAAATATCCTATCAGCAATGAAAGTTTCAAGGAGTATTATTTTTTTCTAAAATAATGTAACAATCGGAGCTGATGCCATGTATCGTTTATGTCGGTTTCAAATATTATGTGATGTGAAAATAGAGTTATCTCCCTGTAGTCGTAACCCTAACCTTAACTTTATAATCTTCACATGTTATATTTCAGTTTATGTGATTCACTCGAAATCAAGACGACCGTCCCGATTCTGGAGTGCAGAAGCATTACTTGTCAGAGTTGGACAGAGAGCATTCAGAAAGAGTGCCTCAAAATTTATCCTACCAAAACGGTGTAAATGCTTACAGGATAGGAAACTGTTTCTACTAATCTTTACTAGTTTGTGAAAGCAAAAAACTTGACCTAAAAGTTTATTTGTAATTTGTAAATTTGTACTATGAAAATCCAAAACATTAGTACATGCTCTAGCATACCGGATGAGCTGTGAAATGTAGATACCGTATGACGGTAATCTAGGGACATATCACCGTCAAGCCAGGGGAAATTTACTTTGTTGAATCCAAAATCATCTCGTTTGTCATACACACTTGTATGAAATTTTGATATTTAGGTCCAAAAATGGTGTTTCTGTGTCTGTAACGTTTGCCTTGTTTAGAGTCAATTCTTGTGGATAAATAACATCATTATACTTTTCAAAAACAGGATTGTCGATAGCTAGAATATTATCCAGGTACCTAGAAGTACCAATGAAACATTTCACATCATCATGTTTTCTTTGCTTTTGAAGATTTTGAATAAATTCTTTTTCGTATGTGTATAAAAATAAATCTGCAACAAGAGGCGCACAAATTGTACCCATAGGAATCCCTACAACCTGCTTGTAGAGATTCTCACCAAATCTTACATAAATGTTGTCCAAGAGGAATGACAAGGCACTACACAGTTCGCTACATGTCCATGATTTGTATGATTTGTATTCTGTAGCGGAAAAGAAACCCTTTTACTCAGATGTACAAATAAAAGTTGTGCCCTCTCGATTATAGCACCATTTAATGAGTTTGGACAATTGATCATTAATTTGTCGTGAGGAAGCGTGGTGTACATATTTGAAAAGTCGTATGAAGAAATCGTATTGGCTCGAAAATTCCTAGATTTCATTTTGTCAATCACATCCCCTGAATTTTTAATAGACCATAATAGATTTACATCATTCTTGTTCAGGACAGTTTCGCAATATTTTGCAACATGTTCCTTCACCGCCTTGAGGGCTGATGTCAGATTTCTAGACAAACGTGTTGTTGAGCAGTTGCTAGAATTAGCAATGTATCTAAATTTGTAAGGGGATTTGTGCAGTTTTGGTATGCAGTATATTATATGAAGATCCAATTTAGAAATAGGGATGTTGATTGAAGACATTTCATTGTTATGTTTGCTGAAAATGTTGGGTACACTTTCATTGCTTTTGATATAAGTATTTGTAGACGAAAGTTCCGAAACTAAAGTAGATATATAGTAACGTTTTCATATGATTATGGTGTTGTTGGCTGCTTTATCTGCAGGAGCGAAGACAATTTTTTTCATGTAAATTACGTAATTTGGATTTGAAATATCTTACAGATCTAGAACTTGGATTTTCAAAAAGATGAAAAATGATAAGAAGATCGTTGAGGGTACGGTGTAATCTAGATCTTATTCTGAGTTTTCTGTTTCGTCGTCTTCCTTGAGACCTATGCTTCCGTTTAGTGTTTGGGCGGATTGAAAATACATTAATATTAGTTGACGTCGAGGAAATGTTTTCTTGTCCAGAAATTTGATCGTTTAAACCAAGGGGGTACGCAGTTTGGAGTTTCGTGATCCAGGCAAGTTCAGCCTGTAGTCGGCGCTTTTTAATTTCCGTTTTACTTAGATTTTCAGTTTAGGAAAAGACTGAACCGGTGTAATAGTTATATCCGAAATGGAATGGTTGTTTTTAACGAAGTAATTATAAAGGAAATTTCTTTGTTTTTGCGAAAACACGAAACATAAATGATCACCCATAAATTGGGATACCAATGTCGGTTCCGAATGGAGTATATGCTATATAATTAGGGGATAAACGTACTGTGTTTTGTGGTTCCGACAGGTATATGTTGGATAACCTGTTGGAAACGCAGTTATACCGTCGGGGCTTGCCCCCGACGGTATAACGTATGTTTCCAACAGTATATCCAACATATACCTGTCGGAACCACAAAACACAGTACGTTTATCCCTATTCTAATTTATGTGACATATTTTAACTCTTTATACCTCTCAGAAGGTCTCATTTATTGCTTTAGAGGCGACGTTGCTACGGAGGACTAATAACGACCAACTGAAATGATTGCGCTGCAAAATATGAAATACAACTGCTTTGTATTTATTACAATGGCGAAAAATCAACGTGTTATCAATAATAAACTTACTTGTTCTGTTGTTTACATGTGGAGAACGCCATTTAGAAGCTCATACCTTGTAGTTTTACGTCACAGTATGACGTCACAGGAGCGAAGAACAAAGGGAAGCATGACGTCATACGCAAAAAATGCGCTAAAGCTTGTAACTTGCAAATTTAGGTAGGAATACATTTTGAAGTATGTCAAGTGAGTCGGTTTGCGGCATGTATATCGTCGTTATACATGCTTGTAGAAATCCTGTGAACCAATCAGAATGCGTGAAAGAAACAGAATGAATTAGAATTAAGTTTATGCCCTTTAGCATGAACTTTCGTTATCAAAACGAATAAAGCAATTTTTTACCATAGCGAAAGATAGATAACTCTTGTCCGGTCGTTAATTCAAGATCGGTATAAGAATTGAATCGTCAATTAATTCCCATGCGGTTTCTGTCAAAATTTCTGGGCGACCATATTCTACTTCATTTAATCTCGTCATCCTGAATCATCGTTGACATCTCTAACATTTGGTACATTCACGTACGAATGGGTGTAGCGGGTTGCAAATATGTTACGTCGCTCGAAGAGGTCAAGTTCTTCCCCCTATGCTAGGTCGACAGTTGCCGCCAGAGGGAAGGGACGTTCAAAGACTACCCCTCCTCCCGTTCCTCCTATTGCATTATTATCTGCTAATGAAAACCACGATCACTCTCGGGTTCCTTCGGCTGTATCATTACCTGCTTCTTCAAGCCTGGATCAGTATCCCGTTCCTCCAGCTGCATCCTTATCTGCAAGTGTAAACCTGAATCAGCCAGACCCTACCACCTTGTTCAGCTCATCAAATTCACCACAACTAGATGATACAGTTTCATCCTCTGCCCCATCAGCGCAGAACACGCAGAAAGGTACGCCTTCGTACGGAATTTAAGCAAATTCCGACATACCCCAACCAACACCAATAGATAGCGTTGCGTCTGAACTAGGCATGCATCTATCTGACTCGATCAAAGAAAAGATTTGGCTTAAACAATACGTAGACTTTGAAAAAATAATCATTAAAGACCAAGATGAGAAAACCAAAAAATTCTCTCTAATCGATGGTGAATAAGTTATGCAGGACAAAATACAAACAAAGAAAATAACAACCTTGGTTTCTTGGACAGATGCATTCCTAATTTACGCAAGCGTATATCTCACACGTCACCCATCTGAAATGCATGAAGTGTTGAAATATTTACATGATGTTCGTTTGGGTGCCACTTGTCAACCAAGTTCTTCTTGGCTTGAATATGATAAACAATTCAGAATCAAGAAAGCTAAACTTACTGCAATGAATTGGGGCACAGTTGACCCTGAGCTTTGGCTATTATATATGTCAAGTCAATCACCAGCGCATAGCTCTTCAAATAACAATGCAACTGCCCTCGAGTGCTATGATTATAATTACAGGGCGTCATGCTCCCGGGGCTTATGTCAATACCTCCACACATGTATGAAGTGTAATAAACACCATCCTCCTATTCACTGCTGGCATAACGCACCAAATTTTGGTCAAAATCGTCAGACGTTTAGCCCCTCGTCCAGCTTTCGCTCATCAGGCAGATTTTAATCTCCCAAAAGTTATCAATCCAAGCAGCCCATGTCTGCCAACTGAACCCAAACCAGATTTATGGGCCCCAGGTTCAACTCCGATCAAAACTAGCAAATTAGACGAAATTCTCCCTTTATACCCTGACAAGGACAAACCTGATTTTCCATTATCAGGTTTTAAGCACGGTTTTCCTTAATTAAACAGGTCCAAGAATCCCGAGTCGTCCCAAAAATATGAAATCTGCCTCGACAAATAAACATGAAATATATGCTATTCTTGAGAAAGAAAGAAATTTGGGTCCTATGGCGGGAGCTTTCCTTACTCTCCCAAGATCAACCTTGAGATGTAACCCTATTGGTGTCCTCCCTAAAAAAGATGTAGGATGGCGTCTTATAAAAAAATCTTTCAGCACCCACTGGTCATAGTGTCAATGATTTTATCGACCCTAACCTGTGCTCCGTACACTACGCATCATTCGATGACGCTATACAATTTTGATTAAAATTCACAAACTAGGTCAATGTACCCTTCTCTGTAAAATGGACCTTTCGAGCGCACTTCGTTTACTCTCTGTTCACCCATCAGAATTTTGTTTACTGGGTTTCCATTTTGATGATAAGTTTTACATTGACAAGTGCATGCCTTTCGGCTGCCCCTTAGCATGCGCTACTTTCGAAAACTTTTCCTCATTTTTTCACTGGGTTCTCGCTAACAACACCGGTTCATCTTCAATCATCCATTATTTAGACGATTCCCTATTTCTGGGACCTGAATCCTCGTCGGATTGCAAAGATCTTGCTGTTGCCTTCCCAATACTTTGCTCTGATCTAGGAATTCCTATAGACGAGAGTAAAATAGTAGGCCCAACAACAAATTTAAGATTCCTTGGCCTGGATATTGATACGTTAAATTTCAAAATATACATACATGTACCCGAAGAAAAAATGGTTGAACTCAAAGTGTTGTTGAATTTCTTGCTGGCCAGGAAAAAGGTAACTTTAAAAGACCTTCAATCCATTTGTGGTTCTTTGGCTTTCTTCAGTAAAGCTATCCCGGCAGGACGAACTTTCAATCGTAAGGTCTATAATGCAACTACATATAGGCATTAAAAATCAAATCACCTAATCAGGGTCACCCCACAAATGAAAATGGATACCGAAATCTGGTTGAAATTCCTTACTATTTAGGGTTCTTCCCCATTCGCTTCCGAGTTTGAGTTTTCAAGCGAAGCATTGTCCTTATTTACTGACAGCAGTGGTTCACTCGGGCTGGTGCATTTTTTGGACAATCATTGCTCTTACCTCCCTCGGCCTCAATTTTGGGACAATTCAATCCGTAAAGACATCACCTTCTTAGAATTAGTACCAATTTTAATGGCCCTTACCATTTAGTCTAATGAACAGGGAGGAAAAAAGTTACTCCTTAACACAGACAATGAGGCATTGGTTTACATAATCAATTCTAAAACGAGTTAATCTCCAAGGGTCATGCAACTCCTGCGTCCTCTCGTGCTCCAGTTCAGTTAAAATGTATCCACATTCCAGGCTATAGAAACATTATCGCAGATTCAATTTCTCGTTTCCAGTAGGCTCGATTCAGACAGCTAGCTGCAAATGCAGACCATTACCCATCACCTGTACCTTTGGAATTATTGACTCTCTTAAGTGCGCAGTGCACCAATGGATGAATTCTTCGGTTGCATCAAACACGTACCTCCCTTATCTATCAGAATGCATTGGATTTCGCCTCAAATATAACTTGCCCGAAATATGGCATCCTCCTCTCGATCACTTCATTTATTATATCGCTTACCTATCGGCGTCTTAAATTTTTTTACTCTACCGATAGATGTTACATCGGCAGCATTAGTTCTATACTTCAATCCCATGCAATGCAGGACAATACAAAGTCCTTTATTGTTAAGAAAATGTTAGAAGGTTTCCGCCGTTCTAAACCATCAAAAGATTAGCGCAGTCCTATTACAGCAGATATATTACACAAGATTTAAGGCGTTCTTCACAATGTCTGCTCAAACGATTACGAAGCTCACTTATTTTCTGATGCATTCCATTTGGCATTTTCGCATTGCTCAGAGTTGGTGAAGTAACTGTTACAAACTCACATTCACCCCATGCTATATCACACAATGACGTAATCTCGGACCAATCAAAAATTACTCTTACCATCCGGCACTCAAAAACTGACCACACATCTTCTGGAATTAAGCTCGAAATTCCACGATCTCAGAAAACCGAAAGTTTTTTTTTTGCCATATCACAGTATAATTCCATACGTTCCAAGTGTCTAGGCCCTTACCTCTGTCATCTGTCGGGTTATCATCTAACGTCGTTTTAATTTTCCCAAGTTTTGAAAAAATCTTTAAATTTTATTTGTATGGACACGTCTAAATTCAAATCTAAAATACTACATGACCATGTAAATATATTCCAATAACCATATTCTTAATTCATATACATTTGCACTTTGTACATGTATATATATGTCTCATCAATATACTATAGCAGTTCTGTCATGGCCCTGCAAAATCGGCCGCTTTGTGGCGGATGTCTTCATGGTCGCCCTTGGCCACCTTGAAGACATATGGCAGTATTTTGCACCCAAGCCTCGCTTCAGTTTCTGTTGCCTTCCAGACTCTGAAGCCAATAATTGGGGCTTTGCTTATTGGTATTGATAATCTACGTCATATACAATTGAATGTCGACGTAGACCATTGATTTATTGATAATTTAATTATTTGTCTTTACAAATACATGTAGTAGTGAATTGATTTCTTTCAGAATTTATTTATGACATAGTGAAGAATACATATGCAATAGTGAAATTTAGTGAAATACTCAACATTGATCTGAAAATTTACAGAACTTTGATCTGAAATAATATTTGTGCTGCATTTAACTTCACCATATTTTATTGTGATTCTATCATTAATATTTACATTAAAGCCATGACAAGAACTGCCAATTACATTTTCCGCTTTATTCTGTAATGATAATTAAGTTTATGCCCTTTAGCATAAACTTTCGTTATCAAAACGAATAGAGCAATTTATTACCATAGCCAAAGATAGATAACTCTTGTCCGGTCGTTAAATCGAGATCGGTATAAAAATTTAATCGTCAGTTAATCTGTCAAAATTTCTAGGCGACCATATTTAACTTCATGAAATCTCCCACCCTTTACCCTCCCACATTCAATATCTGCAGATTAAGGCTAAATTTAAATATGTGCCGTATGTCATCGCCAAAACTTTTGTGCCTTGTCTTCGTTGTCTTTTTCATATTTTGCAGCTCTTTTACTGTCGGTGTCTTCAACTGGATTCCCATCATCCTTTCTGCGTCATGGCTTTACTCTAGGACTGAATTACTCTTCGATGGACTCTCACTACATCGTATATATCAGTATTTTGCATCCAAGCCTCGCTTCAGTTTCTGTTGCCTTCCAGACTCTTAAGCCAATAATTGGGGCTTTGCTTATTGATATTGATAATCTACGTCTTATACTATTGAATGTCGACGTAGACCATTGATTTATTGATAATTTAATTATTTGTATTTACAACTACATGTAGTAGTGAATTGATTTCTGTCAGAATTTATTTATGACATAGTGAAGAATACATATGCAATAGTGAAATTTACTCAACATTGATCTGAAGATTTACAGAACTTTGATCTGAAATAATATTTGTGCTTCATTTAACTGCACCATATTTTATTGTGATTCTATTATTAATATTTACATTAAAGCCATGACAAGTACTGCCAATTACATCTTCCGCTTTATTCTGTGATGATAATAACAAATTATATTTTAATCCAGATTACCCATCCTTCAAAATGAACAGAGGTATCACGAGAGGAAAAACTTTTTTGTTTAAGCTGGCGTCACAAATAAGTTAAAGAAGATCCTGACAGCATTCACAATAGAGCACCAAATTGAGCATCGACAGACCCCTAGCAAGCTAGAGGTGGAACCAGGCGCCCTGGAGGAGTAAGCATCCCCTGTTGGCTAGCCGCATCCGCCGTCGATGTTCATGCACGAAAATGAAAACAATATATAAAATACATTTTTGTACATGTACTGTCTGAGGTTATGTCTACATAGAAAGTGCTATGACGACCATGTCAAGGAAAATATTCAACAAAGGAGGGGATCTCCAACAACACCAGGTTGCAACACCAATAGCAAACCCCAAAACACCCAATGCAAAAACACAAAACAGGCAAGCACAGAAAGAGACGCATAAGGGACAAGAAACGTCAACGCACAACACAGAAACATCAAACACAAAGGACTACACATAAACCAACGAGACCAATGGGCAACCGGTGCCGACTTAGGACGGCCATCTGCCACGGAAATATAAGAAGGTGTGGTTAACCTGGATTAACCTGCGCACAACCATCCCACTTTTCGGATTCAAAACATTTACTGTCAAACCCCTCGCGGGGAACTTTTTTACGAGCTTAGGGCATAAGTGTGTAACACAGTAAAATACAGGGCACTAGGTTCTTAAAATGTACGTGATGAACAAAATGTCTTGACATATGCATGTAAACATGACATTATGTCCTTTTCTTTGGTGGCATGTTTCTAGTTTGTGTTTTCATGCTTCTTTTGTCCCAAATTACAATGTGTGTATGGTTTCTGAATAAATACGATTGACAAGGTCTGCAATAATCGTACGGCTACCTTGCGTATGTCGTAAGCTACAGAAGGTGTCGTACGATTTTCAACATCCTACCCAAGTGTTATCTTAAGATGCACGGCAGCCGTGTCGCAGTCGCCAGATAATCATAAAAATATGATGAACAAAATCGCGCCCTCAAACTCTTCGACCTGCTACTTAAAAATATTATGCTTTACCAATTATGACAAATTCGAAAATTTGTCTTTACACACAATAGAACTAACAGCTAACGATCAACTTTGCTTGGAAACTAGGTCTGTATCTTGAAGTCGGTGTCTAACATTTCGTTTTCTAATTTTGAGAAAAAAAATTGTCCGACCTAGAAACTTGGCACGAGAGCGGTACGGGGCATATCTCGTCTTGTAAGGGAGGCACTGATTTTCAAATTTTGTATGAAGAATCTATCGAAATCTACCACAGAATGATAAACGTCTTTAAACCCAAAAGCACCACCTAAGAACAGATGAATTTGCAGCTTGGACCAGGCATGCACGCTTCAAAAACAGGTTTTGATATTGATTAGCCTACGTGCATGTCTGGTCCATGCTCTATTTAAGTTCTAAAATGAATTTGATGACGTTAAACATTTGTACCACTTGGTGAGTGCCACTGCTTGTGGAACAGGAGTCCCCGAGGGCACATGTAGCCAAGCTCGATCAATTTCGGTTGGTCGTATCTTCAAACAAAAAAGCTCCCAAATTTCTGAAACCTGGGTCCTGTAGCATCATATCCTAGCCATCTTGCCCCTTACTTTGGTATATTTAGGAAATTATGTCACAGATTTTGGCCATATTTCATTCTTTAGAATGAGGACCAATGACGAGGGTTTTATACCCGAAACGTGCATGTCTGGTCCATGCTGTAAATTTATCTGCTCTAAAATGATGCTTATGAATTTGAAGACGTTAAACATTTGTACCACTTGGTGAGTGCCACGGCTTGTGGAACAGGAGGCCCCGAGGGCACATGTAGCCAAGCTCGATCAATTTCGGTTGGTCGTATCTTCAAACAAAAAGCTCCCAAATTTCTGAAACCTGGGTCCTGTAGCATCATATCCTAGCCATCTTGCCCCTTACTTTGGTATATTTAGGAAATTATGTCACAGATTTTGGCCATATTTCATTCTTTAGAATGAGGACCAATGACGAGGGTTTAATACCCGAAACGTGCATGTCTGGTCCATACTGTAAATTTATCTGCTCTAAAATGATGCTAATGAATTTGAAGACGTTAAACACTATTTCTTAAGACTTAACGATGACTTGTCGATTTTTAAACGCCAAGTTAGATACCTTTAACACATATAGTAAATAGAGCAACCGGCATTAGCGCGATACATACCTGTGGATTATTTGGAATAAAACAAGAAAGAAATTATAGCGAACCTATTGACTATCAAATATACTTTTTATGACTACATTAAATAATCAAACAATAGACTAAACTTAAACTTGAATTACCACTTAAAAGCATGGAAATACATATAAATGTTAGAATTTTTCAAAGGGAAATATTTGGTTATGTTCAATTTTGCAATATCAATGCGAAAGAAATGAATACATTCATCTAAATGAGTCGATGCTCGTATCGATGGCAAATATTCAAGACTGAATTACCACTTTCAGTAGTCTCTTTCAAATGAAGAGTTACTTCGCTTGTCACAGAATACAGTAAGTAAAAATGATAGATTTACGCCATAACCATTATTTAGCGTTCTTTGAAACAGGATTTTCTCTTTTTCACTTGAAACACAAGTCTGGTGCATTAAAATTAGTTTGAATTTTCTTCAAGAAGATAACGAGTTGAAACACTTCTAGCTTTTTATGACCAACTCGTGTTTTCAGAAATGTGGAGCAGTTAGACTGTTTCCCTTGATTGAAAGTCTTGCTCGCCTGAAAGAAGCCTTGTTTTAGCACTTTATGAGTTTAAAATCATAAATTGTTTTGCATTTTCGGAAACTTGTCATTTCATAAAAAAAAATTATAGAAAGCGAAGGAGGTTGACATTTAGCATCATCCCTCCAATGCTATTTTGGTCATGTATTTTATCTAACTATGCTACTGCATAGACCCTACAGGAAATTTGGAGCCGTGCACTTTTTGCTATATAGAAAATAAAAAGCAAACTAGTTGGTCCTACTATGATAAATCTGGCTGTGTCTAATATTATTTTGGCATTAATTACCACAGATGAGGATTTACTATTCGAAATGCGTGCGTGGTACAAATGTACATTGGTTTAAGATTTGAGATTTTCTTTAAGCCGGGCTTCCACTGACGCAAATGTAGAGGAGAATGAGCTACGGTCAGAGGTGAATGAACAATCGTGTCACATTCTTGTCTGTTCTCATGAAGTATTTCTTGGCGCGATAGGCACACGATATTATCTAGCGCCGCGAATACAATAAGAATATGCTACGCGTCCGCTACGATAGTGAGGCAAGTGTGATAAGAATAGAGAAGAATGCGACACGAATGTGCCACGATAAAAAGACACTGAGGCGAATGAGAGGCGAATGTAGGAGATTGAGACACGACTTTAACCCGATAGCGCTGTGATCATGACAAGAATGTGACATGAGCAAGATCAAAATCATTTGACATATCCAGGAGCATCAATACCCTTTGTTGACTTTGACCTCTTTACAGGTTGTTTTCTTTTGAAAGGCATTGTCAAAGTTTTCAAAATATTGATCTGCACGCCTTTACATCAACTCTGAGATAATTATTATTGTCACTGTCGTGTGTGTATGTAGTACTATTGTGGCAATATAGTGTCATTATCGTGGCTGATTCGCGTTGATTTTTTCATTCGCGTCACATTCTCGGTGCATTCGCATCATATTCGTGTCAGATCCTTTATTGTCGGGGCTCTATCGGGGTTATATCGTGGCTCATTCTCCTCCACCTTGGGAACAAGAATGCACGCGAATGTGAGGAGAACGCGCGGCGAATGGAGGAGAATGCACTTCTTGGCGAATGCGCTGCGCATGTGCCGCGAGTGTGAGGCGAATAAGAATTCAGACGCGAATGTTTTAAACAGTTTGAAGTCGGTGCCGCGAACAGAGGAGAATGCAGGAGAACATGACACGATGAGACGATAATGCCCGCGATTGAGAGGAGAATGCGCTACGATTAAACAAAATAACCTTATCGTAGCTCTATCGCCTCTGCATTCGCGACAGTGGAACACTTCTATCTTATTGTTATGTTTACTTCCGTATACTTGTAAGTAATACCTTTCTTTTTAAATCAATGAGAAGAATGTTTACATATATTTGCAAAGATAATTGTTTTACTTACAAACTCTGTGAACGTATACTTTTACTCTTAAATTCAAACATGATATTCCTCATTTTTCCCTTAAAAAAATAAAAATAAACCCATACCCTTCAGATTATCACCAAGGACTAGCGCAGGGGTAAGTACTTTCGCTTTTTATTTGTAAATGATTTTAAGGACCATGCCAATTGATATATGCTGCTAAAATACCTTTTCTTGAATGTCCGTTCACCTGTCCATGTACCAAGTATAATATTACAAGCAAGTACACAGCCTCGTGATGCAAATTTTGCTAAAGAATTTGATGACTTCTAATGATAAAATGTCTTTATCATTTGTGACATAGATATATCTATACTCTTGTTTTTCTCCAAAATTATTTTCCAAAACCTCCTCCTGAATATTTTTTTAGTTAATTAATTCTCTTAATTAGTATCAGTTTCGGAAATCCCGCTGTACGAGGATATAAAAGTAACTTCTGGTATTCCAAAACTGTAGTTTCCTTCTACAGCACCGAGATGAAACCATTCGACGTCATACTGTTGCTAAGTAATTTAGTCGTTATTTATTATAGTTTTAGTATTTTGCCTATTCATATGGTTTTTTTTTCAGTTATTTGTCAAGAAAGTATTTAAGTATCAAAGACAAACCGAAAATAACAAGCTAGCCAATCGACTTATTGCTATTGATTAATACTGTACATCGTGCTTTAATATCTGCCGTAGCATTTTAAACGTAAATTGAATGTCGTGGGACTAGATAATTAGCGGTGACATTGTGTAGAATTTGTTTTTCAGGTTTTGTATTATTGCTTTCATCATCAGAGGGATATGTGGTATATGATACAGATGATCAGATATGCTGTAATATGAGGCTGTATAACCGTACACAGTTTGATTTTGCAGTAGAATGCTGTAAAGGTAAGTCACCTATAAATTAATATTTGAACTTGATTGCATTTGGGCTCGTCTGAGGCAGCGGGCCCTGTCCTTTCTCCTGAAAACCTCATTAAATTGAAAAGAAAACAAAAACATAAACTTCAATTCTGAATTATAAATTGAATCATATACATGTATTACATAAAGTGCAAAAGCACTCAGTGACGCTGTCGAAAATAGAATCAAATACAACATTGCCGTTTCTACATCACACAATAAAATAGTATGACACTTTCAAACACACAAATACTAACTTGTGTACCTTAACAGTTCATCACAAAATTATACTTTCATAAACTTCAGTTCTAGTTAAGTTCTATTTTAGTCATTGAAAACAAAATAATATTCTGAATCAAAAAGCATAAATTATTAGTGGTAGGACACTCAATCCCGTAGTACTTGTTTTTACAATAATCATCAAAGAAGTACTTATCAGTTATTCAGTAATGAATCAAAAATAATTTTGTCTTGCCTGACTAGCGTTTGCGCGTCGAATGAGTGAGAACGAGACTTAACTATCACTTCTCGAACACTCTTGGCGGGAAAAACATACTACGCCCTCTACAATTAAAAACTGCCTGGAAAAAGTAATTTCATTCTAATTCATTTCATTCAAACGATTGAAATTACATTTATCGACCAGCGGACTCCCACGGTTGTCGTCTGCTTTGAATGCTAGGCGAAGCCGCCGTAAGGAGTTTACCTACATGTACTTTACTATAATATATATAAAATAGTCTCAGGGATACGACATTTCATTGAATGTTAATCATGAAAGATCATTTGATGGTTTCAATTGCCTTCCGCAAATTTTGCACCGAAAATTGTTCATTAGATAAGTTGTCCTATGTATTTCTTTGGAGATTGTATCTTTGTCTTCGTCTGTTTGTGCTTTCTTTTCGCGTAAGAAAGTTCTGTTTGGTTTTTTTTTTTTCAAAATTCGTCAGTCTTTCGATTTTGGTTGTTGGAATCTTGTTTCGGCTTATGTGTTTGCCATTAATTCACAGATTGATAGAACAGATTTGATTACCACATACTTTGATATAACCGCCTTCCCAAAGAAATTGATCAGGTAGACGATAAAAATATTTCAGCATAGAATCAAACACAGTAAGAATCAGTTAAGTAATTGAACGCGATACGGGAAGAAACAAATTGTTACGAAACGAAGACAAATGGAAAGAAAACGAACATATAATCAAATCGAACACCCCCAGGCTTTTCCTGTTACGCCTAACAACTATTAAGTTACGAGTCACTTATCCTTCTTGGAGACGGTTCTAGAGCTAACGTATTATGTCAAATTTATCAAACCGTGTAACTCTTCATCAATTTAACAACATTGTGAAGGAACTTCTTCACAAGTGAATACATCAACCACAAAAATCAATTCGCCAACTCTAATCGTCCACAGTCCCTATATCAATATGATAATTCCGCATAGCAACCATGAATGCAAAAAAGGAATTAACAAGCTAAAATGTATACATAGATTTTGAGCATTATGTGTTGTTGATAGGGGTTTTTCGAAATTTTCGGGCAAACATAAGAACGATACATGTATCATGAAGTTGAGAAATACTTCATGATAGATCTATCATGAAGTATTTCTGAACTTCATGATACATGCAAAGATACGACTTTATTTTTTGTTTTTATTATTTCGGCATGATAAATATTGTTCGTGAATATTTCAAAATTTCAACAGATTTCTTAAAAATCAAAACTGACAATTAAAAACCAAAAGGAAGACATGATATTCTTTAGTAGTAATTCTTTCTTTTAATATTGGTTGAATGTTCTACAAACAGTAGGAGAGAATGGTAGTTTACAGGAAAGGCTTTATCATGCTGAAAACGAAACTTGCAAAGAGAACAACGAGGAAAACAAGATACTTATTGGAAAAACAGGAAAGGCATGCTGCTTCTCTGACAACTCCGGAGATTTAAGTAACGTAAACAGCCCCTCAGAACTTTGTTGTGATGGAGTACTTCATATGAATATTCAAATTGGTAAGTTCCCAATCCATCCCGCATCTGACATCATTTACTTCGTTTAAATGTAAAACACTTGTTTCTGTTTTGTTTTTTTTAGTTGATACATGTAAATAGTGCTGTTCTTCTTGATGCATTTATCAATGACTTGGTATCATATTAATCAAAGACAGACACAGATGCTGTGGAGGCCATTTATATAACATCTTCAACCAGATATGTTGTTCTGGAGAGGTTCATCAGTTCCATTATGGACGTAAACAATGTTGTGGATCGGATGTCTTTGATCCTAAAAAACAAATCTGTAGCGATAAGAAAATCCTGCCTCATGGAAAGAGGATTTGCAACGATCAAATCATTGGAGACGCTTTTCAGATTTGTTGCAATGGACAAATACACGACAGAAGAGGTTTTGGAGAGCGGTCACTTTGTTGTGATAAAGGTACAAAATACATAAAAATAACCAAACTCTAAACAACTGCGAAATAATGATAGAAAAATAAAACAAATATTTCACAGTGTAAACATTGCTCCGAAAACTATTAATGGAAATCATTTGCATTATATATGTCACCAGTATGTCAGTTTGAATAAAAATTGATATTCGTACTTTTTACACTATCCTGAATTGGAAGATCTTTTTTTCGCAGAACAGTTTGACCCCAGCAGCCAAATATGTTGTGACGGAAAAGTACACAATACAGATGATGCTCGTAGAACACATTGCTGTGGGACGGAAGTGATAAATTCGTCAGTGTTTCACTGTTGCAGCGGAACGAAATACGATCATAATATGTTTCAATGTTGTGGAGGTGCGTTTTATTGTCTTTATGTTGTTTTGTAGCTTTCATAAGTATAGCTTTTCTTGCAAATTAAGTCAAACCCAAAGAACGTACAGAGAAATTTTACATATTTTTCCATGGAAATAGAAAAAGTAATATTAATCTCTTATCCTTATCATTTTCATCCAGGTGAACTTTTTGTCAAATCATTGAAGTGTTGTGGCGGGAAAATCATCGATGAGAATACTCAAGTATGCTGTCCCCAAATATTTGAAATGCCAGAACAAGTAGTAGAGAAGTCCGCAGAAAACCACTCTGAATGTTGTCCGTCTGTAGGTGGGGGACATAGCTACTCTAAAACAGACTCGTATTGCTCATACCAAGGTGCTGTTGTTCCTAATGATAGATCATCCTATATATGTGGTAACACGAAGTATGATGTCAAGAAAGACCTGTGTTGTAATTACGTTGTTGTACAGAACGCTAGAAGCAAAGGACTGCGCTGTTGTCATCCTGGTAAAAGAGTGTATAATCCAAGAAAACAAGTGTGCTGTGATTCAGTACCTGTCAATGGAAAAAGGTATAATTCACACATTCTATCAAATCTAAAGATTTAGATTCGTAATGTTTGATATGAAGGATGAAAAGTAAGCATAGAGATGAAAACAAAATCATAAAAGCAACAAAATATATCGTGAAAGCACCAAGCACGCTTGGAAAGAGATTTCGACTAGACTAAGATGTAATGACTACAGCGAAACATAACACAGACGTGTAATGCCACGTGGGATCGAAACGTATGGTGTTGTGATTCCTTAGACAATTATTTTGGTTTTGTTTTCATTTTCTAAGTTAAATTGTACAAAACTGTTGAGCCGTTGCAGTAGGGCAATGCCTAATAAATCAATCCATATAGTCTAGGTATATGAAAAGTTCAAAGTTCTTGCAAGCATTTCAATAGTTTGTCGACAACAGAAACGTTCTTGACCTAACAGAACTCTTGAAGTGTTTGCAAAAACTATAGACTTTTCAGATATATAAACGATATGGACTTACTTATTAGGCATTGCCCTACTGCAACGTCTCATCAGTTTTGTGCGGTATTACTCAAATGATGAGAAAACAATAAAAAAACCTCCACAAGGAATCACAACATCATACGTTTCGATCCCACGCGATGTATAATGACAATTTACAATGGGTACCATCAATACTTAATGTAAAACAGACAGAAATTAAGGAGTTTAAGACGACTGAAAAAAATGCTGAGGAGGTAGTATTTGCTACTGAAAAAGACAGAACAAAGGTGAGTTAAAGAAGATCCTGACGATAATCTCAAAAGAAGAGAGGAGATCTCCAACAAGACTCCGTTGCAGCATCAACAGTAAAACACCAAAACACCCGATGCAAAAACACAAAAGACGAGTACAGCACGAGACGGAAAAGAGACACACGACATGGTGTAACTAGTCAAGATTTCGTAATTTGATACTAGAAAAAAGATAAAGAAGCATTCTAGTGACCAGATGTCAGTTTAAATAGTCGAATACTATTAGAAATAGTAAAACTAGTCAATTATACCTAAATGAAGACAAAAAAGTGACAACAGTCGAACAAGCTCATCGATAAAGACCAAAGAGGGACAAATAGAAAAACACCAACCAAATATCAACTACCCGTGATATACTTAATACAAGGGAAACAATAGAGTAACTGTCCCATTCACCTAAATGAACTTATATTTACTTAAGTTACTTAAGTAATTCGTCTGTGAAAAAAAATAGTGGAGAATTTGTCCTATGAATTGGTCTTTTTGGATGACATACGACCATAACTGATAGGCTGTGACATACATGTACAATTTGGAGATAACATACCTCACTTTGATTCATTTGGAAAATCTGCACCTGTGCTTCAAAGTAGAGTACCACGTGCATAGAACACCTGTTTGGTTAGACTGTTTCAACTACACCGTTTATGGCAAGATGTGAACCAGAATAATTGCATGGACATACATATAAAGGTCATGATAATGATAATGCACAGACTTTGAGAGCTTTGGGCTGTCAAGACTTTTCCTTCTTCCTTTTAGGAGAATACATGTATTGCTTAAAGATAATGTTTTTTGAAATGGCATTAAGTATGACAATTCTTTATATTTTTCTTGTAGTTGTAGACCTTCATGTTCTTCTAACTGCAAACTAACAAAACCCAAGAAGTTCCTGAAAAATGTTCGTTGTAGGGGTAAAGGTAGGTTGTATATATTAGCTAGAATAGTAATATAATTTTGCCTCGTATTTAATGCACGTCTTATAGTAATCATATAAATACTGTCGGATGACAGCACGTGTGAACGATGAAAATCGGGGAATTGCTTGTTGAAGTTGATAACGTCAAATGGTAAATTTATTTTTAATGTTGGTCAACCTGATTAGGATCTACTTGTTTTGTAAATTTCATCTGAATAGCTGACTTTGCATAATAATGTATCCGACAAATCATCTGAACACTTTAGTATACGTCAAATTTAAATCAAATATAAACTCGAGTATGATTCCGTTGATCCACAAGTACAAGCCTTATACTTCATATCACATCATTCAAGTTTGATACTCCTTGTATAATTTTATTATGAGAGAAGAATTAATGAATTTAAGCTATCAAATGCGAAAAGAAATTGATCAAAAATACATCCTAGACAAAGGATGAAACTGATCAGAACACCGACAGTGTCAAATTGCACCAAAAGTGAAAGTGAAATTTTCTATTTTGCTAGCTTCAGAATGAAGTTATTTAACTTTATAATCTACACATGTTATATTTCAGTTTATGTGATTCACTCTAAATCAAGACGACCGTCCCGATTCTGGAGTGCAGAAGCATTACTTGTCAGAGCAGGACAGAGAACATTCAGAAAGAGTGCCTCAAAATTTATCCTACCAAAACGTTGTAAATGCTTACAGGATGAGAAACTGTTTCTACTAACCAGAGGAACTAAGCAAAATAGATCAGCATCTGTGATATTGACAAAATATAGTTTTAACATGACAAAAAGGATTCTTCGACGACAACGAAAATTGTGCAGGAGGTTGGGAAGATAACGACAGTTACTTATTAGGAATGTTTAATTAAAATATAGTGATTTTTTTTACAAGGTGGAGGGATAGGTGTATGTAATTATCAACAAATCTGAAAAAGTGCAAATATAAACTTTTTTGCGAAATGTACATCGCGACAATTGCAATAACATGGGCGGATCAAGGATTTTTTTCAAGGTTGGTTTTTAAGTCTCAATTTTTTTCAAGAGCCGAAAAAAAAAAGCAAAGAAAAAAAAGCACAGACCAGAAAATAAAGTCCTTGATAGATGTTGATCAACTCTGTTTGAAAATCATAAATAAAACAGATGACAGGCGATACCTGATTAATAAATCGTATATGTAAATGCAGGAAATGTCGAGCGATAGCGAGCCAGCGTTTTTCTTTTTCAGAATTGTAATAAAATCCTCTATTCGTGTCTTTTTCAATTTCATTACTCTTAGTGCCCTTGTTTATTGACCAAGGTGTAATGTATATGGGTTGTATAGGAAAGCACAGTATCACAGACATACTACAATCGATCAATGGTCATTTGAACATCTTTCTTTACGACACTCTTGTCAATCTGACTTTCACCATCACAAACTTCCTCTTCATGTGCAGCAACATTTCCTCTTCGCCTGCTTATGGCGTATTCATTTCACAACTAGAGCATATTATACAAACGAAAACATCATGGTGAGGGCATAGAGGCTCGCAAGTAATCTGTTTGCTCAGGGTTATGTAGGGGAACGGCGTAAGATGTCACTGAGGGAGCTATAAGGTCGCTACATGGCACTTATTGCACATTTTGACATTTGCCTATTTAGGATGATTAAGTACATTCTTGAGGACGACCTTTCCAAGACCGTCTTTTACCTATTAAGACGTATAACCGGATTTGAGACGTTTCTATTTGGCATTCGCGGCGGGTGTTGCATGCAGCGAGAGGACGCATATTCTTCCCGAGCACCTGGAGGTTCTCGATTGCTTCGTTAATTGAAAATTATACAATTATGCCATATTCCCCTGGATTTTTCACTCCTGAACTACGATTGGTACTGGGATACATTATGCATATCACATATTCCTACTAGAAATAATTATGTTTGACATGCTTTTGGATCAATTGAATTGCATTTTTATTTATATTGTACATCTTATTTCTTCAGAATTTATTAAGGATGGCGCTGTTTACAATCAATTTTGGTATTTTCTTATACCGGGGCAAAGGCACCGCAATTAAAGCGTCACCTACAGTGTATTCCGTACATACACAATACACTGGATATTGTTCATTAGAGTAAGTTGTCGTTCGTGCTTCTATGAAGCTGTGTTATCGTCTCCGTCTGTTTGTTACGGAACCCGACTAGTGCCAACCTAAGTGAAATTCTAAAGTCGTAATTACGACTTAGTATGTCGTAATAACGACTTATCTATCTCGTATTTACGACTTAGTATGCCGTTATTACGGCTTAATTATTTCGTTATTACGACTTGGTATGTCGTAATTACGACTTAACTATTTCGAAATTACGACTCGGTATGTCGTAATTACGACATAATATGTCGTAATTACGACTTAACCATCTCGTAATTACGACTTAGCTATGTCGTAATTACTAAGTCATAATAATAATAAGTAATTACTAAGACATACTAAGTCGAAATAACGAGATAACTAATTTGTAATTACGAGATAGGTAAGTCGTAATTTCGAGATAGTTATGTCGTAATTACGAGATAACTAAGTCTTAATTACGAATTACTAAGTCGTTTTTACGACTTACTAAGTCGTAAAAACGAGATAGCTGTGTCGTAATTAGGAGATAGTTGAGTCGTAATTTCGAGATAGTTAAGTCGTAATGACGAGATAACTAAGTCGTAATTACAACTTACCAAGTCGTAATTACGAGATAGTTATGTCGTAATTACGAGATACTAAGTCATAATTACGAGATAATTAGGTCGTAATGAAAAATTATAGTTAAACCTCACAGAAAGCAAGTACTCAAGGGCCTCCATCAAATTGTTCACTATCATTCTTTGTCTGCAAATCAGGTGAACAATGTTTCACATCAGAATTTTTCCCGACGCCTTCCAGCGCATTTAGCCAAGTTCGATCAACTTCGGTTGATTGTTTCTTCATCGCATTCTAAAATTTCTGTTAGCAAAATTTCTTGAAATTTCTAAAACTTCGGTGTCGTTGCATCATAACCTATCCATCCTGCTACGTCTTTTGGAACATATTTGGACATAATAACTTTCATACTCTTTGGTGATATTACATTGATTAAATTGATTATCACTGACGAGGGTTAAGTTGACAAATATGGACAATGACCATATCGCAATACACAGTAAAAAAATCGATCATTCAGGAAATCACAAACCGAATTCATACAAAATCAGGATAAAACAGGAACAAAACCTGGTCTATGCTGCAAATTTATGTTATTAGATGATACTATTGCATTTGAAGACGTTTAACCCCAACCGCCCAAATTTCTGTCAAAACCTAGGTTTGGTCATGTATTTCGGACTAGACAATTTCAAAATAGCTGGCATTGTAGTTACAACATCAATAAGACCATAAATAAAACAACGTATTTATCAAATGATAAAGGATCCATCAGAGAATTACCAAAGGACGATCATTTGAACGATCTTCTACCCGCACAAAGCCTCCCCATGTGAAACTATTTCAATATATAAAATGCAAAAATCATCAGACGAGTTATTATGATGTCAGTTTTTAAGAAAAAAAAAATGGTCAGGACCTGTCTGATCTGTCAAAGATTGTACATTTTCTGTCTGCGAAAATGAGCCGCACATCAAACTTTTCTGTCAAAATTTTGAAAATTTCCTAAACAGGGAAGACAGCTTTTGGAGTAACATTCAGGTATACTTTGATACTTCGAACCAAATGCAACAAAATATTCCAGCTTTGATGTGCACTGATTTATTGACACTTCTATGTTGAAATATTAAGGGAAGTCACAGAGGAAGTAGCTTTTAAAAAGATTAAAGCATACTGATAAAGCTTTATCGGTGAGTCGTGAGTGAAAGTGAAAATATTCAATAATCTTTTCTGATCATTCAATATTATCAATGGGATTATAGAACGGAAGAAAACATATCAAATATGTTTAAATTGAAGGTGTGGTATTAATATGCCATCTCAAATATCCCATATGATCCTGATTGCTATATCTTGAGTTACATAACTATTTATCTTACCAAATAAATTATATTTGAAAGACATTGAGGTCCCTAATGGTTAATAAATAAGCAGGGCAATTCCAATCTCGCTCTCGAAACTATTCAGAATAAAAATCCAGCAAGAGGACGTCCCTGTCCTAATTCTTTTTGTATATATTAATATGGGACATTAGATAGAATGGATAAATGGTACAAGATTGCAAAATAGGCGTATGAGGAAATAATAATCAGGAATTTCTCTTTTTCAGCTAGACAACACCTTTGTGTATAAATACAAAGCGAATGTATTTATTAGTATTAACAATGAACAGGAAGAAACTCTACTTATGTAAAGACAAATATATTCATTTTGAAATGACCTTTCAAAACGGAAACTCAAAAAACGATATTCAAAAATAATACTGAATATTTGTTAAACCCTTCACTTAGTATCAGAACTTAAAGTATCTGCATTGGTCAATATGACGGAGGCAAATCCCTTTGCAATACACATTCTAAAATACTTTAAGGACCAAAAGTACATTCTTTACTTGTGTGGGTCGTCATAGAAGAAAGGAGGGGATCTACAACAACACCAGGTTGCAGCACCCACAGCAAAATCCCAAAACACCCATGCAAAAAACACAGAACAGACACCCACAGAAAGAGACGCAAAAGGGACAAAAACACCAACTTACAACATAGAAACATGAAACATAAAAGACTACACATAAACCAACGAGACCAATGGGCAACCGGTGCCGACTTAGGACGGCCATCTGCCACGTAAATAGCAGACGGTGTGGTTATCCTGAATTACGTGCGCACAACCCTCCCACTATTCCGATTTCCCAGAGGTCTCGAAGAACGCACAATTATGGTGTAAAACAACCTACTCACTGTTAGATGACCACACACAAACAAGACCGTAAAACACAGGGGTCCAAGCAACACAGACGAATATGTAAATGGATATAAAAAGAGGACGTGCGTTATACAGTCCGTGCTCTGCCGGCTGTAGCGAGCTCATATATGTTATCACCCGAGGAGTCCGACTGACATTCAGAGAGGACAGGTGGTCGGGGCCCTGTCTTCTCTAAGGAGGATTGGACAGGGCCCGTCATGGAGTCCCGTCGTCACAGTCAGTCAGAGTGCAAGTCTTAAGAATGCGCTCGTACAAGACTGTATATTGGTCAAGTACCAAGCTTAGTGTCCGTCTGGTGACTTTAGGATCATATCCACGGTATAAAAGGCGTTTGATGACTCTGACGCATTTTCGATACATATGCTGTCTACCTTTGATCCTTCTTATTTTGTTAATTATGTCACCATAAAATGCAGGTTGTGAAATACCTAAAGTAATATACTCCGTTGCTTGTATGGGTCCGAATTTCAAAAGAAGTTGATCATAATTTTTGTAAAATTTCCAGAAAGTCTTTACTAGTTTGTGAAAGCGAAAACCTTGACCTAAAAGTTTCTTTGTAATTTGTAGATTTCTATTATGAAAATCCAAAACATCAGTACATGCTCTAGCATACCGGATGAGCTGTGAAATGTAGATACCGTATGACGGTAATCTAGGGACATCACCGTCAAGCCAGGGGAAATTTACTATGTTGAATCCAAAATCATCTCGTAGCATTAACTTCAGAAGTCATTTTTGATCAACATCAAAATCATCTCATAGCATTAACTTCAGAACTCATTTTTATTATGTCGCCTGCGAAGCATAGCGACACTTAGGGATCACTTTGTCCGTTGTCCGTCTGTCCGTCTGTCTGTCATACTTGATGTGTCGCCTGCGAAGCATAGCGACACTTAGGGATCACTTTGTCCGTTGTCCGTCTGTCCGTCCGTCCGTCTGTCTGTCTGTCTGTCACACTTGGGAGTCACAGCCCATAACTTTTGAATGGGAAGTGATAGGGCTTTGATATTTCACATGTGTATTCCTTGTGACAAGATCTTTCTACACATACCATATTTTTTGACCAAGTGACCTTGACCTACAAATTTGACCTACTTTTCAAAAACATTAAGATTGGTTATATCTTTTGATTGGTAAGTGATAGCGCTTTGATATTTCACACATGTATTTCTTGTGACTAGATCTTTGAACACATACCATCATTTTTAACCTTGTGACCTTGACCTAGATTTTTGACCTACTTTAAAAAAAGTTAAAATTTGCTATATCTTTTGAATGGTTAGTGATAGGGCTTAGATATTTTACACGTGTATTGCTTGTAACAACACCTTTCTACACATACCTTTTTTTGACCTAGTGACATTGACCTACATAATTGACCTACTTTAAAAAAATTAAGATTGTATATATCTTTTGATTGGTAAGGGAGGCTTTGAAATTTCACTTGTGTATTATTTGTAACAAGGCCTTTCTGCACGTACCATAATTTTTGACCTTGTGACCTTGACATAGATTTTTGATCTACTTTACAAAAAAAGTTTGGATTCGGTATCTTTGATAGGTTAGTGATAGGGCTTTGATATTTCACATTTGTATTCTTTGTGACAAGACCTTTCTAAACATACCATAATTTTTTACCTACTGTCCTGTTCACTAATTCCAGAGCACCCTGTTTTCCCGGTTTTCTCTAAAATATGATAATGTCATCTTCCAAAAATATATCAATTTTATAGTACTCCTTTAGTCGTAACAGAAAATACCACTGTTTTGGCTGTGCGTCAGCTAAGTTAGAAATAGGACGGAAAATAAAAAGTCTACGGGGATTTTCTATAGTAAAATCGCTGAAAATGTGTGACGTCGGAGGCTTTGACGTCACTGTTTACTATTGTTGACACGGAGAACAATATGGCGGCGGCTTGAAATTAACATTGGAATTTCCCGTAGACATTTCATTTTTTCATATTGCGGTTTGAAGGCAGCTGATAAGGTAAGTTGAAATTAATTTCCAGTTACGACTAAAGGAGGTCAATTCTCGGAAACAATAATTTATAGCAAAATTCTTCAGACGACAGAATAAATCGCCCAAACAGGGTGCTCTGGATTTAGTGAACAGGACAGTAGTGACCTTGACCTAGATATTTTTCTAAGTATTGCGTATATCTTTTGATTGGTAAGTTATAGGGCTTTTATCTTTCACACATATATTTCTTATGATGTGGCCTTTGTTTTGTTACCAAAGTATTTGCGTAATGACCTTGACGTAGATGATTGACACTATTTTCTGAAAATTTGAGATTGACCATATCTTTCAATGGGTAAGTAAGAGGTCTGCTATTTCACATATGAATTTCATTAGACAAGACTTTTATAGTGATACCAGTAATTTTGAACCATGTGATCCACATCCTAGAATAAGCCGCTTCGCAGTCGACACAAGCATTCCTTGGATTGCTATTTCTTTACATGGAGACAATAACCAATAATTGCTATTGATTGGTCTGGATGTAGCAATCTTCTAAAAGAGTAAAATAAATACAAGAATATGAAAGACTGTTTGCGTTGAAGCTTAAGGACAAAACCTACTTAAGTATTGTTATCTGAGTTACTCGGTTTCTGGTATCGATAAATATCAACAAGAATATTGAAGTGAATAGATAATGGTAATGTCTGGCTTCCCACATAGCTTGTTCAATCAATTTTCACAAGTATACAATTTATGAACAGTAGAGTGGATAGGATAATAATATGAATAGAAACTTTTGATTATTTCTTAAATGTATGTATCAAGTTTAGGAAGCCTTGTGGTATTTACTTTTATTCGACTTCTCTGGAACACAGCAGCATCATTATCTTAACGGAAGATTGTCAAAAGTCCTATGTACATTATTTTTTTCACATGAGGAGAGTATTTACCATACGTTGCTTGTCGTATGATTACCAAAAAAGTAGAAAATAGAAAAAGGGATCTAGAACGAGTATTCATTTCAGCGGTAGAGAAGAAAGGAGGGGATTTACAAAAAGACTCCGTTACAGGACCAACAGCAAAACATAAAAACAACCGGAGTGAAAACACAAAGTAGACATACACATTAAAGGGAGAAAAAAAGGACAACAAATACAAGATACGACAACAAATTACCAAACATAAAAGACTATAAATGAACAAGAAAAACAATGGGTTATCGTTTCCGACTAAGGACGGCCATCTGTCACGTATGTAGTAAATGGTGTGATCATTATTACTATCGCACAACCCTCCAAATTTTCTGGTAACCAAGAGCTCTTGACGAACGCACAATTGTAATATTGTGTATAGTAATCTCCTGACTGTAAGATGACCGTAATACAAGACAGCAAAACACATGGGCCAGGGAAAAAATTGATATATATATATATATATATATATATATATATATATATATATATATATATATATATATATATATATATATATATAAAATAAAAATGGACAACCAGTATAAAACATAAAATAACATAACAAACTTTGCATGATGCGAAGACATCAATGACAACCAGAGGCTACATAGGACCATATGTCAACATGAAATGACTCTGAATGATTATCCGGACTGTCAATGCCGAAGACTCCAAGGTTTCAGGATTCCGAAGACCAGACTTGTATATTTTCTTGAATGTAAACATAATGATCTTGAATGTCGACATAAACGATAGGAGGCTATCTCCAACATGACTAGGTTACAGCACCCATAGCAAAACACCAAAACTCTCAAAAGCGAAAACAAAAAAGGATAGGCACAACAGGAGACAACAAAGGAACAAGGTATATATTAAACACTATACGACTCAAAGAAGACATCAAAAGACGAAAGAGAACATATAAATTATCTTCCATTTCTTAACCTTGCATATCAAAATAACTCAGCCACTTCGGCCCAATCGAAGCTGATATCACTTTCCAAATAGAAGGTAAAATCTTGTAAGATGAAGCATCACACTCATTGGCCATTTTTCATTCCATGGATTGAGGATCACTGACGAGGATGAAATACTCGAAACGTGAATGTCTGGTCCATACTGCAAATTATTCTGTTTTTTAATGATGCTAAAAATTTTAAGACGTAACATTTGTAGCACTTGGTGATTATCACTGCTGATTAACAAGGATTCCCCGAGGGAACATTTAGCCAAGTTCAGTCAACTTCGGTTGATCGTTTCATCAAACGCATTCGACAATTTCTGTTCACAAATTTTCTCGAAATATCTGAAAAGTAGGTCTTGTAGCATCATATCACACCCATCCTGTTACGTCTTCGAGTATTTTTTTTTTACATTTCTTTCACAGTCTTTTGCCATATTTCATTGTTTGAAAGGATCACTGACGAGGGTTAAGTACCCGAAACGTGCATGTCTGACCCATGCAGCAAAATTATCTATCCTTAAATGATGCCATGAATTTGAAGACGTAACATAAAATTTATTTGTTTGTAATGAGATAAAGAAGATCCTGACGACAATCCCAACAGCTCTCACAATAGAGCACCAAATTGAGCACTGACGGACCCCTAGCAAGCTAGAGGTGGGACCAGGTGCCCGGGACGAGTGAGCATCCCCTGTTTGGCTAGCCGAACCCGCCGTCAATGTTCATGCACGAAAATGAAAACAATATCTAAAACAATCACTGTCTGAGGCAACGCCTATATAGAAAGTGCCATGGCGACATAGTCATGGAAAACAAACACTTAAATCCTCTTACTTTGTGTTTATATCATTGGCTTATCGTATGTCTGTTAATTGATTGTTGGTTTTGATACTCCTTAGTGCCTGGGTACCTTCTAGGTACTTTGATACTTCTAGGTACTTGGATGATATTCTGACTATCGACAATCCTGTTTTTGAAAAGAATTGACTCGAAACAAGGCAAACATTACAAACACAGGAACACCATTTTTGGACCTAAATATCAAAATTGTCAATGGAGAGAATCATACAAGTGTGTATGACAAACGTGATGATTTTGGAATCAATATAGTAAATTTTCAGTGGCTTGACGGTGACGTTCCTAGATTACCGTCATACGGTATCTACATTTCTCAGCTTATCCTATATGCTAGAGCATGAACTGATGTTTTTGGATTTCCATAGTAGAAATCTAAAAATTACGAAGAAACTTTTAGGATAAGGTTTTCTATTTCACAAACTAGTGCAGACTTTCTGGAAATTAATTAAAAAAATATTGTCAACTTCTTTTTAAATTCGGATCAGTACGAGCAACAGAGTATATTACTTTGGGTATTTCACAACCTGCAATTTATGGTGACATAATGAACAAAATACGAAGGATCAAAGATAGACAGCATAACAATCGAAAATATGTTAGAATCATCAAACGCCTTTTATACCGTGGATATGATCCTAACGTCAACAGACGGACACTAGGCTTGGTACTTGACCAATCTACAGTCTTGTACAAGCGCTTTCTTAAGACTTCTATCTGACTGACTGCGACGACTGTACTCCATGACGGGACCTGTCCAAACATCTTTAAAGAAGACAGCGCCCCGACCACCTGTCCACTCTGAATGTCAGTCGGACTCCTCGAGTGATTGCTTACATGAGCTCGCTACAGCAGGCAGAGCCCGGATTGTATTACGTACGCCCTCTTTTTATACCCATTTACATATTGATCTGTGTTGATTGGACCCCTGTGTTTTGCGGTTTTGCTTATGCGTGGTCATCTAACAGTGAGGAGGTTGTGTTACAACACAATTGTACGTTCTTCGAGACCTCTTGGTAATCGGAAAAGTGGGAGGGTTGTGCACATGTAATCCAGGATAACCACACCGTCTCGTATTTTCGTGGCAGATGGCTGTCCTAAGTGGGGACCGGTTGCCCATTGGTCTAGTTGTTTTATGTGTGGTCCTTTGTGTTTGATGTTTCTGTGTTGTGCGTTGGTGTTCATTGTCCTTTTTGCGTCACTTTCTGTGCGCGTGTGTTCTGTGTTTTTGCATTGGGTGTTTTGGGGGTTTGCTGTGGGTGCTGCAACCTGATGATGTTGGAGATCATCTCCTTTGGGATGTCATCAAATCAAGAATAGCAAATTGTGTGTTCAGTTACGAATCATAATTTCAAAAAATCATTGTTTTCGAATATTTTCTTTTCCTTATACTGACATATGTATTGCTGATCGATATAAAAAATCTGATCACATTTTTATCAAATTCCCGTTTTGAAAGGGCGAAGATTAAAAAGTCTTTACAAGGAAGAAGCAGAAAGAAAATTCCTGTTCTTAATTTTAGACCTGTTTATTTTAAGATTATAGTAAAATAGTGAGGGTCGACAAAATATCATTATCAGATAACATGTAAGATTATTTTATTCTTGAATTTCTATACATCAAGGACAATAATCTTTGTGTTTGTGTTGTGTACTTTTTCATACTTTTAAGTAAAAACAAAATCTTCAATGCATTCAGATATTTTTGTTTTTGTTTTTGTTTTTTGTTTTTTTGTTTTTTTTGTAATGTTTTGAAATACGTGCCTTAAATAAAGGAAACAAAATTAACAAAACACGGATGTAAAATGAAGAAGTAGCAAAACAACAGCAAAATTTAAAATGACTTTTTGTTCTGTTATGATAAAGGTTATAGAATCAATCACGACATTTCTGTTATGATAAAGGTTATAGAATCAATCACGACATTTCGACTAAGAGAGGGGAATGTCACCCGAGTGTAGAAGATTTGCTATTCACGACGAGACGTGTAGAGTCTTGGATGTAGCAAATCGTTTTCAGGAGGATTCCCCTCCCCCTGTCTCAGACGATGTTTGATAATGTTTCTCACTCATTACATAATCACTTAAATTATTTTTAACAAGAATTGATAACAAAATAGTCACAAATCAAACGACAAATTGAAGTAATATTATATTACATCTTAATAGGTGCCACGTCCAGTGCGAGGCAAGAAAAACTGAAACAGCCACGTCTATCTTTTTTCCTTAATCTCAAGACGTTAGTGAGTAAGAAAAAATAGTCCTATAACATTGGAGTTTCTTGATGAGCATGTTTCTGTCATAATTTCTGGACATAAAATAAATCGTAGTAAATGTACTTTAACGTGGGTCCTTACTCATAGATTTGTATCTAAGGGTTTTTCATAAACACAATGGTCCGAATGAGAAATAAACACAGACATAGATATGTAATTTTTTGTTCATCAAAGATGCAGTACATAAAAGAAAGGTACCTTTGCACATTAAGATTGAGGAATATTAGATATCCAGTACATGTATATGCTTTTGAACCCTCCAAATTAAGTAATGATAGTAATGTGTTTATTTGTTTTGTTTTATTTCATGATAATTATGATGTCATATAGAAGATGTCAATAATTATAATGTCATCACATTTTTGACCAATATTATATACTAAATCCAACTTTTTGCAAAAAAAAAAAAGATAATTGTTTTCGCTTTGCAATATTTCTTAAGATTATGTATGTAGATAAAGATAAAACACAAACAGGTACACAGTTTTATAAATAATCAAGATATGGCTTTAAGCATAAGGGCACCCCTTATGATTTTATCACATTTTCGACTAATAATATACAGTATATCCCACTTTTTGTAAAAATAAAAGAACAGAAGGAATTTCTGTTTTATCCTGATTTTGTATACCTTCGGTTTCTGATTTTCTGAAGTATCGATTTTGTGCTGTATACAGGGATATTGCCATTATCCATATTTGTCATTCATATTGTATCATTTCGTTAGATAATGTCTGTAGTTGGTGAAAAAATCATAGGTATACAATTTTATAAATGATCAAGATATGACTCCAAACATAAGGGTACCCCATTATATTTTCATATTTTCGACGATTAATATATAGCATATCCGACTGTTCGCTAAAAAGAACAAATGCAATTTCTTCATATTGCATCATAAGATAATGTATATAAATGGTGAAAAATTCACATTCAGGTAATTATACAGTTTTTTTTAAATGATCAAGATATAACTCTAAACATAAGGGTGTCCGATTATAATTTCATCCCATTTTCAACTAAGAATATGTACTATATCCAACTTTTGGCATATAATACTAGATAGAAGTTCTCCATTTTGCATTATTTCATACTATAAAATCTATAGATGGTGAAAAAACACATACATAAGTTGTCTTGCATGTTGACTCTCTCCCTTTTATATTTATACGTTCTTCGACCAGATTTTGAAAAGACCCATCATGAAGAGCTATTGTGATTACTGCATTTCTAGAAAGAAAGAAAGATCAAATATTGGCATATTTATTTCTCTCTTTCTGAAGGACAGTTCGAAGTCTGTTTCTGTTGCCTGTTGCGAAATTGTATATCAGTTCTTTGTTAAATATTTTGTAAAATATCTCATGCCTTGATCTAATGATAGTTTTTCGTTTACGTAAAGTGTAAATATCATAATCATTGGGACATTATCTATCTGATAAATCTTATAACATTTAGTAAAAGTTATCAAATATTACCATCATACTCTAGTAGATAAAAAATGTAAAGATGCGAATAACTATACCATCTGTTATAAATATTGTGGTTAGTAGTCCAAAGACGGCACCGGATATTATAGTTATATCTAATTTATCTTGTTTCACTGGAATGTGTGGGGTTTTTATGAGTATGGTGTGGTAGGTTAAAGTATGTGGTAGGTAATTACCCATTGTTTGTTTTATTGATAATGAGTAGATAGACACGTACAAGTCTTCATGCCATGTTCAATATATGCAGCTTCTTTTTTTTAATTTTGGCGAGCAGTTCTATAACTGTATGACCATGCTGTGACTTCTATATTGGTTTGTTTAAACGATCTGGAATTTTTGTGGCATCATATTGATTTATTTGAGTCGTGCCGCCTTAATGAATTTCGTTTTGAATTGACCCTGAGGATGTTATTCATATATATAGTTGTCCTTCATGTTTCAGTAGTGTTATGTTTTTTATTGTTTCCATTTTCTTCCATCATAAAAGCATTGTAATGATGTTGTGGATCGCCACTTTACCTTTAAAGCTCATTATCGACTTCCTCCTTTCCTTCTTTCCGTTTAATCCATTGCCGGCAAAATCAAAAGGGACTCTTGATTTTCTTGAGTTTCAGTTATCAGTCTGTCCTTCTGTTCACCTGTCATATTTTCTCCCAATGATCTTATATTTTTTAAGCACAAGATATAGGCAATAAGGTTAGATTTGAATCATAGCTTCAAGTTTGGTCATGGTTAGACTTAATTAAAAATATTTTACTGGAGATCTATCACTTGCTACAAAGTAAATGCACAAATTTGAATTCTAAAAATTAAACCAGAGGTCAACACTAAAATACTTTTTGCTGTTTAAAAATCACTTTGGCTTGAAGCATTAATAATGAGGATTTAATATCCGAAACACATGTTTGGTACATTAGAATTGATTGGAAATCTTCTTGAAGAAGGAAAGAGTTGGAACACTTCCGTTTTATTATTATTATAAACACTTATTTCCTTTTGCAATTTTGAGCTGCTAAACTTGTTCCCCGTGACTGGATGTAAATAGTGTAATAACTACTTCTTTCAAGCTCCATCGCCAGAAAGAAGCTTTGATTTGGCCCTTTATCAATTTGACACCATATATATCATTTTGCTAATTTGGAAACTTGTCATTTCATCCAAAAAGTTCATCGAAATTAAAGACGGTTTACATCTTAGCACTATCCCTCCTATGCTATTTTGGTCATAGATATCATTTAACTATACTACTAAATCGATCCTACACTAAATTTGAAGCCGTGCACTCTCTGCAAACTAAATGCACAGGTTAGAATTCTGAACCAGAGGGTGCTACTGAAATACATTTGACTGTCAAAACAAAAGGAATAACAATTCGGCATTTAATCAGTACCACTAATGAGCATTTGCTAACCGAAGCACATGTCTTATGCATCAAAATTGGTTTGAAATTTCCTTCAAGAGGATAAAGAGTTGAAACATTTCCGTACCATTGCTATTGATTATGTTTGTATGTAAACGATATGTCCCTTTTTAAAATCAGTGAATGAAAGTCAAACGTTAAACCCAAAATCATAATCAAAAAATCTCAATCAATAGGGACAGGCCTACACATCTTTGAAAAAATACAAAAGAACGCAAAAATAGGGAGGTGGTCACAAACAGTGGATCATGCTCTCATAAGACGAGAAAAAGCGGACAAACAGACCAAGACTATGACACCATAGAAACACGAAGGACAACCAATCTCCTCAGAGTCCAGTGGGAGATTATTTTATTGTCATATGTGAGTAATTTTGGGTATCCATATTTATTAATCTTTTTGGTTGAGAGAATACCAATATGAACGAAATCATCTAGAAAACTTCCAAGTTTACTAAATTCATTTATCAAATTCACTGTTTCCCAGAAATATAAAATATTAAGTTTAAACAGAATTCGGACAAAATTCCGTATCAAAATAGAATCACTTTTTGGGAAAGTATTTAGAAACAGTGAATGAAAGTCAATCACAAGATATAAGATTATAAGAATATCAATATTCTGATAAATTCATGCATAATGTATGCGAAATATCTAAATTTGGGTTGAAAAAGATATTCAAATATTGATTTCTGGCACTGTCACAAATTCTAAAATCAATTTCAACCTTAAATTGTTGCGATTCTGGATTTTCCCGCGATTGGTTGGACGTCATATTGTTTAATTTTTCCATAGATTCATGTCCCGATACAGAACGTTAGTATCTGTTGAATAAAAGGTGTTTAAATCTTTTGAAAGATATATTGAAATAATTTCTCTTTGACCAATGATCTGTCGGTAAAGTTTAAAACAATACGAAGCGAAATTAACCAAAAACGAAATATATCTAAACAATATAAAATGCTCCAATACGAAAAGTAATAATCGTTGTACATACGAAACAAATGCTGTAATGTCTAATATGTATTAGAACTGGCACAAAACTTATTCAAGAATCTAATACAATATTAAGCAGTCGATTGAATTTCTATAGATGTATGTATCGATAAAGCTCTTGAACGAGAAATTGACGAGGGATAAGTACCAAAAACTTGCATGTCTAGTCCATGCTGTAAATTTATCTGTATTGAAGGAGCTCGAACGATCTGTAGGGAATTCCGCCCAGTTGGGACCGAAACTTTTTTTTCTCATTAAAAAAGAATTAAAACTCTGCATTCGGTATGAAATTTGCTGACTTTTATGAAAATAGTGATATTTCAAAAATGTGACTTTTACGTTGTGCATAATTTTTGTTAAAACAGTCAATTTTAATACCAAAGCCTATGGAGACTGGAAAAGTTTTTTAGAGTACTGTTCCCCACATTGCTACAGGATTTCCTTTTTATAGAAACTTTAGTATGGCAAGATCTACCAGCATGACAAGTTAGATCCTGTAGCAAGGTGGGGAACGATGTCAAACAGGCCACTGAAATATCAAAAAGGGGGTGGTTGAAAAGACTCGAAATCTTGAGTTATTAAACATAGGTCTAACATGTTTTCTTTCGATGGGTTAAGAGTGATGACACATTGCAAGAAAATGTTATATGTTAATGAAAAAGTTACTTCTATGACGTCATTTGATTGGTTTTGGTGAGTGGTAAACATTATGCGACTACATTTTTTCTTTTGAGATATTTATTCAAGCACTTACAACAAAGAACACTGTTCTCTATAATATTTTCTTTTCTTTTATTTATCAAACACTCTTTTATCTCTTTTTACGAATGACCACACAAATTTTTTTTCAATAGTTTTTCACTTATCTTTTCTTAACGTAAACACACTAAGTGCTTTTTTCCATTGTCAACTATTGGGAATATAGTGATGATCCAAAAATGTAGTTCGCAGTATTGAAAATAAATACTAGTTTTTAAAGGAGAACAATAATTCTACCGTTAATTAAATTTTTAAATGTATCATAACATAATATAAATCAGAGTTAAACTATCTTCTCAATTTCATCTCATTTTATTGATTTTTATAACGTAATACCACACACTTTAAATGACCACATGTTGCTTCGATTTCGAATAAATGCCAAATAGGTGATGTAAATGATAAACATATGAGTAAATATTATAGATTATAAATTTTTCGATCTATAAATGTATATTTTATACTGTAAACGTGGTTATTTTCTCTGGGGGAAAATTTCGCGATTTTAATATAAAAACGTTACGCATGGGGGAAATATTCGCGATAAAAGTGTTTTTCAATGGTAAGAATGCAGCCGGGATATTTTTGCGTGGGGAAAATTTTCACGAATTCCCTCGATTCGCGAAAAACGCGAAAATTACTCCTACGCGAAATGTTCCTCGTTTACAGTACCTTAGAATAGTTTTAGTAACCCTGGAGGAAATTTTTCTATCTGGGCGGATTTTCCATCAGTTCGTGCGAGGTCCTTTGAAGACGTTTAACATTAAAATGTTTCTGTTAGACTTAGTCTACAGTAAAGGCCAACAGGAATAACGACAGTTATAAAAAGAATTTAAGGGCTATGGACACAAGGTTACCGGCCATATTGGATTTGACGTGAAGCTTGAAAATCTGCCGTTCTGCAGAATTTAGACTCCTATTTCATCCATGATAATGACATATTTGGATAATAACCATATCCCAATACTGATTTTCTGTACCTCAACTAAGTTTTAATGCTGAGTTTTCTGTACCTCAACATCTTCATTTTCATATCTTTATGAGCAAAAACTGCATCAATATTTTTCATGACGACCATTTGAACTCTTGGCTCTGCGGAATCCATGATTAGTACTAAAAGTTAAACGTTCTCAATATTCAATAGCATCATTTAAGAACAGATTAATTTTCAGCATGGACCAGACATGTACGTTTCGGGTATTTAACCCTCGTCAGTGATACCCACTCTAAACAATGTGATATTGCCAAAGAGTGTGAAAATTCTTATGTCCAAAATTTACCGAAAGACGTAGCAGGATGGGTGGGATATGATGCTACAGGACCCACGTCTCAGAAATTTCAAGGAATTTGCATAACAGAAACTTTCGTATGCGTTGAAGAGACGATCAACCGAAATTGATCGAACTTGGCTACATGTGCCCCAATCTACCTTAAACGTTACTATGATCATATGTCTACAAACACTCGTCCTCCAATTTTGATCAAACTATCTCAAAATGCCGGCTATATTTATTTTACACAAGTGGGGCTAGTGGTCATATCAACATAGAGAGGAATCCAGAGGCGGATCCTCGGAATGTTGCTTATTTGTAATTTGGTACCAATAGTCCACAAGACTATCCCACTTTTCTAAAATGCATCATGTAAATAATCAATAAATGAATCACAAGCAGTCGAAATTCTAGTGAATTACCTAAGGATGTTTATAATCTTTTATATTTTTCTACCTATGTTGGGGCGGATCGGCTCGTGAAAATGGCAAACTGTAAAAATTCGTGTTCGAAAGTAATGTTTAAAGTAAGTCATAGTTATATTCATGAATTCTGCTGAGGTGCAGCTGTTTAAAAGTGTTCTAGTGTTAAAATATTAGTGCAATTTTTCGTAGAAAAGATGGGAAAGTATAGATTATGAGGTAGAGAATACTTGGGGTGAAAATAGTCAAGAGTTGGAGTCTTTACTCGGTGTAAGGAAAGATTTTCAATGATACACTACATAAAACCTAATATGACGGATAGCACTTTGTCCAAAAAAAGCAAGGGAATTATTGATATTTTACGAAAATCCCAAACTCGTACATATATGTGATAGATAGGGAGACGTTGGAAATAGCGAATATGATTGCCTTGTTAATGGAGACTTAAACAATTATGCAATATTCCCCTGGATCTTTGATTCCTGAGGTACGATTGCTCCTTCTCTTCTCCTCTGCTATACCTAACAGGGATGAACCAATATTCAATGACATAAAGAGCCTTTGGTATTTTATTTATAAATTCAAACTCCACGTGGTCAAAGTTAATAATCACAGCAACTTGGTTCCACCTCTACCTTGCTAGGAGTCCGTTGATGCTCATTTGGTGCTCTATTGTGAGTATTGTTGAGATTTTTGTCAGGATCTTCTTTATATCTTTTATGTTGCACTTATGTCCTTTGCAGTGTGGATTTCGATAAAAAGTTCTCCGCGAGGGGTTTGACAGTAAGTGTTTTAAATGTTTTCCCTGACATGGTCGCCATAGCACTTTTGTATAGACATAACCTCAGACATTGCATGTTTTGTAGTTTTTTTTTCATTTTCGTGCGTGAAAATCGGCAGATGTGCTAGCCAAACAGGGGATGCTTACTCCTTCAGGGCACCTGTTCCAACCTCTAGCTTGCTAGGGGTCCGTCGATGCTTAATTTGGTGCTCTGTTGTGACTGCTGTTGAAATTATTGTCAGGATCTTCTTTATCTCATCTTATGTCGAATCGCAGACACAAACCATATATTTTCAATCAAAAGCAATCCAAAAAGAAAAATAAAATCAGTGAACATTTGTTTCACACATATAATTGCTTTAGTTTCTAAATAATAACTATGTATTCCAACTGTTCTGCTAGAGAACAGTCCATTGAAGATAACAAAATTCAAACTAAAACCTGGGTCCTGTAGCATTGATGAACCTTATTTTCTCTTTCTTTTCTCGATTATTAAAGGTAACATTTTTGTATGGCAATTCAAATCTTTGATACCCATCAGTTATTCAGTTTCATAGTCGAGAAGGTAAGGAAAAATCATAAGATTTTCCATAGGAACGGTTGCGAACCTCCGAATGACCAAACAAACATGTTTCGGATAATGAGTCCCTATTAGTGGAACTTCAAGCAAAACTGATTCAGAATAACCTAAGATATTTCGTATATCATTCTCTCTTATATTGATTCATTGTTCAACGTAGTTTTATCGTACAAAAATAAGAGTCTTTTTGGTGCGTTTTATTGCATAAATACGTAATGAGACCCAAAACCATCAGAGGGTTAGGACAAGGGTCTTTTTCCTTCTATATTTTCATGATGATTCAAAATAAAAAGCAGCTTACTCTTCCTGGGAACCTGGTCTCACTCCCATTTTGGGAGTTCGCTTCTTTTCATATGGTGGATGTTTTTCTTTGATTGCTTTGCTTCTTGCTTTATTGTGTATGCCTTCGGTTTATGATTTTCTGAATTATCGATTTCGTACTGTGTATTGGGATATGGTCATTATCCATATTTGTCATTCAAGTGATGATAATTATACGTAGATATGTAGAAATGTTAAACGTCTTCAAGATTAGTAGCATCATTTAAGAACTGATAAATTTGCAGCGTGGTTTCTGGTACTTAACCCTCGTCAGTGATCCTCAATCTAAACATTGGTATGTGGCCAAAGAGAGTGAAAATTATTATGTCCAAAAATGTATCGAAAGACGAAGCAGTATTGATGGGAAATGATGTTTTATAGGACCCATGTTTTTGAAATTTCAAGAAATATTGATAACAGAAATTGTTGAATGCGTTGAGGAAACGATCAATCGAAGTTGATCGTACTTGGCTACCTGTAGCCTCGAGGAACCCTTGTCCACCGGCAGTGACACTCACCAATGAGTTAAAGAAGATCCTGACGATAATCTCAACAGCACTCACAATAGAGCACCAAATTAAGCATCGACGGACCCCTAGCAAGCTAGAGGTAGGACCAGGTGCCCGGGAGGAGTAAGCATCCCCTGTTGGCTAGAGGCAGAAATAATATATAGCATCATTTAAGAACAGATAATTTTGCAACATTGACCAGACATGCACGTTTCTGATATTTATTTCTGGTCAGTTATCCTAAATCTAAAGAATGGTATATAACGAAAGAGTGTATTTGTAAAGAAATACTTCTTTCTGGTACCAGTGAATAATGAATTCTACGTTTCGGGAAAGGTTTTGTCGACTTTCGACTTTCGCGCAGCTACATCAAAGGGAAGCATAATGTCATCATGCCATTGGATGATGATTATTTCATAGACGGTAGGTATACGCGTATTTTATTGTACTGCACATGAAAATGGCGAAGCAGAAATGATATATACGGGGAAAATGTGCCTTTGGCAAGTTTCAAATCAAGAAAGGTTATCGGATTTCAAACCTATGTTGAACTTTTGTGCCTCTTTGTCATGATATTGACTTGAATGATATGGTATCACTTCACTGTTAATCAATATCGTCATTGAATTGAAGGCGTCATAACATAGCTTACTAAGCAGTCAAGATCGGCTTCCGTGTATCGAATTTACATATCTATGGAATTTCTAGACGCCTACAAGTGTTGCATAATTTATCACAAAAATGGAAATCCCGCGGATTATTTTCACTCGTTCCATTTTAGAGTCGCAAGGTAACAATGTATATCTAAAACATGATGAATTCATCTAAATTCGCAAAGCAAGGTTTTATTTAATCCCTACAGAAAGAAATACTTTTAACTTACCCGACCACTCCATTTTGTCTTTGAAGGTCCGTACATGTATCCTAGAAAAAAACAAATATAGCACCCAACTAACAATCTGAACCCCAGTATTCGGTATAGACGAAAAAAAAAGAAGATCACTGGATTCGACAATTGGGCACAGCTGCCCCGTATGGTTGCAACAACTATATTGAAAAAAATAGGATATCTTACGAGTCATTTATGCCAGTTGGTTAATGTATTACGGTTGTTTGATCAAACAACAAGAAGACGTCGAAGTCATGGTAAAAGAAAATACAACAAGCCAGATATTCATGATATATCTTTCGATCGTCTTTTTCCATTTGTAACCAACAGTTAGGTCTTCATCATATTCGTACGGAGTTGTACTCTCTTCCTTACGAATCATCAATGATCTTACATTTTACCGACATCGATTCAGCAGAATATCGCCTACAAAGTATCATTCTGGACATCTTGTCAAAAACACTTGTTAGGCCGTCAAATCTGACATACCTGTGAAAATCGTCACTTCCTTAAAATCAAATTAAAATCAAATTTGCAAATAAGGGGATCGATGCTCTGCGTTTAAGCAACATTCTAAATAACAGTTCTGTCAAGGTTAAAATCCCTCCTTATCTTAAATACCAGGAGTCGCCTTGCATTTCCTACACATATAAACAACCCATTGCTTCCAAAATATCTAATTATAAACAAAATTTGAAATGTCTAGATGTACACCACCTTTCACAAAACCCCATATAATGCACATGTTCATCCTCTGATTTCATCTATCAACCGTGTGGTCATGCGGTTACTGGTGACCTTAATATCGTCGGTGACAATAAACTTAGGAACCTTCTCTGTAAAGGTCCAAAGTACAAGGATCTCCGTTCCTTCACATGGCGGGAAAACTTTGGAATACTTATGCATGCATGTGAGGTGTACGTCAGACGGTTGGCAAAAAAGGAGGACGTAGAACTAGACACACTCTTCATCCATCGGAGAATTACTTAAAAGAAGAATAGGGCGTCTTCGGCATTCAGTTAACAACAGACAGGAGTCAATTTTTCATGACCCTGTTGTTGCCAAAGAACTTTCTGACCTCCGTGAAAAAGATATCATTGTTCCTGTTAACAAAGCGGCAAAAAATTTTACTTTCGTTTGCAAGGCGTACTATTTGAAATGCCTGAGAGAAGAACTTGGGTTACATCCAGCACGTGGAAATCAAACATACACACTTACAACTTTATCTGTATCTGAAATACTTGACCATCACAAATCGGTTCTTGAGTCACACTGATGACTGTGATCTTGAACTACCTTATATCTACTAGATTCCGGATAAGCACAAAAAATCCTTACAAGCACCGCTTCATCGCTGGTTCGTCCATGTGCTCCACAAAACCTCTTTCCATTTAGTTTACAAAATGTTAACTCTCATCAAGCAAGGTCTTTAAACATACTGCGAGACAACTTATTCCAGAAATGGAATAAATCAGATGTGGATCCTAAAAAATTCTAAGGAACTTTTGGAAAATTTAGAAGCCACCAATTTCAATAATATTACCAGCATAAAGTGCTTCGACTTCTTCACGCTCTACACTACAATCCCACACCAAAAACTCAAAAACTGACTTGCCAATATTATTCACAACACATTTCTTTCAAAAATGGTACTAGGAGATACAAATACCTCGTCATAGGGCGGGAGGATACTTATTTCATGTTTCGGGTACTAAACCCTCATCAGTGATCCTCAGTCTAAACAATGTAATATGGCCAAAATGTATGAAAATTATTATGTCCAAAAATGTACCAAAAGACGTAGCAGAATAGGTGGGATATCATGCTACAGGACACACGTTTTAGAAATTTCAAGAAATTTTGTAACAGAAAATTTCAAATGCGTTGAAGAGACAGACGATCAACCGAAGTTGATCGAACCTGGCTACATGTGTCCTCGGGGACTCTTGGTCCACCAGCAGTGACACTCACTAAGTAGTTCAAATGTTAAACGTCTTTAAATTCAATAGCATCATTTAAAACCTGATAAATTTATAGCATGGACCAGACATTCACGTTTCGAGTACTAAACCCTCGTCAGTGATCCTCAGTCTAAAAAAGTAATATGGCCAAAAAGTATGAAAATTATTATGTCCAAAAGTGTACCAAAAGATGTAGCAGAATGGGTGGGATATGATGCTACAGGACCCACGTTTTAGAAATTTCAAGAAATTTTGTAACAAAAAAATTCAAATGCGTTGAAGAGACAGACGATCAACCGAAGTTGATCGAACTTGGCTACATGTGCCCTCGGGGACTCTTGGTCCACCAGTAGTGACACTCACTAAGTAGTTCAAATGTTAAATGTCTTTAAATTCAATAGCATCAATTAAAACCAAAGAATTCAAACAATTGACCTAATCAAGTTACTTGTAGTCTCTCCTTGTTTTTACTTTTGACTAATTACCTATTGAGAATTTTCGTACCTTATGTCTTAGGTAAGACATATAAATCAAGAGTATCTCGACAAGCCGTACTGGAGCTGACTCCTGTATTTTTGTTCATTGAAATACTTAGGATTGACATCAGCGAGTATGCAATGATCTCTGCCAATGTATTGTCACTCATTGTTTTATGTTTCTATGATTCTACTTTGATTTTTTGTTGGTCTAATTGGTATGCGTTGTGCGTCTCGTTGTTTCATTATGTTTACTGGGGGTGTTTCCGTTGTAGTCGGTGCAAGATGGTCTTGCTGGAGATCGTATCAACATAATAACCCTACATGTAAATGTTGGAAGTTGTCAAGAAATAACAGCCACCGCGTCTTGGTTTATTGCTCAGTTATTCCCCAAGTTGCACAAACCAATCCAATTATCACCGAGGTGTTGAGTGATGTGGTGGTAATTTGCTTGATGTATGCGATTCTAATCGACTTTTGTTTACTTGTTTTCTGGAAGTACATCGTATATCATTGCAAAAATACCTCGCAGATGCAGACTGAGTCGTTTCAAACGGATATCCTTAGTAAATAAAGTTCTCGTTCTTGAAATTATACCCATTGTTGTAATTGCTGTCCTACTAATAACCGTCAGACAATTTATAGAGATTAATTTAATGTTCAATTTACAAGAGAATAGAGACATTACAAACCTACACTCTAATCATGAAAAATAATTTCAAAAGATTATGACAATCGATCAAATCTGACGCACATAGCGCAAATAAAATTGACGTCATCGAAAAATACAAACAAACAAACGTTGTACTTATGGCCTTTTGTTTTGTCAATTTTGAAAATGTTGTGCTTGGAATTCCAGATACCTCCCACGTGTTTGTGTACATTTATCCTAGCTACGGGTAAACAGATGAGGAATCTGACATTAACAATTACAAGTGCCATCTATTCTAGATAGAGACAAGCGAGATAATTCATCTTTTTTCCTTACGATAAGTAGACAAGAGTAATTTACCTTGTTTTTAGGATCGTCATTGCAATGAGGCTTCTGTGACTAGTTGAATACGTTTTCTTTGTTCTTCTCATTGATATTCAGATGATCTTTTCAAAAGAGCAAAAAAAGCTGAAAAAATAGGAGAAAATGAAGAAAAATAAAAAAACATTATTGGGTGCTGGTGCAAAACATTTATATTCAGCTGATGGAAAGCAGTCTGCCAATAACACAATTTACCTGTAACAATGCACCAGATATCATGTTTATGTGCGTTGTTTCGAATATTGAATTTCATAAACATGATTAAATTTACCAAAGCCCCATTCTCTTCCAGGAAGTATCGCAGCCACACGGAACTCTGTATAGAGAATGACCCAAAACCAAGACCATTTAGCAGTAAGGGAAAGGTCAAAATTAATGGGGACATGGGACTGGTCCAGAAGACAATCAGACAATCTCCCGGGCAATGGGACCACAAGTTTCTTTACATATTTTTGTGTGTGGGACATATCTTTTTTTTCAATACAAAAACATGACTGCTTACATTGATATAAATAAATATAGTTGAAAAATAATAATAATTGGAATTCAACAAATACAGATTTAACATTCACAACCACTTATAATCTGATTATATATACAAATTCTATATTAGATAATACCTAATTCGATGAAATTTGAAAATAAAGTTTCTATACAAAGTCAACTGCTTCATTGAATATAGATATGTTACATGAAATGAAATACATGTATCACTCTGATCTGATGAATAAAAATATATTTTATTCCCCCCTCCCTCAAGATAATCTTGAATGAGATCAATCAGATGTAATGATTTTGTTTTGTAATATTGACTTTTGATTGTTAAAGTACATGTACAGTATTGCTGAAAGTTGTCAATAATTGTTAAAACCATGTCATACAATATCAAAAATGTACAAAATGCTCTAAAGATCATAGATTTTGATATCAAGACTTACATATAACATGGTATTGTGAATTCATCTGCATTGGACAAGTATATTTTTGTCAAATGATGTCATGGAGTCCTGTTTTTTCCAATTTATTTCTCATTTTGCACGGGTCCAATGTTCCCCTTAATTTTGACCTGTCCCTTAATTAGCATCTTTGGGGTTTTTTTTTATCATTATCAAGAGTGAGTGGTTAAGTTTTTGTTTGATCAATTCAAAATGTCTTCATAAAATTATATGCGGATGGTGTAAGGGAAATCCAAATTCAGCTCTCTTTATTTCTAACAACGATCAATTTGATGTCGTGTTCTATGAATTTTTTCATTTGCATAAATACGTAAAAATACTGATAACAACCAATCACAAATGTTGTTTATTAGTCACATACGTCATGACCCAGTTTCGTCTGAAAATATTTTAAATTACATGTACTTGGGGTTTCTCTTGTGTTCATTGAAGTTTTTTATCTATTTTTTTTTATCCTTTTTATTTTAATTTTACCTTCATCGTTCATATTTTTTAAAGAAATAAAAGATACCCACAGACGACAAATTTACCCTTCATGTGTGTAATGGAGGCCGCCATTGTCGCTGTTGAACGTCATGAGGCGAGTAAAAGATAACGCTTCTGTGATCGGATAATATTCGTTAATACAGATATGAAAGAAAATACTATTCGTAGACTTTCATTGCATGTACAGCATTATTTATTGATATATCTTTTGACAGGAAAAAAATTCATTGGAAAAAAAAAAACTGTGCAAAATTTGAAATGAAAATCTTAAGATTTATCTGAAAATTGACGATCAAACCCTTTGTCTATAGCCTTGGCTGACATCAGTCGGACAGATCTATTGACAACAATTACTACAGACGAAGAAACCGATGATGGAAAGCTCAGTAGACTACTCATAATTATCTCCCATCACAACCTGTTCATCCGAAAAAGCTAGACGCAATACATGTGCAGAATACAACCATGATTAATATATAGTACTCACAATGCCATCTGAAAGACTTTATTTTGCTTCGGACTAGTTCGAACCAATCGGAGTGAGTAAATCGCACACGTGTACGCAGTCTAAATAACTGTAGACCGACAGCAATTCCGCCATTGCCGTATAAATGAATTCGTATGTAAAAAGAGACGCGTTTAACGGCAATTTTCGGCAACAAAAATAGAGATTATGGTTCTAGACAACCTCCCTCCCCCCAGTTATTAGGTTTGTTACAGACCTTCTACAGACATTTGTCGGGTTGCTCACGCCCATAGAAGGATCGCCTTCTATGGACTTGATCAACCCAACACATCTCTGTAGACGGTCAGTAACAAACCTAATAACTAACATTAGCAAAGCTTAAGTCTTTTAGACGTCATTGTGAGACGCAACACTCGACATCTTTAAATAAAACAGCTGCTCCGACGATCGTCGACCCCTCCCTATCCCGGAGAACTCTGACGCCGCAACCATCTAATGCTAGGTTTACACTTAGCCACGATCGCCCCGATTGCCCCGATTGAGGTGAATCGTAGAGATCGTAAGAGAGCGTGGGGTTGAATCGTGACGATCGTAAGAGAGCGTGATGATCGTAGGAGATCGCAGAGATCGTGGCAAAATTTTTGATTATCAAAAGATTTGCTACGATTGTCCCGATTGACCCTTACATCGTGAGAGAGCGTAGTGGAGCGTAGTGAACGTGATGGAGCGTAGTAGAGCGTAACAGATCTTGACAAAGCGCAACAGATCGTAATATGCGATCGTAGGAGATCTTGGTGAAACACGTTCTCCTACGATCCACTACGATTTCAATCACGCTCTTTGACGATTTGTTACGGTTTCCATGATTCAGTCCACGATCTACAAGATTCGTTGCGATTCCTATAATGTAAATTATAATGAAACATCCCGTTTTTTGATGGATTACAAGAGTTTTTAACATCCGCAACAATTTCTACCATATGAAGAAGACTAAGAAAAGAAGTCTGGATAATCAGTGAGGTGCTGCATTAAACGAGTTAAATATATACACGCATTCAAAGATTTGAATTGCTCAATAAAAAATGTTATCTTTAATAATCGAAAAAAGAAAGATCAAATAAGGTTCATCAATGCCATTTCCAGCGTTTTGCGATATAAAATCTTCATCTCCTGGATATTAAGCTTAATCTTGTTCGGATATTGCAAGTGGTATTGAAACTGGTTGTCTATTTCATATCAAATCGTGTTAAATCGCGGCAAATCGTAGTCCTGCATCGTAATAGATCGCAACAAAACTTGATAAGCGTAGGGAACCGTGAGAGAGCGTGGCAAAGCGTAATAGCTCATCGTGGTAATCGTAGGGGAACGTAACGAAGCGTGAGAGAACGGGATGCAAATCATAACAGATCTTATCTACAATCGTAACAAATCGCTACAACGCGTATCAGAGCGTGATGGAGCGTCGGAGAGCGTGTGAAGACCAATTGTTTTTATAGAATCGTGGAGCTCCACGATTTGGCTCAATCGTGGACATCGTAGGGCATCGTGGCTAAGTGTAAACCTAGCATAAATTGACACGATAACATGTTGTTAATATTATTTATTAGGACCGTTTACAGAGATTTGTCGGGTTTCTTAGAGTGCTGAATTCAGAGTGTCCAGCATCTCTATAAACTGTGATGGCTGGTACTGTGATCTTAAAAATGTCGAAAGGTTCCAACTCTCTACCTTCTTGAAGAAAATTCCAAACCAATTTAAATGCACCAGACACGTGTTTCGAATATTAAATTCTCATCAGTGATGCTTTCAGCGGAACCATAAAAAATAATTTCATTTAAAATGCATTTCCTCTTCAGAGTGATAGTATGCTGGAATTCCAACAGATTGATATTTTGAGACCTAAAGCCGGAACTTCAGAACGGAGAATATAGTAAAGATCTCCATCAAGTGTGCCCTGCATCGACTACAGCAGAAAAATACACACAGAATGGAACATTGAACATAAGAAAACATGAATTCAAGGCAGATCCGTGGTCTTCTTAAGAAAGGACCTTAAGAATCCCACCAAAGATGGATTTTATGAAACGTTGCGAAGTGCTAAAGGATGTAACTATACCAAACGATGATGTAAATAGGAAGGCTCTGAATGACTGGAAAAACCTAGTTTTGGATACTACTGATATTCGAATAGATAACTTCCACAAAAATCCTCATCTTTTTGAAAATCAAAATTTAAATCGGAAAGATATTTCATGTCCAAGTAACGTAATTTACATGAAAAATATGTCTTCGCGCCTGTAGATAAAGCAGTCAACAACGCCATAATCATTTGAAAACGTTGCTATATCTCAGATTTAGTTTCGGAAATTTCGTTTACAAATACTTATATCAAAAGCAATTAAAAATAAATAAGCAACAAGTGGCACACAATTAGTACTCATAGGAATCCCTACAACCTGCTTGTATAGATCCTCATCAAATTTAACACAATTATTGTCCAAGAGGAAGGACAAGGCATTACACTGGTCACTTCATGTCCATTATTTGTAGTCTGTCGAGGAAAAGAAACCCTTCGATTCAGATGTACAAATATAAGTTTTCCGCTCTCGATCAAAACACCATTAAATATTAGATAATCGATCATTAATTTTGTCATGAGGAAGTGTGGTGTGCATATTAAAGAAGTCGTATGAAGAAATCGTATTGGCTTGGAAATTTCCAAATTTCATTTTTTGCTCAGAATGTTAGATACACTTTCATTGCTTTTGATATACATATTAGTAGACGAAAGTTCCGAAACTAAAGTTGATATGTAGTAACGTTTTCAAACGATAATGGTGTTGTTGGCTGCTTTATCAGCTGGTGCAAAGACATATTTTTCATGTAAGTTACTTAACTTGGATTTGAAATATCTTTCTGATTTGGAACGTGGATTTTGAAAAAAGATGAGGGTTTTTATGATCAAAAATGGGGTTTTCCCAGTCATTCAGAGCATGCGGTTCGACTCCTTCTGATTTACACCATCTTTTCGTGTAACTATCTTAGGCTTCCGTAAGCACCTCACGGCATTTGACAAAATCTATCTTGGATGGGATTCTATACTTAGGTCCTTTTTTAAAAAGACCACGGAGCTGTCTGTCTTGGACAATTGAAAAGTCACCTGTAACAATATGACCAGCTGGTTTGTAGAGATATTTAGAAAGAAGGGAGGAGATCTCCAACAAGACCCCGTTGCAGCATCAACAGTAAAACACCAAAACACCCGATTAGAAGTTGCACATTCTCAAGAACCAGGACACGATTTTAAGTATACTAGGATCCGATGTAACTTTATTATAGTTAAAAACAAAGTTTCGAATAGGTTTCTTGTACTTGTAACAAATAAGAGGTGGTTCTAAATTTTCACAATATTGAGGAATGGTACTGTGGTGCGTCTATGTTCCGGATTTCAGTGACCGTTTATATTCGGATGTTACTTGTTAGTTCGTCATTCCGTGAATAAAGCTTGTAAAGTTAGCACTTCGTCTTCGTGTTGATTTGTGCAGTTTGCAGCCTGCAATCAATAGAGACTTTGTCACAATCAAAAGAGACTTTGTCTTGGGAAAGCTCACAGAAGCAGAGGATCAACTTCCAGAACCCAGCACAAAGGAAAATAAAGAGTCCGAAAGTCAAATACTGGTAGATAGCTGTCCGAAAAATGTGCCAGAGCACTTAAAAGAACTGTTCAAGGAGTCTGTTGCGAAGTTGAGTGGAACTCAAAAGCAGTCAGTCACGGACCTTCTGAGTGAGTATGCGGACATATTCGAAAAGTCGGATTTCGACTTGGGATAGTTCACTCCAGTTCAGCACCAGATAGACACATCAGATGCTAAACCAGTTAGACAGCCTGCTCGACGAACACCTTTAGGATTTATGAAGGAGGAAGAGGAACATCTGAAGAAATTGCTGGATAAAGGCATAGTAGTGCCCTCAAAATCAAATTTGGCATCACCAGTTGTGCTCGTCCGTAAAAAAGACGGATCAGTTAGATGGTGTGTGGATTATAGGCGTTTAAATCAGCTCTCGACAAAAGATGCTTACCCTATACCCAAAATTGATGAGTGCCTTGATACGTTGAGTGGAGCAAAACTGTTCTCTACCTTGGACCTAATGTAGGGGTACCATCAGATCGAGGTTGCACCGGATGCCCGCCCGAAAACAGCTTTCATCACGAAGTATGGGCTCTTTGAGTTCACACGCATGCCATTTGGGTTAAGTGGAGCACCTTCTACTTTTCAGCGGGTCATGGAACTTGTCTTGCAAGGGTTGCAATGGACATCTCTCCTAATCTATTTGGATGATGTAATCGTCACAGGGAAGGACTTTAACGAGCATCTTGATAGACTCCGTGAAGTATTTGAAAGATTTCGTCAGCATGGACTGAAACTGAAAGCAAAAAAGTGCCAGCTGTTCCAGACACAAGTTCTGATCCTCGGCCACATCGTTAGTTGTGAGGGTGTGTCCACAAATCCCGAGGTTGTGATGGATGTAGTTAATTGGCCAACACCAAGATCGGTTAAGGAGCTGCAGGCATTCCTAGGGCTATCTAACTACTACCAACGGTTTATCAATGGATATGCTCAAATCGCAAGCCCCCTATACAGCCTAACTAAAAAAGGAATGAAATTTGTGTGGTGTCAAGAACAAGAAATGGCTATGAATCAGCTAAAGCAAGCATTAACAAGTGCTCCAAGGTTGGCTTATCCATTGGCGGAGGGAACATTCATTTTGGATACAGATGCCTCCAATTTCAGCATCGGGGCATTCTTGTCACAGGAAGTATCTGGAATGGAGAGAGTCGTGGCTTACGCAAGTAGGAGGCTTGGATGCAGTCAACAACGATATTGTGTAACTCGTCGAGAACTCCTTGCAGTAGTCGCTTTCTGCCACCATTTCAAACACTACCTCCTAGGCAGGGGATTCATACTGCGTACTGATCACAGCAGCTTGGCATGGTTGTTTAGATTCAAGTCGCCCCAAGGACAACTTGCAAGGTAGCTGGAGGAGTTGTGCCAATATTCCTTTACCATTCAGCACCGTGCGTGCAAATCACACAATAACGCAGACGCCCTTTCGAGAATTCAAGATAACACTTGTGACTGCTACCATGCTGGGTCCACTGTTTCCTCTCTGCCTTGCAAGGGATGCAAGCATTGTGCAAAAGTACACCAACAATGGGCGAGATTTGAAGATGATGTGGATGACGTAGTTCCGTTAGCTACGAGGCGACTCCGACAGGAGGAAACAGAAAAAAGCTCAGACTCAACAGTTTGTAATTGGTTGGAAGGAATCTCTCCAGAAGATATGAAGGAAGCACAAAAGGCCGACAAGGAAATATCTGTTTTGTACCGTTGGGTAGAGGATGCAGCAAAACCTGACCAAACTGAAGTCAGAAATCACAGTGCAGCAGTGAGGAGCTACTATCTGACTCTAGGCCAGTTCAGGATCCTAAAGGGAGTTCTGCATTATAGTTGGATAGGAGACGACAATGACCGGTCACTGCGACTGGTTGTTCCCAAATCAATGCGTAAAGAGGTGATCAAGGTCTGTCATGAGCCGGCATACTCTGCACACCAGGGCGAGAAGAAAACCTTAGATCGCGTGAAGAATGGTTTTCATTGGTATGGCCTAGCGGCGGATGTGACTCACTTTGTTGCAACTTGTCACATATGTGGATCCGAGAAGAAAAACAATGTCAGATTACGGGCACCATTGCAAAACTACATCTCCGGGATGCCACTGGACAGACTGCACATAGATGCCCTGGGACCATTCCCTGAAAGCGCCAGCGGAAATCGCTACATTCTAGTCATAGTTGACCAGTTTACCAAGTGGACTGGAACGTATGCAGTGCCAAACATTAGCAGCTATGTTACCGCCAAGTGCCTTGTAGAAGAGTTTATAGCCCGTTTTGGAGCGCCATTAGAAATCCACACAGATCAGGGAAGTAATTTTCAAAGCGGTCTTTTTAAGGAAATATGTAGTCTTCTGGAGGTCACTCAGACAAGAACTACACCGTACCACCCAGCTTCAAATGGGCAGGTGGAGCGGTTTAACCGCACATTGCTCCAGATGATTCGTTGCTATGTCGACAGTGGCCAGAAGCATTGGGACGAAAAGTTGCCATTACTCCTTGCAGCATACAGGAGCACTCCTCATTCAATTACGGGTTACACACCCAACAAACTAATGTTGGGACGAGAAGTGCATCTCCCGCAAGATTTATTATTTAGAGATCAGTCAGTAAGAAAGGACCCCATCGAGCCGTCAACCTACGTGGAGAGACTTCAAGAGGGAATGCAGGAGGCTCAAAGGGATGCACGCCAGTTTTTACACGCTTCCCAGATAAGACAGAAAAAGCTATATGATCTTAGATCGGCGGAGCGAAAGTTTTCACCTGGGGATCTCGTATATGTATCCAAACTTAGCAGATCAAGGGGAAAGTCCCCCAAATTGCAAAATGTTTGGGATGGACCATTCCTTGTCACCAAACAGCATGGGCCAGTTCTGTACGAGATCAGGAATCAGACAAAACAGATGGTGTTGCATCACGACCGGCTGAAGTCTTACCGCTCTGAGGATTTCCTTGGATGGGTAAATCGTATGCGGAAGGAGATTACTAGTGACGTGGCCGAATTGCAACCAATGGAGGAAGAACCAATCTATGCGGATGAGCATGGATCGACGGATGTCGAGGGGGATCCACCACTTTCGCCAGTGAATGATGGAAACTCTGGTCCACTGCGGACTAGGTCTCACATTCCTAAGGCTATGGAACCGATACAGAGTAACAAGCCACCTGTACAGACAAGAAGTGGACGTACTGTGAAGCCTCCCAAAAATTGGACATGTAACTTTCTTGTTAAAAAGGGGAGTAGTGTGGTGCGTCTATGTTCCGGATTTCAGTGACCGTTTATATTCGGATGTTACTTGTTAGTTCGTCATTCCGTGAATAAAGCTTGTAAAGTTGCAGCCTGCAAAGTGCATGCTGCAGTCATTCTTGTGGTGCATTAAAGCTACAGCACTACAGTACTTTGTGCGCGATAATCCCGAAAAATATTAGAGATGTTTAGAAGATCAAAACCTTTATTGATAAACGGGATTTTTATGAATCGTCTTGGGGGGGGGGATAAAGTTTATACTGTGTAAATGAGACGATGATATTAAGTCTGAATCAGTCTGCTTCATCCAAGATAGATTTCAAGTGCAGTACTGGTATTGACGACAGAGCATGCCTCCATTGCGTGCTATTGTAAGAGTGGTAGACTCTGAATCGTTTTCCATCTTTTCCCGTGCGACCTTTATTTTCTTTTAGTGCTTGGGCGAATTGAAAAGATGTTGATATTGGTTGAGGTGGAGGAAATGTTTCCTTGTCCATAGATTTGATTGTTTAAACAAAGAGGGTACGCAGTCTGAAGTTTGGTGATCCAGGCCAGTTCAGCTTGTAATCGGCGTTTTTTAATTTCGGTCTTACTTTCATTTTTACGTTTTGGAAAATTCTGAACTGGGGTAATAGTATTATCCGAAATAGAATGGCTGTATTTAACAAAGTGATAGTAAAGAAAGTTTCTGGGTTTTTTTGTTGACGTTATAGGTTCTGATCTTATAAGAATGATTCCTAAAACGAGATTTTTAAGAAACTTTTAGGTCAAGGTTTTCGCTTTCACAAATCAGTAAAGACTTTCTGGAAATTTTACAAAAAAAATTTTTTTTATTGAACTTTATTTATTTTACAACGTTTAACAAACAAATTCGCATCTCAGTTTAATTTTACCTTCAGATACATAGATGACGTGCTGTTCATCAATAATCCGAACGTTAAGGACCATCTACATGAAATCTATCCTCATGAACCAGAGATCAAGGAAACAACAGAGAGCGACAGATCCGCTTCGTACTTGGATGTACTTCTATCTTTCGACGTAACTGTATAAAAAGCGTGACGATTTCATATGGAACGCCATCGCTGTCTTATAATGAGATATTTCAATATATAGGATGGTTTAATCAATATATGCGGTTGTAAGTACATTATATGTGATGGTAAGTACATTATATGCGATGGTAAGTACATTATATGGAGCGGTAAATATAATATATGGAGTGCTTAATACATTATATGGTATGCTAAGTACATTATATACGGTGCTAAGAACGTTATATGCGTTGGTACATTATATGGAGTGCTAAGTACATTATATGCAGTGGTAAATACATAATATGCGGTGCTAAGTACATTATATGAAGTGCTAAGTACATTATATGCGGTGCTAAGAATATTACCGGTATATGCGGTGGTAAGTACATTATATGGAGTGCTAAGTACATTATATGGAGTGGTAAATACATTATATGCGGTGGTAAGTACATTATATGGAGTGCTAAGTACATTATATGCTGTGCTAAGTACATTATATGAAGTGCTAAGCACATTATATGCGGTGCTAAGAACATTATATGGGGTGGTGAGTACATTGTATGCGGTGCTTATTTCGTTATGTGGTGATTTCGTTATGATACACATTCTTATGACCAAGATTAAACATTTCTGAGACTCGGATGCGTCGAAATACCCAAAAGGAACTAAATGGACCCAGAGGGACCAAAAACCCCAAAAGGAACCTTGCAGGAACCCAAAAGCGAATATTTGAAAACTGATTATTTTTTTATGGCTTGCAGAATTTCAAAATCATGCTTTGGTTCAAAGGAGCTGTTATTTAAATAAATTTGGTGAAAGATGGTATGACTACGGGTTGAAGGGGTAGGGGTACAGATGACGGAAAACGTCGAATATAAAATAAAATGCACAAAAATGTATATATTTTTATTATGCTTCTGTTGCCTTTTTCATGTCAAAATTGGAAAAGAAAAACTAACTCTGAGTTTATTATAATATCAATGTAATCGGCAATCTCTGCAATCCGGAAACTGAAAAAAACGGTTTTATTTCGTTCATCTCTGTACATTACAAATGTATTTCTGGCGCGAACATGTAAACGTACATTACAAACGTATTTCTGGAGCGAAATACACACGGTGTAGAAATAGACAAATTTATTTCCTTCCAAACGATTAAATATTTGATCGGTACACACTATGAATACATGTAGATTGTTCCATGATATAAAAAGAAAAAGATGGCAATTATAACCTACTTTAAACATCGCTTTAGAGATAAATTTTAAAATAGTCATCCATCCCCTTTTTTTCGTTTTTTCCCTGTGGGACATTGTTTCCCCCCTCGCTTCAGAACCCCACTTGGCCAGATAATGTGTTTTATTGATATACACCTTAGGTGAAAGTGGCATTGTAAAGCGAGGGGGACGCTGTTGTGTAAAAGCGTTTCAGTTTTCCATTGTTTTCTGTGTAAAAATGATTATTTTGACCCAAATATCGGTCTTTTCTTCCACCCCCCCCCGCAAAGATAGAGCTGGGAGAAATGTAGAATCCTTTTGTGTTTATGTGTCCTTTTGGGTATTTGCTCTTTTGTCCTGTAAGTCCGTTTGGGTTCCTTTTGGGTCCTTTTGGGATTATGATAATCCGAGTCTCATAAATGTTTAATCTTGGTCATCAGAATGTGTATCATAACGAAATCACCACATAACGAACTAAGCACCGCATATAATGTACTCATCACCCCATATAAAGTTCTAAGCACCGCATATAATGTACTAAGCACTGCATATAATGTACTTAGCACCGCATATAATGTACTAACCACCCCATGTAATGAACATACCATCCCATATAATGTACTTAGCACCGCACATAATGTACATAACACCCCATATAATGTACATAGCACCCCATGTAATGTTCTAAAGCCCCTGTCACACCTTCACGTTCTGGCATGACGTTCGCACTACGACCGCCAAAATTGTACGAAACGTGGCGTGAACGTAGTAAGGACGCGGGGAACGTTGTAAGAACTCGCTGATACGTATTGAGGTCGTAGTTAGGACGCCGACGAACGTGCCCGTACGCCGAGCCACCACGACCATTTTGAACTGTTCAAAACAGTCGTCGTGAGGACGCGGTGATGACAGAACGTGGTAAGGACTACTTGCGAACGTATTGAGAACTTCATGGACGTATTAAAAACGTGACGCGAACGTAGTGGGGTCGTATTACGGACGGCTAAAACTTTTACATATAATCATATGGAGATCGTCACGTCTCTGCCGTCCTTACCACGTTCTTGGTTTTAGAGGTCGAAAAAATAAAAATAGACCTCGCACAAACAAACTATCCTTTGAACGTGATATGATCGTAGCCTGAACGCAGTAAGGACTTCGAGAACGTAGTAAGCACGCCGTACTATCGTAACACAGACGCCTTCGTCGTTGTGTGAACTTGGAGCCGATCGTAGTGCGAACTTGACTAAACGTACTAAAGACGGGAAGGACGCGTTGCTAACGCGTTACGGACGCTAAAGGTCGTGTTGCGCACGTATTGGAGTCGTCAATTATTGTTTCGGAGAGCCCCTCTGGGTGAAAAATGCCACGTTCTCACTACGTTCATGAAAATTTTCAAGGACTTCACGGACGTAGTAAGAACGTCTCGAGAGAACGTGTAGGTGTGACAGGGGCTTTAACACCGCATATAACGTACTTAGCACTCCGTATAATGTACTTAGCACCGCATATAATGTATTTACCACTCAATATGATATACTTAGCACTCCTTATAATGTACTTACCATCGCATATAATGTACTTACCACCGCATATAATGTTCTTAGCACCCATATAATGTATTAAGCACTTCATATATTATACTTACCAATCCATATAATATATTTACCACCGCATATAATGTACTTACCACCGCATATAATGTACTTACCACCGCATATATTGATGAAACCATCCCATATATTGAAATATATCATTCTAAGACAGCGATGGTGTTCCATAATTTCAGCTTCCACATAACTACCTTCCCTTTCCCTTTTCTCCAGTGTCAGGTTTTTTTTATGGATTTCATTCTTAAAGTAAGTTGTCAGTGACCAGGATACGATGAAAATGCCTGTAGAAGCACACTAAAGGTTTATGGATAAAAAAACCCCAAAAACTGAGAGGTGAATGAAGTCATTCATTTGTTCATACTTAATTTCACGGGTTCATACTTATTTCAAGCTCGGCTCATACTTGATTTCACGGGTCCATAACTTCAATAACTAACTAATTGGAAAGGTAGACGAGTCGATTACATACAGAGAAGCATTAGAGTTCCTATAAGTTTGCAATCCCTATACAGGTATAATTTGCTTGTAAAAAGCTTTGCATAGGTCAAACAAGTGCTTTTTGTAATTTTGTTATTAATTTGAGAAGTAAACGAAAGTCCATAGATGTGGAATCAAAAAAGAAAAAAAAAATAAGCTTACATACATTCTCCTCCATTTTTCTCTTTTCCTACTTCTTATTTCCTTCAGGTGACTGATGGCAATATTTCTTCTGACAAAATATTTTAAGACAATAATTAATATGAAGAGATTGATAGATATCAAGCCTTACTGGTGTATTGATATTTATCTACAAAATATGATCGTAGAAATGTATTTTGGTATTCACAGACTATTATCTGTAAATATCATGATAATACGAGTTATAGTACACAACAATATATGTATTGCAATGCATCCCTAGTTTCCATAGTACGGTGACCGAAAAGGGCTCTATTTTAGGAGTTTAAAGGTCATGAAAGGCATATATTATATATCAAATAAAAGCTTAAAGTTTCTTCTTTCAATCTAGCTTGGTCGTTAAGACCCAAAGTGGTGCAAACTACGTTAAAAATGACGTCACCTGACGTCATCTCCAGGATGTTTAATTTCTGTAGAAAGAAATATGCTATATTGCAATGTCGCAAGCAGTTACAGTACCCCCCCCCCCCCACCAAAAAAAAAAAAAAAAATAATGGGTTAACGGGAAACTCTAACACGATACTAATGTGATATAGTTTAAAATTTCAAATGCAAATGGGGTTAACAAGATACAAATGTACCTATGAGATACCAATCAAAATGGCGACATAAAATCATGATTTTAGCGGAAAAGGTGGAATTCTTCCAATTTTTACATTTTCCTTTTCCCATTGAATTGCAAATTATATGATTTTGATGATGTTAAGAATTTCAAATGCTGCTTCTATATCATAAAGAATTCGTTCAACTCTTCTTTTAGTAAAGATCCCCTGGCAATGATTCATCAACTCGTTGAATATACCATTTTACTCCGAAAATCAATTTATACCCTCTTTTGATCACATCAAATTCCCTATACTCGATCTTATAATGTTATTTCATAATGAATTATATGACACATCTCCTAAATGAATTTTAAGCTACCTCATTAGATGTAGTATCTAATATTGACAATGACATCACAATCAAAGTTGGGTTTTGACGACCAAGCTAGATTGAAAAAAGAAACTTTTTAAGGTATTCGAATGGGTAATGAAGGAAATTATGCCAAAAACATCGAAATAAGATGTATATATCATTCAATATATTTCTGTGTTATTAGTCGATATCAAGATATCGACTAATCGACTAATTCTAGATTTGTACAGGTTTGTCAACTTTCGATTTGATTCATCAGATTCAACATTGCAATAGGGGCAATTGTCCGATAGACAGAAACGTTCTTGTGACTAGTGAAAAACACGTGACCAGAGTTATCCACTTCACAAAAGAAGGACATGTCGTCAAGACAACGCTTTGGCATCGCAATTCTGAATTGAAATATTGCACATTAACTTAATATCTACAATGATATTTTTCTTGAACAATTTTTACTTTTAGACCAATTAGTGTGTGATACAGTAAACCCTATGCCTTCAAAATCCCTAATGACATTTCTGGATCCTTGGATCCATTGCATCAAAGAAACGTTTGGATACTTAGAATGCGAGGCTGCCAGTGGGCTAATTAAAAAGTTTCTCACCATCCAGCCGACTAAGCTGTTTCGTTGAGGATACTCCATTTTGTTTGTATATTTTCTTTCCAAAGACAAATTGATAAATGCAACAAAGAAATTAATGAGCGATATAAAAATCGATAAGACTGTGCGTAGTCACATAATTTAATAGAATTTTTTTTAGAAGTTTCCCCTTATTTCCCCCAAATTCTTCAATCGGAACTCTCCGCTTTTCCCGCGAATATATACTGAAAGGCTTTTGATTGGTCAAGTTAATTTGCGTTATAATGGAATTTTCCTACCGCACACAGGTCAAGCAAATGAATGACTGTGACTTGAGTTGTCTAGTGCAAATGCACTATTTTCTAACTTTTCAGAATCATCAACACATAAGTTCCTATTGTGTAACCAGTTTTTTTTTTGTGTGAATTCCATGCATAGCCTTACTAATACTACTCTTTACTCTTCATTCTAAGAGTCAAAATTTTAAACCTATTTTGAACCAAATTTTTTTTTCGCTTTTAAATAAATGTTGATATCGACCAAGCTTTTTTGGAAAGCTATTACTTGTATGATATTTTTTTTTGTACTAGCCAATCAGATATCGAAAGAAGAATTTTGAAAAGGTTCGTGTTTAGGAGTTATCTCCCCTTGATGAAAAATTAAAAAAAAATATGTTTTTATCAGTCATGCTGTCATTCTTGACTATATTATGTTTATTATATCAATATTGTAGGGAGAGGGCATTAATAATGTAGTAAAAACTTAACGCCAGATCCCATTTCATTGAATTGGAAATTTTCAAATTAAGCGTAAACGATCCAAGAAAACTTTGATCAAAGTCCATCTTTACCTGTCATTTCTATTGAATTTGAAGTCAATGAATATGTTTAAACTAAAGAACTTGGAAGGACTTTGACGCAATAGAACTCCATCCTATTTTTCTTGAAACTTTGACGGACTTTGACGGCAATCGACCATTCAGAAAAGAGATTCAAAATGATTTCAGAAGACTTAGTATTAAAGTATCGAAGAAAGAAATATAAGTAATTTAGGAATTTGCCGTGTGAACGCAATTCGAATCCTTTTCGTATTAAAATAATGCGCTTGAAATCTGATGCGAATAAGATTTAACGCGCATTCACGTGAACAAGGCATAAAAGTAATGAATATAGCATCAAAGACAAAAGACGTGATGCAGTGAATTCCATCTACGTTTTTAGTTTTAAAAATCCTTGAACTCGTGCTTAATTGTTCCATATAGCCCAATGAACAACTACAAACATACACTATTAATTTTTCATGAAAAATATTCACATTACTTCAGGAACCATATCTGTTTTGGTGCGTATTTACCACGTTTTCTTGTACAAGTCGTTCAAAGAACTTTGATAGTGTAAACAGACAACTTTGTCCAAGAAAGCTTTGACCAAGTTTTCTTTGACAGACTTTGACCAAGAAAACTTTGATAGTGTAAACGCGGCTTACCCAATGTTTTCAATATCCAAATTGGTCACAAAATTTTAATTAATTTTACGTTATACCTATGCTGTGCTTTTAGGTCTCAGGAATGCATAAATGGGTGGCCCAATTACTTCTCATTACCCATCGAATACCTTAAAGCTTTCGTTTGATATATAATATAGCCATATGCATATCATGACCTTTGGGCTTGTTGGTCACCGTACTAAGGCACTGTCTGAAGAAATAATGAATAAAAAGAAAATTAATGAATAAATAAATAAAAAGTTAGATAAGTATGATAAATAAATAAATAAATAAATAAATAAATAAATAAATAAATAAATAAATAAATAAATGAATAAATAAATAAATGAATAAATAAATAAATAAATAAATAAATAAATAAATAAATAAATAAATACAATATTATTCAGTGTTTTGTCATATTAGAGTTATCCTTCTTTGACTGCATACGTCACTGGAATTTACCATTGTGGGGTAAGAAACGGAAAGTACAACACCCGCTTTTCGGAAGTTTGGTATAAAATGGGATTTCCTACAACTTTCTCTCTCTGCAGAAATTACCAGACGTAAATCATGTAAATAGAATTTTTAAAATGTCTGCAACCCACCTCCATAACAATCGCGATAATATGATAAAAGTACAAGCAGGGCTTATTTAACTTATAAATACAAGTGGCCGGCCGGGCTACCATTTGTGAAGAAGTGGGGCTCCAGGTCAGTCTCATACTTTATTGAATTGCACTTTTCAAACTTCACAACATACATAACATCTATTAAAAGATTGATATTCATTACATGTAACAGAACAACTAATAGATTGATTAGTTCAATTTTCCTCTCTTTTTTTCGGTGAGAGGATGCTAGCTGTACATAGACGCTCAACACCACACAGAATAAACTCATTTTCCCAATTTTTTTCCTCTCATTTTTCATATCTGAAAAAACATCGCAGAGAAAGGAGATGTCCCGATCATGTTTCAAAGCAAGTGTGACGCAGGCGATTTTACGGTCTCTGGTGCCCCTCCCCACATAGAATGAATATTTCTGCTTATAATTATGATTCTTAATTTTACACAATATCTGCTTCCAATTTTGAATTTGAATTTTAAATTTTTCAAGTTCCTTTCTCTCCATTTCATAAATAAATTTATATTTTCCTTTATATTTTCGCCCACAAACTCTGGGAAGCTAAATGAACAGGAAAGACAACTCTTCAAGTCTTGCCCGGATCAATTGGAAAAATAAAATCATTCAAAAAGGCAGCGGTAGGGTTAAAATCAGTATTCATAGATGGGTAGTATATGTAATAAATAGTTTTCATCATTCGTTTTTCTTAATGAATATCGGATCATTTCTCCTTTCCTTTCTCTTTATGCAGAAGTTCAAGTAAGATACAATGTTCATCATTTTTTTATGATGTTATTTTTCTTTTTCGAGATACAAATAAATATTTTGAAAATTCTTAAAGGCGATCTCTTTACTTATTTTTATAAATATGACTGCAGTTTATACATAGTTCAACACTAACACAAGGCTGGTACCGAACAATATTAAGGTATGTCAGTTTGGAATTCCCTAATCTAAATTGGAATATTGAGATCATAGGCCTGTTATTCATGACCTCATTAGAAATCCCCTGCACTCCTTGTTTTGGTGAAAATACACAATATTTTATAAAAGTTGGTATCCTTTAATCAATGTATTTATTTGTACATGAAAGCTTCAGCTTCAAACATGAAACAGGAATTGTTATTTAGTATCTGCGCTTTAGTTAGCGTACTTTCCATAGGTAAAGATAGATAACTCGTAAAATTAATGTGAATTCAACTTTGGTATAAATTTGGTTTTCGAGTGCATTAAGAGATTTTGAACAAAAATACCCGATACGTTCACATATTTTTTTGTATTTGTTTACAGACATGACAGAGGGAAAGGAAGAAATATGTGTAATGGAAGGTTTGACAAATGGAGGGATGAGAATGATGCAAGTCATTGATACTAAGGTATCAGTTTGCTGCATGGATAGAGTGATTCATAAGTTTGACAAATGGAATAATGAGATAAACTGCTGCTCAAGTAAGCTATAAATTATATGAAACATGAAGCTCTTATATATACATGATATTCTATATTATTAAATTCTTTGTTTCGTTTTCTATTGTTTTATTTATTTCTATCATTTATTATATTGCTCTCTCTCTCTCTCTCTCTCTCTCTCTCTCTCTCTCTCTCTCTCTCTCTCTCTCTCGTCTGTTAAATGCAAGTTTCATAATCCTGAAATAGTTGAAATTATTTTCCCTTTAAACCCAGTATCCTGCAATATACCTTTATTAATAAAGAAGCTATATATAGCAAAGTGCCTTGTTTCATTCTTATGAAAAAGGAATTTTCATAACTTTCGTCGTTGAGTGTAAGGTGTAATAATACATGTGTATTTCTTGCTATCAAATGAATATCAAATGGAAAAAGTGGTCTTAACGTACGAAAATTTCTGAATTCTTTTTTATATATTTCAAAGACTTTTTGTGAAACTTTTATTGTTCCATATTATTCTCCATTTCTTTCTCGTAAAATCTTTTAAAAAGACGCCTTTCACACGTTTCTGTCTGTTTTTCCATGGTATAGATGTTACGTATAACGTAAAGTTAGAGATATGTTGTGAAGGAAAACTGTATCCCAGAATCCACAATGGATATCAACAGAAGTGTTGCGGAAAAATCCCCTATGACGAAATCAAAGTCTGCTGCTCCGGAAAACTATATGACTATGATAGTACGTAGACAGTTATCATAAGATATTTTTTATGTTTTTTTAATGTAAATTATATGATTATTCTTGTTATTAACCTTGTTAAAGTTTCCAGAGGACAGAATGTCATTGATAATCTGCCGATATGAAAATGAAATCAAATAAAAAAGAAAATCATAATAGTGAAATAAAGTAAATCAATGAATAAAACAATATTTTGTTTTTTTTAGGTGGAAAGAGTTGTTGTGGATCCCAGCATGTATATAATCGTGGAACCAGATGCTGCAAGGATGAGGATAACGGACTTTACAATGTATATAACTCAACCAATAATACGGACTGTTGTCTGTCGCAGCTCTTTAATACCAATACTCATCAATGCTTCCGTAAAACATACGTTTTGCTCAAAGGACAGGAAAAGTGTGGAAATGTGACTTTTGATAAGAAGAAACATAGATGCTGTGAGAACACACTACAACCCTTGGACGACAACAAGGGTTGCTGCGGAGACAACCTTTATAACGTGACGTCACAGAGATGCTGTAACACCGCACGCCTGCCTCATATAGCTCCAAGAAATCGTCAGTGTTGTGGAAACGGTAAGTGATTTAGGATTTTGTATTATACTCTTTATATATTTAGATGACAACATTTGAGCTAAGCCAATCACAGGCTCTGAAATTGCTCGTCTTACTTATGAAGAATCTGTGAAAAAAACTGTCTTCATGGATCCTGCAAAAGCTGAACAGCATATACTTGAAAAATATGTGGCCTACGGTCGGCTCGAACTCGAGACCTTCAGAATGGTATTCGGCATGCTAACCGGGCGCGTTACCTCTACGTCACCTAGGTAGTTGCCATCTAAGACGCTCTGCCCACTTCTTATTCATGTAGAAACTTTTAATTACCTGTTAACCTATACTTGGTCATACAGTATCATCAGTTCCATATATTTCTATGATTCCTTTTAGAATCATTTTTCCAATAAACGGATTGAACATCATATAAAATTTGCTTCATTAAATTAACAAGGGGTTTTTTTTTTTGGCTATTCAAACTTTTAAGATTGAAAAAGTGTTATGTCACATGTATGTGCCTAACTATTGCATTAACCAAATTATGGTAGTTTTTGTTGATGCAATATGGAAGTAACCTAGCTGGTTTGAATACAATATTATGCCTTGTTCACATGAATGCGCATTAGATTTGAAGCGCATAATTTTAATGCGCATTCATGTGAACAAGGCATAATATTGTATTCAAACCAGCTAGGTTACTTCCATATTGCATGAAATGACGTCACAGTGCAGCTTAACGTTACGTACGTCAACAGACTCGTTTCACTGCATAATGAACTAGACAGTATTTTGGCCTCTTATTCTATGATATGAAGTCAAATGTTGGTTGAAATTGTCAAGTTATGGTCTATTATATACTATAGAACTTAAGTACATCATATAAGAATTGACTGTTCAATTTTGACAGTTTATTGGAGTATGAAGTTTGGTTTGTCGCATCACAAATTGTGTAAAACCGCGTAGCGTAGCGAAGCGGTTTTACGCAAAATTTGTGATGCGACAAACCAAACTTCATACTCCAATAAACTGTCAAAATTGAATAGTTAATTCTTATAATTTCCAAACCCAAATTTATCCCAAATTTCACAAATATACCCAAGAAATTAGTAATTTAATACATTGCGTATGAAAATATCAACTCTGTAGGGCCCGTAGGCGAACTAGTTCCCAGACGAAATACATATAATGTATACGTTGCTAGTTAAAGGCAGCAAATGTGTCAAAAATATTCGTTCCCCATCTGGAGCCCCATTTTACCAATCCATTACATCATCCGATGATATGACGTAACATTTTGATGACGCGTTCTGCAGTTCAAGTTCAAGGTCGCCGACATGGCAGTTATTTGTTTGGATTGTACACGCAGGAGCTGGGTGTTTATACAGACAGATTCTCTGTACTTATAGATCTAATACTTGCAGAAAACGGCATGATTATGATCTATTGGTATCAGTATACCTTCCTAGGATTTAGTTATTTCATAAGTGACAAGTTAATTGTGAAAATTCATGATAATACTGTATCCTGATCGAGGCCGAGGTAGGTCGCCGTCTTTTGATCTCTTCATTTTCTATTCGCTGTCAATATTTTCTCCTAAATTCTTCATCTCGCCGAAACTGTATCATTAGAAAAGTTTCTAGTTTCAATACTTCATAGGTTAAGAACGATTGTTCCTCATAGAATTCATTTGAAACAGTGACCTTCGGTCCTTTTGAAGTTCTCAATCAAAATTTTTGCACGTTGTCGTTGACAGTCGTCAGTCACTGGAAAATTTCAAACGCAGGTACTTGCTACTGTTACGACGGGAATGTGATTTTGAAGAAAATAGCTGAAGTTTCTGTTTTTCTCGTCATTTACTGATTTTTCTGTCTTTCATGAAATTTTAAGGACAGGAACTGGTCTAAGAAACTTCAAAAACAGGAGCATAGCAACCGAACAACGCTGTAAAAACCACGTATACCGGTATATCATCGAAATTGTCATAAAATTTTCATTAATTCTGATATCGTATTTATATTTAAGGGCTACTGTTAATATTAATAATAACACTATTTTTTCTTTGCATAATTATCATTCGAAAGCCGATCTTAGCAACATACTAAATGGTTTTGATGGAAGTAGTTCCGGCTCTTCCGGTATTTTATCGTGTTCATTGGGGTATGAAGTGTATTTCGCCATTTTTCTGACGATCATATTAACCAATCAAAATGCATAGATTGGTGTAAACAAATTTATTTGGAAATTATATACGCATGCGAATTAGATTCGCTTTGCGTTCACACGACAAAATCTATTTAAGGATTGTTTTTCAGCTTTTGCACTTTATCGGTGTGTATTGGCAGTAGGGAATTGAAACAAAATATGACGCACGAAGTGCTTTTCATGAATTTTGTTTCCATTCCCTACTGCCAATACACACCGATAAAGCGCAAAAGCTGAAAAACAATCCTTATATTTACATTTTACATGTTAACTAAGTTATTTCTGCCAATTTTTCAGCCAGTTTCTTTACATTTGAAATATCATTGCGGAGGGAGAACGCCATTTAACGTAAGAGCAAACGAACGTTTGACGTTTTCGCTTGATTCGAAGTAGTACCTTCTGTAGGGAAACGTTGACAAATGAGAAACTGAATTTTGTCCTCTTGCTGTATTTTGAACATTTCAATTAAAACTGAAGAAAATTGAATCGTGAAAATTCGTGACTTTTGTCCAACATAATTCAGACATGGCGGAAAGTTAAACTGGAGAAATTTCACAAAACTGAAGGGAAAACTTTTGAAAACTCTTTTTAACACACTGTTATAACTTAAACTGTTTACTAGACATATGAAATAAATCGGTATCATTGTATACAAACTTCTGTAAATACCCTATATTTCATCTGGAAGTAATTAGACTAATGCAAAAGTCGAGTACAGCCGTCGAAAACGCGAAAACTTTCGGTATTTTCATGACTTACCTCAACATCATGGCTAAAGATTCGCTGATACTCGAAGTATTTCTGATATTATGAATCCATAAGAAGCAAAGATAAATTCACTGTTGATAATGACACAAGTGAATCAAATCCTCATCCTAAATACTGAATATTTGATCCACTTATGCCTGAATATTCGCTCATCCAAACACGGCATCTTTCTACAGACAACGATGCAGTTTGTCCTTGAACTTCATCTACTGACGCGTGATCGACTTACTACGTCACACTTCTTGAAAGTGTACATGTGGGTGACCTAGATTTTTACACATTTAATCACTGGGGGTAGACGGCGTCGTTTGATAATGGATACATGTTTTGAATCTGTATTAAAGAAATAAATAAAATAGGCATTTTATTATAAATTAATCCGCGTAAGTTCTAAAGTCACGTGATAGGCTCTTGCGATTATCGAGAAATAAAGCAACAGTTGGTTTGGTACCTTTATATAAGGGAAACGCAGTAGGAATGTAAATATTGCGCATTAAATCTAATGCGAATTAAAGTAATGCGCATTAAACTTGTCGTGTGAACGCAACCAAAATCTAATGCACATTAAATATGATTTAATGCGCATTAAACCTTCCGTGTAAACAGGGCATTAGAATAGGCCAAGTGGTCGACAGCTTGTACGAGTCATTCAATGACTGTGAATTTTTTTTTCAAATCCATCTTCAATCCGAGATCTCAGTGATAACAGAAAAGCATCTTTACTCTTTATAGGTTTTTATGATGTCAACACACAGAGGTGTTGTGAAAGTAAGGTCTTGGACGCTCTTCCCCATCAGCAATGTTGTGGCACCAATTTGCGCGACCCCAGTACTCAAGAATGTTGTGGTGGCAAAGTGATTGATAAAAACATCTCACAGTGTTGCAGAGGTAAGTCTACATTGTACATGGATAAAGAAAAACATCTGTTCTTCTTTCACATTTACCTCTATATGAATTGTATGAATAACTGTCTAAAACACAGAAAATAATCTATGATCCATCAATAAGGACAATAGTTAAATTGATGTGTCAGCCTGGATGGCCAAAGATACTTCTCACGTCCTTGTCTGACAAATATAAGACTTCATCGAACCCCAGCGTGAATATTTCACAAAAAAATACCCAAGATCGTTTACAAATGTAGCGATTTTGGTACAGTCAATCCCTCTAGAGGCAATCTGCCAGACACAACGACAAAATATCTTTATAAGCGATATAAATATGCTAACTTTCAAATGAGAATTTAATTTACTGCATGGCTGTATTTAATGGATCATATATACCATTACAATCTTTTGGTCTTTTTCTTTCTTAGACGGAGAATCTGCCAAAGTAGTTCCAATACACTATTAGCGATATAAATATGCTAACTTTCAAATGAGAATTTAAGTTACTGCATGGCTGTATTTAATGGATCATATATACCATTACAATCTTTTGGTATTTTTCTTTCTTAGACGGAGAATCTGCCAAAGTAGTTCCAATACAGTATCAGTGTTGTGGTTCTGGTCACTTTAATGCATCGAGGGAGATATGCTGCAGATCAAGATACAGTCGTACATTCAGTATCATGAAAACAAAGAAAGAACATGACGCTTGTTGTGTCTATCCTTCTAATCAAAATCTCTCACGCTCGTATGACCGTTCTGTCTCAGCTTGCAACAAAGGGCATGTAAAGTCACTGAAAAAAGGACAGAATTCTTGTGGATGGCAGAAATTCAGCTTAAAGAAAGATCTATGTTGTAATCGCAAACTCTATAAAGGCAAACGTAGAGAGGGATTCCGGTGCTGTCATGCAGGTACCGGTATCTACCATAAGAGGACTCAGATATGCTGTGATAATGTTGCCATCAATAAATCTCAACGGAAAAGGTTTGGTGCTTTCTATTTTCATTCAAAATGAAATATATTTATCAAAAAAAAAAAAAAAAAAAAACATTTACAATATCATTCAAAGTAATCATTTAAGAATCGGTATTTGCTATTTGAAAGGAAATGAATAACTATACATGTTTTGAAGGAAACATTTTTTAGTTTGTTAGTTTACTTTTTTTTCTTTTTTTGTAAAGTACTTTATTTGAAGAAAGTACTTTTCAGAAAGCAATTTATTATCTTAGTTTATTTGTAAGATGGAATTCAAAACATAATTATCATTTTCTTAATTTAGCTGCAATTCCCGACAAATGTCTCTTTCGATGAACCGAACAGTGAGGTTGAACTTAAAAGGTAAAACATACAGGATATGTACAGCATGTCGATGGAAAGAACGTGACTTCATCAAACTGCTGAATGATGGAACAATAAGTCCTTTTGACATGAACGGTAAGAAATATTACCGAAATACCATTTGTGTAGATTTTCTCAGTTCCTACTGTAAATTACATATGTAACCCGTGGCTTTTTAATGTCTTTAATTAACTTCATTGATGAATTATGAATTTCATTTTATATTCAGTACAAAACAAAATGATAAGTAAGAATTGTACTGATAATACATTTAGACAACGATCTTAAATGTTATAAGGTCATTTGACAATTTGTAAAAAAATCATATTATTATCTCTTTGTCTATATAGTCGTAAAACTGAACGTGTCGACGGTAAAGCAAGCTCGATATAAAAGAAAAAAGCTCGCACGAACTGAAGTAGAAGGAGCCATAGACAGAAACATCGCTTATCCCCGGAATAAAACGATGAATGGGAACAACGTAACGCTACAGCTGCCGTGTTCATGTAAGAAACTTCTGAGAGGCAGAGAAGACCTAATTTTGCTTACGCACATTAAAACGATTAAAGGAGTTATACACCTTGGTGATGCCGATTTTATGATGCCCTTTTCTTCAAGACTTGAACAAATACTGAAGAGAAAGTTAAAGTCATTTCAAATTCAGCAATTACAAAGTCTTAAGGAAGTATTAGAAAAGAAAATTCGACAGATCAATACATCGTGATTTATTACGCAATTTCACCTCTCCCCTACTTACCACACAAATTGAATCTATGATGATGTATGTGTGTCTACAATTATCTCTAGATCTTGTTGGTCTTCCTTCTATATCAAATTATTTCCGTCCGTCTAACATGTCTAAACTAACGAATATCATGTATTTGATTGTTTAATTAGAATTATTTTCTTTGAAGTGTTTCTCAATTTTCTTTTTTGAAATGTAGAGTATATCGATTTTTATTGAAATGTATGTATATATTATTGAAATGTCTCTCGAATTTTTATTGAAATGTATCTCGATTTTTATCGAAATTTCATTCGATTTTTGTTGAAATGTCTTTAGATTTTAATTGAAATGTCTCTTAATTTTTGTTGAAATGTTTCTCGAGTATCTGTAACTGTGTTGTGTTTTTGTTCTACTTCGTAATTTATTACCTAATTTATATATATCTCTCGAATTAACTATGCTGTTTATGTACTAATGAATATGGTAATTTATCAAAATTGCCCATATTACATATGACAGTAAGTTTGCAACAGCATTTTATATGCGTGGTAAGTTTTCTTGAATTCATGTTAGTGTTTGCAGATAATGCAAAAGTGGTAAGAGAATAGAAGAAGTCAGTTTTTTCAAACAATATCAGGATTCTCTTTTTGTGACATAAGTATTGATTTAACTATTCAACATACCTCATTGTTAGATATCATCAAAATTGTGTTCAAGTTTACTTCTCTTAAAAAATCAAATGTATGTATCAAAATTTTATGGTTAATATTTTAAATAAATTATTTTTATAAAAAAAAATCCGTCTTAAGAGTGTGCAATTCGCAAAGATAAATAATAAGGCAGTTTATGCACGTTATGAAGGATTGAAAAATATGCATTTGAAAACAATGGAAACAACCTTGACATTCCTTATCCATTTAAAGTGGCTGATTTAAGAAATGAATCTCATATTTTTTCTGTTGATGCAGGTATCACCCGAAAATTGGACAGAAAACGGCATCAATGAGCGTAGCGCTTTGATGCCAATTTTTCGGGTGATACCTGCATCAATAGAAAAAAATATGAGATTCATTTCTTATCACTTTATTATTACTATGCATGAAAAACAGACTGTTTTCTTGGATCTAAAAACAATCAATCACCGCACTATATCTCGTAAGTCGGAGGGTTTCGCAGTGATACGTCTGCCAAAACAAGTTATCAGCCGCCATGATTCAAACAGTGAACGATCGCCTCTCTATATCTTTGGAATAAGGACCAGTTTGAGCAAATTCTACATGCACTGTTAATTTTTAAGTAATTAGAAAATAAATGGTACCCTTGAAATGATACGATAACATCAACAAATTGTATTTTCAGCTACGAGTTCATTCGTGCTTGAGGGAACCCTGGTTCTAAAAATAGTGCTATAAATGGACTTCCGTGAAAAAATTATGTTGATCGATGTATCAACAAAATTTCTCAGCCAATCAGAATCTTCGTTTCTTGAAAATGACAATGGAAATTATATGATTTGTGGCTCGGTGACAACTGTTGTTTGTTGAAATGTTTTGTCTTAAGTCGAATGTATGTTGCCATCCTGTGGGTGTGATTCGCTGTGGTCTATACAAGGTAGTCTTGTTAGAGGTCTTTACCTTGAGTTCCGATTGCAGTAGGACACACACCAACTGAAAGCCAAAGATCTAAACTACGAAAATTCTTCATAATTTTAAAATGGATTAATAGTCACATACAAAAGTAAGTGGATGGTAAGCACCACTTAAGATCTACAAAATTGTTATTCATGCGTCATCTGGAAAAAAATCAAGGATTGGGCTTACTCGCGCTATCACGACCCCCCCCCCCTCAATCCAGAAAAGAGCAGAAAAGAAAACATCTTAATTCCATTTATGTATCACGCCAGTGTAAACTCCCGTAAAGTGAGTGATTTGATGACAATGGAACTTGAAACATCTCAAGAAAGGACGAAACTGTAAACTTTATGGTAATCATGGGAAAATTACAATTAATGAAACTACTATATCAATGAACAATAAAAAGTCATATAGATCACTACAATAGGTGATTTTCCAATAAATTCATTCGGCAGACAGACACCAGACATCACAAAATTTCGCGATATTTTCACTGACGTAAAAATAAAAAGCATTACAACACGTTAAGGTGCTTCAAGACTAAGATCAGATGTGACGTCACAATGGAAAATTTTGCAAAATGATGTGATGTCTGGTGTCTTTGTGCATAAAATCAAGGTAAGGAATGGTCATATCTTTTATCTGGAAAATGGACTATTGTCGATAAGAATGTTTTGATTAAAAGAAATATAGAAATATCGAATAACTTTTGCGGGCTATTCATTATCATTTTTGATATGAACTATGGCAAAGCCATGAAGGAGACGTAGCACTCAGATAGAAATGTTAAAAGAAAGGAGGGGATCTCCAACAACACTAGGTTGCCACACCCACAGCAAAACCCCAATACACCCGATGCAAAAAACAACAACACAGAACAGACACCCACAGAAAAAGACGCAAAAGGGACTGTCACACCAACTCACACCATAGAAACATTGAACATAAAAGACCACACATTAACCAACGAGACCAATGGGCAACCGGTGCCGACTTAGGACGGCCATCTGCCACGTAAGTAGCAGACGATGTGGTTATCCTGGATTTCGTGCGCAAAACCCTCCCACTATTCCGATTTCCCAGAGGTCTCGATGAACACACAATTATGGTGTAATACAACCTCCTCACTGTTAGATGATCACACACAAACAAGACTGTAAAATACAGGGGCCCAAGCAACACAGATGAATATGTAAATGGATAACAGAGGACGTGCGTAGTATACAGTCAGTGCTCTGCCGGCTGTAGCGAGCTCATAAATTATATGTTATCACACAAGGACTCGGCGAGGAGTCCGACTAGTCTGACTTTCAGAGAGGACAGGTGGTCAAGGCCCTCAGTGTCTTCTCTAAAGAGGTTAAAGTTCAGTTATCCTCCTAGTGCTATACATGTAGCCTCTTGCATATTTTTTCTCACCATTGGAACTATTCATCAGTAAATTTCACACATAGTGGCGGATTCAAGGGGGTTCAGAGGGGGCGTCCCCCTCCCTGGCAATGACCCAAACATTTCCAAAAAACCAGGTATATTTTGGCCCATTTTAAGTAAAAATCGGCAAAATTCGCCCCTTGACCCCCGGCAAAGGGGGCGCTGGATCCACCACTGACACAGGTGATTTAGCCAGAACGAAATAATAATATTATATTTCTACCACATGGACAAAACAGCATGATGACATTAAGCTCTTACTAGCCTCCTGAAAAGCGAAATGATATTGTCACGTTTTGAATTTACTTCTTTTGCATTAGCATGTAGGTATATGCAAAACTGATTCTATTGATTGTTATATTATTCATTTCATAACCTCATGTAATGAGAAAGTGAAGAATAATTTGAATGAATGAATGAATGAATGAATGAATGAATGAATGAATGAATGAATGAATGAATGAAAAGGTTGAAAACCGCTACACATGTACATTAAGCTCCGACCTTGAAAACCAAAACAATGACAATATCATTTCGCTTTTCAAGAGGCTAGTTAGAGCTTAATGTCATCATGCATGTGGTAGAAATTATAATATTATTATTTCACTCTGCTAAATCACCTGTGTCAAGGGGCGAATTTTGCCGATTTTTACTGAAAATGGGCCAAAATTTATACCTGTGGGTTTTGTTTTTGGAAGTTTTTGGGTCATTGCCAGGGAGAAGGACGCCCCCTCCGCACTTCCTTGAATCCGCCACTATGTGTGAAATTTACTGATAAATAGTTCCAATGGAGAGAAAAAATATGCAAGAGGCTACATGTAGCACTACGAGCTAAATGTCATTATGCTGCTGAGGTAGAAATCACTGTGATTGTCACAATTAACTAGGAGGATAACAGAACTTTAACCTCTTTAGAGAAGATAGGGCCCCGACCATCTGTCCTCTCTGAATGTCAGTCGGACTCCTCGGGTAATAACATATATGAGCTCGCTACATCCGGCAGAGTACGGACTGTATTACGCACTTCCTCTTTTTATCCATTTACATATTCATCTGTGTTGCTTGGACCCCTGAGTTTTACGGTCTTGTTTGTGCGTGGTCATCCAACAGTGAGGAGGTTGTTTTACACCATAATTGTGGTTTGTCGAGACCTAATCGGCATAGTGGGAGGGTTGTGCACACGTAATCCAGGATAACCACGCCGTCTGCTACTTACGCGGCAGATGGCCGTCCTACGTCGGCACCGGTTGCCCATTGGTCTCGTTGGTTTATGTGTGGTCTTTTTTTGTTTAATGTTTCTATGGTGTGAGTTGATGTCCCTTTTGTGTCTCTTTCTATGGGTGTCTGTTCTGTGGGGTTTTTTTTTTTGCATCGGGTGTATTGGGGTTTTGCTTTGGGTGCGGCAACCTAGTGTTGTTGGAAATCCCAACTTTCTTTTAACATTTCTATCTGAGTGCTACGTCCCCTTCATGGCTTTGCTATAGTTCATATTATAATCCAACATCAATTTTAGTCGTAAGTTTTTGTGTCGCCTGCGAAGCATAGCGACAATTAGTGATCACTTTGTCCGTTGTCCGTCTGTCTGTCACGAAGGCGACACATGCATTCCTTGGAATGATTTTTTCTGTATGTAGTGCATCTTTTATCATAATTCTTCATTCAGTTTTTCCCATTATTTATAAATCATACTTTTTTTTTTCATTCGACATGGTTAGTCTAGCTTACATGTAGCATATTGCATGTATGTCATGTATTATTTTCTGAAAATGCATTCGTCTACTTTTAAGTATGCTCATCATAGATCTATACATTTTATGACGCAGTAACCTAATTGTAGAGTAAAAAGAGCAGACTTATCCGACCTTTGATGTTTCAATTCGTATATTCTGCATACATGTATACATATGTGCAGGAAAATTCCCCATGGGTTTTTTTCCGAATCTCTGACGCACATCTATAGAAGGGTCACCAGTATTTGTACGACGTTAGTCAGCTATGCATCTTTCAATAGTTGCTTAGTAATGATATACATTCCGAATGTGCTGATCACTAAGTTATCGGAAGTTCAAATCACTTAAGATTACATGTGTATTTACTTAGATATCTAGTCAGATTATTTCAGTTCTATTCCTTTTATGCTGTAGCTATAATACTTGCGCACTGTGCAAATTAAGTTCTTTTTTCTGTAACTGTTCGTCAGAAATTTCATCCTTAAAAAACATAAAAAAGGAGGAAGGGGCACTGAAGGATTTAGATGTCAAAATTTTAATTGTCAACGTTACATAACTGATGGGTATTTCTTCTATGTTAGTAAATCATAATGTATTAGCGCGTCCTTTTTGCAGGTTCGCCAATTTTTTAGGATATACCTTCCTTTCATGATATTTGAAATTGTCACAACAAACTATCTAGATATGCAACCGATTTAAACGATTTTATCTCTAGTGACTTAAAAGTGGTATTATAAAAGGTATCATACAAATGTTAGCAAATACTTCTCCACATCACTATGCGTATGTGCTCTAATATAACATTTGCATAACATATGCAATACCGAAATACCTGAAATACCCCGGTGATTTTGGAAAAAAAATCTTATTATTTTCATAACATACACGTAGTGTTATTCTTCCTCATAAAGTCACGAAGGATTTTTTTTAAAACATATAGTACTTTTCATCTGTTCTCAAACAAAGGAGAGGATCTCCACTAAGACTGTTCACCACTTTAGTAGCAACTGGGGTAGTGATCCGGATTATATTTCCGAAACCTTCCCACTTGCTTTGTCTCAAAGAACGCACAATTACTGTGTATAAAAGGACCCTCAATGTAAAATGACCAAACAAAGAAGACAGCAAAATGCAGGGGTCAAAGTAACACAGAGACAAATATGTAAGACAAATATGTAAATGGATATAACAAAGAATGGGGCATACGAAAAACCATCTTTAGATCGAGCATGAAATCACCAAGGAGTCCAACCGTCATTCAAAAAGTAGAGGTGGTCAAGCGCTGTCTTCTCTGATGAGGTTTTGATACGGCACATCACTGAGTCCAGACGTCACAGTCAGAGTGCAATTCTAAAGGATGGTACAAGGTTATTGATTGGCCAAATACCATGCAGAGTGTCCTTTTGGTGAAACAAGGATTATGTCCACGTGGTCAAAGTCGAGTGATGATACTGACGTATTTCTGATGGAAATTCTGATAACCTTTGATCTTTCTTTTTTAGTTTATTATGTCCCTATAAAAGAGGGTTCCCAAAGTGATAAACAGGTCCGAATTTTCAAAAGGCGTTCAGAGTAATTTTTATAAAATGTTATTTTTATTAATCCCCGTTTTTTCTAATCCATATGTTAATCGAATTAGTAACTATTTTGCTGTTGTTAAAATACATTCAGAAAATTAAAGTGTTCCAACTTGTGACATTCTTGAAGAACAGTTCAACAGATTTCAATGCACGTGACATGTCATGTGTTTGAAATTGCAAAACCCCCTAGGTGGTACTTCACTTTCAGTGACGCCCGAAAGTCCGACCCGAGCCCCATATCTCCACCTTGCAAAGAGCACTTGACTCCTACTGCTAAGTCTATCATATTCCATGTAATCCACGTACATGTAGTAATGTAACTTTTTCTGAATACTACAAATGGAATATGATCAACTTATGATCAACTTAATCATGTTAACAGCAAAGATTTTTACTGTTGCATAAAATAAGATAAAATTATATAGGCGGATACTTCGAAAGGATTTTGTTTTGTGAAATTTATAAAATTCAGATCCTATTATGATATGTTTCTGAAATGATCATACGACTTCGTCACAAAATAGTCACAACATAGTTTTAAGACCTTCTTCATTTTGATAGCCTCTTACTGTACTTACTTATTAAACGTTTTTCCGTCTGTACTTAAAATAATAAACTCGAGCAAGTTTACGTTTACTTGTTATAATGCGTTTTCAGAATACTCTGCATCAAAACTTATCCGCCAAAATTATTACTTTCACAGAGACGAATGAGAGTAATGAGCAAAAAAGTCGCAGTGATCCTGATAATGCGGAAAGGTTCCAACTCTATACGTTCTTGAAGAAATTTACAAACCAATTTATTCTGCACCTAAGTCATTTGTTTGGATTGTTCCATGTTAACTGAATATTTCAATGTAAGCGTATTTGTCTGTATTGCGGATGGACGTCATGTATTGTCATTTATGTGTTCATGTTGTCTTTGATACATTTGATTGTTTGTCGTCTTATTGTCAGGGCTTGATGTTATTTTGTTTTGTACACGAAAGAAAGGAGAGAATCATTCTCCATCAAGACACGATTGCGACACCAACAGTAAAACATCAGTACACCTCAAGTGGAAACACAGATACGACATACACAGTAAGAGACACAAAAGGACATGTAACACCAAACTCGACATCAAAACACCAAACACAAAAGATAACACAAAAACCATCGAGACCAATGGACAATCGTTGCCGAGAGTCACTGTGACGGATACCGATCGTTGTATTACTTAATTTTCATAACTTACATCAAAACATCAAAAGTAATGCAACGGATACCGATCGTTGTATTTGATTTACTTAAACCACGTACTTTTCCTTTTTGAGATTTTATGGTTGTTGCTGTTACAGCTGTGTTTTTATGGTTGTTGCTGTTACAGCTGTGTTTTTATGGTTGTTGCTGTTACAGCTGTGTTTTTATGGTTGTTGCTGTTACAGCTGTGTTTTTATGGTTGTTGCTGTTACAGCTGTGTTTTTATGGTTGTTGCTGTTACAGCTGTGTTTTTATGGTTGTTGCTGTTACAGCTGTGTTTTTATGGTTGTTGCTGTTACAGCTGTTTTTTATGGTTGTTGCTGTTACAGCTGTGTTTTTATGGTTGTTGCTGTTACAGCTGTGTTAGGGAATTAACACTAAGAAGACTTTTTTGTATCGACTACAACGAAACACACCCCAAGACTTCAACAAACAAAGACACTTTCTCAACAAACAACCTGATACACAACAAAATACATGAAAACATCCACACTTAAAATGGATCATCGGACAGACAAGAGAGAGAGAGAGAGAGAGAGAGAGAGAGAGAGAGAGAGAGAGAGAGAGAGAGAGAGAGAGAAAGTCTCCAATAGTACACGTTTGCAGCATCCACAGCAAAACATTCCAATTTTAAAAACACAGAGCAGATACGCACAGCAAGAGACACAAAGGGTCAAGGAACACCAAATACATTAAACACAAAAATTCTACCCATAAACCAACGAGTCCAACTGAAATAAGGAAACCACAATGCCAAACATAAATAGAGGCCTACCCATATTAAGCCTATATTAAGCCGGCGTTAACTTGTATCATGACAATTTTTCTAAATGCATGACCTATGTATTTCTGGGATTTTTTCCCAAAGGCTTTGACGCACATTTCTGTAAGGGTCGCTTATACATGTACTATATGGACGTCATACAGCTTTGCATCTTACAATAGTTGATAAGTAATATGATGCATTTCGAGTGTACCGGTCACAAGATTGTCGGAAGTTCATATCACTTTAGATAGGATTATTTGCGCAGATAGCGATACAAAATGTCTTAACTTTTATTTCGATGTATTTGTCGCAGCATAGTATTTCACATGAACAGATATCAGATACTAATAGAGAATCTTTTCTTTCTGTCATTTTCTATAACAGTTTTACGGTGCACAAAACAGATAAAGAGTACCTATGTTCTAGTCGGTAAGATTAATAGAATGTATCACCGGATGTAATCATTGACAAGGAAATAAAACCCGAGTATTCTTTATTTGCTTGTACCATGAAGAATCTTGTCGAGTCACAGACAAAAGTAAATCCTGGGTACGAGAGTCAATGATCACACCAGGTGATTGATTATTTTTCTCCCTATATCTGAAAAAAACTAAACTTATTATAATCATATACTTCTCTGACATGTTTTGATCCAGACTGAAGCGACATATAGTGCATCAGTCTTTATTGACGTCATAGTTAACGTTCGCATGTTTAGCTTATCAAACAAAGGAGGGGATCTCCAACAACACCAGGTTGTAGCACCCACAGCAAACCCCAAAACACCCAATGCAAAAACACAAAACAGACAAGCACAAAAAGAGACGCGCAAGGGACAAGGAACGTCAACGCACAACACAGAAACACTTAACACAAAGGACAACACATAAACCAACGAGACCAATGGGCAACCGGTGCCGACTTAGGACGGCCATCTGCCACGGAAATAGCAGAAGGTATGGTTATCCTGGATTACGTGCGCACAACCCTCCCATTTTTCCGATTACCCAGAGGTCTCGAAGAACGTACAATTGTGGTGTAAAACAACCTCCTCACTGTCAGATGACCACACACAAACAAGACCGCAAAACGCAGGGGCCCAAGCAACACAGATGAATATGTAAATGGATATAAAAAGAGGGCCTACGTAATACAATCCGTGCTCTGCCGCCGCGAGCTCATGTATGTTATCACCCGAGGAGTTCGACTGACAACACCCGCTTGTTGATGACCGATGTGTCATTTTGCACAGTTTATGCGGATAACTTTGTGAATATGGCAGAAAAAAGTTCAAAACTTGAAAATTTGAAAAACCCATGATAAAGAGAAAATTGCAATACTTCCCTCTTTAAGCATAAGTGAAATCAATTGTTTACAATTTCAGAAAGCCGAAACAAACAGAACAGAAAGCAAACCAAGGGAATCTTTGTATTGTATTGAGCAAAACTGAATTCATGCAAGGGTACATTACCTGGGAGTGTAAGCATCTATTGCTTGACAACAATAACAATACGGAAGTGTTCCAACTCTTTACCTTCTTTTGAAGAACATTTCAAACCAATTTTAATGCATCAAACACGTCTTTCGGATAGTAAATCCTCATCAGTGATGCTTCCAGCCAGTGCTTTTCAGACACAGCCAAAATTTATTTCAGGAGTGCCCTCTGGTTTAATTTTTAGAATTTAATTTTGTGCAATTACGGTACTTTGCAGAGAATTCGCTGCTTCCAATTTAATGTAAGGTCGATTCAGTAGCATAGTTGAATGTTTAACGTCTTCAAATTCATTAGCATCATTTAAGAGCAGCTAAATTTACAGCATGGACCAGACATCCACGTTTCGGGTATTTAAACCTTGTCAGTGATCCTCAATCTAAACAATGTAATATGACCAAAATCTGTGAAAATTATGTCCTAAATATAGCGAAAGACGTAGCAAGATGGCTGGGATATGTTGCTACAGGACCCAGGTTTTAGAAATATGAGAAAAAATTGTAAACAGATATTTTGAAATGCGTTTGAAGAAACGACCAATCGAAATTGATCGAACTTGGCTACATGTGCCCTCGGGGACTCCTGGTCCACCAGCAGTGACACTCACCAAGTGGTACAAATGTTTAACGTCTTCAAATTCATTAGCATCATTTAAAGAACAGATAAATTTACAGCATGGACCAGACATGCACGTTTCGGGTATTTAACCCTCGTCAGTGATCCTCAATCTAAACAATGTAAAATGACCAAAATCTGTGAAAATGATGTCCTAGATATAGCGAAAGACGTAGCAAGATGGCTGGGATATGATGCTCTGGACCAAGGTTTTAGAAATTTGAGAAAAAATTGTAAACAGATATTTTGAAATGCGTTTGAAGAAACGACCAATCGAAATTGATCGAACTTGGCTACATGTGCCCTCGGGGACTCCTGGTCCACCAGCAGTGACACTCACCAAGTGGTACAAATGTTTAACGTCTTCAAATTCATTAGCATCATTTTAGAGCAGATAAATTTACAGCATGGACCAGACATGCACGTTTCGGGTATTTAACCCCTTGTCAGTGATCCTCAATCTAAACAATGTAATATGACAAAAATCTGTGAAAATGATGTCCTAGATATAGCGAAAGATGTAGCAAGATGGCTGGGATATGATGCTCTGGACAAAGGTTTTAGAAATTTGAGAAAAATTTGTAAACAGATATTTTGAAATGCGTTTGAAGAAACGACCAATCGAAATTGATCGAACTTGGCTACATGTGCCCTCGGGGACTCCTGGTCAACCAGCAGTGACACTCACCAAGTGGTACATGTACAAATGTTTATTATAACGTCTTCAAATTCATTAGCATCATTTTATAGCAGATAAATTTACAGCATGGACCAGACATGCACGTTTCGGTTATTTAACCGTTGTCAGTGATCCTCAATCTAAACAATGTAATATGACCAAACTCTGTGAAAATTATGTCCTACATATAGCGAAAGACGTAGCAAGATGGCTGGGATATGATGCTACAGGACCCAGGCTTTAAAAATTTGAGAAAAACTTGTAAACAGATATTTTGAAATGCGTTTGAAGAAACGATCAATCGAAATTGATCGAACTTGGCTACATGTGCCCTCGGGGACTCCTGGTCCCCCAGCAGTGACACTCACCAAGTGGTACAAATGTTTAACGTCTTCGAATTCATTAGCATCATTTAAAGAACAGATAAATTTACAGCATGGACCAGACATGCACGTTTCGGGTATTTAACCCTCGTCAGTGATCCTCAATCTAAACAATGTAATATGACCAAAATCTGTGAAAATTATGTCCTAAATATAGCGAAAGACGTAGCAAGATGGCTGGGATATGATGCTGCAGGACCCAGGTTTTAGAAATTTGAGAAAAATTTGTAATAAATATTTTGAATTTGAGAAATATTTGTAATTTGAATAAAATAGATGACCAAAATAGTATTAGAGGAATGGTGCTCAGATGTCAACCTCCTTTAATTTCGATGTTATTTTTGGACGAAATATTAAAAGTATCCGAAATAGCAAAATAATATTGATACAGAGCCAAAACAAAGTTTCTTACAGGCGAAAGATCTCGAAATATGTAAGATACAGACAGACATCACATGCATCAAATTATCTCAAAAAAGGAGGGAACCAATTACTAAATTAATGTCGAAGGTAAAGATCAAATCTAATTGTATGAGAACAGCCTTATATGTAGGATGCAAACTGAATGTTGATATGGTTCACTACATAAGTTATAAATACATAAATTATATCCCATCCGTCCTGCTACATTTTTCGGTACAGTTTTAGACATAATAACTCTCACACTCTTTGGCCACATTGAATTGTTTAGATTGAGAATCACTGACGAGGGTTGTGTACCCGAAACATGTATGTCTGGTCCATGTTGCAAAATTCCCCTGTTCTTAAATGATGCTATTGATTTGAAGAAGTTTAACATTTGTACCACTTGGTGAGTGTCACTGCTGGTGGACCAGGAGTTCCCAAGGGCACATGTAGCCAAGTTCGATCAATTTCGGTTGATCCTTTCTTCAACGCATTCTTGGAATTTCTAAAACGTGGGTCCTGAAGCATCATATCCCACCCATCCTGCTATGTCTTTCTGTACATTTTTAGACATGACAACATTCACACTTTTTGGCTATATTACATTGTTTAGATTGAGGATTTTGTACCCTATATATACCTTATTTTTTGAAGACGTTTGACATTAATTGGCTTTTGTGTTTGACTTTCATTTACTAATGTTACATATCTAATGCAAGTATTGACACCAAAAAGAATGCCCAAAGTCCATCCCAATTTCTGTCGTTGTCGTATATTAAAGTTCGTTGAGAATACTAATTTAGTTTTTCGCCGAAAAGATATTATTGCATAACTCCAACTAGGTCTACCAACTTTACCATGGTTACCTGGACTCCTAAGAAGATTTTGTTTTGAGAATAACAAACAAAATTCTTTTTAATCATGTTAATGGATGTTTTTTGCTTAAAACTGAAGCTACCTGTCTACGCGTACAGAAAAGAACATTTACCTGGGAGAGGTGTGTGGGGTGTTTAATCTGGATAAGTAAGAGTTATCTTTCGTTTTATTATTATTACTGTAAAACGACAACGAAGACATTCATATTTTCTACCACTAGGCATTCCCTTACATGCTTCCACTATAAATATAAAGGTCATAATATAGAATTTTCAAATATTGAAATTCAAATTGCACACAACTTTTTTATGTTGGGGGAGGAGGGATGTTCATTTAAATTTTGTGGGCATTTCCTAAAGAATTAAATGGATGAAATATACAAGTTACTTAATTTTACTTAAAGATTAATATGTGAAACAAATTTTTAAAAATCGTAATCTATAGAAGAAAGGAGGGGATCTCAAATAACCACATTGGTAACCAGGCGGATATTTAATGAATTTATCGTGAAGTTATGAATCTAGTCGTAAACACTGAAAAATATGCGTGTGTACTATTTTTAGAAAAAAATAAAGTTCCAATTCTACAGAGCTTGTGACGCGGCAAATACCCAAAAAAGTCCCGGTGATTTCCAAAGAGTTTACCTGTTTACGCTTTTTTTTTCACTGATATATAAGGGTAGCTTATGGCAGTAGATTTTATTTTCACATCTGTAAATGCCAAAACTCCATGAACATGATGAAGATTTTGAATGTAGTTATTGTCTTCTCACTTACAGTGGGTACGTAAACCACATATATTTCACTTTTACATAAGAATATGTGTTTCGTGATTTATAAAAGCTGGACCTTTGATATAACTCTATGGTCATATGTAGAAATTTGCTCCTCGTCGTTTCAAATTTTGGATTTTCTCCATTTCAACCTAGGGTGTCACTAATGATTAAATGCGCATTAAGTGCACATGCTTTTTTTTGTTTTTTGTTACATTTAGAACATATATTTTCGAACACAAGGTTAGTATCTCTGCAGGTGGCTTGTTTGTCTCCGGGGATATATTTTTCTTTAGTTTCGCACTAGACTTAAACATGTCTGTAAATTCTCTGTAACAATATTTGTTAAATAATCTAGATTTGAGGGGTGTATTTCTGAAGGCATAGCTCTCTCCTTGTTCTTTGACATAACTTTTATGCCATACTTGGAATATCGCTCTTCCTATTCTCAATATGTGTAAAAGCATCACTGATGATACATAACTTGTTGAAATGTGCATATGGTGCACTTATATTTTTACAATAATTTACATCGTTTTTGACGTCATAACAGAAAAGTCAGTGTTGGCGTGTAATTTGCTAAAAAGAATCTCAAATGCTGTTTCTATTTCATACGGTATTTATAAAACTCGTTTTGTGATTTTCATTCCCCATATAATGCCCGGGAATGTAAAATAGGCGGACATTAATATTTATCAATGTTTTTAATCCAAAGCTGGCCAAACGATCTGAACATACAGTGGACCATGAGATCAAGTCAATATTCAATATAGATATAGACATGTAATAGTTGGTCCTAGTTTCATTCTAATTATGTGAAAATGTTCTTTTGCACATATTTCATAACTTAGATCGTGAAACGCAATTTTCGAAAGGGCCTAATTTCATATCGAATTTTGTTACTACGTATCATTCATAATTATGTCATTATGTTTTTACGATCCCATGGTAATAAAGAGGGTATTTTCCATAGTGCTGTGTATCCAAGTCTGCTTTATTTTGCTACCATTTTGTTATACGACCCGTATATAGCTATTAAATTTATGTTTTGCTTGTTAAGATCTACATAGATTTTGTTTACCTCGGATGAAATCAGGATATTTCTGAACACTGTTAAAGTTAGGCCGGAGTTAAAATCCAAATATAGTAACTGAGTATCCCAGAGAAAACCCTGATTTATATATAGGTACTGAACTGCAGAGAACATTTTCACATCCTCTGTCTTGAAACGAGTATGTTTATTCATGATTTTATGATGATTTTATCATTTTTTCCGAAAGAATACTAATTAGCATTTCAACTAAAAGTATCAAAAATAGTTTTACCTTCACTCCCTCGTTCTACATATACTCAGAACAAAGGTGTCATACAATATCGACATTTCTCAAATTTTCTATAAAAAATCTTCCAAAGGCAACAAAAACAGAACTGATTACACATTATGTATCAGCAGGTTTATTTCTTCAGATGAAAATTTGTTAAACTGGTAATTTCTTTTCAAAATACAAAAGACTCGGCATATATTGATAGAACCTATTATTGCGTAAGACTTCAATGTACCTACATGTATCATGGCTATTAGAGTATTGATTGTAAGTTGTTACTGCAGCGACGTGCTGTTTGAGGGATTCATAAATGCTAAAATGCACAAAAAAGATGAAAGCTGGATGGTGATCTCTTAGGCCTCTATTTTAATGCCAACCTTGAACATTTGCGTCAAATCCTGGAAATTTTGCAGGACATCCTCTCCGATCAAATGTTCTGGACATACGCCAAAATTCATCCTTGTTTGTATTTCCAAATCACGACTTCAAAGATAGGGCATCTCACGGGTACCTGATACAGAGAGGATAAAGGTCACTTACATTAATATCAATTATACATCACGATTGGCCTATTTAAGGATTCCGACTATTCCGTCGGAATCCTTTCTGTTATTGCAATGTCTTTTCTTTATTCTTATTATTATTCTTATTATTATTATTATTTTTATTCTTACCCCCTTATCATTTCCAGACACTTTATTCAAAGGTCTTTTAACACAGAGCAAAAGGAATAGTACCATCAGAAAGGGCATTACAAGATCTTCTTTAACTATTTTTTGTTTGTCGATAAGTTCACCAATGCCCCCGCTGGAGGTCATCAAAGGTCAAATCTTTAAACACTTATAACTCCTAAACTAAACGTACGATTTGAACGAAATTTGTTTTAAAATGTTCTTTGGGAAAATTGTAAACTTTTATACGCTTACATGCTCGATAAAATATTTACGGTTTTCGCGCTATTTCAAGTTGAAAATGGAACTTTAAATTGGCACAGTGCCAATTTCTACAGTTTTTGAGATTTTGAGTTGAAACTTGGATGGTAGGCTACTAATAGGTAGTCATTGATGATGACCAAGTTTCAAGGTCACATTATGGTTCTCAAGGTCACAACAAACTTTTGCCTATAGAACAAAGACTATTTGACCTTGACAGTTCAAACCTCATAAATACAATCACTGAGCCAAGCCCTTTCATCTTGACCTTGGCCCAAGGTCAAATTTTGATTCTCAAGGTCACAACAAACTTTTGCCTATAGAACAAAGACCATTTGACCTTGAGAGTTCAAACTTGGCGCAAATATTCCTTGCATCAAGTCCTTTCACCTTGACCTTGACCCAAGGTCATTTGTTCGATTTCAAGGTCACAACTGACTTTTGTCGATAAAATATTGAGCTTTGATTAGATTAAGAGGACACTTGATGAGAATAAATTCAAATGCTTATCTTTTATCCATGACCTTGGTTAAAGGTCAAATTAACTTTTTCAAGGTCATAACAAACATTTACTCTTGTAGAATTCATAGAATTTTGTTCTTAACTATTTATTCTACACACAAGTAGTACTTCTTATTGGAACTTTAAATAGTAAGATAGATAACTCTATTTTTCTTGTTCTCTGTTTCTTTCCTTTTTATTCTTAGTAGCATTACATATCAGTAGTTTCATGTTGTTGTCATTTTCTATTAATAGAAATTATCTCATTGCAAAATCATTGTGCAATTCGTTTTTGAGAAAGTCATTGTAAAGGATTAGATATTGATTGTGCATGGAGTTTAAAGCTTTCGTAAACATGAAAGGTATCTATTATTTTTTTCTTCTATTCTATTGATGAATAAAGAAGAGTCCCAAATTAGACATAAGCTCTTTTGACTCATTTGCTGAAGTTAATATGGTACTAAAGCAACTATTCTTTTTTCCATCTTCTTTATTCGGATTTTAGCACTTCAGTTCCGAGGAAGGTCTAATACAGGAGGAATCCGTCTGTTGCTTGCAACAGTAGCCATCTAGTTATTAATATGTTTGTATGGGAACACTCGTAGCCTCATTCATATTTTTCCACATTTTACTTCCTCTTATGTCATGACATGTATACTGGAAATCCCTCAGTCAATACTATAAAAGTAAAGATCACAATCGTCTGATTATGTAAGTAATCAAACAGCATAATGAAGTGCAGTAATCTTGTTTTGTTTCTGACTAGTTTTATGTTGAACAGTAATTGTTTTTGTTTGTTTTGTTTGTAATTATTGATGCATGACTACATGTTAATGATGCAGTTTATTCATTATTATTTTTTTTTTGTAAAATATTGGATCGTTATACTCTTGCTTATGCAATGTAGTATTTTCTTAATTTTGTAACTTTTCACCACGACGACGATAAGTGTGTTTAAGATGAATATGCTCAAATGTAATACTACAAACCCTGTTTAACGACAGCATACATTGAATTGATTCCCATCCAAGTCTGGTGTTATCTTCTTATTCAGGGACGACTGTTGCTGCAACAATGTGTGATTACCTGGACAAGATTGGAGATTATCATCACGAGGAATACGACTTGAAACGGGAAATATGCTGCAAGAAAGGAGGAATCTTCCCTAATAAAGATAGTAACGGCAGTCTGCAGAGCTGCTGTGGATGTGAGTGCAAAATACAGAAATTCTTACTGTCTGTTGATGTATAACAACGATTTTAATAATTGAGAAAAACGAAGTGCTAAATTCTGCAGCCAGAGAGAACAACTTTCTGGTAGAAATTCTAAATATTGTACACCCATAGTGACATCACAGAAATTCATGTAAAACAGGAAATTAAAATGTCCCTATCCTTTTCCTTCTACATGTATAACTGCCTTTCTTGTTTCAGTCGAATCCTATACTGCAGATAGCCAAATTTGCTGTAATGGAAACAAGTATAATATGTCGAGTCAGAGAAGGGATCAGATGCAGTATGCTTGTTGCGGTGTCGCACCAATCGACACGTCCAATCAGTTCTGTTGTGGTGGTGTACCAAGAACCAAGACTCGTAAGTCAAAAGGCGACTTTCTGTGGTCGCATTCATGATAACACGTAATTAATTCAATATCTACTTTTATGATGTTATTAATACTGCAATGATGATGTGCTTCTGGTTCGATTGTCATGTTTTAAAATATTCATTAGAAAATGTTCTCAATAGTCATTGAATTAATAACATTATTTACTTTCAAAATGCAGGTAACCAGAATGCCTGTTGTGCTGGAACACTGATGTATAATAACAACATAAAGAAATGCTGCCAGAACTACAACGGGACGATTGGTAAATTAGCATCATTGTCAGAGGAGTGCTGTGGTTCCACACCTTTCAACAGCAGTACACACTTCTGCTACGAGAAAGAGAGACCGGTTAAATTATTCTTCGACATATGTGGCAGTAAGGAGTACGACACAAGAGACTTCATATGTTGTGGGACTACATTACATACAAAACAAAAACATCATGATCTGAATTGTTGTGGTTCTGGTTTATATGATAATAGGATAGAACAGTGCTGTAGGACTTCAGAAATACCTTTCACAGCTGATAAGGATGCCTTTTGTTGTGGGAAAAGTACGTACATCTTTGCAAGACTAACACTGAAAATATATGGTGTATTCATAGTTGGGATGAATGAAGCTTTATTTTAAATTTTTACTTATATACAAAAAAACCCCCAAACTAAAGCCCCAATTCTGTAACGTTGATCAACTTCTGGGAAGTGTAGTGTAAAGCATGGTCCTGTAGCATCATATCCAACCAATTCTTCCAATGACTTAAAGAATATCCTGACGATAATCTTAATAGCACTCACAATAGAGCACACAGTTTAGCATCGACGGACCCCTTTCAAGTCTTTCGGTACATTTTTGAACGCAATAACTTTAACACTCTTTGGCCATATTACATTGTTTAGATTGATGATCACTGACGAGGGTTAAGTTGTCTGGTCCATGCTGCAAATTTATCTGTTCTTAAATAATGCTATTGAATTTAAAGACGTTTAACATGTCACATACAGCTATGCGAATAAACTTTTTGGGATGAAATCAATATCTTGTATTCTTGTACAATGAGTTCTACCTTTTATTTATATTAGGTTCTTACAATTACAAGATCCAAAGGTGTTGTCATGGTATAGTCTTCAACGCCTCAGCTACCCAAGAATGCTGCAATAACAAATTGTTTGATACCAGATACGAGGGCTGTTGTGCAAGAATACTCTTCAATCAGTCCACGCATAAGTGTTGTGGTAAGTTTCGCTATTTACAAACATACAAGAACAAAGATATGCATTTCAGATAATTACGAAACATTTAATTTTCAGAAAATAAAATCCAGTTTCGAATCAATTGTTACGAAAATCTCATTCTGTGAGGACCGTGTTTCTTTTCAAATCATGCTCTTTTAAAACATGAATTTTTTTTCAAACAGGGTTTAACAACATCACCTCTAAAAATAATACCTGCTGTGGCAATAGCGGTATATTCTTCTCGCCTGTTAAAGAAGTATGTTGTGGTGATAGATACACGATCCCAAAGAGCAAACCCGAGGACACAAAATGCTGTTTGCTATCAAACACTTCATACAACGAACTTGTGGAGAAATGTGGCCCTGCGAGATGCGGCATGGTGCCCTATAACCCCAAAACTGACCTGTGCTGCGGGGGAAGGAAGGTACACCGTAATGGAGTACCCGATGGAAAAAAGTGCTGCAATCCGGGAATTTTGATGTTCGATCCTAAGACAGAAATATGTTGTAGTTCGAATGTAGTTAAGAAGGAGTCAAATAGAACGAAGTAGGTTTACATACATTAGATCAAGCTTTTTTTGACTTTTCATAACATTTTCATTATATAAAGTGAAATATGAAATTATTGTAAAGTTTATAAATAATAGAATATCTTACAATATTTTACGCTTCTGAACATTTTCTATTCTCTTACAGTTGTAGAAACTATAAGAAAGGAACATCACCTGTATACGATGTAACAACGAAACCGTTCGAACATAGCAATATATGTGGGCTTTGTCAGTTGAACAGTCGGGGCTTTATGGCTAGTTTAAAGAATGGTCGTATCAATGTGTGCCAAAAGAATAGTAAGTAGCTTTAGGCACATTCAGAGCAGTCAATCCATAAAGATTTTTTTAAAGTTTTAACTCTTGTGAATAGATAGAATAGATAGAATAGAACAAGTTGTCAAGTTTGTTACTAGGGGGTGAAACGATGTGCCAAAATTGTACCGCGATGTATTGTGATATGTTATTGTATTGCGATATGTTGCGATATATCGTTTCTTTTCATTTGTATCATTTATTATGTAAAACAAGGTTCCTCTTTGAGTGTTTGTACATACATTGTGCTATTCGTATTTTCTGATTGAATTTCACACTGCCAATGCCTTATGCTGGACAGAAACACACATAAGTAATTGATTCCTTTGATTGCTTATGTCGTTATCCATTTCGATTGTGAGCAATGTGGTTAAATTAATAAAAATCAAACTGATTCAATGATTTATTAGTACAATCTTTAGAAACGCGAAATATTAAATATCGCAATATATCGATATATCGGTATATTGTTACACCCTTATTTGTTACCATTTTGTTAATAACATATTGTATAATTTTCAATTTGCATTAATTTCAGTATTTAGGGTAAAGATTAACAGGGTCTGGAGAGTGAAAAATATACGAAAACGGATAAAGTACTCAAAAATAAGAGTTCGTCTTGGAAAGAAAATTAGCTTAACGAAGAGCAAGGATGCTAGGAAGAGGAGAAGGAAAGTCAACTTAGAGCTTCTATGTGAATGTTCAGAAATTAAGGCAGATATGAGATTTATACTACTAACAAACTCAGACATGGACCAAGGGGACATAAGACTAGGAGATTCTGACGTCATCATGCCGGACATTCACGAGTTTCACCAGGTAATGAAGGCTAAACTACGAAAGTGTCCAGCGGTGGTCCAGAGAAAATTAACAGAGATCTTACAAAATACGTGAGTAAAACAGTGCCATATTTACTGTGGTAAAAATCATTTTTGTTACCTGGTACCTCTCCCCTTTAATGTGCCAGTGAAATCAAGGTAACGTAAGAGTTATTCTACTGTCTCCGAGGGCGTAGCCCGAGGAGCAGTTGAATAACCTACTTGTTGCACGGCAATTGTTAGGCCATCAAACAATCATCACCAACGATCGGGTAATTCTTTGCTCGAATTTGCTCGAATTTAACATCTTCAAATGTTCCCAATCTAAGTCTCATCATGTTTGCTAGCTTTGATTGAATGCTTCTTTTCATTACCTTTGAATATCATAAGGCGTTATATGTACATTGTTGTGGTTATACACTATGATTGCTTTAGTTTAGAGAACAAGCTCGAAAATGGTCAGTACATGTATATGGTTGTTTTTCTTAAAATTTTCGTATTCGTGTTTTGTACTTGTTTCGATAATCAACTACAGGTTTCAACTATTTCAGATGATATTTTTTGTTGTATATTTCCCAAAGATTTGACCCAATTGTTTTCATGTAAAGAGATTTGTCAGATTTTCTTTATGCAATTATATTTCTTGAAACTTCCTCGTACCTCCTACTTATCTTTTATTTCTGGCTTATGGTTATGAATGAGTCACATTCGAGTTTTAATGTATTTAAACATATCTCATGTAAGATATCATTTATTTATTGTTATATATTTGTTGTTGTTTGTATGTACATATTACTATTTCTGCTCGAAAAAATATGTTCGAAATCATTTCTTCTGTACATAATTATTTGATATTGTTGCATTCATTAATAAATTGTTATTCTAGTCATACAATGATATATTGTTTTGTCATTTAAAGAAATCAGGTTATTTTCAGAAAATGATTAAGTGTCAATAATACTACACTAGCATTACCAAGCTTAAACACCTCCTTTAGAGGTGGTGCTACTTAAATGAATTAGTGCGGTGCTGCAAAAACTCAAATTTTAAAATTTAAACAATTTTGAACCCAGAAATACTTTCTGATCTACACGTCATTTAGGGAAAAAGAAAGGAAAAGATACCAATTTGCAACTTGAAATGGTTTCTACAGTTGGAGTTATGTGCCAATAATCCTGATACTCGGGCCGATTGCTACTAATGTGGCAGATAACCGACCAAAGTCGACAAGGGTTACCCATTGGTCTCGTTGATTTATGTGCCGTCTTGTGTGTTTAGCGTTTTATTGTATGTAGTCTGTATTGTTTGGTCTTTCTTGTCACGTTGGTGTCTCATGTTATGCTTTTCCACCTTGTGTTTTCACATTTTAGGTGATTCGGTATAATGCTGTTGTTGTTGCCACCGAGCCCAGTTTGGGAACGCCTCCTTTCATTTACTGGTATGGATATAATTGTATCCTCCACAGATGTATCTAATATGGGCCCCTGCATTTTGCGGTCGTTTTTGTGTGTGGTTACCTGACAGTGAAGATGTTGTTTTACACCACAATTGTACGTTCTTCGAGACCTCTGGGTAATCGGAAAAGTGGGAGGGTTGTGCGCACGTAATCCAGGATAACCACACCTTCTGCTATTTCCGTGGCAGATGGCCGTCCTAAGTCGGCACCGGTTGCCCATTGGACTCGATGGTTTATGTGTAGTCCTTTTTGTTTGATGTTTCTGTGTTGTGCGTTGACGTTCCTTGTCCCTTATGCGTCTCTTTCTGTGCTTGTCTGCTATGTGTGTTTTGGGGGTTTTGCTGTGGGTGCTGCAACCTGGTGTTGTTTGAGACCCCCTCCTTTGTTTTATATGAAATTTTACAAAAGTAGGGAATGCAGATCTTGAACAAGACCATATTAAAGTGACAATAGTTTAACTCAATGTTTGCATAAAACAATGACAACGGACACAAAATAACCACACCTAGCCAATTTAACAAATAAGCGATCCAGAATAAATAATATCAAATTGTCAGTACAAAAATTAACGTGATGAAGCAACATACGATTTGAACTCTAAAAACAGATGAATTATACGAACAAGTACTACCTTTGGAGGATCATCTGCATGTAACATGGTGTGGTTAATGAATATAAAACACTAAATAAAAATGTTAAGAGACAAATTTGATAACGAGAAGAATTTAAAGTTTCCAACAGAAATGTTATTGGAATGGTCATGGTAACGTCTACAGGTGTATCAAATATGTATCCGGTAAGCACGAGTTGAACATGACCAGCAAGACACACAAAAGGTTACGATCATGAGCACCAACACACAAGTTTAATTTTCGAAAATCTATAACAGATATCTTCTCGATAATTGAGAGAAAACAAAAGTTTTGATCTGTTGTCAAGAAAATTAAACTCAATATAAAGCGATAGACAAGTGTGAAGCAATTCTTAACACGAACAATACGATGTGTACATCAGTCTTTTTAAAGTAATGTTTCGTACCCCCAAAACATTCCTGAAATATGCAAACTTTGTTCCATCGCACATGGTGCAGTCTTTACACGAGAAGAATAGATGTATATTCGACAAGTTCCCATCAACGCGACCAGAGTGCGACGAGAAAGCGACTTGACCGTAAGATATTTTAAAAATTACTAGACACCACATTAATCACAAGAGGCATCATATCCAGGGCACCTGGTCTCACTTCGGAATTTTGTTCATTCCGAATTTCGCAACCTTTCCTGTGGAAAATCTGCCTTCTCGACTGTGAGACTGAATAACTGATGGGTACTTCTGTAATGTTTATCAAACAAATACTGAGGTTTAAGGGCAGTCATTTACCAAAAGAGCGGGAACAGAGTGCAAATAAGATAACCTGCACTCAAAATTACATAAATCTAAAGACATTTGCATATAGACAACCATAGTTCAAACTTGTGTATAAACTAATTGTTTTCAAAGAAGAAACAAATGAAGCACATGGTCATATTATATGTCATGTACTGACAATTATACACAGCCGTATCTTTGTGTCATAATATTAAATATGCCAATTACTAATATATGGGTAGGTATCAGAAAATGATATAATTGATATACCACATAAATCATAGACTGAACAAGGCAAAGATAACGAGCAAAAGACAATTACGAAATGTAATAACATTCGGCACGAGATGAAGTTTTATGATTCACTCCGAAAATAACAGAATATAAAAAGAAAGTTCATCAACAAGAGTACATTGTACTGACCACAGCGGAAAACTCACCCACATGACGCAACGAACATTAGACAATACAACCTTCAGCAGTCAACAGGGGACAACGAGACACAAACCAACACTCACACTCTCACACTGAACAGTCCAACAATCAAAGCAACTGTACAAAACATGAAAAACGAATGAGAAGAATGAACCAAAGACAGTCAATTAAAAAAACACACATCAAATCCAAATACATGTAAAAGTTCGCGATTACTATCTGTCTTGCTTGTTGAAGCAAGACTCTTAAAGGCCGACGTTGGGAACCACCCGGTCGTTAATAGTTATACCTGAGTGACATAAGCTTGATAGGCGTGGCACACCGTCTTTGAAGACAACGCCGTCTGTGAGCGACGTGTTACATCAAGGACAAACCGACAGGTAACCCTTTATATTGCAAATGAGATACCCGAGTCTCATTTGTTTTAAGCTGTCAATCAAAAATTGATAGGGGTAAAAGGGTTAAAGGGAACCAATCAGATACCAATAAGAGATGTTAACCCTATAGCGGTCAGTGAGGAAATGACAGAAAATTTACCTGTCCCCTTATATAGTCCCCCGTCGGCCTTTAAATGTCAAACTAGGAATTGACCATTTTTCTGATGTGGTTTAGATATCATGAAGAAAAAAAATTCGCAGGTGGTTGGTGTACTGATCCATCAACGTATGCATAAAATTTTGTATCCATTTACAGTTTTTGCGTAGGGTCTCATGATAACCGTCAATAATAGGACTTCTTAAAAAATCGTTCACGTTTCGGACACTTAACCCTCGTCAGTAATCCTCTAAATACTAGCTATGCTTCATTTATCTCTGAAGAAAATTGAAGTGTTCGAACTCATAACCTTTTTGACTTCTTCCTGTATTCTCAAAATCCATTAATATCGCGAATATTTTCCCAAAGCTAAATGTTTTGATTTTAAGATCGAGAAATTTTCCCCCTGGGAAAATAACAACATTTAACGTATTGCTTCACTTGGGGATTTATTCAATTCTCTCCATTAGATTTGGTATTATCGTCTCAATTGCAGATTTACAAAATGTTTTTGGGGTCCCTGTAAAGTGCGAAACGAAACAAAAACGAAACGAAACGAAACAAATCGAAACGAAACAAATCGAATCGAAACGAAACAAATCGAAACGAAACGAAACAGATCGAAACGAAACGAAACAAAACGAAACGAAACAGATCGAAACGAAACGAAACAGATCGAAACGAAACGAAACAAAACATAAAACTTAAAGAAAATGAGAAAAAGAGGAAAAATCGCCGAGAACGAATATTCCAAGACAAGATCAGCATGTAATGTTGCCTTAATCCAAGTGTTCTACATTTGTAACTAGTGCCGAGAGGGTTTCTTGAAAGAGTCAAAGTTGACAATTACAAAAAGTAAATGTCAAATGCCATTCATGTATTTTAAAGGGAGGGGATAGAAAACTACGCTATGACACCGTAATGAGATCATAAAACGGGGTTGGGGCACATGTCAGGAAAAAAATCTTATTCTTTTTCAAACGAAATGTGCCCCCCCCCCCAGTTTTTAATTGTTCTCATTTTTCTGATAAAATTTTCAAATACACATAACGGAACAGTTCCGTTTCCTCTGCGCTAGACTCCTCCCTGCTAAAGAATATTTTTCCGTCTATGACGAGGTTATTCATCCCATTCACTCTCCTTTAAAATGCAATTGTGCATATACCTTATATATTATGTTTTAATCGTCAACTTTGATTCTTTCAAAAACCCTCCAGCCACAAGAACTAACGGTTGACGGCAATAATGAGGGGGTGGACAGGGTCAAAGGGAGGGGAGAGAAAGGGGGCGGGAGTAGGTAAGAAGGGGGCGAGAGGAGGGACAGATGATTAGGAGGGTAACAGTAACCCCCCAAAAAAGGAAATTACTTTTAATATAAATAATCTTGCTCTTATGCGTTCATGTACATAATCTCAATTTTAAAAATGACCACGAAATTCATATATATATACCTTAAAAAAATTTTCCCGATCGCTTCGCCCGCCGCAATTTTAAATTCATTTTTCAAATACTTCAGGCTCGCTTCGCTCACCTTAGTTTTTCATCTAAACAGGTCTATTTCCTTTTTCAAGGTTTAAAAAAGGAAATAACCCAAATAACTTCACTGTTGCACCAATTTACACTTTAAAGTTTAAACATTAGTCTTGACCGCTCAAGACCCCCTCCCCCACGGGGAGGGGGCGGCAGGAGGAGAGTGCATAGTACCCCCTGAACCTCAAATAAGATCTTGTCTTGAAATATCCGTTCTCGGCGATTTTTCCTCTTTTTCTCATTTTCTTTAAGTTTTATGTTTTGTTTCGTTTCGTTTCGATCTGTTTCGTTTCGTTTCGATCTGTTTCGTTTCGTTTCGTTTCGATCTGTTTCGTTTCGTTTCGATTTGTTTCGTTTCGTTTCGATTTGTTTCGTTTCGTTTCGTTTCGTTTATGTTTCGTTTCGCACTTTACAGGTACCCGTGTTTTTGTTGCTTTCATTGTCTTTGGCCAGATTTCATTGTTTGGATTTAGGATAACTGACGTAGGTCAAGTACCCAAAACATGCATGTCTGGTTCATGCTGCAAATTAATCTTTTCTTAAATGATGTTTTGAACTTGAAGACGCAACATTTGTACCACTTGTTGTGTTTCGATTCAGGTGGACCAAGTGTCCCTGAGGGTACATGTAGCAAAGTCCGATCAACTTTGATTGATCATTCCTTCAAACGCATCCGAAACCGTTTAAAAGTTTCTCGAAATTTCTGGAAATATAGGTCCTTTAGCATCATATTCCATCCATGCTGCCACGTCATTTGGTATTTTTTGGATTAAACTTCACAGTCCCTGGTCATTTTTCATTATTTGGATTGTTACATCTTCAAATCATAATCAGCGAGCATACAGATAAAACCTTTAAAGTACAAAGCTAATGTTACATCTTCAAATTCATAGCATTCAAGAACAGATGAATTTACACGTTTTAGGCACTTAATTCTCGTCAATGAGCAATTGAGGCTCATTGACGAGAATTAAGTACCTAAAACGTGTATTGTGTAGCATTGTGCGTATAGATATGAAAAATGAACGACTTCTACAATGCCATGGGCTTTTTCATGTCATATTTCCACAGACAGCACAATCAGACATAGGCGGACATATTACAACAAAAGCAAGTCTGGTTCATGCGTTTCGTGCTCAAAATAGAACTCGAAATGTGACTGTTTTGTCCTTTTATCAGATCTTTATCTTTATCGTGGGATTAAAAATATATTTGAAACAACAACGGTCCTATCATTATCTCAACCCACATAATCATTTACATTGTTGGTCGATTTTGTTAAAGAAAAGAATGCATTGTCGTCAATTTCCTAACTTTTAACAGATAACATAGATTATTTCCTACATGTTTTTTGGAGATGGCGCTATCGCTACTACCCACAAAGCGATACTTTCAAACCATACATACATGTCTCTGAAAACGTTATCGAATGCCATGAATAGTCATAGAAAAAGTCAAGCGACTCAAATATCAGAATTCAAAGTCCATCTCAGTGAAGTAACTGATATTTTCTCCAAAGTGCTATCTTCTACAATAATCAAATTATAAACCACAAGGCTCACCCACACAGACATGCCGGTTATCACTCAGTGGGCGTTCGTAAACAAACTTTCCTATTTCTTTATTATTTCCATTTTCCTGGAAAAGGTTATTACCTCTCAATTGCATACTAGTATTCAAAATTTCGAAATAAACTGAAAGCGAGTCATTTATTTATTTATTTTTTTTTTTTTCTCCAACATAACAAGATATTTACAGAGAATCGATTTGAAACACGTCATGAGCTACAACAATTATGTGCAAAGTGCAAAAATCTACCTGTACTCGAAAATAGAGGGCATGATCATTGCGTAAATTTATGGGAATTCACCTTGATTTTGCAGCTCATACCCTGACAAAATCTCCATTCATTAATATCGAGTTCTACATTCCATTGCCCTAACGAAAAATATCTACAATCTAAATGTATGTAGTTCAAGGTCGGTTATATTTGAATGGAATTTAAATAAACAACACTATGTATATTTAATTCGCGAGTGTTACAGTTTAACACGGATTCGTCTTGGCTATATTTTATATGGTAAAAATCTAAAAATTGTTTGAAACAGAACCAAATCACTGAAAAAAAATGCTCGTAAAAGTCTTGTACTTTGTATAAAAAATTTTTAGTGTTTTCGTAGGTTTTCCGTATACACGTTTTTTACATAATTCACATGAACTTTAGAAGGGTCCGGAAATGAAAAAAATCTAATAATAACAATCATTCATCTACCGATAGATTATAATAATATATTTCCGTCCTAGTTTTCACACCACCAGGAAATGACACTGAGATTAACACCCTTACACCATTCCTGAAAAAGGATTTCGGATGCATGTTTCACTTTATTTCGTTATTAAAGTAAAGAGGTTAATTCTTGACAAATAAGTACACAAAATAAGGAAATAAGGCAAGAGGGTACCACGATTAAAAGTCATATATGTTTTCTTAATTTTCAAAGATATATTTACATAAAAGATATTTGTGTTTCTTGTGCACCTGTATTTGATTGTCTTGTGTTTATTAACTTGCATCCTAGTCATACAGCAAAACTATGCATGTTTTATTGATTGTCGTAGTTGATATGTCTATTCATCCTAAAATATTTTCATATTTAAGCTTAATAAGATCCTTTTCTTTTTTGCTCTCGGATTTGCCATCGAGTCTTGTTGAAGATAGCCATCCTCCCTTAAATTACCGAAGACCACAAACGAAATTTCCGTACAATATTTGTATCATGATCAATTGTCACATCCCTTTGAATAACATTATTACATACATAAATCGTTTAATGTAGCTAGCGGACCGGGAGTCCCCGAAGGCACATGTAGCCAAGTTCGATAAACTTCGGTTGATCGTTTCTTCAACACATTCGAAAATTTCTGTTATTAAAATTTCTATAAATTTCTAAAACATGGGTCCTATAGCATCATATCCCACCCATCCTGTTGCCTTTCTGTACATCTTTGGACGTTACAACTTTCACACTACGTTGTTTAGATTTAGAATCACAAGTACCCGAAACGTGCATGTCTGATCCATGCTGCAGACGTATCTTTTCTTAAATGATTCAGATTGATTTTGAAGACGTTTAACGCTCATTACTAGCGTAACTTAATTATTGTTAACGCCCACTTCAACGTGCAATTTTTAAGACAAAATAATCAAATAGTCTAGGATGGAATATTTTAAAGATATACTTATTATAATCATGGTTATACATGTAGATTTCTAGGTATTAAGTTGGAATTTCTGTAACTTTACAAATATCATACATTTTTTAGGAAATGCAAACACCTATTTTGAGTCGTGATCGCATGCGTGACTTTGAATCATTCAGAAAACGCGTAACGTGCAATTCAGATTTAACATTATTCTAAAGAAAAGTTTCGTCGAATGCAAAGAGGGGAATTAGAAATTTACTTAATTTCTCTTTTCCTCCTATTCCTTCCTGAAACGTTTCTATCGCAATCGCTAAACATGCTTTATTACATTATAGAAATAAGCTGCACAATTGTGTGAACATATTAAGGAAGCATTTTATTTGAGAAATAAAACGCCTATGTTTTAGACATCACGTCAAGTTGAAGGTCTACATGTAAAAAAGCTGATAAAGATGAAGTAGATATAATATCATATCTTTAAAATTAACATGAAAACCAGAAACAAACTTCACTTTCGAAATTGAAAATCTGACTAATAGTAAAATTAAAATCACATGTATTTGTAAATGTTTAAAATTTTGTGTCTTCTGAATTTGTGTGTCTTGCTTATTTCTTCCTTGTGTCTTGGAGCATTTTTCTTTGTTTTTGCATTTTTGTGTTGATGTAGTGTTCGAGTTTCTTGCTAATCTAAAACATCACAGATATTACATGTAAAGGCATGTAAATGCAAAAACAATCATCATTTCGCAATGGATATGCTATTTAAGAGCGAACGAAAACTGCAACGATTTCTTTCTAAGGGCAAGGCGACTAACTAAAACACTACTGAACCAAAGGTACATATCTGTTATTACTTTCTTGGACGTTACAATGAAAGCACAAATGTGGTCCTCAAAGTCGGAAGATATCTTAGGTAAGAATTATCCAAATACCGAATTATTTAAAAAAAATTCAACGGATATTACTTCATTCTATTACGTGAATATGATCCTGTTGTCACTAGGCGGACATATTGCTTTTTACTTGACCGGTCTACAGCCTTGTACCAGCCCATTCTTAAAAATTGCACTCTGACTGCGATAGCAGGACTCTATGACGGGACCTGTCCAAACCTCGTTCGAGAAGACAGGACCCCGACCACCTGTCCTCTCTGATTGTCGACCGGATTCCTCTGGTGATTACATATCCATCTTTGTGTTGCTTGGGCTGTCTGTGTTGTCCTGTCTTGTTTGTATGGTCATCTTACTGAGGGTGATTTTTTTTACACCACTGTTGTGCGTTCTTCCAACCTCTAGGTAACAAAAAAGAAGGAGAGCTGTGCGCACGCTATCTGGATAACTACATTATTTTCTTGCGAGGATGATGACCATCCTAAGTTGTCACCGGTTGCTCATTAGTCTCGTTGGTTTAATTATGGTATTTTGTGTTTGATGTTTTATCCCTTTTGTGTCTTTTTCTGTTTTTGTCTGCTTTGTATGGGGTGCTTTGCTTTGGGCTTTGGTTGCTGCAACCAAGTGTTGTTGAAGATCCCCTCCTTTCTTTTACTGAACGGCCTAAGTGCTGGGTGTTGCTAGAAAACAGGCGATGCTAAGCCTCACAGGACACCTTATCTCATCTCCATTGGGAATTTACTTTTGCTTCTTTGCAGAACGGTTAAGTTAATTTTATGATTTTCTGGGAAGATTTTCTATGATTCATACTTTGCGTCGATGTGGTAGTCTTCAGTGCTCACTATATTTCTATTTTCTAGTAGCAGGTTCCACAAGTAATTATTATGTTTGACACGATTTATGATTAATGGAATTGCATTTCTGAATTATAGTGTACGTCTTCTTTCTTCATTCAATTGATTCTAAGTACCGCCACCAACAATGAATTTTGGTCATTTTGTCATTCTAAATTCTAATACAATGGTCAATGTGCTACTCCCTAGCTTTTGTTCTTTTAAAAATGATGCTATCTAATTTGAATACGTTTAACTTTTGAATAATGTAAAGAGAAATGAAAAGCTTAAAGCTTCCTTTTCAATCAAATTTGATTTAATACTATTATGTAGAATGAAAATGTAACATATTCATGTGAGATTTGAACATTTTAATTCAACTCATTCATTCAGCGCAACCTTCAATAAATTCTATATACGTACGGGATTCTGGAGAGTGCTATCTTTCGGTTTTATATTGTGCTAAGCCTCACAGGACACCTTATCTCATCTCCATTGGGAATTTACTTTTGCTTCTTTGCAGAACGGTTAAGTTAATTTTATAATTTTCTGGGAATATTTTCTATGATTCATACTCTGCGTCGATGTGGTAGTCTTCAGTGCTCACTATATTTCTGTTTTCTAGTAGCAGGTTCCACAAGTAATTATTATTTTTGACAGGATTTATGAAAAATGGAATTGCATTTCTGAATTATAGTGTACGTCTTATTTCTTCATTCAATTAATTCTAAGTAGCGCCACCAACAATGAATTTTGGTCATTTTGTCATTCTAAATTCTAATACAATGGTCAATGTGCTACTCCCTAGCTTTTGTTCTTTTCAAAATGATGCTATCGAATTTGAAGACGTTTAACTTTTGAATAATGCAAAGAGAAATGAAAAGCTTAAAGCTTCCTTTTCAATCATATTTAATTTAATACTATTATGTAGAATGTATATGTAACATATTCATGTGAGATTTGAACATTTTTAATTCAACTAATTCATTCAGCGCAACCTTCAATAAATTCTATATATGTACAGGAATCTGGAGAGTGCTATCTTTCGGTTTTATATGGTGCTGTTTTATTGTCTCCGTCTGTTTGGTCGCTTTTTACTTTTCTTTCCGCTGTTTTCACTGTTCCTAGCTGTTATATTTTAAGTATTTTTTCAAGAATTGATGATAATTTTTGGATTCCAGTTTTGAGTTCTGTGTTTGTCTTTAAGACACGAAATCTGTCAAGCAGGTGAGTGTCACTTCTGGTGGACAAGGAGTCCCCCAGTGCACATGCAGCCAAGTTCGATCAACTTCGTTTGATCGTTTCTTCAATGCATTCGAAATTTTCCGTTATCAAAATTTCTTGAAATGGGTCCTATAGCATCATATCCCACGCATCCAGCTACGTCTTTCGGTACATTTGTGGACATAATATCTTTCAAACTCTTTGGTCATATTACATTGTTTAGATTGAGGATCACTAACGAGGGTTGCACAATTTAAGTACCCGAAACGTGCATGTCTGGTCCATGCTGAAAATTTATCTGTTCTTAAATGATGCTATTGAATTTGAAGACGTTTAACATTGGATATTGGAAAAAGATATGTTTATTAAAACATGGATGTACTTGTACACGTCTCTGGTGCATGACAATAAGTTTGAAATTTTCTTCAAGAAGGTATAGAGTTGGAACACTTCCGTATTATTGTAGCTAGCTGGTTTTTAAGTTAGAATATCCAAGACTTCACAAAGATAATACCTTTAAGTTACATTATGTTTCAACAGGAAATACGAATATCTATTTTGAGTCGTGATCGCATGTGTGACTTTTAATCATTTAAAAATGCTTTTGTTCAAAACGCAAAATTTACGTTTATTAATAGTCTACAGAAAGTTGTGTCGAGTGCAAAGAGGGAAATTAGAAATTTACTTCTTTTCTTTTCTTTCTCCTGTTTTTTCCTGTAATATTTCCATTATAATGCATTTTAGATTACATCATAAACATTAGCTGCACAATTGTGTGTACATATTAAGGAAGCGTTTACTTTTTAAAACGAATTACGTGTGAATGCTATTTTTTCATTCTTGGCATAACGTCAAACGCTTATATAATTAGATAATCATAAGAATTTGAAAATCGAAAACAACTGTCAACTTCAAAATTTTCTGAATGGATAACTTTTCCCATTTTGTCTCGATGTATTTGTAAATGTTAAAATTGTATGCCCTTAGAGATTGTTCGTCTTGTCTTGTTTCTTCCTTTTGTCCGATAGCACGTCTATGTGCTACGTGGTTTTTAGCATCTGTCTAGTTTTATTGTAACAGAACATCAATGTGTGGTCTTTTTTAGTCCCCTACCGGCAACGCCGAAGGGGACTCTTAATTTCCTCTCGGTCTGTCTGTCCGTCTGTCCCTCCGTCTGTCCATCTGTCCTAATACTAGTATCAGTTTTCGGGACCTTTTTCTGTAATGAATGGAGATATTCAGATGAAATTTGATCTTGAGCTTGTTCTTGGATAGTTACAGAACAAGTTTGACTTTCGTCGCGCTTGACCTATTTTTGGAGGAGTTATACCCCTTGATGACTTGCACAATTCAGTTTTTGCCAGTTTTCCAGACTGTTTTCTGCAACAAATAAAGATATTCAGGTGAAATTTGATACTCAGCTAAGTCTTGGATAGTTACAGAGCAAGTTCGACTTTCGTCACGCTTGACCTATTTTTGGAGGAGTTATGCCCCTTGATGACTTGGAAAATTAAGTTTTCAGCAGTTTTCCAGACTTTTTCCTGCAACAAAGAGAAATATTCAGGTGAAATTTGATACTCAGCTTAGTCTTGGATAATTGCAGGGGGCAAGTTCGACTTTCGTCACGCTTCACCTATTTTTGGAGGAGTTGTGCCCCTTGATGACTTGCACAATTCAGTTTTTGTCAGTTTTCCAGACTTCTTACTGCTACAAATAGAAATATTTAGGCAAAATTTTATACTCAGCTTAGTCTTGGATAGTTACAGAGCAAGTTCAACTTTCGTCATGCTTGGCCTCTTCTTCGAATCGATAAAGCAGATAAAACCTCAGAACTGAGCTGCACAGACAGTAAGTTTAATTAAAACTCATGTTTAATTACAGAGTAATTCATAGGCAGAGTTGCAGGACATAAATATATGCTGCCGGTGGGGGACTTATATCGCTCAGCGATCATAGCTTTTTTGTGATTTAAAAGAATCGTGGATGTTCAAATGAATCCACAAAGGTATATTAACATCTTACAATAAGATAAAGACCTCGATGGAAATTGGTTTTATTAACCAGTTCTTTCATTTATATGTTATAAATTTGTGGTCAGCTTGTACTAGGACGAGTTTATCTTTTCTTCCTCATTTGTGCTCTTTTTAACACAACCTTCATTATATTCTGTACTTGTGAGTGGTGTTGAGGTTATCGTCAGGATCTTCTTTATAGATAAACAATAAAGAGGTACAAATCTGTTATTCAGTCTCAAAGTCGAGAAGGCATTGGTCTCTGCATATTGTTCATTAGGTAAATTTGTCTTTCCTGTTTTGATGGAGCTGTTACACAAATACAAAGAATCTATTTTAAATCGTGATTACATACATCCCTTTCAATCGTTCAGAAATACTTTTGCTGAAAACGTAGATTCGCATCTCACAATATTCCAAAGAAAAGTTTTGCCTTTAACAAAAAGGGGAATTTAACATTTTTTTCCTCTTCTTTTGCCTAATTCTTCCTACAACATTTATTTCGTAACGCTTGAATAATTACATCATAGAAATTAGCTGCTCAATTTTGTGAAATATTAAGAAAAGGGGATCATCTCCAGCATGACCATCCTGCACTCACCCAGCGAAACAAAGCCACAAGACAGTGATACGTAAATGACATCAGACAAAACTACAAACCACAAAAAAATACATGACAATAATCACTAGAACATCATACAAATCAATCGAAACAGATGGACAGAAACATCAAACACTAATGACAATACATAAAAGGAAGGAGACCAATTTGCACCAGGCGCTGACTTTGGACGGCCATCTTCTATTAGCAAATGGTGTGGTTATCCGGATTACGTGCGCACAACCGTCCCACATTTCCGGGTACACAGAGGTCTCCATAGACGCACAATAGTTATATAAACATAAAACTTCTCACTGTAATGTGACATCACAAACAAGCCAGTTAAACGCTTCGGCCTCTTGTAACACAAATTCTATGTAAATGGATCTTAAAAACCCTATGGTATGCGTATAACAATTTGTGCTCTGCTAGATGAAGCGAGCTCAAGATCATTCGCCCGAGAAGTCTGACCAACTTACAGATAGGACAGATTTACTTCTTTTTTCTAGACATCACGTAAATGCTGATATAATAAGATATTCGAATTTGAAAACCAAAAACAAGTATAATTTTCAAAATTTTCTGTTTGACTGATGGTTAAATATACCCATTCGGTCTCATCGATATATGTTTATTTGTAAATGTTAATTGTATGTACTTAGAGTTTTTGTGTCTTGTTTTGACTCTCCTTTGTGGCATCTCTCTGTTCTCGTTTTTTTTTTTTACGATTTTTCAGTTTCTTGCCAGAGCTTTTCTAATAGAATATGAAAAAGTGCTGGTTTTTATTGATTTGACAAAATCAAATGAATGAATTGGCATAAGAATTTGCACATTAAGATAAGATAAATTCCTCTGAGAAATTAACTATAAAACACTTAGTAAGAACAAAAATACGTTCTCTTCTTTTTTTATCATATTAAAGATAAGAAAACATTGAAAAAGTATGTAAAAAATAGGCACCAGACATCCAAAAATTCCTATATCGTTATGTATCACAAATTGCAATAGCTATTATTGGTAAATGTTTTATTTATGTATAAAAAATCCGGAAAACAACAATAATAGTATTGATGAAGTCTAAAGTATATAACAAACTGTATTGGCTTGGCAAGTACTTCAAAATGTCTCTGTGTAGAAATGAAAATGCAAAATCCAACTGGTTATTTTTTTAGGGGGGGGGGATGGGGGCATTTATTTGGTTTGGTTATGCCGGTACATTCCACTTCCAATTGTTTGTACTCCTTTATGTTTCAATGGTGTTTTGCCTTGTTGTTGGTCGTTCTCGTTGTATCTGTCTATTGTTAACATGATAGTTTTACGTGTTGTACCCTCCTTATCTCGTCTCATGTGCGTGTGTGGTACGCCATAATCAGTGTAACGTCAGCCTGTGTTGGAATCTCATTATTTTTACCATATTAGCACTGACCTGAAAATCGTCTCATTCTCTGTAAATAAATGTGGAAAAGTATAATAGAATTTGAGAACATCTCCCTCAATTCGTAGCTTTCACCTGAACTGCTGTTTGGAGTACATCTGAGGTTGCTCTACCTATATTCAGTAACCATTTGAGTTCTTTTTTCTAGTCAGGCCTCGATCATATTGATGTTGATACTTATTTGTTTTCATGCGCATATGTAGCGATGAAATGATCCCAATATATCATAGATATGAATAATACTACATTCGTCATATATGACGTCTGGTACATGCTGCAAATTTATCTGTTCTTGAATGATGCTTTTGAATTTATAGATGTTTAACTTTCGTATGCAATACATGTACAGAGGGATTCTGTTTATATTGTTTGGCACTTTATCACATAAATTTGAAATAATATAATTTTTATTGTTACCGATTATGGGCCGTCATCTCAATATGTCAGAATTAAAAACAAAAGAACCTACGACTAAGCAAGATTGATCGATTGAATTTTATCAATTTCATATATTTTTGCAAGATAAAGTGGTTAGAATTGGTATCCAGTTTGCGGATTACCTGAGCAGTGTCTATCCTTCGGAGCTTGAGGTCAAAGAAACTACAGAGACAAATAATTCAGCATCCTATTTGGACATAATGTTGTCCTACGACACTGATGGTCACATGAACACCTCACTCTATGACAAACGTGACGACTTCAATTTCAGCATTACAAACTTTCCTTTTCTGAGTAGCAACATCCCTTCATCGCCTGCTTATGGCGTGTTCATATCTCAGTTGATACGCTATGCCAGAGCAAGTACCAAATATACGGATTTTGTTCTGAGAGCTAGGCGTCTTTCAGATAAGCTTCTCAGTCAGGGATATGTTTGTGACCGACTAACATCGTCACTGAGGAAGTTCTACGGTCGATATGGGGAACTCGTCATACACTATGATGTCCCACTCTCCAGAATGGTGGATGATATTCTGTCATAGACCATTTGAACCATCCAACCAAAGATTGTACTCTATACCTTCCAAAATGGAAGTAACCGGATGTGACAGTTCTACCGAATTGAAGCGACGGGTGTTGCATGCAAGCAGGAGATGCTTACTCTTCCTGGGCACCTGGTCTCACTCTCATATCGGGAGTTCGCTTCTTTTCATATGGTGGAGGTTTTTGTTTTTGTTTACTTTGGTTCCTGTTTTATCCTGATTTTGTATGCCTTCGGTTTCTGATTTTCTGAATTATCGATTTTGTACTGTAGACAGGGATATGGTCATTATCCATATTTGTCATTCCAAAGTGAGTTGAAAGTAGCCACGATTAAGCAAACCCTTTCCTTTGTTAGTATATTGTAAGAACTTAAGGCTCATGGCTATTTTAAAACACATTGTTAGTGTACAAAAGTGCCAAAAATGAAATATGTTTTTTTAGATCAGAGAGGGCATTGAACTCAAGATGTCCTGACTGATTTAAAAGGCGTTGTTTTCGTCTATACATTACTTTTGAAAAAGAACTCAAATATACTTTGACAATCTTCGGCATTGATTTTGTTATGATGTCAATTTTAGAATTAATTTTCAAAATAATTTATCTTATTAGCTCGGACATAAAGTGCTCTGTTAAAATGACAGACTTATCAAATGATTTTCTGCTTACGGGGTATCATATTAGGTTTAGTTTAAACATATTTTATTTCCATAATGTCGAAATGGGATTAGGCAAAAGTTTAACAACATTATAGACGCCTTCTCCCTAAAATAAGATTACAAAACAATGTCATGGATAGCAGGACAAACACATATAAGGTAACTTGATATAAGATGATATGCAAATGAATCTTTGAAATATATACATTTATAAATAAGTATAAGGAGAGAGAGAGAGAGAGAGAGAGAGAGAGAGAGTTATGATGTGAATCTCTTTGTTTCTTTAATGTAACAGTAGACTGCATCCATAATATTGTAGTTTTCCTGATCCGATAGGGATAGATCACCAAATAAGAGTTTCTCTAATGTAAGAGGTGTGAAATATACTAACTTTTGGACTAGTCGGGTTCTCTGCTGATCAAACAAGGCACATTCAAGAAAGAAATGGAAAGCGTTTTCATTAGTATGGCCACATTGACACGTGGAAGAATTGATGAGGTTAACGCGATGAAGGTCAGAATTAAGGTTACTGCTGAATGAACGTAGTCGGGTATGAATTATGTTCAACTTTCTATCTCCACATGTGAGATAATCAGGTAAGTAAATGGAATTTCTTTGAGATTTAAGATAGGATTTAAACTCATTATAGGATGGATTATCTCGTATTTCTTTATCTAATTTGTTCCAGCTAATTATTGTAGAAGGAAAAAGGAGTTTCGTGTAAGCATTAAACGATAATTCGGAATGTACAAGTCCGTGTCAGTTCGTAAGTTGTATTGTCTTTGTCGTTTGTATGTCTCGAGTATGTCCGTTTAATAGTCAGGTGCTTTGTTATGATATATTTTACGAAAAAGATTAAGTTTTCTACGTTCACGGCGTTCAGATAATTTTTCCCATCCCGTTTCAAAGTAAAGAATTTCTTTCATATTAGGGTATATATTCTAATTTTAGAATGGATTGAACAGAGTCGAATGAACATACGATTAAAACGTCATTCTATATAGACCTTTTCCGTGTATATAAGAATCCAAAATCATATTTGTAGACAAAAATATTTTGTACGCTATAACGTGTAAATAATAGAAAGGGAAGTTATTTTTGTGGATGTGGAAAAAATTAAGCGCAAAAAATACCACCGGTTAGCTACATGTAAATCATAATATTATTATCATTTTATCGTGATATTTGAAATAGTTTTCTTAGCAAAAAGTACCAGAAAAAAATCTTTTCTGAAAACAAATTCTGTCAAAATTTACAAAAGGAAATTAATACCCACTATAAGATCTGTAAAAGCATGCAGGAATTGACAAATCTTGCACAGACATGGGACTCATAACTTGGTTGACAGCTGCCCTTATAATTGGTAATTGTCATTTACATTTTTTTTCTATAGTCTTTTAGGACCCTTGGCCAATGAAGAATACACTCTTATAAGCAGACATTGATATATTTTTGTATACATTAATTATCTTATATCATAGAATGCGGCTCTTTTGTTGGGATCAACATTGTTTTCGTGAAGCGATCTTCTCTATACGGTATACGTCAGTCAGATACTGGTTAAGTTCTTTGATATAAACTGGGAATTGATCATATGTAGTATAGCAGTATAACATCCCCTTGACAATGTTGTTGATTGATAATCTGGTCGAAGACATTAAGAGGTTAGTACTTTACGTGCTTTGTATTTACCAGATTTGCTAATATAGATATATTTTCATTTCAAAACTCATATTGAAGAAATTACTAATTTCATTCTGGAGGTCATTTGATGTCAACTAAATTGGTACTATAGAACATATATTTCAAAATTGACAATTCATATTAGAAATTCAGATTTTCGGTAAGGGAGAAACATACCTACAATTGTAAGCCCCAGAGGAAGGACATGTAACAGGTTCAAACTCATATTGGACATAATTCCTTTCTATGTTCTGAATGTACATTGAAAGTATGACTTTGTTACATACACTTGCTCTATATATACTATAAACTATAATGTTGAAAACTGGTTGTTATCATTTTACCACCAATTTCAGTAGTAGTGGGCAATATGGGTGGGAAATAACACTTATCTTAATAAATTATATCTATTTTTTATTCAATTTTAATTAGCAACAGTAAATCTACCCTTATTCGAAAGATAAAAAGCAGTAAGAAAACAATCTTTGCTAATAGCAAAAAAAAAAAAAAAAAAAAAAAAAAAGGAATGGGACCAAAACCGGCGGATTTTGCCCCTACCTCTTGGTATTTCATTCTCCGCATTAATTTGATTTATCCCATCCATCCTGCTACGTCTTTTGGTACATTTTTGGACGTAATGACTTTCACACTCTTTGGCCATATTATGTACACTGAGGATCATTGACGAAGGTTAAGTACCCGAAACGCGCATGTCTGGTCCATGCTGCATCTCATCACTGTGAAATACTTGTATAATATTGCTTCTGTTCCTGGTGATACTTTTGAAGTGGATGGTTATTAATATAAGGAAATTGAGATGCAACATTTAATTGATATGTAGTCAAAGAAAAGCTTCTCTCTTGCTTTAGCTTCGGAAGGAAAGAACACCATAGATAATCTATCGCTGAGATATGCTAATTTCGAAGATGGAAGTAACGATTTTTATTCAACGCACTCTAGTTATCTACTTGGTACAACTTCCGCATGAAGTTGTATCTAAATTTAAACTTTAAAAAAAAATATGTACTCCAAGTAAAACAATTGACAAGTTAATTGAAAAATACCTACAGGGAATATAAATATGGATTTCAAAATAATATCTAACAAAACGTTCCATCAGCAATCTGTAAGATAGTTAGATAAAACAGACATATAAGTCATTGAAATAGTTTTTCACATTGGACAGAGATGGTCATCAAAATCTGGTTGATAACTGCTTTTGCTACTGGTAAAGTTATTGTACCTTTCAATTTCTTTCCTTTCCAGTTATTTTTCTGTAATTTCTGTGATTATGCTCTATAATGAAAGACTAATATAGACATTGTTCTTGACAGCATCTTACGTCTGAAATCAATACATGTTGAAATGCGCATATGGGGCACTGAAATTTAAAAAAAAAATGTATATATTTCAATATTAACCATTTCAACCACTAGGTTGATATCTCTACTGGTGTATTGTTTTGATCAGTCCTTGACGGGTTCTTTGGCGAAATTTTAGGTCAAGTTTTGGTTTTTGCTATTTATTATTCAATGTTATTTGGATTTCCTCTTTCTTAGCCACGAGCATCACTGATGAGACATAACTTGTTGAAATACGCATGTGGTGCACTGAAATTTTATCATATAACATATATTTCAATATTGACAATTACAGCCTCTTGCTTTACGATTATTACCTAGCGTGACGGAGAAGAGAAAGTGAAGGTTCGCGATATATCTATATAATTATTAACACTTAACAATACTACTTTGATTTTTCCAGTTTGTGAACTCTTTTCGTAAATTCATGACTAATAACGCCTAGTAAAGCTGTGAATCCCATTGGAAAGTTAACGAAAGCTTCCTGATTATTTTTATTAATAAATATCATTAACTTGATCAAATAAAGTAAAATTTGAAAAAAAATAGAAAATGATAAAAGAAAAATCTCCTAATTTCTTTCAAAGTCAGAGTAAAACAGATACAGAAAATGAATCAAAATTGCGAGGTCGTAACCAAATTGTTTGAATATTTTCATCCGAATCTCTTCAAAATTCTCAAATGAGTTAAAGAAGATCCTGACGTTTTGACCTTTGTTCTTTCTGTGCTTCAGACAAATACTATGTACTGTGACATGTACTGTGACATTGCTCAGTATTTATTTTGAAAAAATCGACAATTTCAGAAAATACATGAGGGAGGTGGGGGTGCAACACCTGATTTATTTTCTATTTCGAATCATTTTTGCTCTAAGTACCACTGATAAGGAATAACTATCATTAACATGTAGGCCTAGTGCATCAACTTTAGATATCCCTGCTGTCAGAAAACGATTCCGTGAACAAACGTTCCAAAATCAGTGCACTGTCGTTGTATGACTCGGGCGGGTGTGGCTAGCCAAACAGGGGATGCTTACTCCATCCGGGCACCTGGTCCCATCTCAAGTTTACTAGGGGTCCGTCGATGCTCAATTCGGTGCTTTATTGTGAGTGCTATTGATATTGTCGTCAGGATCTTCTTTATCTCACACGGATATTAAGTCATCATCCGCGGTAACTCGGCAGTGGCAATGGAGCAAACGTAACATTTGAACGCTATTTATACCAAAAATGATACAACCTATCTTATACCCAAATCATAATTTCGCAAATATCAACGGATCGAAATTTTGTTCATTGTCGATTCAGAAGCGTAACTAGATGAATGAGAGGCGAAACCCGTAAAAGGAACGATATAAGGGTATGGTAATGTAGGTTTATAATTATGAACTTTATCGATATCTTGTTAAAGCTAAGCTTCCCTACAACACCAGATTTTGAAAGAAAATAACCAATTAATCGGTGACATAATCTTTTTTTTTTAGAAAATAGAAGTAAAACTTTTTTTTTCAAGTATAAAAGTAGGTATAGGTAAAACTTCCGTGTAAAGTTGCATCTAAATTTAAACTTGCATAGAAAATTCTGTACTCAAAGTGTATTTATAATGTCTTGAAATTGAATGGGAAACGTGAGATTTAAAAAAAGGAAAACTCCTTACACTTCAATCTTCTTATAAACTATATAGATATACATTTTATAATAATATCAAACAAAAGAGCCATTAGAACATGTTACATCAGCAGTGTGTAAAAATATAATTCAGTCATATAAGTTAAGGTATCAGATGTTTTCATATTGAAGTGAAGGGTGTTGCTTGCAAGCAGGAGATGCTGACTCTTCCTGGTCTCACTTGCATATTGGGAGTTCGCTTCTTTTTCATATGGTGGAGGTTTCTTTGTTTGTTTCGGTTCTTGTTTTATCCTGGTTTTGTGTGCCTTCGGTTTATGATTTTCTGAATTATCGATTTTGACTATGTATTGGGATATGGTCATTATCCATATTTGTCATTTCATATCGGATAGTCATGATAATCATTATCTGGTTTATAACTGCCTTTGCCACTGGTTAAGTTCATGCACTTTTCCATTTCTCATTTTTTGTGTTTTTGCTACAAAACAAAAGACTAATAATTTAGAGAAAATGTTATTTTCAGCACTCTTGGAAATCTTGCAATCTTTTGAATCTAATTTGACTGTTTATTTGGATACACATTGTTTCGGATAAAGGATCCATGACGAGGTTTTTATACCTGAAACTTGCTTGTCTGGTCCATTCCGTTAATTTGACCTGTTTTGATAAATGATGCGATAACTTTGAAGACTTGTCACTTTCTAAAGACGTTATCATGAAACATTTCAAGAGTACAATCGAGAGATTAAAGTCAAGACAGTTGCTTTTGTGCAGCACATCATCCGTCGGACACCAAGATATTACAGCATATCCCTCTACAATTATTACCTAGCTTGACGGAAAAGAGTACTACTTTTATTTTTTCCTGTTTGTGAAGGCTTTACGTGAATACATGTATGATTACGCCTTGAAGGTTGTGAATCCCATTGGAAAATCCGTCAATGCTTCCTCATTATTTTTAAAGATAAATGAATTAATAACTTGATCAAATCAAGTATGATCTTAGATCAAACAAATCAAAAGTATCAAGCATAAATTCGTAACTAAAAACATATATCCATGTAAAGTATTAAGGCCGTTTCTTGTTTTTATTCTGTTTTGCGTCCTTTTGAAATTGAGAAAGCTACCAACCAGCAAGGAAGAAAAACAAACAAGCATATAAAACAAATTTCAATTTCATATTATGTGACTATTTGAAATCTTGCAGAAACTTAATTCATCTGATTATTATCAGATTTTCATTAAAAAAGGAATGATAGATATTGCAATGCCTTGAAACATTGCAGAAATTCTATATTTTTACATGAAAAATAAAAATTAAACAGTCAATTTCTCTTAAATTTTTGTAGAAAACACATTTGCAAAAGATTTTCATTATTTTAATTTTGTTTTGTTTTATGACTTTGGACTAAAAACCTACCAGCACGAGGACGCAAAACAGAAAATAACAAAGAAATGGACTAATGAAAGATATTTATTGACAACTAGCGACGTTTTATTTGATTTGTTATAAGTACTATACACTAAGTCAAAAGCAACTTGCTTTGATATTTTCTCTGATATTATTAAATGTAAATAAGAAAAGTAATACGATTTTGTGTAATCTATCTCCATTCCAAAGCAAATTCGACCTCTCGATTGAGGGAAACGTGGCGCTGCATTTCGCTACGCTACATTGTCTTTATCTTGCACTAATAAACCTAAAATGCATTGTGACTTGACGAATGCTCTCAAAATTTTCGCACAATTGGAAGAGTGGAGTAGTATATGTTACATCGAAACAATGTTGCAGCTGTCTGAAATTTACATTTGATATTCACGAGACAAAATTTTCGGGAATTTGAAAGCGATAAAACAAATGAAGGGTATGATGTGCCCAATGAAATGCATTGTCCTTCTACTTCTACAGGTAGGATGTAGGTATGTGACATACAAACTTTGCCTCTTTTGTTATAGATTTCTTTGTGTTTATTACATTTTTTAATTTAAGAATTGCATTTATAAATAAAAATGATTTATAACAAAGATTGTAATAAATTGAGAAACTTTTGAACACGATATCCAAATTGTTCTCTAAAAATCATTCCAGTGTGTATGACAAAAACTATTATTTCGCATTCAGAAACCTTCAAATTCTGTAGCATCATATCCCACCCATCCTGCTGCGTATTTTGGTGCATTTTTGAGCATAACTTTCACATATTTGTCCATATTACATTGCTTAGATTGAGGATCACTGACGAGGGTTAAGTACCCGAAACGTGCATGTCTGGTCCATGCTGCAAATTTATCTGTTCTATATGATGCTATTGAATTTGAAGACGTTTAACATAACCCGTACTTTATCATTTCAAGTATAGACCCCTCATAAAGGTCCCTACTGACATCAATTAAAAAAAGGTTTTAAAAAGGCAATCAATGTTGAAAGTGGGGGAAATACCTCATTTTTTGCATCTCGAATTTTAGGTCAGACCAAATATCCACTTTATGTTCATCATTAGTTGTACAAGACTCAACGAAAATTATACCCCATATACAAAGCCTTACAGATACTTTACTAAACGAAAAAAATACGTATGACGTGTAACTTGATACGTGAAAACTAATTTCGAAAAACTAAAGATTCCTACCATAAAAATAAAATTGAAAAATACGTTTTTGGGAACTAGAAATTCCACAATATAAGTAAAGTATATACATCTACACACTGAATACTTTCATTTAACGCGTGGACAATGAGGCTTTAAGCAGTGATGACTTTAACAAGGAGAGACACCATATATTTCCTGTTATCTATCACTATAGCAATAGGATTTGGTAGTATATATCGATTGTTTTAATATTTTTAAAAATCATTTTATCAAAATTAACATTTCGTTTGTGATTATTTTGCTTCACATAAATGATAAATTTCTAAACTTATAATAAACTATATTTTGTCCTCGTAATTTCTATATTTTTTATATTCAATACATGTATATGATTATGACGAGATACTTTCTCTGAATATTTAACAAGTTACTCTTTTCACACATCATTTGTCCATCAGAAGATGAAGACATTTTTCGAGGGCAATTAATAAAAAGAACGAACAAATCAACTAAAATGAAGTCGTTCTGCTTTTTTCGCGGATACTGTAGTCAAGTTGTTTTTCTTCTTTCCAAAATTTAGAGAATAAATAAGGCTGTAATCATTAAAGGTGACAATCGATAAATGAAAGACAAAGACATAACGCATAATCAGGATCATTATTTAGTAAGCATTGTGATTCTCACAGAAATGAAAAGTGAAAGAGAAAATGTCGTAGAGAGAGTTGATCAAAATTAAATCACCATACCAGGGGACTCCTTAGCAGTCAAGGGCAATCAGTAAGAACCTTTCAACATCAAGTTTCGAAAATTTGTTTTCAAAATTTCTAGATATTTCTAAAACATGGGTCCTGTAGCATCATATCCCATTCATCCTGCTACGTCTTTCGGTACATTTTTGGACATAGTGACTATCACACTCTTTGGCCATATTATATTGTTCAGATTAAGGATCACTGACGAGGGTTAAATACCCGAAATGTGCATGTCTGGTCCATGCTGCAAATTTTCTGTACTTAAATGGTGCCATTGAATTTGAAGACGTTCACCATTCAGTCAAGGGGGGGGGGTTATATCGGTGTCATTTCTTTGAGAATAAGGTTTATATGTAAAACATTTTTGACAAATTACACAGTTTCTTAAAAGCCTACCCCTTTCTCTTCTAAATCAGTGCATGGAACATGTATTAACGTCAAAAGTGATAACGAAAATATAGTATGCATTTTGGTTGTCTCTTCGAACAATTGTATCTAAATGTCCTCCAAAAAGGAGATCGCGACTTTTGTGAATATTAGAATAAAAAGTAAAACAATTTAAGTCGAAGCCTTAACTACTTTGTAATTTTTGAATAGTCAATAATTTCGAGTAGTACTTGATAAATGTACTAGTGTAAAGATATTTTAGACGAAATGCTCATTTCCTAGTCTCCTAAAACATAACTTTTCTTCCTTGTTTATTTCATTTTGTTTGTTAAGTTTTGTTTTGTTTCAAAGGGAACGAAGAAAACCCTTGGTTATTAGCGAGGGAGGAATCTAATTAGAGCGCAACGGTTATTTTAGCGTATTTTATGGGTTGCACACAATTTTGTTTCGTTTTACAACAACAAATAATAGTTTGAATAGACTATTAATACTGCATATTATATAAGTAACTGCCACGCTATCTTATTCTTACTATGTTACTTCATGTGAATATATGTAGTGACACAGTACAAATGATTCAATGTAAAATGTTAATGTAACTTACTATTTGATCTCAATTAAGCCTTATTCCTTCGGCACTGTGCGTGCTTTTTTTCAAAGATTCTTACAAGGAAGTAGCATATGTGTCCCGCTTGCTATATAAATACATTTTCCTACTTCAATATACTAATTACTAGTAGCTATTTCAAGCACGCTTCAAGTACATCTCTATTTCTTATTTTTTCACACAAACGACAAGCTTTTTTTTTTCTTTTCTTTTTGGTATAGGTATGAGGGTGCAATCTTGACCAAATAGAACCAACAAAAGTGCAGGTTCAAAGGTTAAAAGTTGAAGTTGTTCAAATCTTTTTTATGTATGTATAAAGATATGATAATACCTCGTGTTTCTCCTGTACACCATGAACCATGAAATAAAATATAATAACTTTCGATTCATCAAAATGTACAATTTCATTTGTAAGTTTTTCATTGAACCTTTGACGAGAACATAACAGAAGTGCCTACTTCCGCACAAAATTACGCTTTTTGACGATGGCTAATGATATGCTAATGATATAATGTTATTCGGCAATGATCGGTAAACCTTTGATATGCCGACAAACTCCGCTGTAAAATACATACCATTTATTCAAACTTTTTTTTTTGTATTTTCTTTCCGTTTTCATTTGCAGGACTTCATTTGATTCATGTGATACCAAACACGACTACAATACCCCAATATAACGCTTATAAATAAATTCACACACAATTAATTGTTTTTGGTCTTCTAAGTTGTTTTTGCTAATAACTTTTTTTTTGTTTCATGTCCGATTTTACCTAAATTAATTTCAAAATGACGGTCTCGTCTCGGGAAAAACCCTTTTTGAAAATATATACATTACTGAGGTTTTCTAGAAAAAATTAAATTCCTAAATTTTCGATGATACTTTTTGGGAATCCCCTAATCGCTCGATCGTCAATTTTTTTTTATTACATATAGCACATTACCCAAACTGCAATTGTATTATTTATTGCTCTTGTAGCACCTTTGTGTGCCTGAGATAGTAAATAAACATTGTCTTGTCTTGTCTTGTCTTGCCCAATTAACAAACTATTCATACTCCGGGCCAGAGTATGAAGGGAAACATATATTACTGGTAATCAGACCTAATACATTGGTCAATAGGGAAAAATAAACAATATTTAAATGCGGAACGTGTTTATCGTGTCCGTTTTTTTTTTTTTTTTGAAATATTGAGGCTGTTGTGGAAAGTGTGCAATATGGACGTACTGCCTAACCGTCAACTTTAGTTACATTGTTATCAATATTTGTTACATCGATGTAACAAATTGTAATGTGATGGAAACGGTACATGGGCACCATCCATTCTTTGGTTATGGGTCGACTATTAAAGGTTTATATCACAACAATATATATATAAATTGTGACAGGAGGAAACTGAAAGCTACTTGAAAAATGTTTATTATGACCGAATGTGAACTACTGTATTTTCAACAAATAGGGAATGAAAATTAGTCGATCGTCTAAACGTCGGCTTATACTGTAGTAGACATAATATACCACATGACTAATGATAAATACACTGATTGATTAATCGCCGATAATTCCAAAAATCAGGGAAATGTAACTTTTCATAATGTCCATAAATAGAAAAATGAAATTCGATTCAAGTCCGTATTAAAGAAGAAGAATTGATTGTCCAGTTTACATTTCAATTATTCATTTATATTTGTTACTATACTGGTTACTTATGATAAAGGGAAACTTATCAATATGTTGTGTAGCCTTGTTTGGTATGTACATGTAGTTCTGCCGACACAATAATTTTCCTTTTAGACAACTGCTCTCTTACTTTTACAAATGTCGAAACGTTCACTCTCTATAAGGCAAATGTCTTACAAATATTCGCTTTGTACGCTCATTGTCATCGTCATGTGGTTTGCTGCATACCCTTAACAAAATAGATTACTGAAATTATGAAATCAATCGAGGTAGGAACTGAACTATTTTATCTTATCTGAATCATTATTGATTTCAGTATTACTGATGAGGGTTCATTAGCCGAAGCATGCATGTGTAATACGTTCACAGTATTCTTCTGCTTCTTTTTCTTAAGCTGGCATAAGATAAAGTTTGGGCAGTAGCTATAGTGTAAATTGATTAATAGTATACACTGCCAAACATGCCATCTTTTTCAGAAAAACGCCAGTCTGAGATAAATTATAATTCATTCAGGTCACCTATGGTGTACATTGGACCATTTTAATTTATATTCAAAACGATACGATTTATATTGATTTGCCTTTCGGAATGAAAACAATTTTATCCGTCGCTATTCATGATAGGCTTTGTATAATAATTCTTAAAATGAATCCTTTGGCAATTTCAGTTGGTGTAAGTGGAGAGTTTTGCTTCCATAACCAAAATGAAACGGAATTTAACCCGGCCACTCATCAATGTTGTCAAGGAATTGGAGTCATTCCGATAAAAGATGACAATAACCAGACGTTGGGATGCTGTGGAAGTGAGTTGGTTTCATTGGCGACATAATTCAACGTAACATTTGAAAATTCGTCCATTTAAATCTACCATTTCATTCTATATTATCATCGAAGTATAAATGATTAACGCCCATGCACCAACCCTACAATAATCTTTGGTCCCATTATTATTTAGTTTGCATCTGACCCCACAGGTTTTATGAACCCACTCACTCTTACCTAAATAGATGCATAACACTTAGAAATTAAGCGAGGGAGCACAACACAAATCTATTTTGAACTTCGAATCATGTAGAAACATTGCCGCCATAGCACTTTCTATACTATATAGACATAACGTCAGACAGTGCATGAATTTTATATCATGTTTTCATTTTCGTGCTTAAACATCGATGGCGGGTGCGGCAAGCCAACAGGGGATGCTTACTCCTCCCGGGCATCTGGTCCCACCTCTAACTTGCTAGGGGTCCGTCGATGCTTAATTTTGTGCTCCATTGTGAGTGCTGTTGAGATTGTCGTCAGGATCTTCTTTAACTCATTTGTACCCCTGATCAGGATCCATCAACTGAAACGTGCATGTTTTGCATACAGAATATAGTTTAAAGTGAAATGGGGACTATGGAAAGGGTTGAACGCTTTGTTTTTTCTGATTATTTTATTTCATTTCATTCCTGACGCATATTGAATTTCTTTTAGAAATGGCATTGAATATGTTGAAGATATCTTAGAAATATTTCTAAACAATACTTTAATCTTATGAATAAATGTTTAACGATTTTGATATCATATTGTTTTCTTATTTCAGAGACCACTTATCATACCGAGTACCAATTTTGCTGCAATGATAGAGTATATCATAGTAATAGTGGTGTATTACAGTGCTGCGGAGCAGATGTCTGGGACACGGATATCGTTAGTCTCTGTTGCAATGGCACAGTGCGAACAAACATCTGTGAGTGGTTTTGAATGTAGTAGATGTTATTAATACAATGGAGCAAATACCTCCAATACTTAAAATAATACGGAAGTGTTCCACCTCTATATCTTCTTGATGAAAATTTAAAACTAATCTATTATGCCCAGACACGTGCACATGTTTCGGATATTGAATCCTCATCAGTGATGCTTCCAGCCAAAATGATTATCATTAGCTACCAAACTTTATTTCAGAAGCGCCCTCTGGTTTATTTTTTTAAGTTAAATTTGTGCATTTACTTTCCAGAGAGAGCGCGGCACCAAATGTCCTTCCTGTAGGGTCGATTCAGTACCATATCCAATTTCAAAACTTATGTTCAAAATAGCATTGGAGGGATGGTGCTAAGATGTAAACCTTCTTTAATTTCGATTATGTTTTTGAACGAAATGACAAATTTCCGAAATAGTGACTTAAAGTGAATAGGGAATTAAAAGTGACTTCAAATGGTTGTATAAGGCAATGTAGATGTTTGAATTATTTCGTCGTTGTCGTAGCTAAAAATACGTTGTACACGTACTTTTACTGCATTATTCCTGACAGTCCCGGAATTCCTTAAGTACCAAGTTTATTATCTTGGTAAACTAACCTGACCGGATGGGGCTTATTTTCACCTGGTCATCAGTTGTCAGAGTTTACTGTTGACCAGGTGTTATAAGCTATAAAATTACAGGTTATTAGCATGTAAACTAATCACTAACGCATGGAATTCATAGTCTATCATAAAAGTTAATTGACTTGTCTTATTCGCATGATTGAATTAGCTCTGCCCGGTCAGGTAACTTTACTTAGACAATATCTCCATTCCAACACTTAAATTTTCAAGAAAATTAATGAAAATTTGTCATCTCAAATCAATATTTCAGCCGGTAACGATAGATGTTGTGGCAGCGGCGTGTACAATCCCCTTGAACAAATATGTTGTTCGAATGACGTCACGGGTAACTATAACATTGTTAATAGAGCTCACGGTAACGTGGCATGTTGCTGTGAAACACCTATCAATACTACGTATGAGTATTGTAACAGTACAACTGACTGCGTTGTAAAAAGCGATCAACTTGGAAATTCCCGTCTTTTCATCGATTCCTGCGGCGGAGTTGAATATGACATGAAGAATGATAAGTGTTGTAACGAGAAAATAATCCCAGGAATAGCTGAGGACGATGGCAGTTATCAATGTTGTGGAGAGAAAGTAATAAAGCCAGCAGAAAATGAAAGCTGTTGCCATGGAGAAGATGAATACTCTGAATCAGGTTTGTCTTTGATATGATAATGATCTTTGTTATAACATGGGCCATCTATTCTACATATTAATATATATACTGGTTAAAAAAAACTTCATGCTAATCATCTAATCCTAATAGTAATAAATATAAATCAGTATGTTTTTAGGAGAACTCATGCCCCTTGGCATTGTTTTATGATGCTGATAAATGTTTTTCAGCGCTCTCAACGATTTACAATACACAAAATGAACGTTGTTGCGCTGGGACACTTCACAACATCACATCACAACACCAAGGCTGCTGTGGAAACAACATTATGGATAAAACAACATCAGGTTGTTGTGCACTCAAAATCTATGATCGATCTACAGAACAGTGTTGTCAAGGTACGCCATTTGTTTATTCTTAAATTTCTTAATTTCAGATTCTGAGACTCAAAATCCAATTCTTTTTTCTATCGTTAAAAATGAGACAAAAATATATCATATTTTAAAATATTATACCATAATTCAATTGCTGTTTAAATTTAAGGTACAAATCTGACTTCAAAATCCAAACAATGTTGTGGGTCAGTCCCGTACGATAACAATACTCAAATCTGCTGTGAATCTTCAAAACCTGAGGTTATCAACAAAACAACATGCGATGATGAGACATGTTGTAAAAAGCTGGACGGCAACACCAAATGTGGAGAGGAGGAATACGACGAAGATAATGACCTATGTTGCCATTATAAACTCTTTAAAAATGCTCGTAAACATGGTTACGAATGTTGTCCCAGTCCTGAACCACTAGTAAACTGTTCGGGGATTTGCTCTGCGTACAACGAATCCGAAAGGTTAGATATTTTGATTCAAAGTTATGTTTTGTCTTAATTGTTGTTTGTGGTATGCTCTGTGTGTGTGATCCGCTGTGGTCAGCTCAGGGTGGTCTTGATGGAGATGTTCTTCATATCGTCCTATATACTGGCTGTATAATTCTGAAAAAAAATATCAATGGGAAATGACCCTTATATACCTATTTTAAAACACCTGGTCAACACCCGAGAAAGTGATGTAATTAAAAAGCAAATTAAAAAAATTTAAAGAAACGATAATAGTGTCTATAGACATATTTCAAATTGGCAGATTGCTTCTATCATTTGCTATTATAAATATTCAAGTTAGAACAAAGGAAAATAAATAATTTTTGGATTGAATTAACATGTTTTCCCATGTATAGGTTAGATGGTAATTTGAAGTTTCGACATGAATAAGAAGTGGACGGAAGGAATGATAAAAATAAGTTTTTGCCATAGAAGCTTATAATACAATGACTGGATATGGTTAGCATATACGTTGCCATATCTACTCTTAATAAAAGCCAAGGGATCGATTGCATGTTTTATATACAATATAATACTTTTCACATATGCAGTTGGAATGATGAGGTTGATCAGCAAGATGACATGAGAGGAAATTACGATATATGTAAAGTTTGTAACGGCCTATGGGACACCAGGTTGGCACTAATAGCTCTGTACAAGGGACAAGTTGACGTATGTAGACAATCAGGTAAATCTTACGGAAGAATGATGCTGTCGTAGTTTCGTTTTGAATATATGTACAAACTTTTCCCCTATCTTATTGGAGGGGGAGGCTGAAGTGTCCCCTCCCTTCTTCCATAAATTGTGTCACAAGGAACAATACTATTCACTCATATTTGATCAATAGTATTTTAAAGTAATAATAAAGAATTCATATACTAGTATTTCGACGTTCATTCGTTAAACGCATGAATATACAAAATATTCTATTGTCTTCTAGCCATGGTTTTAACAACGATCAGAAGCAAAAAAATACCACGTATGACGAAACTACAACTGATAATACGTGAAAACCGGTATGATGAAAGCGAAGTGTTCATCAGAGATTACAAGCTCACAGCCTTCCTGCCGTGTCGATGTAACTACATTATACCCAGTGAAGAATTGCTGCTTATTTCAAACATACAATACGGGAAAAGGATACGACTAGGAGATTCTGATGTGTTGCTGCCATACAGTGAAAACATCGTAGAAGAGGTCATACGACGTAAACTGCTATGTCAATAGGTTTCAAATATACTATTGGCTATGCTAGTAGAAGTAAGAAATGTGATTATGTTACAACGAACTTTCTAAACCCAACACAGAACGCTACACCTTTTGTCTACCACTGAAGAGATTGTTGCTGCAATTAGCATTACTTTTTAAACTAAGCAGTATCTTCCTCACATAAATCACTGTCTGGTATCTGCTTTTAACATAACATAATTCAAAATAGGAAAGGCACAATGATCTTTTCCTTTAATTGCTGTACTGTGTTAACATTTCCGATTTGCAATAATATATCAATAAAGAAGTTAGCAAAATAAAGCAATGGTGACGATAATCATGAAAAGGGTATCTCGAATCTTGAAACAGATTGCGAATTTTCCTTAATTTTTATTTCAGTATTTGAAATGATATGTGATCACGACGTTGAAGATGACATGTGACTAAAATCGTTATTTATATATTACAATTACTTAAGTTTGTGTCTCTTTTTTGTCACATATTTTGCAAACTTCTCTATTTACATATTGACACAAACATGAATCTTGAGAAGGCCAGTAGAGAAAAAAAAATGAAGAAAATCATGAGAGGGCCAGTATAGCAAAAATAAACAAATATACATGCAAGAGATTTGAAAAAAAAACTTTCTTTTCAATTTATTTTGTACTAGAAATCAATTCTAGTTTGTTAGTTGTCAAATATTTCAATTGGATAAAAAATCATTTTCATTTTTCATTTATTGTCTCTCGAGTTTGTAAATCTTGCATGGACATATTTTTCTATTTAATCTTATTTCACATATCATCCATGATATTTATTTCATTTCATTTCCATGTTGAATCATATTTGACGCTTTTTAAAGATTCTGTTAAGTCATATATTTTTTCACGTTCATTGTATATTATCATATTGATATTTATTAGCCTTTACGTAACGTGTGCGTTCTATGTGTTCTATTTGTGTTCTCATCTGTTCTAGTCATATCATTGCATAAAAATAAATATTAAAAAATTGTTCTGTTTGTACTTATTTTGAAATTACTCCATATGTGTGTGAAGAGTTGTTTTCTCTTAAAATAAAGTAAAATCAGTAAAACTGATGGATGCTCCCCGAACACAATAATTTTGATACCAATGATCTGAGTGTCGAAATGATCATGAATGACCTTGGCCTTTAACCCTGATGTAACCTTGAAATGAAGATTTTCTTTTGCATTGAAGACTTTTGTCTGAAAGTCCTCACATGCAAAACAGTTAGTGGACTAGTTAGTTAGACTAGTTAGTGAACACAATCCCCTCCCCTCTTTTTTTGGTACACAATTTTTCATCAACGCAAAAAAAGATCTTTTCAAGGTTCTCTTTTCTCAAATTAAAATAATCGTTTTTATGGGTACTCTCCAACATTTTCTTGGTTGTTGTTTCATAGTAGACATGTCGGAGATCTTTACCTAATTGTTCACATATCTCAGTCTGATGTTGTATTGTCCTGTGATTAAAATTCGTTATTGGGAAAATCAAAATCCGATTTCAACGATATGTATAAACAAATTTCAATATAGTTCAAAATTACGTAATAACTTCCGAAACCGAAATACCTTTTTTGACCTTCCAATCTAGGTCAGACTCTATAAATATCTATAAATATTTATCTTCCTGTTCTGTAAATAGAGATAACATGTGTATGCACATATCAGAGAGTCAATAGTGCATATTTATCTTTTTTAAGATACAGAAAAACATGTCATAGGGATCTGCATGTATCATTGAATATTTTACTATAGCATGTCGGATATTTAGATAAAATCCTTAGGAAAATACTATCGTGAATCCCTTTTTGTTTTGTCATAAAAAAGTTAATGTAGAGACTAGAGGAATATGAAATCTTGCCTAAAAGGTTGAAGTACTCTCCGAATAAATCAAAGGAGGGATCTTCAATCTCTGATCAACGATCGTCCAATTCTTCACACGAAATTTAGTCCTCTTCTTTGAAATAACGTAAAACTTTATTTCAATAGAGTTCATTCGATAAAAGCACATGATTATTCGACATTTTACACAACGACCCCCCATTAAAAATCGAGAGACAGACGTACAAAAATTATAGGCAATGCCTTAACAAGCATAATTTGCAATCGAAAATATAATTATATTGTTGTTAACAATTACAAAACTCTCTATGTGATGTTTGGAGGAAAGAGCTTACAACAAATAGTCAGCATTCCAATGGGAACAAATTGTGCCCCACTTTTCTTTACTCGAAGCTGAATTCATATATATTCTCTGCTCTCTGAGGGGAAAGCACTTAGCTGTTAACTTTAACTTCACACACATATACATAGATGATGTACTGTCCATCAAATTTAAAGCCGAGCACTATGCAAATTGCAAAATTTAATATAAAGAATTTATAAACAGAGGGCGCTATGAAAATGAATTTGGCTTTATCAAAAAATCACTTTAGATGGAAGCATCACTGATGGGGATTTTATATCGGAAACAAGTGTCTGATGCATAATAAATTGGTTTGAAATTTTCGTCGGGAAGGTATACAATTGTAACACTTCCGTATTATCGAAAAGCTCACCCGCTCCTGTAACATCATGTTCCAGCCATCTTTCTACGGTTTTCGGTATATTTGGGACATGACTTTCACAAATTTTGTCCATATTTCATTGTTCAGATTGAGGATCACTGACAAGGGGTACGTTCAGTACCCGAAACGTGCATGTCTGGCCCATGCTGTAAATTTATCTGCTCTTATATGATGCTAATGAATTTGAAGACGTTTAACACCTCTACACATAAGTTGATTTTTTCGGACGTCATGATCAGACAGTGACAGTCAGGAGCGACGCAGGACTCAGAATCCAATAAGCACAATCAATAGTCATACAAAACTTTGAAGAAAAAAGCCACAGGGATTTATCACGCTTCCCGGTTAAACGTTGCTACTCAAAAACTCGATAAGTCATCATTACAGCATTCGGAAACAGGCTAATCAATGTCAGAACCCCTTTTCTTTTGGCATATTTCGATAGCATACTTCAAACTTGATCCTCATGTGAAATTTGAAAGCCGAGATATACCCCTACTATGTCTTTTACGAGCGCCGCATTTCAAGTGCGGACTAAAACGTGTCAAGTTTCGAATGAAGATTCAGTTTGAATGAATCTATCGAAATACACTAAAGAAAATCGGTTTTGGCTTTGATTAGCCTATTTCTGAAGACGTAAACGATGACTTGTCGATTTTTCATAAGACGCCTTTAATATCCCATAATACATATTAAGCAACCGGGAAGCGTGATATATGCCTGTTAAATATCAAAGATGAGAAGAGATTCCTAACAGTGAGAACAGCAGAACACACTCTCACGTAAAGAAAAAAGAGGAAACAGACATAAACAATAACTAATATTCTAGGAGCATGAGGGACAACATAATCTTCAAGAACAATATTCAGTCCAATTTAATTTCAAGTAATAAAGAACAAGATATCTTGAAAAATGACCATAAACGTGCATGTCTGGTCCATGCTGTATATTTATCTGCCCTAAAATGATGATAATGAAGATGAAGACGTTAAACATTTGTACCAAATGGTGAGTGTCACTGCTGGTTGACCAGGAGTCCCCGAGGGCACATGTAGCCAAGTTCGATCAATTTCGGTTGGTCGTTTCTTCAAACGCTTTTGAAAATCTCTGTTTACAAAAAAAATTTTCAAATTTCTAAAATCTGGTTCCTGTAGCATCATATCCCAGCCATCTTGCTACGTCTTTCGGTATATTTAGTACATTATTTTCACAGATTTTGGCCATACAACATAGTTTAGATTGAGGATCACTGACGAGGTTTGAATACCCGAAACATGCATGTTTGATCCATTCTGTAAATGTATCTGCTCTAAAATGATGCTAATGAATTTGAAGACGTTAAACATTTAGATAATTTTAACAACACAAGGGTAGACTCTAAGAAGGACTGACATCAGATACAAGTGTAGGGTACATCTCCTTCTTACTAGTCCAACTCATTACTATCCGAACTCTAACAGTCCACAAGTCGATGCTACCAGTAAAAGTTTAACTTTATATTCTGTAATCTCTCTACTTTTATATGGTTATTTTATTTATAGCTGTATAGACAATGTCACCTATTATGACGTCACTAACAGCGAGCGCCGCTACGTTGGGCCTGTTCAAATATCACGTCGCCAGTTTTGAACTTGAAAATCAACCACGCTTAAATGACTTCAATTGCAAAATAAACTAGATGATTAAATAGTGATTTAATCAAATTATAAGAAATGACTGTAATAATTTTTCTGTCCATCGATGTATAGACAAAAACCGATGCACAAACAAAATATAATCCTCTTCGCGGATTATAAAGTTTGTGCATCGGTTTTTGTCTATACATCGATAGACAGAAAAATTATTACAGTCATTTCTTAAATAATTCATCTTTCTATATCTGTTTCCAATGTTTTGACTAAAGTGAAGAGAAGTAAATCAGTACAGTCCGGTACTACCTTTTGTCATGTGTTATGATTAATTCCTATGAACCACCTCATAGATAAAAAAGATAGAAATTCTGAACGAGATGCCTTCTAAACGTTGAATTACAAATCCGGTGCACGTTGATCCTTCTCAGTGGTAATAAAGCTTAAAAGGTTCGGACAAGCCAGAGAATTTTCGTGACGACCCTTGTATTGTTTCAAAGATTCAGCTTTTCCGTTAAAAGTTGACAGTTCAAATTTTAGAAAGGTGCTATTCCGCTATGAATTCAAAAATGAAAAAAATATGGCGGTGCAATGAAGTGAAAGGCAAGATTCATGTGTCGTTGTCTAGATATGAAAAAATAAATCATGACCAAAGAAAATCTTCTCTCTGACACCAGTTTTGGAAGAATTTAAACACTCTGTGGGAACATTTTTACAAACTCCATAGTGCATGGAGATACCTTTTAATAAAAGAAAAAAAATAGTTTCCACCTGTGCTGCTAGGGAGTATCAAGGAATCGACTTTATTAAAACAGGATGTCAAGGAATGGATATAGCTACAATGATTAAAAAAGCAGATTTTCAATTTTGATATTAATGCGAAATATCAAACTATAAAAAATGATTGCAATGTTATCTTTCGTATGCTCATGTTTGTTAAAGTAATCCTTGATAGTGTATTCATAAATCAGAATTGAAAACTTTCTAATCTCACACTTTCGAGTGTAATTTACTTTTTTTCATTACATGAGATAGGTTTTTCTGCTTTTTTTTGTCATCATTTCCCTGACAATCTTATCTTGATAGCAGGAAATGTTGGACCTTTGCCCATGTCGACATACCAAAAGCACAAAGTTACATTGCTTCCAAGATCCAACTGCCCCGACCCTTTTCTTATTATAAGCCTTTGTTAAAAAATGACCACTTTCATTTGCATTGGATTTTGATTGAGTGAAAAATGATCGAAACGACATTGATGATGATGATGATGATGATGATGATGATGATGATGATCATGATGATTATGATGATGATGATGTCAATTTGAGTTTTCCAATCTGTTCTTTTATTGCTACACTGGTTTTCTAAAGAAGAGTGACACAAATAACTACGTTTAACCAATCACATCATAGAAAATTATACAATTAGGAAGAGTGACTTATTTATTGAATTAGTAAAACAGTTACGATGCCTACATGTTCATGTATCATCTCTTCTGAAACAGGAACTTAAGAATCAATATAGTATGTACAGAAGGAAATTGATACAATTAGTTTATATTGTTATTTAAATGGTATTGTATGTATTACGGAAATATAACTTATAAACAGTCAAAATTGGAAAATCGACAGCTTATCTTGAATAAGAAATTTCCACCGATGATATATAAATGCACAATTCACTTCCTGATGTGCAGTCCACCTTAAGCCTTAAGGAGACGATAATGCTGATGTCCCATTGTACAATGAACCTTTGGGTTCTTGTACAAATTATCTTTGGTATGTACAAACTGTGACAGGTTATCTCAAGCCCTTATGTAATTTACTGCCTTTTATATAAAAAATATACTACTACCTTAATATAAAACATTCATTAATAATTTTGATCAAATTGATTTAAAGCGCTACTTTGAAAATCACTACTATAAAAATGTATAGAATCATTACGTCTCTCTCTAGACGGTGAAGCCACGTTAACACAACAAAATTCAAATGTGTTCTCCTTTTCACAAAAATCAATGAACTTCAGTATTTTGAATCTGTTGTCACTTGTATTTCATTAATTCACAATCTGTCTTATTTCGTTTTATTTCTTTTAATTTTTCCTCGCCCCTTTCTTTTCTTTTTCTTTCAACTTTTCTAAAAAAAAAATTCTTGATTCTATGTCCTTTGTATACTTCTTTTTGAATATTTAATCCATGTAATCTTTTTAAAGGAGGTATTGAACACTTGGACGCCAAATTTAATTTTCTAAAAATTTCTGAAATTATATATATCTTGTCTGTCCTTGACTATACAAACTTACATTTGATTCTATCCACAGGAAAATTTTCTACAAGACTTTGAAATATGCATTAGTTGAAGTTTTCGTGAATTTCTTGATGACGTCATAATATTGAAAGTGTCATTCCAGTTCTCGTAAACCTATTGGAATGTTAAACGTCTTTTAATTCAATAGCATCATTTAAAACCTGATAAATTTACAACATGGACCAGACATGCACGTTTCGGGTACTAAACCCTCGTCAGTGATCCTCAGTCTAAATAATGTAATATGGCCAAAAAGTATGAAAATTATTATGTCCAAAAATGTACCAAAAGACGTAGCAGAATGGGTGGGATATGATGCTACAGGACCCACGTTTTAGAAATTTCAAGAAATTTTGTAACAGAAAATTTCAAATGCGTTGAAGAGACAGACGATCAACCAAAGTTGATCGAACTTGGCTACATGTGCCCTCGGGGACTCCTGGTCCACCAGCAGTGACACTCACCAAGTAGTTCAAATGTTAAACGTCTTTTAATTCAATATCATCATTTAAAACCTGATAAATTTACAGCATGGACCAGACATGCACGTTTCGGGTACTAAACCCTCGTCAGTGATCCTCAGTCTAAATAATGTAATATGGCCAAAAAGTATGAAAATTATTATGTCCAAAAATGTACCAAAAGACGTAGCAGAATGGGTGGGATATGATGCTACAGGACCCACGTTTTAGAAATTTCAAGAAATTTTGTAACAGAAAATTTCAAATGCGTTGAAGAGACAGACGATCAACCAAAGTTGATCGAACTTGGCTACATGTGCCCTCGGGGACTCCTGGTCCACCAGCAGTGACACTCACCAAGTAGTTCAAATGTTAAACGTCTTTTAATTCAATAGCATCATTTATTGGAAATTAATTTTGATTTAAATTCCGAAATAACCATAAATATATTGCACTTACGTATGGAAAAGATGAAATGAATTGTGTTTTAAACATAGGCAGGATACTTGAATAAAAGATGACACTTTCGCTAAAAAATTGCAATTTCGGGCCAATTTAATGTAGTTGCTAGTTAATTATTAGGAATCCTGTGGATGAATCTTTGTCAAAAACTATCAAAATTATCAAGAATGTCCAGAAATGATTTCATGATAAAATGGGAAAAATTGAATTTAGGATTAAAATATTACAAGGCTTTATATTTTCCAATTTTTTCTTCGTAATACGTCCATTTTCAATGAAGTGTCATCCGCTTTCCAGTAACGTAAATTTATCAACGAATACATTGTAATGAAGCTTTAATTTTCTATTTTATACATGCTAAGTTTCAATGCAATACGTTTATCAATAATGTTTTTATTGCATTTTGAATGCGAAGGTTTTTGACGCCATTTTTTCCCGATTACGTCAAAATGACGTCGTGGTTTGCTCATGGATAAAACTCCCAAAGTCCTATATTTCGAAAATCGCCATAATTTCTTCAAATGACGCCGGAAATTATTCAAACTTCATCATAATACTCAAATGCGTATATCAATCAAAGTATCAAATGTTTTAAGGGAGTTAAGACTGTACTTTTCCTAGGAAGCGAGAAAGCAAATTGTGCCGCCGCCATCTTGGTGTTCAAACCCTCCTTAAGTATTGTTTTAAATTACAATGACCATACATGTAATAAATAGAAAATCGACATTCATATTTTCTTTATTAATATGTATGTTTATTTCATAACTATTCAAATTAACTATGTGTCTAAATACCCTTTTGATTCAATGTATTCTGAAAGACAATAAAATAAAATATGTGGCATACTTGCATACTTCTGCCTCCTATATACAAGATCACTATTGCAAGATAATAGAGGAAGAATCATTACTATTCGCTGATACTTTCTTTCACGGTATAATAAAAGTGAACTATGATTCGCGAATCAATTCCGGATCCCATTGAATTATACATTCACTGAGACGAACTATCGCGGTACGAGATTGACCACGAAGGTGTCGAAACTTAATACACAGTGAATGATTTTACATACAAGCACAAAGCATGCTACTTTTTTGTCATTGTGAGCGATACTCATATCGAATGAATGAGATATAGTTACACATTTTTTTACAGGCAGAAGAATTAAATAGTGTCATTGAAACATTTCTCGTCAAAGGTTTACCAGATTTATACTAGGCCATACCAAATAAATTTAATCTTCTTCGGATTTCCCGCGACATATTTTCAAAATTAAAAAATATATATTTTTTAAGAATAATTCGATCGCCCTTAAAAACTGGCACAATAATTTTTAAAGGTTCGCTTCTGATTGTTTGGCGATTTCAAAGTTTCTAGAAGACTCAGAATGCGTTAATTTCCTCGAAAATGATTCTTGTTATATGTGTATGTGTGATGGAATTACTTATTGATTGCTGCTCTCATCTTGTTACTATTGATTTCTTCCAATAACCTATATTCAAAATCAAGTTTTAATTACATAAGGACATTTACGTGCAATTAGTTTTCAAGCTAGTTTCTCGAAAACAAAATAATTAAAGAAAAATAAATCATTAATATTTTGTTTAATTCGCTCGCATCTTAAAAACTTTTATACGTAAAAAATTGAAACAATTAAAATATCGCTCGCTCGCATCCTTTTTTCACAAGAAAATCCGAAGAAAATTGAATAATTTGGTATTAAACATATGTCTGTATATAGTTCTAACCTCTTCGAGATCACAAGAAGATCTGAATATGTGGATTTAAAAACGGTCAACAAGTTTTAGATTTTCATTATAGCTTCTACCATCTTGAATACAGCAGCGGAGGAGAAAACCATATGCTCTATAGAGAGTGAGAAAGGAACTTCGAACGTGGGTTGCTGCGGAAGTAAGTCTGGCTTTCCTTAAGGGGAGGATTTATGAGATTTTAATCTTGGGGGCGGGTTTTCTCTTTTTATGTAATTTTGAAGATGAGTTATGGAAAAAGTTGGCGGAACGGGGATTTAAACACAAATTTACTAAGATAAAAGTCAAAGCATTTACCCCACAATTTTAAGTAAAAAGAAAGAATAACGGATCTTTACAATTGTTTTCCAAGACTGCTTCTTAAATTGTCTTCAAAAACAATAAAAAAAAATGTTAACTGGAAATGTCAACAAGTAAAAGAATAACGAAAATAAAAAGATATACGAAATTCTAGTATGGTATATCAAATATGAATCGATTATTTGCGAAATGTAGCATTGACATATCTTATCTTGTACTATAAGTCTTTTTATGACATCATTATAGATTCAACGTTCGACCCGGGAAGAGAATTATGCTGTGGGGGTAATGTAGAAACAAACTTAGGCAATAGGGAATGCTGCGGTGCCTCTTCCTTCGACATGAATAATGAATCTTTAGAGTGCTGCTCAGGTGTACTTCATCACACGGCAGGTTCGAAATTGTGAAATACAGCGTTATGATTATATAACAATCTGAGATACAATATACCAAATAAACATCGCAGAAGTGCCCATCAGTTATTCAGTCTCATATATAGTCGAGAAGGCAAGACAAAATCATTAGATTTTCCAAAGGAACAGTTGCGAACCTCGAAATTTACAAAATTCCGAAGGGAGACCAGGTGCCCGGGGAGAGCGTCTCCTGAAGCAACTCGATACAACATTCACAATATGGCAACAATTAAAAATTGAATAAAAAATATATATAAATTCAATTTACTACAAGTATTTTTTTTATTCGAAATGTAGGATATTTTTATGACTGTTGTGGTCAGAATGTGTACGATGAATCCAAATCTGTGTGTTGCCAAAATGAGCAGAATAATTCAAGCAATCCTGTCATACTCAAAAGAATTGCGAATAACACTCAATGTTGCTGCACAAGCCCTTATGACGCAGACTTGAAGGACTGTGACCAGACAACTTGCAAAGTTCTGCAAAAAGGTCAGAAAGTGTGCAGCGGTGAACCATATAATGAGACTGACGATAAATGTTGTGATGGCAAACTGCATAAGGGTATTTCAGAAAAGAACACGTCTGTATCTTGCTGTGGAAAATATCTTATGAAACTAGGAGAAGATAATTGCTGTGGACAAAGTGTAGCTCTAAACGGACTAGCGTGCTGCTCTGGTAAGATTGTCATAATTACAATCAATAAAAAGAAGAAATAAAATGATGAAATAAAACACGATATGTATGATATTTGGATCAAATACCTACAAACAAATACTAAACACAATTTAAACACGACCAACTCACGAAAGACTGAGACCAAAGTGCATCATATGCCGACCATGGAGGTCATCAGCAGTTTTCAATAAAAAAAACTTCTTAGTTATCCAGATTACGTGAGCGCAACACTCCCATGCATTCAAAGAGAGGTCCCTCGATACGCACAACTAGAAAATAAGTAATTAGAAAAAGGTAACTTCAGAAACGTATATTGATTCCATATTGATTGAAACCAGGAGAAGGTAATTGCTGTGGACAAAGTATAGAACTTCGGAATGTTGTTCATTCCGGGGTTCGCAACTGTTTCGATGGGAATTCTCACGATTTTGCTTTGCCTTCTCGACTTTGAGACTGAATAACGGTTAGGTACTTCTTTGATGTTTATTCCAAATATCTAAGAATTCTCTACTGTATTTTAGGAAAACCATTCAATGGGACAACACAAAGATGCTGCCGTTCCTTTGTGGTGGACGTAGACAATGTAAATCAAGAATGTTGTGGAGGGGATCTTCATGATACAACCACACATGGATGCTGTAGTTTCACATCATATAACAAAACAACACATCAGTGCTGTAGGGGTAAAGAACAGAGATTCTCAGAATTTCTTCAAATGTAAACTACATCGATAACTACATGGACTGAATAGCCGTGTAAACCATATCCAATATTTTGTTTATATTTCAGATACCATTACACCTCTAGACCAAGAGTGTTGTGATAGCATTGGTTATGACCCGAGTAATCAAATATGCTGCAACTACAGAAATGAAAAAAGCATGGTCATCAGAAAAAACAGTTCTAACGACAACGGCTGCTGCTTTGTAGAGGAAGATGGTGGAACCTTGAAACCCAAGGCGTACGACACCAAGAAAGACCTTTGTTGTGGCCGAAAGATTTTACATAATGCTAACCTGTATGGATATGTATGTTGCTCTAAGACACAGAAACCTTTGGTCAGATGCTCAATCTATGATGAATGCAGGGAGTACAACGGGTCAGATACGTGAGTTGTACAATAAGGGTGTAAATACATGAAAATCACACAAGAGTATACACCTTAGTTCTCCCATTTCCGTCAAGTTTTTTTTAGAGTGTTCGATCTTTCTATTGTACTATTGCATTAAGATGGAATGATAAGAAGAACGTATCAAACAAAACGAAGTTTCAGTGATCGAAGCGGAACTCACATCCATGAGACTTCGAAAAGGAGGCGCAACAATTTTAGTGAAACTATGCTTAGGGATTAAGGTCATGGAATGCAGTTTTCTGTATTTTTGTGACTTTCGAGTACATAAGATTGGGTATTATTCTATTGCATCATACACTTATTTGATTACCATTGTCCCTATCGTTTATTTCCCGCTTTTTAAAGCTATGCTTTTATATCTAGTTCTAAAATCATATTAATCACGTCATCAATTTCATTTTTTTCTGCAGATGCAACAACTATTCCTGGTCCTTTGAGGACGTGGCAGACCCCAGGACATACAAACCGACAGAGTACAATATTTGTCGGCTCTGTAAAGGTCAATGGTCACTGGAGGACTCGGTTGATGCCCTACGAAAAGGTCATATAGACACTTGTAAAAAATCAGGTATGATTACGTAAATATATAATATAACTAACATTCATATATTGACCAATTTCAACTAATAATTCCATATTTATAATCTACATGTACATTTATTTTAGCCAAGAACATTTTAATAAATGCGAATTGAAAGTTGAGGATAACCACACCATTTGCTACTTGCGTGGCAAATGGCCGTCCAAAGTCGGCACAGGTTGCCCATTGGTCTCGTCGGTTTATGTGTAGTCTTTTGTGTTTGATGTTTACATGTCGTATGTCTCTTTTTCGTCTCATACTATGCTCGTCTTTTGTGTTTTTTTGCATCGGGTGTTTTGGTGTTTTGCTGTTGGTGCTGCAACAGGGTCTTGTTTGAGATCCCCCCTTCTTTGAAAAGATAAAAAATAAACACGTTTCATCTTTAGCTGTTTATGTCGCTACTTAACAAGTTAGGCGTGTTACATGCGGTAGATGTAGAAGTCGGAACCGATTGCCCATTGATCTCATCGGTTTACGTGTAGTCTTTTGTGATTATTGTCTTGATGTCGTATTTGGTGTCAATGTCTCTTTTCGTCTCTAGTTCTGCTTTTTTACTCTGTGTTTTTGCTTTGGATGTTTGCTGTGGGTGCTGCAACCGAGTGTTGTTGGAGATCCCCTCCTTTCATTTGCATAGGGGTGTTTTGCGCTTTTGCTGTGGGTGCTGCAACCGAGTGTTGTTGGAGATTCCATCTTTTCTTTTGCATACGGTTGTTTCTGAGTTTTGCCATGGGTGGTGCTACCGATTCTTGTTGTAGATCCGCTCATTTCTTTTACAACTAACTAAATTTGTTCCAATGCATGATGACAAAGAGATCTCAAACCAAAAAATATTTATGTCTGAACAAAACGATTCAGATCATAGATTTTCTCAAGCTCTGTTTTCTTTTTCAGCGATAGTACTTTCGGTAAGAAAGAAAATCAAGAAGGGGAGGGTAACATTAATGCATTTTATCGTAGAGTCGAATATGTTTAATCCAAAGGACAAGAGCACCATCAAAAACAGGCTACGAGGTTTCTTCCCCTGCCGTTGTAACAACTTGAGACGTAGGGACAAACTCATTCTAATGACAAACGTACGCATCGGTAAAGTGATGCGCCTAGGAGACTCCGACACCGTCTTGCCCTTCAGCCAAACAATTATGTATGAAGCTATATGGAAGAAGCTACAATGCCCCTCATAGTATATCTTGACATTAAGTGAGATCAGAGATCATCAGGTTTATATGAACACTTTTTACCAAAATGTATATTTGTCTTAGATATGATACCAAAATGTTGTCTCGGCTATGAAAAACATAGTTTCGTCATCGCTATCAGCGTTGCCAAGTATTGTCGTCTTCTTTAATCTTACAGTATTATGAATGTATTTATCATTTGATGAAGTAGTAATTCATAAGTTTTATGTCGCCTGCAGTGCAAAATACAACCTAGAGATCACCTTGTCTGACATGTGTCTGTCTGTTTGTCCGTTAGGATCTTCATATAATTTTTATGCCCCCGGAATCACAGATTCGGGGCATATAGTTTTTGGCATGTCCGTCTGTTTGTCTGTCTGTCTGTCTGTTTGTCTGTTTGTCCGAACTAAAAACTTTAACATTGGGCATAACTTTTGAATGGTAAGTGATAGGGCTTTCATATTTCACATGTGTATTCCTTGTGACAAGACCTTTCCATTGATACCAACATTTTTGACCTCGTGACCTTCACCTTGACCTTTGACCTACTTTTCAAAAACTTTAACATTGGGCATAACTTTTGAATGGTAAGTGATAGGGCTTTCATATTTCACATGTGTATTCCTTGTGACAAGACCTTTCCATTGATACCAACATTTTTGACCTCGTGACCTTCACCTTGACCTTTGACCTACTTTTCAAAAACTTTAACATTGGGCATAACTTTTGAATGGTAAGTGATAGGGCTTTCATATTTCACATGTGTATTCCTTGTGACAAGACCTTTCCATTGATACCAACATTTTTGACCTCGTGACCTTCACCTTGACCTTTGACCTACTTTTCAAAATCTTTAACATTGGGCATAACTTTTGAATGGTAAGTGATAGGGCTTTCATATTTCACATGTGTATTCCTTGTGAGAAGGCCATTTCATCGATAGCAAAAAACTTTTGACTTCGTCACCTTGACTTTGACCTTTCACGTACTCAACAGAAAATGGCGTTTATACTAACAAAGATGTCACCGGGGGCATTCGTGTTTCACAAACACAGGCTTTATTTCATTATTCATTTCTACTGACCATAGTACATGTATAAGTGATAAGTCATTGATATTCAAAACATGGGATGATGTGTGTTATGACAATTTTTTTTGCACCTACCAAAATTCCATTATTATTATTTTTACCTCTTTATTTGCATCAAGTATTCCGTAAAATGTTTATGTAACATGTAACCTTAACCTTGACAGAATATCTTTCTCCTCGATTTGCTGATGGGAGGGCATAAATGTTTAAAATCATATCCATCGAACATTTGTTTGGCGGCACATGTGTTATATTTAACTTAATTTATTCATAATGCTCAGTACCCGTGCCATTTTTGTTGTCATATATCTATTTCTAGTCTAATTTTAACGCAACCTCGAATTATTTTCATTTATTTTCATTTTCGTCATTCAAGTATATTCGTGTGGATAACATTTGATCTCTACCTTTACCATTATTAGAACATTACAAAGAAACGAATGTATAAATGAACAAACTTTTTTAAAGATTAAATTTGTAAACGTGCAAATCACCAGAAGAAAATGTATGAAGTTACTTTGACTTAGGTTCTAAAGATGACAATAACTCACGGTCTCACACAATAACTCACAGTCTCACACAATAACTCACAGTCTCACGCAACATGAGTGTGTTCTACTTGAGATATACAGTCCATAAAAATGTATGTTTATTAATGAAAGGAAGATGAAGATATTGCAAAACAGAAATAATAATCAAAACTGTTCAAAATACCTCAGATAATGTACAACCGACATTTTTTTCTTATTTTACAATGTGCCTTTTTCAACGAGAAATCCTTTTAAAGCAAAGTGTGGTTCACCGTGAAGTAAAATACATGGGAATCTAGAAATTGCCCTTTTGTCTTTCTCATCGAAACTTCTCTCCCCCTTTTTGAATGGTATTTTGATTACGCTTTGCTTTTGCCTTTTATATGATAAACTGTATAATTTAGTACTTGTAAAGATGAAAAATTGGGAAATTTTGTATTAATTTTGAGAACAGAGCTTGAATAAGACATGAGTCATTTATACGTGTCGTATACAAATCCGTAATCGTGAGAATCGAACAACCAAGAATGTCGAGTCTAAATGTCACCTTAGCCATTAAAAATAGGTAGTAAAAGTCGAACTATAATCTCGTATTTCCAAATACTCTTGAAAGTTCTTTTCGTTGTATAATTTATTCCTCCAATGACTGACAAGGAAGAAATGTGTAAGATGAAAAAGTGAGAATAGAAGAGGAGTTGATTTTATGCACGACGATACAAAGTGATTAATGAAATAAATTGACTCAAATTATTGTTATTGCATAATTCTTTTTTTCAATATTCCAAGATAATTTCTTGGTGACAACACATAAAAAATCTAATCTATATAAACTATAGGGCATTCCTTACGGGAAATCATGTAAATGAAATATTCAAAAAAGAAGACGGAAATCAATCAGTGTTTATTCAATATCTATATTTACAATGGGGAACCTCGGGTCCAGAAATTATTAATCAATAGCGGGTATTATAACGGCGTGAACATTTCAAATCGCTATTTATACATGTAGCAGGGTATCCCCATACAGGAAATGTTTATAGCAGTGGAACAACATAGAGTGGATGACAACAAAAAGATATTTCGTATTACTATCAATGGAAGGGAATCCCCAGAAAGGAAATTAAGTAAATAGCTGGTGGAATATCAGAAACCGGACAATATAGCGTTTAAAAACAATTCAACAATTCGTATCACTATTTTAGAAGGGTATCCCCACACATGAATATTTCAGTTCTCTGTTTATGGCAAGGTATCCCTAGACAGGAAATTATGTAAATAGCTGGTGGAATATCAGAAACAGGACGTCAAAAATAGCATTATATATGTACTATCTATAGCAGGGTATCTACATACAGGAGCTGATGGAATATCAGCTTGACTGAAGTGACGGGTGTTGCTAGCAAGCAGGTATTACTTACTCTCCCTGGGCACCTGCTCCATACCACTTCGATATTCACTTTTGCTCCTTCGCAGTATATCTAAGTTCTTTTGTGGGTTTTACATTTTTTCTGATTTTTTTCTATGAGTTATTTTTTGGATTCTGAATTTGGGTTTTACCGCTCACATTATTTCAATGAAATCCTAATATCTAAATGAACAGGTATATGTTGTCAATAAAGAGCGCTCATGAGGAGTTCAACCTACAAATTCCATATTTTTTTTTTCATTTACGTGTTCAATGATCGAGCTCTCGCTGTACTTATTGTTTCCTCCTATTTACTTTCATTCAATCGGCCAATCTGAATACAAAATCAACTTCATCGGAAGATTGTCTTGCAATACATATCAATGTCTTTAAGAAATTACTCTTGAAAGTTCTTTTCGTTGTATGTTTTATTCCTCCAATGACTAGGAAGAAATGTGTAAGATGAAAAAGTGAGAATAGAAGAGGAGTTGATTTTATGCACGACGATACAAAGTGATAAATAAAATAAATTGACTCAAAATATTGTTATTGTATAACTTGTTTTTTTTTCATGAATGTTCCAAGATAATTCCTTTGTGACAACACATATAAATTCTAATCTAGGACATTCCTTACGGGAAATCGTGTAAGTGACAATATGCAAAAAAAAAACAAGATGGAAATCAATCAGTGTTTATTCAATATCCATATTTACAATGGGGAACCTCATACCCAGAAATTATTAATAAATAGTGGGTATTATAACGGCGTGAACATTTTAAATCGCTATTTATAGCAGGGTATCCCCATACAGGAAATGTTTATAGCAGTGGAACAACATAGAATGGAAGACAACAAAAAGACATTTCGAATCACTATTTATGGAAGGGAATCCCCAGATAGGAAATTTAGTAAATAGCTGGTGGAATATCAGAAACCGGACAACATAGCGTTTAAAACAATTCAACAGATCGTATCACTATTTTTGGAAGGGTATCCCCAGACATGAATATTTCAAATCTCTGTTTTTGGCTGGGTATCCCCAGACAGGATATTTTGTAGCTGGTGGAATATCAGAAACAGGACGCCAAAAATAGCATTATATATGTACTATCTATAGCAGGGTATCTACATACAGGAGCTGATGGAATATCAGCTTGGTTGAAGTGACGGGTGTTGCTAGCAAATAGGTATTACTTACTCTCCCTGGGCACCTGCTCCATTCCACTATACGGTGTTCACTTTTGTTCCTTTGCAGGACATCTAAGTGCTTTTGTTTGCTTTACATTTTTTCTGACTTTATGACTTGCGGCTAGCCAACAGGGGATGCTTACTCCTCCCGGGCACCTGGTCCCACCTCTAGCTTGCTAGGGGTCCGTCGATGCTTCATTTTGTGTTCTATTGTAAGTGCTGTTGAGATTATCGTCAAGATCTTCTTTAACTCATTTGTGTCACACTTATGCCCTTTGCCGTGTGGAGCTCGTAAAAAAGTTCCCCGCGAGGGGTTTGACAGTAAGTGTTTTGAATATATTTCCCTGACATTGTCGCCATAGCACTTTCTATATAGACATAACGTCAGACAGTGCATGAAGTTTATATATGGTTTTCATTTTCGTGCTTAACCATCGACGGCGGGTGCGGCTAGCCAACAGGGGATGCTTACTCCTCCCGGGCACCTGGTCCCACCTCTAGCTTGCTAGGGGTCCGTCGATGCTTCATTTTGTGTTCTATTGTGAGTGCTGTTGAGATTATCGTCAGGATCTTCTTTAACTCATTTGTGTCACACTTATGCCCTTTGCCGTGTGGAGCTCGTAAAAAAGTTCCCCGCGAGGGGTTTGACAGTAAGTGTTTTGAATATATTTCCCTGACATTGTCGCCATAGTACTTTCTATATAGACATAACGTCAGACAGTGGATGAAGTTTATATATGGTTTTCATTTTCGTGCTTAACCATCGACGGCGGGTGCGGCTAGCCAACAGGGGATGCTTACTCCTCCCGGGCACCTGGTCCCACCTCTAGCTTGCTAGGGGCCCGTCGATGCTTCATTTTGTGTTCTATTGTGAGTGCTGTTGAGATTGTCGTCAGGATCTTCTTTAAATCATTTGTGTCACACTTATACCCTTTGCCGTGTGGAGCTCGTAAAAAAGTTCCCCGCGAGGGGTTTGACAGTAAGTGTTTTGAATATATTTCCCTGACATTGTCGCCATAGCACTTTCTATATAGACATAACGTCAGACAGTGCATGAAGTTTATATATGGTTTTCATTTTCGTGCTTAACCATCGACGGCGGGTGCGGCTAGCCAACAGGGGATGCTTACTCCTCCCGGGCACCTGGTCCCACCTCTAGCTTGCTAGGGGTCCGTCGATGCTTCATTTTGTGTTCTATTGTGAGTGCTGTTGAGATTATCGTCAGGATCTTCTTTAACTCATTATAATATATAAGTAGGGTGTTTTTTGGATTCTGAATTTGGGTTTGACTCTCATTATTTCAATGATATCCAAATATCTAAATGAACAGGTATATGGTGTCAATAAAGAGCGCTCATGAGGAGTACAACCTACAAATTCCATATCATTTTGTCATTTACGTGTCAAGTGAGCTTTCGTTGTACACTTTACTTTCATTCAATCGGCCAATCTGAATACAAAATTGAAGTATTGCAATACATATTAAAGTCTTTAAGAAGTTATTTGAAAGAAGTTGCAAGTGATTGGAAGTACATCCTTGTGTGTATTTATCAGATAACCTTTCTTTTCCTGTCAATTGATACATAGCTACAAGATAACGAGTGCCTCGTTTGGAAACACTCATTTAAAAAGATTCAGGTCTATAATTATGATCGGATATCTCCAGTCAAGGTAATTATAAAGATAGCTGGAAATAATCAATTTCAAAGGAAGAATTCCCAATTCAGAAACCGTGTACATGACGACACAAGACAAATGGAAAGCGTAGAAAAATATACTGAACAAAGCACACCAAAATAAATATGACGGGTGACGACACATTTTAAAAAAAAATCTCCTACATAGCTCTAAAAAAATTCATGATTTGATTCCTCAGAGTACCCTCGCACTATAAACAAAGTAAAGACATGGCAGAAATATATTTACAGTTGACGAGTTGGTATTAGCAAACAACACATAAGGAATAATTATACCAGATATAATAAAAGACTGGTAGTTTAATCGTCGGTATCATCAATTACAGATATATGAATAATGTAGAGTAGTTTAATCGTCGATATCATCAATTACAGATATATTAATAATGTAGAGCAGTTTATTCGTCGGTATCATCAATTACAGATATATTAATAATGTAGAGCAGTTTATTCGTCGGTATCATCAATTACAGATATATTAATAATGTAGAGTAGTTTAATCGTCGGTATCATCAATTACAGATATATTAATAATGAGGAGTATCTTTTAAATCAAGAAATAAGTTTAAAGGATTTAAGTGTCGGTATCGATAATGAGTTAAAGAAGATAAAAACATAGATAAATAACACATAAATAAACAGGGTTATTTTTTTTAACGAAGAGTATCTTTTTTACAGAAACGATGGAAGGTTCAGTAGTTTAAAGGATTAAAGAGTCGGTATCGATAGATAAGACATAAAAATACAATATTTTGGTTAATAGCGAGTGGTATATTCATTCCAGAAACAACGGAAGACTCTGTAGTTTAATATTAAGAATTGAAGAGTCGGTGTACGTAAACAACACATAAATAAACAGGATCATTTTTTTAACGAATTGTAACTTTATTCCAGAAGCAATGAAAGACTCAGTGCTCAATGAAGGATTCCATATCAATAAAGAGGAAAGTGTATCTTTATTCCAGAAACTATGACAGGCTCGGTAGATTTATATAAAGAATTGAAGAATCGTTATTGGTAAACATTGCATAAATAAACAGGATTTTTCTTTTATAACGAAACTATGAAAGTAATGCGAACAAGACATGAATATAGATTCTTTTAATAAAGTAGGGTATCTTCTTTAAAAAAAACACACACACACAGAGCAGACACCCACAGAAAGAGACGTAAAAGGGACAAGGAACACCAACTCACACCATAGAAACATGAAACACAAAAGACCACACAAAAACCAACGAGACCAATGGGCAACCGGTGCCGACTCAGGACAACCATCTGCCACGCAAGTAACAGATGTAAGACGCTTTGTAAACGCTGATGACGTCACCGGGATGCTTTAAAATCTGTTGACGTTCCATACACAGATCAACAGCTATCTGCGGGATAAATTCGTTATAGAGTCTTTTACAGGGGGGATAACAGAAATACATGTATATTTGGTCGGTGAAAAAAGTTTTTCATAGACCAAATATATTTCTGTGCACCCCCTCCTCCTGTAAAACACTGTATAAGTAATAATATATTGGATGGAAGACTTGGTATTGATACTTGTTAAAGAATATCCATAGAGCACCAAATTGAGAATCGACGGATCCATAGCAAGCTAGAGGTGGGACCAGGTGCACGGGAGGAGTCAGCATCTCTGTTTAGCTAGCCGCGCCCGCCGTCGATGTCCATGCACGAAAATGAAAACAATAACTAAGAAGAAACAAAAACATGTACTGTCTGAGATCATGTCTTTATAGAAAGTGCTATATGGCGACCACGTCAGGGAAATAAATTGATAAACATCACACGTATAATAACAAAAAGGGTGAAAAATTGGAGATTATGTGTACTTTAGAATGCCAAACCCAGGTCCCACTTTCGTATGACTTAACAAAGTGGAATGAGTGAACACCTGTTTATTTAACTGAAAAATATATTACGAACAGAGAGTCCAAAAACTAGATCAGGAAGCTTATTGTTGAAAATAATGGAGAAGTAATACTAGGTAAAATAAAAACATCAAAATCAATGGTGTTAATGAGAAGATATTTCCCTAATCCTAATATCTGTGTACTAGTTTGCCAACTGTATAAGACAAAGAAAAAAAATAGAAAACTTTGGATCGCCAAACCCTCTTACTTACCTGAAATCCAGGTGCAAAAATAGATATAAACAATGTAGAAAAACAAGTAAGTCAACAAGATATCAAATAACCAACTGCACCGTAACTTATAAATTACGACTAATTTTGTAACTACATCTCATCTCTACTGAGTTGAGCAAACGCAACCGATCCACAAGGTCCCAACACGCAGAAGTTAACGTTTTACATTAGTTTGCCAAACACTTCACTAAAAGTACACTGAATTAATGATATTGCAACGAGGAATAAACATGTGAAATATGAAAGCTCATACGCTTACCACTCAAAACTGATGACCGTATATTTTCAAACAAATGTACAGGTACTGATATGTATATCTGATGATCCATCTGTTTTTTAATTTGAAGACGTTAACAATTGTATGACAGATGACAGCATACGCGATTAAAAAATGTCAAAATGGGATATAAACTGAAGCATGTAAACCTCCAAAAGGAAAGCAGACGACATACCCGGAGTCAACATCTCCTGCTTGCATGCAACTTTCGTTGCCTTAGTTCCGCAGGAATTGTGAAATATAGACTGTAAAACTAAATGTAAAGTCTTGTTAAAGATATCTAATGCAACTTTACAAACAATCTACTGATACAATATCACTTCATACTTAATCTTATGGATATGCTACTAACAGACATGCTTATTATTCTTAAAAACTGATTTTTTTTTTAAAGTTAAATGTGTAGTATTGATTTTTTTTTATTTTTTAAGATGAATTTGTGTATGATATCAATCTTCTCTAATTAACACACAGGCGATGATTAACTCATGATTCAGATCATTATAAAATTGTTTCTTCCTTGTTGCTTCCTATTCAGTCAACCAATAAAATGTAAACATTGATGGGAAGTTAGCTTCCCAAAACGAAAACGTACTCAGGGTCAACAATTGACCAGAAAGAAGTTATTCAAGATTGCATGATAATTAGTATTTCACCCTTGGACTTGTTGTGCAAGCAAAATTGTCAAATTCTTAATCATTGTTGACCTTGGAAATTGTCATGAGCACTTGATCTACTTTGATTTTTATTAAGAACTTGAGTCTTGAGTACTGGATGATAATTGACTTATGATTCACATCATATGTGCGTAGTGTTTCTTCCGTGTTCCTTCCCTTTCTAATAGCCAATCGCAGTAAGAGGCAGATCGAAGCCTTACAAAACGTGTTCAGAGACAACAAGTTTTCCTCATGAATATTATTCACCATTTTAAATTGTGTGTCTTCAAATTCCTTATCATTGTTGACCCTGGAAATAGACCTCAGTACTTGGTCTGCTTTGGTTTTTATGAAGGACTTTAATCATTCTTGACCCTGGAAATAGACCTCAGTACTTGGTCTGCTTTTATTTTCACGAAGGACTTTTATTATTGTTGACCCTGGAAATAGACCTCAGTACTTGGTCTGCTTTGATTTTTATGAAGGACTTCAGTATCAGGCATTATTTTAAACTTATGATTTCACACCATTTTACAGTCGTATGTAGAGTGTTTCCTCCGTATTCTTTCCCTTTCAATCAACCAAACGTAGTAAGAAGCAGTTCAAAGCCTTGCAAAAAGTATTCAGGGACAACAATTGTTAGACTGATGAGGGGATCTATGAAATATATCTTCTGCCGTAATAATTTAGTGCATCATATGAGAATTTCAACGACCATCAGTGAAGCTCGAGGTCGGCAGAGAGCAAATCCAAATAGTCAATTTATAAAGAGCGAAATCAGAAACGTGACCTAAAATGTAGTCTTAGTCAGCTAAGCACATAGCTATGCCATAGATGAGATACTCCTTAGTTTCAGAATAATTTAGTGTCATCAGTATCATAGTAAATAGTATCATGAAATTTGCAAACATATTTCAAGTCCGTGTATATGCACAGTAAAACTAGAAGAAGGGTATCCTCGGGGACTGACAGTCCACCTGCAGAGTATAATAACGAGTTTAAGGCGATAATTGACTTATGACTCCACATCATTTGTTCGCCTTATTCAGAATGTTTCTTTCGCGTTCCTTCCCTTTCAATCAACCAATCGCAGTACTAAGGAAGCAGTAAGCTGTGCAAATCGTATTCAGGGGCAACAATCGACCATCGAGTAGTAATTACTGATGATCTGTTGTTCACCATTTGACGTGATGTGTAGGCTAATGTTCAGTTCTTGATCATTTTTGACCTTGGAAATTAAGTATAATTGTTTGTGACTGTTGATTTTTCTAATTCTTTATATTGAAAACGTTTATTCCGTGTGACTAAATCTAAATTTTGACATTCTTTTAAAACCAATAATACTCTTTGTCACTTTTTGATTGATAAGTTATTCATTTTTCATATTTCAAATGCTTATTCTTTTACTTTTAACTAGACCGTTTTCATTCCAAACTTTTTATCTCATTACCTCAAAGGGAATTCTGAATATCTAAGCATAAAGAGTTACAACTCAAAAATAGAAGTTTCAACTTTGCTGTCAACAACCTCGATAAAAAACCAAAGGGGATGAAACCTTGAGCTTTATAAACTTATCTGTATTCGTAAACATGTTTTTTACTAAAAGAGACATCTTTACCAAAGTTCAATGGCAAATTAAATATGGTGTGCATTAATGTGCAATGGCTATCTATACATCTTTCTGTTTGTCAAATCTTCCTGGCCTTTTGTGAAAAAAATTAAGGGGGATTTCAAATATATTTTCATGAAGAAATTTTTGATAAAAAGAATATTATTGACCATTAAAATTTAAAATAGAACTTTTATAGAATACAAATGTTGGACCCTAAATTTGTGAACTTGAAGGCGACCTTGATCCTCATTTGGGTATATTTAGTAATATCATGCTCGATAGTCTCTCCAGTTTGACTCTAGTATAATTAATACCAATTACGTTATTACCAATAATGTTTAAGTGAATACTAAATTAACTGACAGGCAGATGGACGCCGGAAAGTGTCGCTCCAGCATCACAGGCAACATGAAAAGTACAAACACATGGATATTATACATGGTATCATGGCTTTTGATTACCTAATTAATGTACCTCCAAATACCTAATTCAGAGAGGTGTGATTGTTCAATCATTTCAAGTTCATAAGTATATGTCAAAAGACCTTTGCTTTTTCGGATTCTCATAAAGATTGGTATCTATTGAGTAATGATCATACCCGTTTCACGTTGCAAACAAGTATTATGAAGGTGCCTGAAGCATAAAATTTCTTAGCATCCGAAACGTGCATGTCTGGTCCATGCTGCAAATTTATCTTTTCTTAAATGATACTTGTACCACTTGGTGAGTGAGTGAGTGAGTGAGTTCCCGAGGGCACATGTAGCAAAGTTCGATCGATCTTTTCTTCAATGTATTCGTAAATTAGTTATCCAAATTCCTTGAAATTTCTAAAAACGTGGGTCCTGTAGTATCATATCCCAACCATCCTGCTACGTCTTTCTGTACATTTTTGGACATAATAACTTTCATACTCTTTGTTCATATTACATTGTTTAGAATGAGGATCATTGACGAGGGTTAAGTACCCGAACATTTATCTGTCCTTAAATGATGCTATTGAATTTGAAGACGTTTAACACTTGTACCACTTGGTGAGTGTCGCTGCTGGTGGATCAGAAGTCTCCGAGGGCACAAGCAGCCAACTTCAACGCTGAAATTTCTAAAATGTGGGTCCTGTAGCATCATTCCCCATCCATCCTGCTACGTCTTTCGGTACATTTTTGGAAATAACTTTCACACTCTTTGGCCATATTACACTGTTTAGATTGAGGATCACTGACGATGGTTAAGTACACGAAACGTGCATGTCTGCTCCATGCTACAAATTCATCTGTTCTTAAATGATGCTATTGAATTAACATCAATATGATTCTTAACCTGTACTCTTGATTGTTCGATTAAGACTTTCAAGAGACAATCTTACGCTATACTCGAAACATCCGACCACCAAATGACGAAAATATAGAGCACGTGCGATATAAAACTTGAAAATAGCACTTGAAATAATAGCATGTGGAAAAGTAGAAACCGGTACAAAATCTCATCACAAGTACAAGGAAAGGCCACTGAAAATCGAATCCAGTAAACACGGGAAAATTAAATAGAAAGTAAAACAGATATCATGAAACAAGAGTGAATTCTAAAGAGAATTAAGAACTGAAGTCAAAATTAGGCAATCCCAAGCACAGCAAGTCTCAAAATTAGTGATATACGAGATGAAGTGCTTTTGAGAGCGAAACTATGTAACATATGAAACTGTCGAAAGTCGCTAAACAAGAGTGATCCTTTACCCTATAAACATTTTAAAACATATACATGTAGTATGAAAGTTTATCACTGAAAAGTATACATGCTTCAGCATTCCAACTCCATTTAATGGAAATCATAGGAATTCACTGACCAAAAATTTTGACTGTGGTCCTTGACCAATACAGATTCTTGTCTTTCTTCTTCGTACTCACAGTCTGCTTAACATTTTGTAATGAATGAAATACCAACTATCCTGTAGCATCATATCCCACTCATTCTGCTACGTCTTTTGGTACATTTTTTGGACATAATAATTTTCATACTTTTTGGCCATATCACATTGTTTAGATTAAGGATCACTGACGAGGGTTTAGTACCCGAAACGTGCATGTCTGGTCCATGCTGTAAATTTATCAGGTTTTAAATGGTGCTATTGAATTTAAAGACGTTTAACATTTGAACTACTTGGTGAGTGTCACTGCTGGTGGACCAAGAGTCCCCGAGGGCACATGTAGCCAAGTTCGATCAACTTCGGTTGATCGTCTGTCTCTTCTACACATTTGAAATTTTCTGTTACAAAATTGCTTGAAATTTCTAAAACGTGGGTCCTGTAGCATCATATCCCACTCATTCTGCTACGTCTTTTGGTACATTTTCTGACATTATAATTTTCATACTTTTTGGCCATATCACATTGTTTAGATTAAGGATCACTGACGAGGGTATAGTACCCGAAACGTGCATGTCTGGTCCATGCTGTAAATTTATCAGGTTTTAAATGGTGCTATTGAATTTAAAGACTTTTAACATTATACAATGGAAGATATTTCGTCCTGGAAAAGTCTATCAGAATGCAATTCGTACTTTTCATACTGAACACATTTTAGGGACATATCCAGCAGGGCGATACCCCTTCCGCAAGCCAAGGATCGATATTTTTGCCTCTCTTCGAATATGCTCCATATTTCCTTAAAATATTAGCTATATAAGGAAAAAAGATGTCCATTGTTCTCTTATCTGGACTATTTCAAGACAATTTGTTGCCGCCACAGATTTAAAACGTAGGGTTCGTAGGAACAGAAAATTATAGGATAAGAACACAAATATTCATGGTTTGTTTAATTTGAGTGTGGGTTTAGGGTGTAGAAAGAAGTACCTAGCTGTTACATACATGTACTGTAAGGAGTACTTTGTTGTGAACAATCGCTGAAATGTATGTTTTGAGTATCAGGGCAATGTTTATAAGCTAGTATTTAAAAAAATGTGAAGTGGAGACAAGAAGGATTAGTACAGTAAGTGTCCCATTGCAATTGACAGTATTATTTGAAGGTTTAAAAGTAGATGAATAAGAATATTATTCATGTCAGAAGTGTAAGTAAACACCTCTTATTATGACATTAAATATTTCATTACGCAGTCTATCTCCTTTCATTGAGTCAGATTTTCAAACTTTTGACGTACATACAATAGGCCAATTATTCTAAAATGTTTCATTGGACGAAAAAGTGTGTAATGGATATAAAGATGATGGGAAAAAAATTACAGACGTTCGCAAGTACACAGGTGCTTGCACATCGGTATTCCAAATGAAAAAGTTGTGGACAAAAAGTATAAAACGGGTCATTTCTAATGTAAAACAGCACTGAGGAATCAAATGGCTTCCTAGGACTTCACCCCTAGGCTTTGTCTTGATCCTATTTGATGCCTCATTGCGGCTCCCCGAATATCCTGTCTGAAAAAGTGCTTCCACTTGAAAAGTATTCTGGCAACACATGCCTGGAGGCAATACACAAGGACTAGTTGGACAAGGCCTAGTCAATAACTATAAATACTGAAGACACAGTTATTGTCATCTTTTAAGCACGTTATCAAATTTTTCAGAACATCTGCATCATGATTTTGTTGAGCCGAAGGACATGCAACATGGTACAATGATGCAGAATTGATTTCTCTGTATTCCATATGCCTTCCATCCTCAGACAGATAAAAAAATATCAATTCTTATATGCATGAAGCTTGGACAAGATTTTCTTGAACCTATTTTGTCCACCCATGAGGTCAGATCCAAACGTTGAAACCCCTGCAGCAAAGGGGAAGCCTGGACAAGACTTTCTGACACCAACCATTTTTCCCTTCCCTAGGGGTCAGAACCAAAATTTGAAATCAAGGTGCACAACCGTTATCATATGACATGATCTAAAGCTTTGTAACCTCTTTTTTTGAGGAGAAGTCTAGGCAAGATTGTGGGGATGGGCAGAAAAATGGACAAAGTGATAACTGCTTGGCATCAATCATTTAGTTTTGCTCTGAAATATTTCATCTTTCATTGAATAAAAGACTTATCTGAAATTTCATTTATCAGATATTCTATTTTAGGTATCCGTTGTACAAATAAATATCAAGTGTATTATATAGTTAGAATTACGGCATATCTCTACCTAGATATACCGTAATTCAACATCAAAGTTGGGTTCCAACACCAAAGGTCAACATGCCAACCCAAATCTAAGCCACTGAAACTATCGAGACACTGTTGAATATTAACGTCAGCGAGATCTTTATTTGTACATTGGATACGTTAAAGTATCTTAACTAAATCATGGTCTAAAAAAAAAATCATGGTCAGCAGTCTTTCAGACATACAGGTATCTGCAATTTTTTTTCTTAGAAATCAGTCCCTGTTTTCATGAACACAAACACAGACATTGGATATATGTTTAACATGTTTAATATCTTCTATCAGATTTCATTATACAAGTCTAATAAATTCTACATATTTTAAAATATACAATATTGAAGGCACCAATTTTACCTTAATTTGTTCAAATAAACATGATTAAATCACCAACACATCTCAAAGTAAAGTTTTACATTTAAATTCACAAACATGCAATGTGATTAAGAATTCCTTCACTTACTTTCTCTATTCATTCATAGAAGAAAAAACTTTTTTTTTTAAATAAAATTTGGAAATGAAGAAGTTCCATGACTTATAAAAAAATAACAGTATTAAAAGTCTATATACGTAATTACACATAACCAAGGTCCAATTAGATGATGATTACACATTTAACAATGCAAATGGGAACTTTAATTATTTATGAATAAGAAGTTAAGATCATAATACATGTATGCCGTAAATGACAAAGTTAATGCTGTATCTCCTCTATATCTTGTAAAAGTTACAAACGTAAAATATTTTGACTGACAGACGCATGGACAGTTTAAAAGTATATGCCTGTAAACTTTAATGGCATATGTAAGAAAGTAAAAAAGATATCTTTTTAAAGTTACAGAAATGTTCGCCGTAATTCAAAATTATTGGTCTAAGGGAAGTAATTTCAAATTGCATAACAATGAGACTCTAAAACATTTATCTTAAATAAAGAACATCAGGTATAAAAATAAAATATACCAATTCTTTTTATCTCATCTTTCTTTCAAATCAATGATTAACCTTTTCTACATCTAAATAATTCTTCAAATTAAATGTCAGTACAATTTACATGTATATTTTGCTAAATTCAATATTAATCTACGGTGTTAACATCTACTTGAGTTCTGCATCATCAAATTTATCTTCCATCAAATGTTTCATTTGAGAATGCTCATAATTGTCCCATTTTCTCATTTCCTGAAAAACAGAGAGAAAATATAGGATTATGTATTTCATAAAACTCACTTCACAACGGACAACACATGCATGCAAAGAGTGATTTCTAATTCTTCTTACCACTGTGAACCACTATAAAGAAGACCAAATTGAAAGCATAGTACCAAAACTGTTTAACTGTAAAACTACACACAAAGCAAAAACCTTTCCATGGCCATCTAATTTTAATATGTACATCTATTTAATATACAGAAAAATTTTCTAGGTCAAAAACAGGTCCAAATTATTTCATGTTTTGGTTGGTGACCTGAAACATGGACAACTGACATGGAAAAAGCAGAGTATTTAGAACAACACAGATTTTAAATGATCAGCACTTACCTAGTAGTTTTCAAATTTAGGAACATTTCAGGCCAAAATCAGCACATAAAAACAATTTTGGCTGTTCTTAGTCATGAAATTATCATGTGACCAACATCTAAAAATCATGTTCATAAAATTTATGCTAATAGTCCATGGCCATTCCTAACCTTGATTTTATACACACAGACACCAGACATCACATCATTTGGCAAAATTTTCCATTGTGACATCTGATCGCATCATCTTGAAGCACCTTGATGTGTTGTCATGCCTTTTATTTTGATGTCACAATAAAAATATCGCAAAATTTTGTGATGTCTGTCATTTGACTGTCTCATAAGTTAACTGAATTTGCTTAAATAACATGTACCTTAATGCAATTAAGAGAGTCAGGCCTTACACAGTTTCTCACTGTACAAAATTTCTGGAGAATTACCTTCAATACTTGTACATAACATGAGGAATTGACAAATTGAAAACATATCATTTTTGTTACCTGGAAAATCTTCAGATATTCTTTTGGTGACAGATCTTTTGCAGTATCATTATATGTAAACCCCATATCAATCAGCTTCAATCCACTGTCCTCTATCAAATCACTGATCAAAGAGAAAAATATCAATCAAATTCATTATAAATCAAATGATTAAGACATTCCTTTCCTACAAAAGGCTGGAACCAACGGTAAGTTTAATTACAGTCTTTTATCCTTATTACACTACCAGACTATCCTCATTTGGCGTGCAACAATAAATCCATAAAATCGTACCATATTGCAATACAATATGCTATCGCATCCTAATAAATTATACAAATAAATCATTAAATCATTTTCATTTTTGACAATTTAATTGAAAATAAGAGACCCATTGTCCACATTCCTCACAGCTGCAATGAATTCTGACAAAACCAATGAAAAGGATTTCTTTAAAGCAAATGACATTGATAACGTAAAAAACTAAAATTTCTCACAGTTGCAATGAATTATGACTAAACCAATGAAAAGGATTTCTTTAAAGCAAATGACATTGATAACGTAAAAAAACTAAAATATGAGCAACTCAAGGTATGGACAAACATACAACAAGGGAACCTGATTTAACATATAAATATAATGAAAATAAAAAGATACAATGTATCGAAATACAGCAAATGAAATATTGCAATATATTGCTATACACTTTTGGTGTATCATTTCACCTCTAATGCTCATTTTATACACGTACCCTAGAGAATGACATATGAGGCATAACATATATTTTCATTATGAACTCTAAATGAAGAAAAGATTCATTGCAGCAAAATAGGTTGTGCAATCTTAACTGCACTAATTCAGATGATTGGTATATTTGAGAGAAAGGGGAATTTGTATTAGAGACATAACCAAAAAGTGTAACATTCTAAGCTCTCTGTTGGATGGTCCTGAAGATTTGGGAAAACAAAGTATATTATGTTCATGACCCATACAACACGTGAATTGTGTGTTTAAAACATCACTAATTCAAGACTAAGTAATTGGAAAATTATCGAAATATCATACTCTTATTCATTTGTTTAATCAGTTTTAGCTTCAAAGTGGATGAAGCATTGGTACGTACATAATTAATTTTGCCTTTTCTTGATTAAAAATGATATTCAAACTGTTGAAAGAGAAAAATCAAAGGACTGAAGGTCCTGAGAGATACTTCTTTTCAAAATTTAATGTCAGCAGATGAATGTTGAATCATTTTATTGTTAAGGTATTTAAATGATGATGATTTTTTTACACAGGAAGCATAATATGCATTTGAAGCTTAATTGTAAAAAAAAATTATTCTTTCTATGTGCTCAATGTGTTCTATACACAGCACAAACTGTTTATACATTTTGTATTTACTAGAAGTGGTATACTTTAAATTACAATTTTTTCTCATGACTTTAACCTGGAGCAGTGTCTAAAATTAATTAACCCGTTTGGCTCTATAGAAACTAAAAAGACCATGCATGCATGTCTACTGTCCGCGCGGATCACTTCGGAAACTGGAAAAACCAGACTTTGATAACTTTGTCATGCAAAAAAATAAAATCTATTTCATTGAATAGATCTTACTTATTGGTAAATTTTGGTACATGTATATGTTACATGGTCAAGGGTTTATGCAATCAAATTATACAGGCAATATTAATTTTAGATGGGGCGTTTTCAATGTTAAATTTCAGCGTGACATCGCTGAGTTTAACATTGAGCCTATGGAGAGTGTTGGGACTGACAGTCTACCATATATTGATAAAAGAGAGGTTGTATGTAGTTCCAGCATTACTTTAAGTTAATTATTGCTGGTAATTTCCAAAAATTCTCATTTCAATTACCAGAATTTCCTATTTCTTTCAACAAGATCATGCTTTGTTTCTACTTTCATTTCACATCGCTTCATCTTAATATAAGGAAGACAACTCTTATAAGTTACTCTTATCAAAAGTAATGTATTATTACTCCACCAACGTGCAGTGAAAGCAAGAAATGTATCATTGATTTTTTGTGATACATTTACATTAGATGAGATTGAATTTTTTTCAAGAACGACAATATCCTTGTTCTTGCATTTTGCATGTGTCAGACAGCAAATTCTTAAATTAGAAAAAGCACTATATTTTGAAGTAGTTGCAAAGCGGCGGTATCTCAAATTGAAGCAGTTACCATAACAGTAAGAGACTTCCTGAAAGGAAGTATCTTAAAAATGAACAACATATGTCTTGCTATAGCCAAAAACACACTTATCATACATTGAACATGAATTCATACATTTTTATTACCATGAGAATGAACTACAGATAGTCGAATGTGACCATGTGCATTAATAAATATGATGCACAACCTATGTAATTCCCCTAGTTTAAGCTATTCAAAGAGAAATGTTGCATTTCACATGTGGCATCACAATGATTCAACCCTACAGAAACATGCCAAAACAGATGTTCTAACCTGCAAACTGAAGCCACAGTGACCTAAATTCAACATCATCTTTTTACCTGGACAACACAATTTCAGAAAACAAATATGAAATTGACAAGTGTGGTGCTAAAATATAGAATAAATGTCATAATGTGTTTTGTTACGGGTATGCAACACATAGCAAGAGCATTTATCTCGTGAAATGCACTAACATGCATTACACACTGGTGTAAAGCAGATGCACGTACCATTGTGTACCTACATGTACATCCCGTCATGGCAACAGGCAAAGCTGATTCGTATGTTTACACCCTTCAATATCCATAATCAACACAGTGCATGCTGGATTTATACACTCAACGTGAAGATTGTGCATGGATAAATGCTGGAAATTACGTAATTTCAAAATTGATGGTAAAATTTACAGTGTATGTTGAGATTATGAATATGACAAGGAAGTAGGTACCAGTATTTGAGCAAAGATTTGTGGTACCTACATCAAAGAATTTCCGGTACCTACATCATAGTCATTTTGATTTGATTGCAATATAGTGTTCTAATTAGATTTTTATGATCATATGCATATTACCATTTTTTGATCTAAACATAATCTTCACGTTGATTGTACAAATCCAACATGAACTGTATGATTTATTGACATTGAAGGATGTAAACATACAAATCGGCACCGCTTGTCTCCATGACAGGATGTACGTACCCGATGGTACCTGGATCTGCTTTACACCAGTGACTACATGTAAGATAAATGCACTTGCCTTGTGTTGCATAACCGTAACAAAACACAAATTAATACATCTATTCTATAAGTGAAGATCTCTAACAAGATCACGTGGCTGTGACCACAGCAGAACACATACACACACACCCCCACACCCTCACACACACACATGATGGCAACAAACAAATTATTGGGCATACACAACCACATCAACAAACAACCAGAGATAATATGAACACTCGTACCAAAAAAGTCAACGAAGAATGAAAGAAACAAACACACCATTTAAAGGCAGAACTTGGCTTTGAGCTGAAAATTGTCTTCCTCAAACAGCTAATCATTAGAACCTAGGATTAATGTACGACATTTTGTTCTCTGCAGATTCAACATCAATTGGGCTGTCCAAAGAAATCAGCAGCCAATTTCACAAAAATTCTTACAAAATATCTGAGGATTTTTCGTAACTTTCAGTCAATCATATCTCAGCCATACGAATAAAAATTTCAATAAAGTTGAAATAATCATTATTTAATAACTGAAATTCATCAAAACATGATATAAAATTAATTTGAATTTTAGCGGAATACAAAATAAATATTAGACTTTGAAAGTTACGAAAATTTCTGAGATTTATCGTAAGTATTTTCGTGAAATTGGCCGCTGATACTTACTCAATTACTGTAATAATAGGAATATTTCTCCTCATATTTCCTAAAAATATACGGAATCTTTTCGTGACTGAAGGATTGAAATACCGCATGAAATCTTTCTTCACCCTCAGATGTAATAGATAAGCTGAATCCACCTGAATAGGATATCTCTGAATGGTTGTCTATTAAAAGAAAGAATCAAAAAAGTCTATGAATCAAGTCCGTTTTCTTTTGTTTCTGCAGAGTCTAAAATAGCGATATAAATTCTAGATCTGGAAAAAAGCATGTGTCCCTATATTTCTTAAAGGATCTAAAATGATAACACTCATTCTATCCCACCTCATCCCAATATATGGTCACAGTATTTTCCACTAATAGTATGTAGGAAGATACCCTTCAAAGATTGTATACAATAGCCATTATCATTTTGTGTTAACTATTTCTTAGCCATAGGTTTATACTTGAGACATTAAAATATAAATCGTATAACTTATTTGTGTAAAATTGTAAAAATGAAGGGTAATTAAAGATTACATAGCTTGCTATAGCAGGTATTTGTCAAAAATGAAATTAAATTCCAAGATCTAATAAAGGCAACACAAGCGTAGCATCCCCTCACAATGTTCTATATCGCTGAGCAAAATGATTTTAAGCCCAAGTCCACAGTGACCTTGACCGTTGACCCTTGAAAATCAAAAGGGTTCATCCTCTCGCCATGGGGAACATTGGCGGTATCTATTTGTCAAATATTGAAGCCTTATCCCTTATAGTTCATGAGATATAACCCAAGTTAAATTTATCTGAAAAGTAGGTCAAACTCAATGGTCAAGGTCACTAGCTCAAAAGTCATGGTCTCAAATGAAATGTCTCGCCACAAGGTATCTACATGTGAAATATTAAAGCCCTACTCTTTACAGTTCATGAGATAGAGCCCAGGTTAAAGTTCTGTCTCAGACGACAACGACAAAAACAACAACACCAAGGGTATGGCATAGGCTCTCCACAATTTCGTCCTGGCAATCTAATAAATTAAGCAAAAAGTTTAAAGATTTTAAAACAGTGACTCCCCAGGAGAAAATAAATTAATTTTAGGTATCTTACCTCTACAAATCTATGCTTCCCAGGCTGGATGGCACCTTCTTTACCAAGACTACTCAAAGGTATCTGTAATAAAGGAGCAATTATCACTACAAAACACCTCTAGCACATTTGTATTACATGTATTGGTATTTCATTCATGACTGCATACAAAGATTGAGGTCTAAGAATGGTAATAGCCATATGCTATGTAAGCACTAGAATTTGGTTAATACAAAGCACCAAGTTTAATGTGACTTACTACGTACACAGGAACATTGAACTAAGCAGAAAATGGCAAAAAGCAAACTTATAAACTATGAAATAAAACGCTTTAAATAAACCTTTCAGTTCAAGTATCTCTTTGGATATCATACTTGATATTCTTAAACATACATTATGTTTAGTTTAAAAATGCAGAAAGTGGAATTGGACAAAAGTTTCCCAACATTACATGGCCTTTTTCCTGTACATACAATGTAATACTGAATTAATATATTTACAAAACGTGATAAAATCAGGATTTGACATGAAAATGCACGTTTACGATGTAAAAATCGGATTCATTATTTTCTCTCTTACCACTATAGATTCCAATAACAACCTAATTACAAGGTATCCTGTTAATTGATTTGATTGTCAACTTGCACAAGATTTTATCTCAGGGCACCTTATCTGCAAAATTAGGATAACCTGTCGGTCTGTCTTTAATGACATAGGTTGCTCGCAAGTCTAAGAAAAACAATTTCAAAAATAGATGTTGAGACCATCAAAACAGACATGGTCATTAAATCCCCCATCAATAGAGCACTTGCCAAAATCCATAATGGCTGACAAAATGACAAAAAATGTCCGAGGCAGGCAATTTTTGCACACTTTTTCATTGTTACCTCACAATTGAATTGCTGGTCTTTTAACAGTGACGTTATAATGTAAATCAACACCAAAAGATGTTGATTCGGACATTTTGTGCTTTCTAAAAAGATTGGAAAGAGGTGTATTACATCACTTCAGTATGCACATAAATTAAAGCAGATGGTTGAAAAAGCAGAAAGACCGCAGATTTAAAATCTTGAACATAAATTTTTAAATGGACAAAGGCCAAGGACAAATAGATTTTTACTGTTTTAAAATTTACTTTGGACATACATCAAAATTATGGCAGTTACTTTTAATCTACAATACATGAGAAGTGGTAAAGTGGAGTAAACAAAGATACAGTACCTGCATCAATATCTTTGTGTTGAAGGCCAAACTGCATAATATAGAACAACTGGAGTAACGCTGACTTCCACTTAGAGATTTATCTGGTCTATATGATGACATTCTAACTATACTCTGAAAAACAGAATTACATCTCTTTTAGACTGAAAACCGTACATCTGAAACTTACATAATATTTTTGTACATGCTAACTTACTTTTTTATGTTCAGAAACAAACAAAATTCTTTGTATTAGCAAAGTAAATTTAAAAGGAGAGGTAACACTTACACAATGCATTAAGTACTTTGTGTGATATGCATTCTATATGCATGTGTTACACCATGACACAGAGAGTATCTGAAATTGCTCTACCAGTAGTGAAATAAAATCTAAAGATGTTCATTTTTTCATTGAAATTAGTTGCTACATTGGAGGTTTTGCAATGTTGCTAAATGCATTTAGATATTGATTGCACATCACCGCTGTAATTTTTTTCTAGAGCAATGAACTTAGGGCCAACCATAAGTATATTTTTTGTAGCTTGTTTCATTTCTATCATATTTTTCTATCTTTTTCAGAACATTTTTACAACTACATTATGTATTTTAGAATAAGATATACAGTAATCATAATAACAATCATGCTAAGATTACCAAAATCTTGGTCTTGAAAATGATCAAAGTTTATCCATATAAACAAATAAAACATGTTAATAACAAAAACCTGTGTTATAGGCGCAGAGGCAATCAGGAAAACCTCGACATTGCGTTCTGACGCGTTGTCTCTAAAAAGGGAATTAACTCTGTAGCTGTAAGTTTCCCAGTTATTCTCAATAACCCATTGCAGATACGTAACAGGCATGTCAGCTGGAAATATGAAGGATATCATCAGATCCGTGATGATATGATAAACAGTTCTTTGTTAATATGTAAATGTTGGATTTATCAACATGATAAATTTAATTACATGTACATGCATTATTATGTATCCATTTCATCATCATTTCATGATATTTAAATTCAGAATTAGTTGAATTGAAAATTCATATGTTTTCATATAATTATTCATTTCATATCAAATGATTAAACTAATGAAAGATTTATAAGTTCTACAAAAAGGAAAAAGGGGTAGGGGCAAAAGTGACCATTTTCGGCCCCAATCAGAATTTTTTAAAAAGTTATATTTTCTTATTCATTATGCTTCTTCTAAACAAAAAATGACAAATTTTGTGTGATTTTTTGAAAATCGTGCCTTTCAAGACAAAATGATTTAAAGTTTAGCACTATGTCTTCACATTGGAAATTCTGATTTCTGGCAAGGGACACACATACCTACAGTTGTAAGCCCTAGAGCAAGGGCGTGTAACAGATTCATACTCATATGGGACATTCCTTTTTATATTCTGAATGTACATGGAAAGTATAAGCTTGTTACATGCGCTTGCTCTATGTATACTATAAACTATTATGTTAAAATCTGGTTGTTATCATTTTACTACTAATTTCTATAGTAGTGGTCAATTTTGGTGGGAAATAACACTCATATCAGTTGATTATATATTTTTTCGATTCAGTTTCAATAAACAACAATATATCTATTCTTATTTGAAAGATAAAAAATAGTATGAAAACAAGTTTTGAAAATAGCTAAAAAAGGGGCCAAAAATGGCGGATTTTGCCCCTACCCCTTTGTTGAAATTATTTAAATTAGATTACTTCCATATAAGGTAATATTTAAAAGTAATCTAATTTCAATAAGCAAGCCATATTCATGTTTTGACTCAGTTCCAATGGATAATGTGGAGCTCCTCATTGATTATAGGAATTATGGTTATGTGTAATAAGGCCATACCAAATTAACATAATGTTCTTTGGATTTCCCGCACCATATTTTTCAAAATTCAAAAAATAATATTATAAAAATAAAATGCTCGCCCGCACCATAAAATTTCTGACTCAAGAATTACTTTAGGGTTGGTTCTGATTTCTGCAAATCTTAAAGCTTCTAGAAGTCTCAGATTGTGCAAAATTCAAGAAAATGATACTTCTTGCGTTTGAAAAAATTTGTTGGGAGCAAATTTGTTGTCCTGTATACATAGCACTGAAAGTCAAGGAGGAGGGAATGTTCGAAAATATTTCCCGTACTGCTATGTGCAAGGCTTTCTTGTCAACAGATTCCTATGGGGATTCCTTTTTGAGCACGGAAAACATCAGAAATGTATTTCTGGGGTAACCTATATCAAAAATAAAATTATTTCATTCGCTCGCACCTTAAAAACTGCAAAACCTAAAAAAAATAAAATAATCATATTTTCGCCCGCTCGCACCCTTTTTTTCCCAAGAAAATCCAAAGAACATTTAATTAATTTGGTATGGCCTAAATAAATAATATATATGTATCAGAATCAGAGAATATGGATTTATTTTCTTTGCATTTAAGAAAATACTTCTAATTTCATAATTGAAATAAATTAATATGCATGAAAGAATTGCAGATTCATAAAAAAATAAATTCTAATCTAAGGAGCAAAATCTCTTCTTAACAATGAGCATAAAATGACCTGTACAGATGAAGGAGGACAGTATTCATACTGATGAACAAAGTGACACATGAGAGGCACTATCCTCTTTTTTCCCTTGAGGGCATTGATCAAAGAATCCAGCAAAAACATCAACTTGCACTCAAGGATATAAGCCATACCAATATATTCTTGCATTCAGTGGTCAATTTTTTCTACACAGAATTGTTGAGGGAAATTTTATTGTTTCACTTTTATGTCAAGCAATGGAAACATCCTGCTGTAATAATGACGCTGTTTACGAAATCGAAATATTGAACAAATTTTCCAGCAAAAATAAAGTCTTCCTCTGCAACAAGATTTGAACATGAACACCTGAGTATTATTCTAAATGCAAAACTGAAGCTCATACTGAGTTCAGATGTTGATTTAATTTCCTAAAATAATAATTGTGATGTACATTTGTATAGATAAAGAAATAGCTTGTAATTAACAAAGTTAGACTCGAAATTTGCATAGTGACCAGCCGAACCAAATAACTAAGACAGAGAGGATGACAAAGGCGAGGCGCAAAGAGTTCAGTGTTATGATGAAAATTAGAGATGGTATTTGCAGATGTTTTGGTGGTAACTCTTTATATTTTGCTATTAGTACTTCCACCAAACTTGTTTTTAATGTTATCCGTACATCAAATCCATTATTTACTGGAGACCAGAAATCTTGGTATGCAAATGTACCCCTGGTGTCTAGGGTTGGTCCATGCAGGAATTCAACCCAGAAGAAGTTCTAGATACAAAAAAATAACACTTTTTCTTACACATTTATTTTTAAGGGAGGAATTAAGATATCAAAGAGTTTAGTGGATAGAAAATCAAATTACCTTTTAATTCAATATTTTGTTCATAATCTGCTTCTTGGATGTTTTGGTCTTTATGGCTTGCCTATAACAGAGAGAATAAAACAATACACACTTTATCACTCTACTTACAGGTTTTTACCATTCATCTTATACATGTACAATTGCCTGAAAATTATTTTTAGATTACTGAACAGTTAGGTATATTTTGTTTTAGAAATCTATACAGTATAGATAATGAAAGTTGTTCCTTATTAAATTTCTTTTTGTTTTGCATGTCTTTATACTCCCAGATTGAGATATTTTCATTTTTCATATCGATCCATTTTCAGTTTTTATATATCTACATGTTACTGCCTTGCTTATGACATTTGAAAGATAGAAATAGGAATGTGAGATAGGGTTTTTTTTTAACTAATTGTGGTGAGAAAGGACTATATACAGTTTATATAGTAAAGCGGCCCCCTTTCAGAGTAAAATCTTATCTTTTCATGAATTTGCTACAATGTAGGCTACTTATGAAATGATATATAAAATTTTAATTTCCTTCCTCAATTGTTTAGAAATCGGGCTTCAAAAATGGTATATTTTGCCAATTTTCTGGAAAAACATCATTTTGGGGCTAATTTTCAACAAATTTCCTATTAATTAGTATCAAGCGGGCTTCTGAACAACTTTTGTATTTTGATATGTTGTTACCTATGCACGTCTTTAAGTGCATTCAAAAGGAAAAAGTTGTTCGAAATCCCGCTCGATGTTATCGCATTGAAATAATCAAATATTATGCAATTTTTCATGAAAAATGTACAAAATCACTGTTCTCATGACATTTATGCAAATTTTACAATGTCTTAGAAACTGAGGAGCAGATTTTATTTTATAACAAGATTTCTCAAAATATTATATTTAACTCTCTAAAAATGACAACAACAAAATCTAAATTTGGAGAAGTCGATTTTAGGGGGGGGGGGCACTTTACTATACAAACCATATATACTCCCCTCTTTTGGTATCTAACCTTATATCAATGACCTTCACTTATATCAATATCTACCTACAAGTAATCAGACTTAGCCATCTGAATCTTACCACAAAAATACATAGACAATACAATTACACAGCCAATTGTGCCTCATATGAAATTCATGTGAAATTTTAACATATCTTTAAATAAAAGGTGACATCAAATTAATGTGAAACGAGCACAAACATGAAATTTACATGTCTATGTAAAATTCATATGAAGTTTCTGATACCAATTCTATGTGAATGCAATATCGCATGAAGGTCACAAAAAAATTTCATGTGAAATTCATGTGAAATATTTTATTCATGTGAAATCTATATTTTTCACATAAATCTTATAAGAAATCTATTTGAATTTCACATAAACACATTATGCTCATTTCATATGAATTTCAATTGTGAGGCGCAATTGGCTGTGAACTCTTACCGATGTTTTACCAATGTCGTTTTTTCTTTGACTAACAATGATGTAATCTCTAACGGATCTCTTTTCTATTAAACATTCTGTAACAGAATTTCTACCTGAAAAGAATAAAACTAGTTAGATACAAGCATTATATTAAACATTCTACCAAAATAAAGCAACTTGAAACAAAGTTTCAAATACAAAGTGGCAATATTGTCAAATTTCATTGTTTGTTAGCTCCTTAGTAATGGTTATAAAAGAAGGACGCACTTGCCATTAATGGTGTTAACATCAAATTTTGTCTTATACTGTATGAGTAGAATGATTCACTGGTACTTTTTTCAATGGTTTTGTAAAATTGATGATATTTTGGAATGGATAATGATTTGAGATCAGTCCCTCAAGATACTGAGTTATATACACTGCTAAAAAAATTAAGGGAGAAAGGTTTCTACTTTCATATCATACACGTTTACAGCTGCTTATTCTATATGATGAACATAAATGTATTAAGACATATTTGATAGTCATTTCTTTATTACCAATGTCTGTATTGAAAAGATTAACCATATATAAATGATAAAACTTGATGATGACAGTAGCCTTGCTTATCCAAAAAGATATTACAAGCTATGTACCATTATATTACAATGGGAAAATCGCTCCTTTAATTTTTTTGAGCAGTGTACATGTACTTGTGGTATCTTTTAAAATTAACTGAGACAACCTGTGCAGTACGAGGCTAGTTGTGAGTGTAGTGCATAAGATTCTACATATACAGTCTACTCTCGATAAGTCGAACTTCAAGGGACCATCAGAAAAAGTTCAACTTATCAGGAGTTTGACTTACTGAGTACATGACCAGCAATCGATATTTAATGAGACTGATGTCTCTCTCCCTATCACCATTCACAAACATTTATGTTGCCTTCTTTTAACGATCAATTATTTTTAATGTATGTAATGCAACTCCATAGCAAGAAAGTATCATTTATCTATCAACCGATCTCCTTATAATTAATTGATTTTTGTTAAAGAAAATTTATTTGTGGTTCAACTTATCGAGGTGAATTTTAAATGTAAAATGAATTTTGGAACCTATAAACTAGTTTGACTTAAAGAAAAATTCGAGTTATCAGGAGTAAGAATGCATAGAAATCAATGGTAGAGAACTGGGACTTTTGAAAATAGTTCAAGTTAAGCGGAAATTCGAGTTATCCGAGTTTGAGTATACAAGAGTAAACTGTACTGTATTTCCAAAATAAGCATTAGAATGGGAAATTATATACATTGTAACTTGTGTTATATGAGGGAACACACTGGCAGACCTGCTCAAACACACGGTGGCATTACATTATCTCCAAAAACACAGTGATGTTATAGTACCTCATAAGAAACAAAGTTGCAGGAAGAACGGATTTTAGCTTACAAAAACTTGCCTGAAGAGAGACCTGCCTTAGCAACAAACTTGTACACAATTAAGGAACAATGTTGTGCCAAGCACTAAGTAGTTTGATAATGAGATACATGTAATAATGTGTGTCTATTTTTCTGCTAGATATATACTATTGGTAGATGAACAGAAAAACAGATGCAAGACAATGTTTTAGCATCGATTTTGCAAGAAATTCCTCACTTACCTTCATTAGTCTGAATGATAACACTTCCTTTGTATCTGCTGTTATTGATTGTTCTTGCTACTGCCGCTGAAAAATTACAAACAAAATGGTAACTTAAGCACTATTCTCCTTTGAATATATAATTGACCTTGACCTTACAGATTACCTTGACCCTCAATGAATGTCGATTTTATCATACTTGACCATCCTTTTGAGTTTTACAGAAGTTTTGTGTATGTTAATGAAGAAATAGTGATAGTCATAATAATGCTCGATTCTAAATATGTTGCCTTGACCTTGAAAGTGAACTTGACCCTTATTGAATGGCCAGTCTCATATCCATCTGTTATACATCTCATAGACCATCTGTTAGAGATTTATTGAGATCGATACCGGTACATGTACCTGTATAATGCATGTCACTTCAGATAACAGCCATATACGTGAAAATGAGACTACAGGTAGACAGATGGGCTGACTAACCAACAGATCAAAACTGTTTTGTTTGACAGGAAATATGAAAATTACAACTTTATGCTCAAGCTCCATAGAAGTTTTTCTTAAAGGGGTAGGGCCATGAGACCCCTAAATCGGCCCTCGATTTTCTCCAGAAATAAATTTCATACTTGATATCTCTCATGAAAATACACGAATGTCTACCATTTTTTATGAAAAGAAAAATATCACCTAACATAGTGCCATTTAACTGTAATGACGTCATGAAGTGACGTCATTTTGACTTTATTGACAAAATATGGCTAAAATTGCTTGGAATTTTGTATTTTGTGGAAGAATTCAATGTGGCCGCATGCGATAATTGAGATAAAACATTTATGACAAAAGGATATAATGATAATCTTTCACATATAATGTTATCATCCTAGTTAATGCATGCAGCCATTGCTAATTTTATAGAAATATGTAGTTTTTGCATCAATTTCGCAGAATATGACCGATTTTGGTGTTTTCAAAGGGCTAAAAGCTATTGATAAACGCATTGTTTACAAAAATAAAAGATTCGCGATTCAGTAGAGAACATTTCAAAATGTCAAATCACAGTAAAAAATTCTATGAAGTACAATGTTCAAAATTAGGGCCAATATTGGGCTTCATGGCCCTACCCCTTTGTCAAGTGAGATGAAACATTCATCTTAAAATGAAATCAAGACTTTATAAATTTTTGTATTCAAGGTCAATGAATATTCGTAACTATACTTACTTATTATCTTTTTATCTGCTGCAGTCCTCGCCTTCTTTTGACTCTGATACGAACTTGCAAATTTGTACCCTCCAGATGGAGCAGAAGTTATTGAAAGTCTATGTTCATAAACAAATTTTGATAGTGATAGTCTATAAATTACTCCACTCTTGCAGTGAATTTTCCAAAAATAATACATGTAGTTCATTTCTCGCTAGTACTCTGAGGAAGTGCAAACAAAATATTTGTCTGAATATTTCTAAGAAACATGGATAGTGACATAGAAATGTTTATCTCCTTGTGGTTTCAAAGACATGATCTGGTAGGCAGTTGTATATGTAATGACATGACATTAATCCTTCGACCCTCCACCACTCACTGATACAATCACTTCTCTAATGATCTCTATTCTGTAAAAGATTAGTATACATGTACATCATGTACATGTGTCATTACTAACATTGCAGCAAACATACAAAAACTTTCCTATGGTGGCATACTTCTGCCTCCTACATGCGAGATATTTTTTTTTAGAATATGTCGACATGCGACTTACTTATGTTAATATGCAACTTATTTATTTCTACATGCAACATAATTATGTCAACATGCAACTTATTTATGTCAACATGTAACTTATTTATGTCAATGTGGTAGTGTCAAATATTTCTACCAAAATAATTGGTGTAATGAAATAAAGTGTTTTTTAACATTCATTCGTTTCCATTATTTTGAAAAAGATCGGAACGATCTTGTTCATTCAATTAAGTCCCAATTCCTTCATTCATGGTCTAAGGCTATGTACTCCTTTATTATATTTAATATTTTAAAGTATTGGTCACTTTAAATAGTGTCCACGCTGACCATAGGTCATTTGCATTTGGTGCAAATAAACAAATGCACAAAACGTCAATTTCACATAAAACACCGCAGACATATATGCACAATACATTGTTGGACATAGACGTATAATTACCTGACATTTGAATATTACAAAAAACTTCACCAAATTACAATGACTTAAATCGTAAGTCTAATTTACTTTATTTCTCTTTAATATTTGTTCTATTTATAATATTTATTGTCGATATAATTCCTTGAACTAACATTTAGAAGTTTCGTATGTATCTGAAGAGAGAAAGTACTTATTTCTGTAGAATTGAATGATAATCGTTTCTATATTGTACATACATGTATTAAAATCAGACGTGCATTTCATTGTTCGCATGTAGTATTTATTATTTACTTATTTATTCTATAGGATATGAGAATTCCTTTAGAGTTATAGTCCAGTACCATTCCTTATGGGCCCTGGTCCATGATCAGGTGATTTGATTATTTCATACTTCTTCATATACTTAAATCATGTTAAATACATGTAATCATATTTTTGAGAATATTTCTTGTGATTGAGATATATGTTTGACCAAATTTGTTGAAGTCGCTTGCAAGGGAGATTACTCTTACAATTCATACTTTTAATCATTGTTGAAATATCTTAACGACTTGACATTCCTCATATCATTTATAGACCCTTTCACATTATCTGCGGTACTGAATTTGAAGGCCAGTTCCGGGGGACAAACAATAGATTGCGCATGCACCAGTGATGTAATTCGATTGTTCCAAGATGTTTTCCGCGGAACAAACGAAACATGATTCCGCGCTAAACGTCCTAGAACAATCAAATGACATCACTGGTGCATGCGCAATCTACATTGTATTCGTTGTCCCCCGGAACTGGCATTCAAATTTAGTACCGCAGATAATGTGAAAGGGTCTATATTAATACATGCGTCTTTGAATTGTCACCATGTACTTTGTCTTATTATTGTTTAGACATTGTTTCAGGGTTCCAACCACTTACAACTACTTTTCCAATACATATACACATATTTGATGAATTCTGATTAAATATCTCTGAACCTGAGCCACAGTGTTTTCTTTAAATATACCAGAGGAAACCCCGTTATTTTCTGAAAGGTTATAAAACCTACTGTTCAAAAATAATAATTTTGGGGTCAGAAAAATAAAGGGGAATAACTGGTGAAGCATTTAAATTGTCTATTTTCTCTATATAATCTATGCAAAATGACAAAGTTGTACAAGTTTTTCCCCTTTGATTTTGAAGGCCCGGGAGTCTTACGGTGACCACTCAGTATTCCGAAGGTCTAAAAAGACGAAGGTTCAATAGTTCGAAGGCCCGATAATTCGAGGGACTGATAGTTCAAAGGCCCGATAGCCCGAAGGCCCGATAGTCCGAAGGTCCTATAGTTCGAAGGCCCATAACTCCAAAGGCCCGATAGTCCGAAGACCAAAAAGTCCAAATATCCAATAAAATTTCTTAATTTGTGAGCTTTTTGATTGAATGTGATTTTTATACGCTCGTCATAAGACGGGACGTATTATATTATGATGCTGTCTGTGCGTCCGTGAGAAATATTAAAACCCTGATGTGCATATCTTGCAGCGTTTGCGTTGCTATTTTTGAAATCTGATTTCGGGTTGACTTTCATTCAGCGCATACCCAGGCTATCTTTGCAACTATGATAATCCTATAAAACCTATAACATAAATCTTTAAAGAAATAAAAAAAAACCGTGCGTTTTGCATGTGTTACCGATAAAAGTATTCGCGCACATTTTCAAATTCCAACGAATAAGGACGTCCTCGTTATTTTTTTCTTTTGGTTGACTTATACATGTACAAACAACTAATATTTATGATTTTTCTTGTTATACCTTTTAAAATCTGATTTGATAATTGGGTATATATGCAATTAAAGTTCCTTGATAATATCTATTTCAGCCCCCTCCCACTCCATTTAGATTTCTAAATCTATCAATTTCAATGGTACAGTCAGGTATCTTTTAACTTCTTCTTTTACTCATTTGTATCAAGTTTATATCTACATGCACAGCTAGGGCATTCGGACTTTCAAACCTTCGGACTATCAGACCATAGAACCATTAGACATTCTTACTATTGGACCTTTAAAGTTAAGGTCTAATAGACCTTCGAAATATCGGGTATTCGATTTTTTAGGTACTTTGGATTATGGATCCTTCTGTATATTTGAATGCAGTACTTTCAGTCTATCGGGCCTTCGGACTATCGGTCCTTCGGATTATCGGGCCGTCGATTTATCGGACCTTCGGCTCTATGGGCCCTCGAACTATCGGACCTTCGGAATACTGGGCGGACACCGAGTCATTTTCATCTGTACTCCGGGCATCATTACCTTTAGAAAATATATGGTTTATAGTACCTTACAAGGCATAAATTACAATGGAGATGGTTAAAACGCTATGTATTATAACTCTATTGTACAACGGATACCTTAATAGAAACCATGCCCCATCAATCTGTCAATTTTGAAGAGGGAACCCAAATTCGAAAGTACACGCTTGAAGAGTCGATTCCAATCCCGAAATATTTTAAAAGGTTCCAATATACGGTTTTAGTTTCGTATTCGAAGAAATGGTTTGCAATGAACGCCAGAGAAGCAAGGATGGATTTTACTTAGAATTGTTATAGATCGTCGTTTTTTACACTTGATAAAGGCCAAGGGGCCGAAAATTTGTGTATCTGAGTGTTTGTGTTTTTATTTGTAAATAAATTTGCTTAAATTTGCTTATGGTGTGACAGAAAAAAATAATCTTGCTCTTACAAATAATCTGAATTTGAAGAATTACCATGAAATTTCGCTACAATTCTTGAAAAGAATAGTATGCTCGCCATAGTTTTCTATCAAAACATTATTTACTAATGGCAAAGTTAATATATTTGAAGATATTAAAAGTTATACAAATTCAAATTCAAATTATTTATTGGCATATAACACATTTATACAAATGGCTATGGCCCAAGTAAAACAAAAAATAGCCAATGGAAAAAAAAATACAATTGTACAATGAAGAAAAAAAAAAAAAAAAAAAAAAAAAAAAAGCATAACAAACAGTAATTAGACATACATTTTAGGTATTATAGTTTTGAAGTGATATGATGTAAACATGACTAAATTACAAATATTTGGAATAGACAAACAAAAGTGGTATAACCTCAAGATCATGATTCAAAGTTTCAGACGTTTGTATACAAAGTAATGGAGGAATGGTTATTAAGTGGACTTTATTTCAATATGAGAGGATCTGAGTTTAATGCATTCAGTCAGAAATGAAGATGTGTTTTTCAACAAGAATGATTCATTATTGTTGACAATCACTTGAAGTTTTAGTTCATCATTAAACTGTCTATAGTATTTAAAATGCATTTCATATTTCTCAACCATCTTTTCTCGTATTTCAGAGTATCTTGGACATTGTAATAAGAGGTGCACTTCATCTTCAATTAGTTGAATATCGCATAGTTTACAGAATCTCTCTTCTCTAGAAATATTTTTATATCGGTCTCTTTCAATTGCTAGAACGTGAGCACTGATTCTTAATTTACAGATTTCAGCTCTGTCGCCTTTGTTGATAAGGATATCTACATAATATATACATGAATGTGAATGAAAAAAGGCTTCCTTAAAAGCCTATGTATTGCTATTAATACATGTTACATGTTTGTCTAGGATACCTTGCCCTCAGACCCTCTTATACATGTTATATACATATAATTTAACTATTCCCGTAATCTCTGTATAACGCCTATACAAACGTACGGCGCGAAATTTTATCTATAGCTGTATAGACAATGTCACATATTATGACGTCACTAACAGCTAGCGCCGCTACGTTAGGCCTGTTCAAATATCACGTCGCCAGTTTTGAACTTGAAAATCAACCACGCTAAAATGACTTCAATTGCAAAATAAACTAGATGATTAAATAGTGATTTAATTAAATTATAATAAATGACTGTAATAATTGTTCTGTCTATCGATGTATAGACAAAAACCGATGCACAAACAAAATATAATCCGCGAATATAGTTTGTGCATCGGTTTTTGTCTATACATCGATAGACAGAAAAATTATTACAGTCATTTCTTAAGTATCTTATTTAAAATAATTATTGAGAATTGTATTGTAAAAATCTTTAACCTCTCTCAGTCTCTGTTTAAAAGTAAATTGAATACTTGCATGAAAATAAACTAATATATTAATATTTGCAAAGCTGAAGTCATCTTTTTCTAGAACAACGCCACGACTAAACCAGAATATTTAAGAAATGACTGTCTTACTTTTGGTGTTCATGTGTGTATAATTCTGGTTGGTCACGTGCAAATTTCGTGAATCGCGAAGAGATTCTCGGAAAAATTGCTCGTGTCCAACCAGAATTATACACCCATGAACACCAAAAGTAAGACAGTCATTACTTATATTTACATTTATTCTAATTATCGGTCATTTTTATTTGCATAAACATCGCACATTTTGCCTGTAACAGCGTCAAATGTATCTTAAAACTTTGGTCAATTCTCCCCACATGCTAAACTTGAACGTGACGTCACAATAGCAACCCAAGTTATTGGAATCTAATTCTAGTTGTCTAAAGGGAGTTCAACATGAATAATCTACTAGTTAAGTAATGTAAATATAGATCTTTAAAATCCACATCAAGAATTCAGATAACAACTCCACAACCTTGGTGTGTATCATAGACTGTTTTCCCACTGATATATTAATGTTGTTCAACTCTCTTTGACAAAGTATTGTAAAATTCATATCATTTAATTTCCATTGTTATTATTAAGAAACGACGATTCTGATTGGCCGAGAAATTTTGTTGATACCTGTATCAACACAAAACGGAAGTACGCGCTTAGCAACGTCATAAGCAACGTCGTTAGCAACACGATTTCAAAGCTGCAAATAAACGTTAAAAAGCGACGAAATGAAATAATAAGTAATCAATGTAATATTTTTTTGGTTGATCGAGGTATCAACACCAAAAATTAAGGGGAAAACTTATGCATCTTGCGCTACGCGCACGATGCAGTTTTCCCTCAATTTTTGGTGTTGATACCTCGATCAACCAAAAAAATATTACAATGATTCCTTAACTGAAAAGGAGAGCTCAATTTCAACATTTGTTTCTATACCATTTAAGAAAAGAATCTTATATTTTTTTCTGTTGATGCAGGTATCACCCGAAAAATTGGACAGAAAACTGCATCAATGCGCGTAGCGCGTTGATGCAAAAGTTTTCTGTCCATGGCAATTTTTCGGGTGATACCTGCATCAACAGAAAAAATATAAGATGCATTTCTTATCATTTAATTATTATCTGTTTATGGATTCTTGGATCTAAAAACAATCAATCACCGCACTATATTTCGTAAGTCGGAGGGTTTCGCAGTGATACGTCTGCAAAAACAATTGTCTCTCTATATCTTTGGATTAAGGATTAGTTTGAGCAAATTCTACATGCACTGTTAATTTTTGAGTAAAGCTTAAGTTATTAAGAAAAGAAATGGTACCCTTGAAATGATAAGCAAACATCAACAAATTGTATTTTCAGCAACGACTTCATTCGTGTTTGAGGGAACCCCCAGTACTATATAGTACTATAAATAGACTTCCGTGAAAAATTGTGTTGATCGATGTATCAACAAAATTTCTCAGCCAATCAGAATCTTCGTTTCTTGAAAATTACAATGAAAATTAAATGATTCGCCCATCCACGGAATCGGATAAAAAACCCATACTGCTACAATTTTGGTTAGGATACCAGAATGTTATCTCTCTTTTGCTACCATAATTGTTGTACAGTTTGAACAAATTCATTGCATTTTGCACATTTTCACCAGGATGCAGCACCCACAGCAAAACCCCAAAACACCCAATGCAAAAACACAGAGCAGACAAGCACAGAAAGAGACGCAAAGGGACAAGGAACGTCAACGCACAACGCAGAAACATCAAACACAAAGGACTACACATAAACCAGTGAGACCAATGGACAGGCAGTGCCGACTTAGGACGGTCATCTGCCACGAAAATAGCAGAAGGTGAAGTTATCCTGGATTACGTGCGCACAACCCTCCCACTTTTCCGATTACACAGAGGTCTCGAAGAACGTACAATTGTGGTGTAAAACAACCTCCTCACTGTCAGATGACCACACACAAACAAGACCGCAAAACGCAGGGGTCCAAGCAACACATGGATTTGTAAATTTGTACACTCCCAGAAAATTCAACAAGAATAATAGATCTGCGCTTGAAAATTCAGATTTTGTCTCAGAGGCAGTGGCTGAGTTGCTCATAAGGTTGTATTACTTAGGTCAGAGAGCGTCCGAATGTGGTACATGTATATCCCCTGAGTGTAGCAAAATCTGGCGAAAGACGTCTGATTCTTGACGTACATGAGGTTAATACATGTAGATATGTTTGGAAGTCTAAGATTAAATTTTAGGACTTCAATGTTGCTTTACAATCATTTCATTTAAGTTTGACCTTAAGTCAGGGTACCAACATATTGATATTGCAGACTGGTGTCGTACATATTTAGGGTTTTCTTGGTATGATAAATTCTTTGTTTTTACGGTCTTACCTTTTGGCTTGACGTCCTAAGCCCGTACGTTTTTACTAAATGTCTGAGACCAATGGTCAAGTATTGGAGAGAGCATGAGATTCGAATAGTTTGTACTTAGACGATGGATGGTGTATCAATGAAACTTATGACCTTGCTTTATCTGATTCTACTTTTGTCTATAGGTCACTTTGTAAAGTTGGTTTCCTAGTTAAACACGAGAAATCGGTTTTTACTCCTACTCAGTCACTGTCATGGCTTGGGCTTCAGTTGGATTCGAACAAGTTTTGTTTATCTATTCCTCAGCAGAGGATTGGCGACGTTTTGTTTGGTATCGATTCATTGTTGGAAAATCGTTCGAGTGTGACTGCCCGCAGGTTAGCTCAGGTATGTGGTCGAATTATATAAATGATTCCGGTCATAGATCACACAGCGCGTATTTTAAAAACCAGGTTTTTTTTATAAATGCATTGATGCGCGACAGGCTTGGGATTTTCAATTCAGCTTAAGTTATCAACTCGTTGTTAGCTAACTTTTGTTCTGGCGATCTAATTCAAGTCATAAATGTTAGAATTTTTTTTACAAATCGAGTTTTGCCAGATGTAGTATTTTTCTCGGATGCCAGTAATTTTGCTTGCGGGGAAGTGACAGAGAACCAGGGTCATGTATTTCATATGATATGGTCAGTAGCGGAATCTGGTATGAGTTCTACTTGGAGAGAACTCAAGGCCATACAACTTTACTTGACTCAATTTGGTCATGATTTACAAGGGAAAACCGTGAAATGTTTCACTGATAGTAAGAATTGTGTTTCCATTATTAAGTCAGGTAGTTCTAATCAATCACTTCACGATCTTACCCTTTCATTTTTTTCGCTTTGTATGAACTACTCTTTGGAATTGGACTTGCAATGGATTCCTAGGTCTTTGAATCAGGAGGCTGACCGTATCAGTAAGATTTTTGATTTTGATGATTGGGGAGTTACTCCTTCCCTTTTCCAGTATATTGACGGTCTTTTTGGTCCTCACATGGTAGACAGATTTGCGGATAGTTCTGATAATAAGTTGCCCAATTTTTTCTCCAGGTTTTTTTTACTCTAGGCTGTTCAGGCGTAGGCGCATTTTCAGTAGATTGGCAAGGTCACAATTATTGGATTGTGCCTCCGATTTACTTATTGGTAAGGTAATTCAGTTCTGTGTTTCATGTAATGCCTTGGCCAATGTTTTAGAATTTAGAGATACCACGGAGATTTTTACACAAGCTTCTGGAGGTTTTTGTTTGTTTGCTTTGGTTTCCGTTTTATCCTGATTTTGTATGCCTTCGGTTTCTGATTTTCTGAATTATCGATTTTGTGCTGTATACAGGGATATGGTCATTATCCATATTTTTCATCTTATGGAGAGTGCATTTTTGGTTCATGTCGCTTTAAGAGTCACGTCCTTGTTATTAGAATTGAATTAACTTAAATACGTGTTATTCAATTATTTACTTGTATTAAACTTACTATTTGATCTTAGCCTGATGTTTTTGCGTATTAATGACTTCTTTCCAGCTCTGTCGCCTTAAATAAGCTTTGTTTTGGCCCTTTATCAATTTGACATCTTATATATATATATTTTTTTTTTTTGCTATTTCAGAAACTTGCCATTTCACCGATAAATATCGTAATTACAGGAGTTTAACATCTTAGCACCTAATTTGAACATAGATTTTATTTGGATATGCTACTGAATCGACTTTACAGGAAATTTGGAGCCGCGCGCTCTCTATAATGTAAATGTACAAAGCTAAATTAAAAAAATTAAAGATGGTGCTGCTGAAATGATTTTGGTTGCTCCGTTTGAAGCATTACTGATGAGAATTTAATATTCGAAACACGAGCCTGGTGCATGGAAATTGGTTTGGAATTTTCTTCAAATAGGTCAAGAGTTGAAACCCTTCGACATTATTATGAACATATTCTGATCTTGTTCATAAATCCCGAATTAAATTTGCTTCCGAATTTTCCCGTATTCCCGATTTACGACTGCTGTATTTTCGGCTCACATGAGATACAGCTTTATCCGAATCTATTGTCTTACATATGTTATATCTTTTAACCGAACCTATATATTTTCTCCGAATTTCATCCGAATTTAGCACAACGAATGAGAGTTGTATGTTGAGGTTGCAATAAGGCAAATTAGCAATTTGATTTCTTTTATATATTGATGATATCACGACATTCTCAAAGGTCGTTTTTTGTTTTCACATTTTCAGACTTATTTCATGTTGGTAAATGGTCATCTATTGAGAAGGAAACGAATTCGGACCTGAAAGCGCTGGCATCTAAGATACCTGAGGTTTTATTGAAGTCCAAAGTTACAAATACGTAAAAATCTTACAATTATAGTTTCCGTGATTGGTGCAAGTGGTGCGATAAATTCAAACTGAGTCCAGTTTCAGCATCTGATTATCATGTTTCTTTATTTATTATATCATTAATGCAAGCGGGCTGCTCTTCAGCTAAGATTGACCAAGTGGTTTATGCCATTAAGTGGGCTCATCAAATTGTCAGTGAGCCTGCACCTTGTTATTCATTTCTTGTTAAAAGTGTCAGTGAAGGGGCAAACCGCATGTTATCTAATCCTTCTCAGAAGAAAGAACCTGTGACTCCTGAAATTGTACTAGAACTCGTTCAAAGATTTGAACATTCTTCTAAATTGTAAGACAAACGTATACTATTACTATGTGCTTGCTCGCTTATGCAGGTTTTTTAGATTCTCTGAGCTCGCTAATCTTATGGCTTGTGATGTCAAATTCTCTGAATTGTTTGTGACCTTATTTATAGAAAAATCCAAGACTGATCAACATAGGGAAGGTCATTAAATTGTTACAGCTAAATTTCGACTCTCTCGCATATCAAGTGAATATGATCAAAGAGTATTAACAGCAATTCTCTGTAAGAACCAAAGAATTTCAAAACATTTTGGCACGGCATGTCATGGATTTTTGAGATTTTTGGTATGGAAGTTCAATATGAAGTACTAGTATGTAAATCAACCCCAGTTTTTTCAAAAAGGTTGTCGTTGCCATGGTAACCGTGTCTGAAGTTTCAAAAATCGGGAAAATCTATAGGACAAGGCATATTTGTAGGCTTCGTTACCATGGAAACAGGTACATTTTAAATCTTAAATTGCTTTGATTATTTTCTTTGAATCCTTATAATTACGCATATTTGTAAAGTTTTTTACATTCATCTCGGATGCCTTATGTATACAAGATGAAAAATTGGGCAGAAACAGGGTATCAAAAGGCTTTGTTTTGGGCACTCAAAGACCCTTTTTTGCATGTTTTTACTGTTTTACAAGGTTGAAAATTTCATAAAAGCACCAATTTTTGAAGTCCAAATTGAAGTTATCCAATTAGTATCATCTTTGAACTCTACATGAATATAAAAAATTAATTGGGCTAATTTGTCCTTTTATATGCAAAGCAGCATCAAATTTAGTTGCTATGGCAACAATTGGCTGAAAGGTTTCAATACGATGAATTTAAACACAACCTCTATCAAACTATCTACGCATGATATTGGAACAGAAGTTCATGTATACATCTATCAAAAGCGTTTTGATATAAAAATGACCTTGAAAATATTTCAAGGTCACCCACTGAATTTTCAAGGTCATTAAACTTTAAGTGACCAGATTTGACAATAAAATCCTGATTTTTCATAAAATGAAGGTGTCAATATTTTAGAAACCTTGAAATATTGAACTTAACAGTTATTTGCCATAAAATGATAAATGTATCACTTATTTCTTAGAACTATTGATTACGTTTCTTCACATCTTCGAATATCTAAAATCTTGGTGAGTATGTTGATAAAAAAGGGAGGAAATCTGTATTTTTCTTGTTTTTTGACGGAAAAATATTTTCCTATTGAATAGCTACAATTCAATAAATTCTAAGATTTGTCTTTCTTATATTCATGTGCTTTCATAATATATATGACCTATGAAAATATTTAAATAAAAAAATCACTAAAATCGGTAACAAAAAAATTAAAAAATCAATATTTTATGCAAAATTTGAGTCTCAAAGTATAAATGACCTTGAACATCAAGCCAATGACCTTGAACATTTTAATTGTTCTTATGTAAAAGATACAAGTCATATCTATACATGCATACATTATGACAATCTTATGTAACTCTAAAGAGGAATAAAATCAATTTCAAAGATAATATGAAACAAGCAAAAAGGTCTAATGTTGCCATGGCAACGGTCTTTGACGACAGAATTTAGGTAAAACTCTTAAATACCCACTCCAATTTTTCGTTCATTTTATTTGTCAATAAACATACATTTCCATTGATGAAAATCACTAGTCTCCTATTGGTGCCTTTTGTGATATTTAAGATTGAAAATGGTCAAAAACACACTAAATTGGCCCTTATTTTCACCTCTATTTTTCGCTTCATTTTGACTTAGTTTGGCTTATTACAATAAGCTTCCTGTAATACATATCACATAACTAAGTGTACTAAGTAAGAATGGAAGTAAGGAAGAATAGATTTAATAAAGATGAACAAGCTGTTACAGTGGTATCCATGGCAACGAAGTCTCCGGAGCTGGCTTATCTCATGGTCCCAAAAGTGCTATAAATAGAATGACCTCGTTACCATGGCAACCAGAGGTCACATTGGATGAAAAGTGTTATTTTCATGGTCAGTACTCTATATATACCCATTATACCGAAAATCATCAAAATCCATGACATGCCGTGCCGAACTATTTTGGTCCTTACAGAGAATGGCTATTAAGCATTGGCAGGGCCCCGACCACCTGTCCTCTCTGAATGTCAGTGGGACTCCTCGGATGTTAACATACGTGATTTCGCGTCGGCAGAGCTTGGATTGTATTACTTACACCCTCTTTTCATATCCATTTACATATTCATCCTTGTTGCTTGGAGCCCTGCGTTTTGCGGTCTTGTTTGTGTTTGGTCATCTAACAGTGAGGAGGTTGTTTTACACCACAATTGTACGTTCTTCGAGACCTCTGGGTAATTGGAGAAGTGAGAGGGTAGTGTGCACGTAATCCAGTATAACTACACCATTTGCTACTTGTGTGGCAAATGGCCGTTTTAAGTCGGCACCGGCTACCCATTGGTCTCGTTGGTTTATGTGTTTGACGTTTATATGTAGCATATATCTTCTCCTCTCTTAGTATTAGTATTCCTCCGTATTATTAGTATGTTCGTCTTTGTGTTTTCGCATTGGGTTCCTTTGTTATGTTGCTGTTGATGCTGCAACAAGGTCTTGTTGGATATCCCCTCCCTTCTTTTAGGTTCTTTTCTTTTTTGAAGACCACGAAAATGCCTGCCTTGGATAATCGAAAAGTCACCTGTAATGATATGACCAGCTGGTTTATATAGATATTCAGATGTTGCACATTCTCAAGAAGCAGGACATGATTCAAGTATTGTAGGACCTGATGTAACTTTGTTGTAGTTAAAAACGGCATTTCGAATAGGTCTCTTGTGTTTGTAACAAATACGAGGTGGTTCTAAATTCTTAAAATATTGAAGAATGGCACTTTGTACGCGATGATCCCGAAAAATATTTGAGATGTTAAGAAGATCAAAACCTTTGTTTATAAATGGAATTTTTATGAATCATCTTTTAGGGGAGGTATTTTAACCAAAGAGTATACATGTAGTTTATTTTGTGCGAATGCAACAATGATGTTCAGTGTTTCTTAAGAATGCAACCAATGCTTCATCCAAGTTACATTTCACTTGAACTGCTGGAACTGATGAGAGAGCATGTACATTGTAGCAGTTCGTGTCTGCCGCCGTTTCGTTCAATGATCAGTAGATATTTGAGGGTACGATGTACTCTATAGCTCCTTTTCTGAGTTTTGGTTTCGCCTTTACCGTGAGACCCATAATGCTTCCGTTTAGTGTTTGGGCGAATTGAGAAGACATTAATATTTTGTTTTTATTTTCCCACTTTTCAATGATTTTTCATCGAAAATCCATAGTTTTTCCCATTTTGTGGACGAATAAATCAATTGTGAATTGGGCTTCAGACTTAAGGACATATACTGTTTATTCAGTTTTAGGATAAATATCCTTTAGATTTGAATAAGTTTCATCATATTGTATAGAAAAGTGATACGTAGTGACACTTTATGATGGAAAAGTTGAAGTTCTGAGTACTTCCCAAACTGAACTGATCTATGCAGACATTTTCCATTGCCAACTATGGTGAATTCAAAATATTTCTCAATATCTTTTTAATTGTTGGAAGATTTTCCCTCTTATCTGGAATACAATATATTGATGCATGGAGATACTACTAGTTGATTGAAGCGAAGAAATTGAAACCTTCCCACATATACCTTAAAGGCAGTACCTTTGTGTAAAATGACATAAAAAGTTTTATTTTCAAATACTTTTCAAAAACCTTAATAATGCCAATTGGAGTTATCTTTCTTGTAAGTCAGAAATACAGAATATTTCCAAATAATAGAGGTTCATTAGATTTTTTTTTCATTTCAAAGTGCGCACGTAATCCGGAAAACCACACCATTTGGTAAAAGCAGATGACCGTCCAAAATCGGCGCCGGGTGCATATGGGTCTCCTTCCTTTTATGTGTTGTCAACAATGTTTTAAAATGTTTCTGTTTTGCATGATGTTCTAGTGATTTTGCGATTTGGAATTAGTATGATGTCATTTATGTGTCACTTTCTTGTGGGTTTCTTTCGCTGGGTAAATGCAGGGTGGTCATGCTGGAGATCATTCCCTTTTCCTTGTTTGAACGAGTTTTTATCTTGTTTGAACGACTTTTTATCTTGTTAGAAAGACTTTATATCTCGTTTGAACGCTTTTTCACTCGTTTGAACGAGTTGTTATTTTGTTTGAACGACTTTTTAATTTTTTTCTTTCCCAAAAATGACACTTCATATGTGGCAAATCCTTTTAAAAAGTTTAATACTCTTTATTATATGAGTCACCATCCTTAATTCACCGGTATTTTATCATGTTTATATTTCCAAATTTTGAAAATGTTGATTTCACCACTCTACCATTCATTTGATTATTTTGCCATCATAATCAAGTTTAACAGGTTTATCGGGTAAGTGATCGTATCTAGGATCCCACTTTGTAAGTAATGGAGCGCTGTGATTCAGTGTATGATGTTTTTGATAATGGAGTCCTGCTTCCTGCCAGTGACTAGTAAGTCCCATCTTGTCAGGAAAGTTCAAAAACAGCGTGAACTGATTGTTGTAATGAGTGTAATGGATGTGCCACATTGTCCACATGTTCTCTGTTGTACCTAAATAGAGATAAAAAAAAACTTGATTGTGAAGGGAATACTTCAAAATATACTCTTCAAGGGTATAGTTAGGCCAAACATTGATTAAGCGTGACAGATCAATGCTTTACTGATGCATTTGCTTCAATATTTTTGATAATAATAAGTCCCCTACCGTCATAAATCTATGTCCTGCACCTCTGCCTAGAATACTTCAATCAAGCATGAATTGAAACTTAATCTGTACTGACATCAAATAATGAATGCGTACACAACACCAATTAAAAGTTTAACATGTTTGCTATGTTTATTTACAGGGAAATTAAAACTTGAACTTGATCTGTATCACACAAAGACGTTCTCAAATACCAAAAATACTTCATATTCGATCTTCAAAAACTCGTCTTGATTTTTCTTCGCTTCAGGAGATCTTTCGAGCGAATTTTGGTCCACTCGTTTTAATAGAAAGACACTCTTAGTAGCATGCCCAAGAGTTCAGTCTGAATTTTGACACTGTCTCAAGTCTATAAAAAAAATTTCGTCAGCATCTGAGCATTATCACCATGAGACAATGATAAATATGGAAAAAATCATATCCCTATCAATAAGTACAAAATCGTTTATCGATAATCATCTAACCAAGGACATACAAAACCAGAATAAATCCAGAACTAAGACAAAGGAACAGAAATAAACAAAAATTTACTATATGAAGAGAAGTGAACTCTCTGCGAAGGAGTGATATTAGGTGCCCAGGAAGAATGAGCATCTCCTGCTTGCATGCAACACCCGCCAATTCGGTAGAAAGGTCACAATCGGTACATGTAACTCCCACAAAGGAAGACAAACGTGTAAATTGGTATGTTGTGGCACAAAATGTCTACGTCAGAATATTATCGTCATAGTGTGCTTCCATTTCCCAATATCGACCATATAGAACTTCCTCTGTGACGATGTTAGTCGGTCACAAATGTATCCTTGACTGAGAAGCTTAACTGAAAGCCGTCTACCTCTTGGAACGAAATCGGAGTTTATCCGGAGGCAGTTATTGAATTTTTTTATTGTTAAACATCATTTTGGTTTCTAAATGTAACGAAATCTTACCTATTTTAATAAATATATTGTACCATTCATTTGGAATTATACCAGGAACCAGAGGCTGGAATGTCCGGTCTCTGGATACATCCTTATACCACTCTATGTACTTGAACCAATTTTCTCTGTGTGGAGATATGCCCCAAGAGCCTGTAAATGATCATTCATGAATATTATAAAAGTATTTATGGCAACAAGTCCAACCAAATATCAAAAATTATTATTATTTATTTTGTTTTGCCTGCACAGTATCATAACAACAATGGCGTCATTCCTTGCTTTTTTTTCACAGTGCCGTTATTGGATTCTTCATCAAATATTATCCACCCTCCACAACGAAATTTATTAGAAGAGTATTTACATGTAGTTAATTGAACATTTTCAAATTGTTTATTGGGTCTAAACAGATGTGTACTTAAAATTGTTGCCCGAATCCGTAAGTGCAAAGATGCTATAATTGTATTTTAGAATAAACAATCAGGATCTTGATGGTATAAATCTAACATGTTACGTCGGATTAACAGGTGACCAATGATAAACTTTTCTCCGACAATAGAGTACGAAAATTACTGGAAAAAACACTCGCGGGGAACTAATTTATTTGCTATACATTCAAAAATGAGAGAATAAAAGTAGATTATAAATAAAAGTGTCCCGAGTATAGTGTCAGAAAACAGATAGAGCTCCTGTTTCAAGTGTTGGTCAAATTTAACTCATTATCAAAAGATATTTTGTATTCGATCGTGACTATACTGTTTGACTACTCATGCTTGACTATTTTGTTTTGTATGTTACTGTCTTTTTCTATTTTTCAATTTGTAAATGAAAGTGAATACATGATAACCAGTAGTCATGCAATCGCTTTCATAAGTTTCATTTTACGATTCCTTTCTCGTTTTTAAAACAAGTATTTCTAACTGCTAACAAACCTGTTGCCCTGTATAGCATGCAAAACTCTGTCTCCGGAGCTCTTAGATCTGTCTCATTTACACCCCTAAATCGAGGACATGTTCCGCGGAGAGAGTATCCGGCGATGTCTGTACGTTTGTCATACTTTTTATGAACGTTTTTAAGCCAACGATAAAATAAAGGTGACACTGAAACATCATCCTCCAAAAATAAGGCGATTTCAACGCTGTCAGGATCGGGTATCCACGTCCCCATCCATTGGCCATATAAACCCACGTGACGTGTATGGTTATGTACCCTAACGTCGCCATATTTGAATTTAAAGTTTTTCGCGACGAGGTACGTTTTTGGATCTATTTTACCATCATCTTTAGATCTATCTATCCATATTTCCACTAAAACATTGTCTCCATAATATTCTGCTGTATTTAATGAATCTAGTTGCCTTTGTAAAGAAGCAGAACGATTGAATACTAAAGATAGTATCCTTAAGTCGACTGGTTTATGCCAAGGTGGAGGTTTGATGTCATCAATCACCGGATGTGGAGGAGCCTAGAAATATAAGATATTTCATTAATGCAGAATTATACTCTTGATTCTCAATATATTGGCTATCAAAGTGTTTCTCGCACTATATGCTCAGATAAATGTTCTCTTTTTTTTTTCCGGGGAGGGGTTGCAATTTAAAGGATATACAGGGTTTGGCAAGGACTAATGAAAATGTTAACATATCGCTGTATCGACGGTAATTGTCAAAATGTTGAACAATATGAGATGGATTCTACACAGTAAACTTTCTTTGACTTGACGGGGATGTTTCCAGACTACCGTCATACGGTATTTACATATCTCAACTCATCCGGTACGCTATGATCCAGATTTTCAGTAGAAATTTACACATTACAAACAAACATTTAGCTCAAGTTTTCCGCTATCATAAATAGTTAAAACTTTCTGGAAAGTTTACAAAACGACACTCAGATTCTTTTGAAATTCGGACCTATGTATACAGGCAACAGTTATTTTTTCCTATATATTCCTTTGTAAATCATACTAATATGACGATTAAATACTCGAATCGCACCACCATTTTTTGCTTGAAACTTTTATATCTACTAGACAGTATCAAAATAAGCTCAGAAATGGATTCATGCAAAAATCTGTCGCTTAGTAGACTTTTAATATCTTTTTAAATCCGAAAGGGAGTATCTGTGGCTCTAATGTTCTACAATCTATCAATTCTAGAGCCTCATAACACATCTGTCATTCCGCGATTAGGATGATGTAGTATCACTCAACATGCTAGAATATTTGTTTTCAACTCATCTGCGACTCATTGACGTAAAAAACGAATCTTCTAGTGTAAAAAGAGTCGTAGAAATTAAATGTAAGAAGACGAGGGATTGAAATAATCGGGAACTGTTTGCATGGTCAACGAACGTTCAAAATTAATTGTGCGAACGTTCAAAATTAATTGTGATCTGTAATCTTTATATGATGGCATAATAAACAAAATTAGAAGGATCAAAAGTGGGGAGAATTTCCATCGAAAATGCGATATAATCATCAAATGCCTTTTGTACCGTGGGTTTCATCCTGCTTCGGCCTTGGTCGATATTGGTTGATTCATCGTATCAACCTCATCACAGGACAATAATAGTTTTGTTGTTTATTATGCCCGCGTAATCGAAGATTTGGGGCATATACATGTATTCTGTCTGTCTGTTTTTCGGCAAACACTAAAACCTTGATCGTGACTTTTAAATGATAAGTTTTAGGGCTTTCATTTTTCACGTGTGTATTCCTTGTGACAAGACGTTTCCACGGATACCATTTTTTACCTTGTGACCTTGACTTTGGAGTTTGACCTTCTTTTGAAAAGAACTTTAATCTTGGCTATAACTTTTGAATGGAAAGTGATATGGCTTTCATATTTCACATGTGTATTCCTTGAGACAAGACCTTTCCATGGATACCATTTTTTTTTACATTGTAACCTTGAGCTTGGAGTTTGACCTACTTTTGAAAAAAATAGCCTTAGCCATAGTTTTTGAAAGGTGGGTGATTCGGTTTCATATTTCACATGGAAATTCCTTGTGGCAAAACCTTCCCATTGATAAAAAGATAAGACTTTGTTACACTAACCTCTGAGTATGACATATTCTTTACATTACAGCAATTGTGCCGACAAAGATGTTGACGGGGGCACATATGTTATTAAAATTAGATTTTGTATCTTGATATCATGACTTGCCTTCGGTCTGTATTTCTCCTGATATATGTACTTCTTGTTATGTACATTTTGCTATTGTGTTTTGCCGGTTTTTTTTTTTTTTTTTTTTTTTTCTTTTTTTGGAATGACAATTTTTGTATACATTGTTTTTGGTTTTTAATTCGTGTCTTTTGCCTGCTGTCTTTTGACATGAGTTTTGCTGTTGTCCTTGCAATAGGCAACCTTTGTCATTAAGACTTGCTGTAATTAAAGTTAAATGAAAACATATCATTACCTGTTTCTTTGCCTCGAACCGATATACATACAGCCGATGCCTATCGTAATGAACAAACTGATAGAAGATGAGGAGTACAGCCACACACCCCAGAACGAAATGTACATGGAATACATTTATCCCTATCCACTTCTTCATCTAAAAACACACGAAACAGAAATAAACGAGACATGTTTTTTTTTAAACTGAAGATTGGACACGGAATGAGGACAGACAATTCAGACTCTATACAAAAATAAATAAATAAGGTGAAGGGATAGGACATAAAGTCGTGAACAGACAGACCATCAGCTGATAAATAAACGAGCTTTCTTCGGATTTGGTGGAGTGATACATGTAATATACATCCAAATGTTTCTTACTTTTATGATATGAAATATTTCATCACTAAATATGTTAAAAAAATATGTGCATATTGAGTGTTTCTGTAAACTTCCCTACGGAGAATATAACTTCATCTTAAAATATTTCATTACTGGTGCTGTACAAGTGACCGCCTAATTTTCAGTATTTTAGCCCACCTGAGCCGAAGTCTCAAAGTGAGCTATTGTCATACCAATTTGCCCGTCGTCCGTCCGTTAAAGATGTATGTCCTGTATCTTACAGAAAATGGAGTATATTATCTATTTTTTTCATTTTTGTATTTGGTTTTGGAATGAAGTACTAATGGTCCCCTACAAGTGAGTTGTTTTTTCCGGATCCGTAGGTGGTGCCACCACAGGCAAAAGTATGTCACAGGGGGTACCCACCTTTAACAAACTTCTTCAGAACTGAAGCATGTATCGACAAACCGAAAACATCAGAATGATCTAAAGGGATGTCTCATAATAAGAAGTGGTGTTATTTTTGGGTCCACTCTTTTCACGCATTTTTGACATGTTTTCTGACTTTGTCAGAAATGTTCATTTTTTGAACTTTTTCTTTGAATAACTCTATTAATATGTGATTTTGTTTACTCATTTACTGCATATTTGACACATTTAGGATTCTAAATTCTTTTTGAATTGTTTTTTCCTTAATTTTTTTTTAATTCTAAGTACAAGAAAAGGGATCGGGAATTTATTTATCTAAATATGCAAGAGTTGTCTTTCTTACATCAATTGCTACACATCCTGATGGTAGATGCTTTCATTAGAACACGAAAATCTGGATCTGCCCTGATAAAGTACAACTACAATATTATCACTATGCATTGTCAGTGTGGTAAGAGAGGTGAGCATTGTGCCCCATTGGGCTCTTGGTTTATTATTATTATTAATATTATCATTTTATTTATTTTTTTTTTTATTTATTTATTTATTCATTTATTTTGCTAATTATGAGTAACAAAATATTTTTAAATGAAACTTGACATGGTTAATGCTTGATTATGATCGATTTTTATTTATGTAGGGGGGGGGGGAGATATCTAATAGTTTGCTTGTGTAGTATCTAAAAATTAAATACTTTTTGCAAGGCTGCTGCACCAGTTACCGCCTATTTGGCTCCTATGTCTCTACTTCAGGTGAATTATTTCGTTATGTACATTCCTTATATGCAGCAATGGATGTAAGCTTTACCCGATAGTTTGGTGTCGTTTTTATGACAAATCCTGAAACCAAAAAGGTATTAGCTTTTACAAAAAGCTGGCCGTCAGTTAGCTGACTTTTTATGTTGTATTCTAGTAACGAAAAAATCGGAAAACACGATCCGTATAATGAGGGGGTGGACAAGGTGAAAAGGAGAGGGAGGAAGGGGCGGGGGGAGGGAGGAGGAGAGGGAGGGAGGAGGAAGGGCGCGAGGAGGGAGAAAGGGGCGGGAGGAGGGAGGTAAGGGATTGTTACTCTTGCATTTCTGGGCTTTTCCGTTTTTAAATTTATTCTGATTCAAGCGACGGGAGATTCCGAGGATGTGCGATTGTCCTAGGACGTATCATTACAAGGACTTTTCGATGCATCTTTCGGAACAAATGCATTGATACGATATGACTTTCAATTGTCAGGTCACCTAGATTCTTCAGCCGACCTGATGAAAGAATCTTGTGTACAAGGTTTGAATAACCTAGACAGATATTTGCATTTTTTGCAATTGTCGACAAATCATATTGCCAAGAGGTATACTATCCGTGCAAGTAGGTCATGAATGACTACAGTATACCGTCAGTCATGACTGACGGTAATTACCACATTGATAGATTTATTGTCCCCATCCTCTCTCTCAACCCCAGGATTCATGTCAATAACCTCTTACTGTATTTTTAACAAATCTAGCTATTGAACTAGATTATTTTTTATGTAATCAAGAAAAACAAACACTCATTATGTTTTCTTATAGAATTGAAAATAGGTCATGAATCATCGTTACATAACAAATTGAAAATAAAAGGAATAACAGAAATTGAATAAAACGAAGATTTAATAGTCTAGTTGCCAAATGGCTATTTTGGGGTGAACCCAAAAAAATGTTACGCACAAAATGTTTTTGCATGATAGTGATGTTAATACCCTCTACATTGATAATCCGGCGGATGCCACTCTGGCATCCTTGGGCATTTCGAAATTTTTGGGGAAAAAGGTCATTTTTCAAAGAAATCCGTTGAAAATTGGAAAAACGCAATTACTTTGTCCATGTTGTAGCTAGAACAACAAATTTGGTATCAAAAGTACAGCAATGCCATTGCTTTTAAGTCCCAAGCTCAGTTTATCGATTTACTCGTCCATAAAATGGGTAAAACTATGGATTTTCGATGAAAAACCGTTGAAAATTGGGAATATGTCATATCTTTTTTCGTACCGTAGATAAAATAACAATTTTGGTACCAAACGCACAATAAATGTATTGCATTTCATTTTAGATATCAGATTAGCAATTAGTAAGTACGAAAATGGGGGAAAGAATGAATTTTGAATGAAAAATCGTTGAAAATTGGGATATTGCAATGTTTTTTTCATGCTGTAGTTAGAACAACAGCAAGAAAAATGATTTCATTGCTTTAAATTCTGAATTCCACTCAAGCAAATTGAATCTTCTTGTTTTGTTTTGTTTTTGCTGAAAACAGGTTTTAAACTGTAAAAAATAATCGGTTTAAAGAAATTCTAAAACAACAATTTTCGTACCAAAATGATTGCATATTGATAGTTTTAGATTTGCACTCTCTTATTACCCTTTATTCTACTCTAGATATATCATTCCAAATAGTATAAATGTCCTAGCATCATTTTACAATATCACGCAACATTTCACGAAAAGAATGTTCCATTTTAATTGCATAATTCATACATTGCTTTTTTGATGTTTGATGTCATGTTTGCTGTTCCCTGCCCGTTTGGTTTCTCTTGCTGTGTTTGTCTTCTCTGTATTTTTACTTGAGGATTTTTTGATGTGTTGATGACAAATATGGATAATGACCATATCCCTGTCTACAGTACAAAATCGATAATACAGAAAATCAGAAACCGAAGGCATACAAAATCAGGACAAAACAGGAACCAAAGCAAACAAAAACAAAAACCTCCACCATATGAAAAGAAGCGAACTCCCGATATGAGAGTGAGACCAGGTGCCCAGGAAGAGTAAGCATCTCCTGCTTGCATGCAACACCCGTCGCTTCAATTCGGTAGAACTGTCACATCCGGTTACTTCCATTTTGGAAGATATAGAGTACAATCTTTGGTTGGATGGTTCAAATGGTCTATGACAGAATATCATCCACCATTCTGGATAGTGGGACATCATAGTGTATGACGAGTTCCCCATATCGACCGTAGAACTTCCTCAGTGACGATGTTAGTCGGTCACAAACATATCCCTGACTGAGAAGCTTATCTGAAAGACGCCTAGCTCTCAGAACAAAATCCGTATATTTGGTACTTGCTCTGGCATAGCGTATCAACTGAGATATGAACACGCCATAAGCAGGCGATGAAGGGATGTTGCTACTCGGAAAAGGAAAGTTCGTAATGCTGAAATTGAAGTCGTCACGTTTGTCATAGAGTGAGGTGTTCATGTGACCATCAGTGTCGTAGGACAACATTATGTCCAAATAGGATGCTGAATTATTTGTCTCTGTAGTTTCTTTGACTTCAAGCTCCGAAGGATAGATACTGCTCAGGTAATCCGCGAATTTTGGATTATTGATGGACAACACATCGTCTATGTATCTGTAAGTGAAGTTGAAATCAGAAGCTAAGTATCTTTTCCCTTCAGAGACCAAAGATTAGTGCTGCAACCCAGTTTTGTTGGATATCACCTCCTTTCTTATTGCCTTGTTTTTTCATCAACATGCAATTGTAATTCTTGTGTGCAACTACTTCTAACAACAAAGAACCCCTCTTACATGGTTGATCAAAATGCCTCCTTTGCATCGTACTCTGACAATTCTCTACTCCAAAATATTAACAGAATTAAAGAAAATTGAGCACAGAATTTGTCACATCTGTTTGTTACACAGCTCATGCAGATTTCATGTGCGACTACAACAAATCAACAGGATACCAGATAGAGGTTCAGACGCGATTGGCAAAATATTATCACAATAGGTCTCAACATTTATTTTAAATTTAGTTCTTTCAGCAGATCCAGGTTTGATTGAACTGCATCTTGAGAATATTTCCTTATGCATGGCTAAAAATCTTTCGTTTTTCTTGACATTTTATCGAAATTCTTCAATTAATAAAGTTGGTGGTAATGGTCATCCAAGAGTTTCGAACTCTTATAGCCCATTTCATTCAATCGTACACTGGACCTGACATCAGATATACTGTCTAGATTCTCTAAACCATAGTAATTTTTTATGAATACCATGGCCTCAGTCACCATCTTTTCAATATCTGAATTAACTTCTCTGAAATTTGACACGGAACACCACTTCAAAAGCTTCCCACAGAACAACCTTTGTCTCTCCAATACCATCAATTGTTGATGGTATCCATCATCATGATCTGTTCGCAATACCTACATCTTTAGAATAATGTGTAGAATGCGAGTTCTTAATCAATCGGATTGCTTTCTCGATCAACTGATTGCAAGTACGGTGTACATGTAATATCAATCAGTTGCACTTCATTTCATGAGATGTAGCTTTCTTGGCTGAAATTTTCATGTCATTGTGATCGTAAGTAGGGGTCAATTGAATATCATTTAAATTTGCTCTCTGCAAAGTAATAGCAATTTCAAGTTCAGAAAATAGGGCCAGGGGAGCTGCTGGAGAGGATTTTTGATGTGCCATGAAATCACTTTAATTGAAAGCATCACTGATGAGGATTTTTCTATCCGAAACACGTGTCTGGTGCATTAAAATTGGTTTAAAACTTTCTTCAAGAAGGTAGATAGCTGGAACACTTATCATTGAACATCTGAACATATATGACCAGAAACAATCAAGGTATTAATTCTGCCATTTAATGGTCAGTTGATACACCAGATGTTAAACGTCTTTAAATTCAATAGCATCATTTAAAACCTGATAAATTTACAGCATGGACCAGACATGCACGTTTCGGGTACTAAACCCTCGTCAGTGATCCTTAGTCTAAACAATGTAATATGGCCAAAAGGTATGAAAATTAGTATGTCCAAAAATGTACCAAAAGACGTAGCAGAATGGGTGGGATATGATGCTACAGGACCCACGTTTTGAGCCCTGCATACATCAATCGGTCATCAGCTCCTAGGCATTCTTGTCGAATAAATAATCTGGAGCTTATTTTAAGAACATAATTCGAAGTTGCAAAACTGAAGTAATCTTTTCAACATTGAACAATGTCACCACTAAGCAGGTCTTTAAGATGCACTTCAATAATTGAAAACAACTAAACAACCGTCTTCAAATTCATTAGCATCATTTAAAAGCAGATTAATTAACAGCGTGGACTAGACATGCACGTTTCGGATATTGAACCCTCGTCATTGATCCTCAATCCAAACAATGAAATATGGCCAAAATGTGTGATAATTATGTCCAAAATATAAGACGTAGCAAGATGACTAGGATATGATGCTACAGGACCCAGGTTTCAGAAATTTGTAACAATTTTGTAAAAAGAAATTTTCGAATGCGTTTGAGACAAAGGAGGGGATCTCCAACAACAGCAGGTTGTAGCACCCTTAGCAAAACCTCCAATGCAAAAACACAAAACAGACAAGCACAGAAAGAGACGCATAAGGGACAAGGAACGTCAACGCACAACACAGAAACATCAAACACAAAGGACTACACATAAACCAACGACGAGCAACCGGTGTCGACTTAGGACGGCCATCTGCCACGGAAATAGCAAAAGGTGTGATTATCCTGGATTACGATTTGAAGAAACGACCAACCGAAATTGATCAAACTTGGCTACATGTGCCTTCGGGGACTCCTGGTCCACCAGCAGTGACACTCACCAAGTGGTACAAATGTTAAATGTCTTCAAATTCATTAGCATCATTTAAAAGCAGATTAATTAACAGCGTGGACAAGACATGCACGTTGTGTATCATAGACAGTAGCCGCTTCCTTTTGAACAATGTGTCTAATTTCACCCACATCTTTCAAAAGCTTGCTACAAGTCTCAATGTACTAGTAAATTGTTTTTTTTTAAACTGTTGACTTGAATACACATATCTTTGTTCTAAATTTTCTCTAAACGTTTTGCATTTTTCAAAGTCCCAACTTTGTATGGAAAAAACCCTTGAAAAATCAAAGTTTTCTCCCTCATTGTTCTTCTCCCATTTTATTTATGAGCAAGTTGCTTAATATGTAATCAGAATAAAAGACAATAAAAAAATTATTTTGGTACCATAATTGCAGAACCTCATACTACAGTTTGAAAAAGTCATTGCATTTTGCAAATTTTCAGCGATTTTTCATCCAAGAGTAGTTGTTTTCCCCAATTTTTCGTACCAGCAAATTGCAAATCTGACTTCTATATTATTAAGAAATGACTGTCTTACTTTTGGTGTTCATGGGTGTATAATTCTGGTTGGACACGTGCAAATTCCGTGAATCGCGAAGCGATTCTCGGAAAATTTGCACGTGTACAACCAGAATTATACACCCATGAACACCAAAAGTAAGACAGTCATTACTTATATTTACATTTATTCTAAATATCTGTCATTTTTATTTGCATGCACTTCGCATATTTTGTCTGTTTTAGTGTCAAATGTATTTGAACGTTGGTAAATTCTCCCTACATGCAAAACTTGCACGTGAGCAACCCAAGTTATTGGAATATAATTCTAGTTGCCTAATGGGCGTTTAACATGGGGAATCTACTAGTAATGTAAATATTTTAAAATGAAAGGCAATAAATTTATTGTGCGTTTGGTACCAAAATTGTTTATTTAGCTACAGAATAAAAAAAAGATATGGTGTTTTCCCAATTTTCAACGATTTTTCATCGAAAATCCATAGTTTTCCCCATTTTATGGACAAGTAATTGTTAAATTGAGTTTGAGACTTAAAGGCAATTAAATTGCTGTTCTTTTGGTACCAATTTTGTTGATCTAGCTGCAGCATGATACAAGTAATTGATTTTTTTCCTATTTTCAACGGTTTTTCTTCGAAAAATTCCATTTTACCCCAAAATTTCGAAATGCCCAAGGATGCCAGAGTGGCATCCGCCGGATTATCAAATAAGAGGGTATTGACAACACTTTCATGCAAAAACATTTTGTGCGTAACAAATTTTTGGGTTTCGTGAATGGCACGTAGACTATAACGGAGAAAAGCTACTAACCGATTTTATTGGGAGTTTCGCCGAACTACGTCACGTGACTGAGAGAAGCGGCACCTTTTCTCCACATGATGTAACGATGATTTATGACCTATTTTCAATTCTATAAGAAAACATAATGATTTAATACTAGAAAATAGAGGAAATTTCGTAGAAAGAAGGAATTTATAAAATATGTGGGAACCGCCAAAAGGCGTTATCCGAAAAAACGACAATACCTGACTTCATGTATTTGTTATAAACTTTCAGTCGCGATGCCCGGAACACGAACTATTAAACTAGAAACCTAAGAAAACGGATATTGAAGTTGCCGAAACTCGCCAAATCATGCTGTCTTACTATGAAATTACTGTACAGCCTATGGGCAGAATCTTATTCATTTTCAACTCATGTGGGAACCGCAAATTTAACACGGAAAATAAAGTTTTTTACATCAACTTCTTCGGAAAATAGCGGAGTATCATATCCAATGCCCGGAAGCCGTTTAACAATCTTAGTTACAGTGGTGCCCATATACGACAATATATAGTAATTTCAGATCTGGCTGCGAGCCATGACGTGATGTCAGAGTGGCATTATTTCTCCGTAGGCGTTGACGCACTCGATCCTTCGTACCCTTGCCACTTTCTTCCTTGCGTCTTCAGAAAAAACGTAGCGCACGTAGCCTCCACAAACACACACGTCCAAAAAGCATACACAGCAGGTTGTAGTATAGCTTATTGATCGAATGCATGATACAGCATATAGATAATATAGATACAATAATCAAGGTCAAGACACATGAGTAGACAATACAATAAGTTAAATATTTTACCTGATATGAAATGCTTTCTTGATAAATTTACCTAAATTACACAATTCTTTGTTGTGACCAGGGCTTAAGGTATCTTATTGACTCATAGTAACCATTAATGGACTATAAGAAATGCATTGACCTGTATAGCCATTAAATCCCTGTTTCATCTTGCCAGATTCGAGCCTATACATGTTTCTTTGTCATTCTGCAGAAAAAAATTCGAGCCTTTGTGGTTTCTTCGTCATTCCGCTGAAGAAGATTCGAGCCTTTGTGGTTTCTTTGTCATTCCGCTGAAGAAAATTCGAGCCTTTGTGGTTTCTTCGTCATTCCGCTGAAGAAGATTCGAGCCTTTGTGGTTTCTTCGTCATTCCGCTGAAGAAAATTCGAGCCTTTGTGGTTTCTTCGTCATTCCGCTGAAGAAGATTCGAGCCTATGCGGTTTCTTTGTCATTCCGTTGAAGAAGATTCGAGCCTATGTGGTTTCTTTGTCATTCCGCTGAAGAAGATTCGAGCCTATGCGGTTTCTTTGTCATTCCGTTGAAGAAGATTCGAGCGTACATGGTTTCTTTGTCATTCCGTTGTAACATCTTATAATTTGATAAATTTCATCAATATATATATTTTCTCCTATTTCTACGTGCATTTTTTTCAATCTTGATTTTTTTGTTTGAGAGAAGAAGCTTACCTTGATGAACGTTTATTCCACACTTTTTCATCTACTGTTCGGTCATTCCACTATGTAATTGATTCAAAACACATACCCATGGTATTATTAAAGGGAATAGGTTTTTCATCATTCAATATGTTTTTTTTTTTTCCTTGATCACATTCAATATTTTGAAAGTAAATGAAAATAAAAGCTATTTGTCCTTTTTTTAAAAATCGAGATCTGTGACAAAATGTAAACAAACAAACATGCGGTTGATTTATCATTCGTAAAAGATTACTTATAGACTTTTCTTGTTAAGTAAATAGTTATTCGATACAGATAAAGCAGGGATTTGTGTTTGTGGTATTAGAATTGCCAAAGAAATCTTTTGATTGCTTATTGTAAATTTTACAAGAATTATGGAAGAGGCGCCGTAAAATGCTTAAAAAAACACTTAATCACAATTTGATTGATTAGTTTACATTTTCTTTAGTCAAATCGAAAAAAAAATTTCATGTTCCGATCTCCTTTTCAATTTTATAATCAAGAGGCAATCAAAATATAAAAAAACCCAGTCAAACAATTCTGTAAAGTAAAGAAAGCAATCCGTTATTGGAGATAACAACAGGTGCCCGGGGAGAGTAAGTATCTCCTGCTCGCTAGAAACATCCGTCACTGAAGCCGTACTGGTTGTGAAAACCGGTCACCATATTATATATTTTAACGTTTCAAAATCGGCGTTTTGAATTTTTTTTTTCATATCTCCAATCATCCAGTGCGGTAGAGCATGTACAAATGTTTTTGATTTTCACAGTAAACTTTACAAATTCTCAAGGCTTTACTCTCAACTTCTTTGGAAACTCGAATCTATATACGCAAAAGCTAGAATATATTGTTTTCTGAATTTTGCAACCTTCCTTTTATAGTGACATAATAAAAAAAATAAGGAGAATCAAAGATTGATATAATTTCCATCGATTTTATTTCATGGATATGATTCTGGTGTCACCAGACGGAGACTCGGCGCGGTAGTTGACCCATCTAGAGCTTGTACCAACACATTCTTGTCTGCTCTGTGTGTTTGCATGAGGGTGTTTCGGTGTGTTGTTGTGGTTGCTGCAACCAGTCCTGCTGGAGATCTCCTGATTTTAAGAAAAGGTGAAGTTGTATTTTTGTGGTTGAAGTTGTCATAATTGCCACATATTGAAGTATTGATAATACGGAAGTGTTCCAACTTTTTACCCTCTTGAACAAAGGTCTCGCGGAACACCTGTCTCGTAACGTCGCTTAGAGGGAACGGTTGTTTTTCTTTTTTTTAATTCTGTTGCCATGGCAACCAACTTATTTAACATTTTATATCTTAATATTCATAATACCCCTCAAAGTACAGATCACATATGGAAATTACTTTCTTATAGCTTCCATGAACATGAATGGATATATACCCAAAATGACACTGAAATTATGCAAATTTGAGCAAAACCTACCAATTTTCAGGTCGCCATAGCTCAGGAAAAAAAATTCCCATAAAAAATGGTTTCTATGGATATCTAGATAAAATCTTAACCCTAATGGTTCCAAATTAAATACCTCTTCCGTAATTCATTTTCTCACAAATGTACTATCTATGAACAAGACTTCATTACCGGCAGTCATGACTGCCGGTATACTGTAATCAATCGTGACATACTTGCACGGATAAAATAACTCTTGGCAATATGATTGGTGGAGAACTACAAAATATGCAAATATTCGTCAAGGTTATTCTGAATCTGTGCATAAGATACTTCCATCAGGTCGGCTGAAGAGTCTAGATGACTTGACAAATGAAAGTCATATCGTATCAGTGCATTTTCTTCCGAAAGATGCATCGAAAAGTCTTTGTACCGATACGTCCTACAACAAATCACAGATCCTCGGAAATTTCCGTAGCTTGAATCGGAAATAAAAACGGAAAAGCCCGGAAATGTGCGATTGGTCTAACAAGAATAAAAATCGTTTATTCCATTTTTTCCTTACTAGAATTTTACAACATTTAATGTCAGCTAACTGGCGGCAAGCTTTTTTTAAAAGCTAATACTTGTTTCTTACCTATTTTCAAGTCATGGCAAAAGCAGGAAACAGAAAGTAAGCCGGCTGCATGGGAGTTTCTACACAGTTTCGGATCTGACTAAGATGCCTCTTTCAGCAGAAAATCCTCACAAATTTATTAAAACTTTAAAAGTCAAAATTTCCTACTAAAATTCAAAGCAACGTAATAAGAATTTTCAGCGGTCACTTTTTTGAAAAGTTACTACATGGTAAAGTCTAGAGGTGTTCCGCGAGACCAAAATATCAAACCAATTTTTATGTATCAGGCTCGAGTTTCGAATAGTAAATCCTCATCAGTGGAACTTTAAGCCAAAGTTATTTTCTGACATTGCCAAATGTATTTTAGTAGCGCCCTCTAGTTTTATTTATTTATTTATTTATTTATTTTACATTTGGGGGGGGGGGGGGGGCTTTTCTTTCCATGACAGATTTAGGAAAAAACTGCTTTATATGAGTATAAAAATAGGAGTATAAAAAAGAAAAGGAGCAGTTGGTTTCCGTTGGAATTAAATAAAATGATGAAATGCCATTCACCCAAACACAATGTAGATATATCATGGATCAGAAAGTTCAACATTTTGATTGTTTTTTCTGTGTGTATTTATTAAAAGTGACAAATATGGATGATGACTATATCCCCATAATAAACACATCAGAAAAATCGATTTACAGAAATCATACACCGAAGGCATACAAGATCAGGATAAAACAGATTTCACTTACAGAAAAACAAACAAAAAACTCCACCACATGAAAAGAAGCAAACTCACAATACTGAAGTGGAACCAGGAAGAATCAGCATCTCCTGCTTACATGCAACAACCGCCGCTTCAAATAAGAAATAAGTTTTATCGTTATTAAGATAATAGTGTCCTTGTATTTGCGATTACGTTTTGTTTTGTTTTGCTTTTGAAATCATTTTCATAGATTCTTTGAGAAAGTCCTTCAATATTGAGTGTAGAATCGTTATATAAAAGTCGAAATTTAAAACTTACGGATTTGAAGTAGTCAAGAAGATCTTTTGAATTGAATGATACCGCTTTGAACAAGAGTAGATTGTTTCACGGTAATTTTGAGGACTGTTTCTGTAGTTAATGCTTTCCGAATTCCGATTGAGACCCTCGAAGTAATACATTTCATGCATGAACATCGACGGCGGGTGCTGTTAGCCAACAGGGGATGTTTACTACTCCCGGGCACCTGGTCCCACCTCTAGCATGCTAGGGGTCCGTCGATGCTCAATTTGGTGCTCTATTGTGAGTGCTGTAGAGATTAAGGTCAGGATCATATATTCATGAATGAACATTGACGGCGGGTACGGCTAGCCAACAGGGGATGTTTACTACTCCCGGACACCTGGTCCCACCTCTAGCATGCTAGAGGTCCGTTTTTGCTCAAGTGCTCTATTGTGAGTGCCGTTGAGATTAAGGTCAGGATCTTCTTTAACTCATTTGTGTTTGTAAATGTGTAATTATTTTGTTTGTTGCTCTATCGGCTGGAGTAATGAAATAATCGAAAGTTCTCCGATTACAGCAAGATACCAGCTGTTTATGCGAGGGATCTCTCTCTCTCTCTCTCTCTCTCTTTCTCTCTCTCTCTCTCTCTCTCTCTCTCTCTCTCTCTCTCTCTCTCTCTCTCTCTCTCTCTCTCTCTCTCTCTCTCTCTCTCTCGGCTAACATGGGCTCTGCAAACAACGTTCAGTTAAAAGGATAAGAGAATACTCAAGAAATATCATCTTCAAAATTTCATTTCAGACCGAATCCCTCAACCAGAATGAATGCCACAACTATGGGAGCAACCATTTTATTTTATTTGATTTTAGTGGTGGGGATGGCAGGAAGACGTACTTTGCAAATTATAAATTCCGGATCGAGATTTCCGGCAAAAAAAACTCCCGGATCATGAAACTGCCCCCCCCCCCCTCTCCCGACCTTTCCACGTGCCCGGTAAACACTTTATTGTGTGTCATAAAAAAATAAATAAACTTTATTCAAAGGAATGAAAGCAAATTCATAAGTCATTAGCACCATATAGCTTGTCTGCGTTGAGTATCATGTAAGCGAAAATATTATAATTAAGTTTCATATGCCATTCCAGAAATTAAAAAGAAGTTATCTGTTAGCAAAATATACATTTTCCTTACTGATTTTGAATGTTTAATAGCATAATTAAATCAATTAAGTTGTTGAATTGCTGACAATTATGCAGATTCTTTTAGTCTCTAAGTCCATCTTGGTACAGAGAATTTAACATTTATATATACAAACCAAAGAAGTAACAGTTAATACGATAAGGGCATATAAATAATCATCAAAGAGATACCTATCAGTTCGAGAAGGCAAGACAAAATAATTACATAGAATTTCCATTGGAACGGTTGCGAACCTCGGAATGAATAACATTTCGAAGTGACTGACTGTGACGACGGAACTCCAAGGCGGGCCCTGTCCAAATCTCTGTAGAGAAAACAGGGCCCAGACCACCTGTCCTCTCTGAATGTCACTCGGACTCCTCGGGTGATAACATACATTACAAACCTTCAAATGTGATTCTTTTGTTATTCATCGGTCATTTTATTTCATAAAGACCGCGGACGATTCTAAATATACTAGGTTTTATGAACGTTCAGTGAAGTGTGGAGGTCAATAAAAAACAATGAGGGGCGGAGAAAAGAAAATTATTTCAGTCGCGGGTGTGAATTGTTTTGATTATTAAGAGTATTCGGCCATAGTATAGATAATATTGTGTTTCAAGTCCGCGAAAGAATCCTTTAATGAGGAATGTGAGCAGGTTCTTCTATCCATAAAAGCTCAAAATACCATCTCAAATCAATCTAGATCCCCATAGCGATTCTTGAAGACCAATTATTCTATATGCTCTCCAAATAAATGTATATTGAGGAACTTGACTGACAAAATAAAGAAATATTGTCCTTACTCGATTAGAAAACCTTTCCTTAAATTTAATTACCTATTCAAAAACCTTAATGGAAAAAGAACTCATTGTTTACCTGTTATTTTCTTCTCTGACCGAATACAGGGTAGTGAGGGTACCTTTCAGAAAATTTCAGAAAAATTATCGGGATGTACAACAAACTATTTTTCTACTATGGCCTGATAATCGTTACCGTCCACCCGATAATTTGCATGGTCAGTTTCATTTTTAAAACCAGGGGTGTCTTAAATTTTTGGATTTTTATTTTTCTGAAAATTTAAGAAAATCTGCGGTTTGTAAGTCGGATAAAGACCTCGTTGAGGTTTGTATGAAGGTTAGATGCCCTCGGAGAGAACAGGGTGGCCTTCGGCCTCGGTCTTTAAACACCACCCTGTTCTCTCCTTGGGCATCTAACCTTCATACAGACCTCAACTCGGTCTTCGTGCGGCGGCAGAGCACGAATTGTTTTACTTACGCCCTCTTTTGATATCCATTTACATATTCATCTCTGTTGCTTGGGCCCCTGCGTTTTGTGGTCTTGTTTGTGTGTGGTCATCTGACAGTGAGGAGGTTGATTTACACCACAATTGTACGTTCTTTGATACATCTGGGTAATCGAAAAAGTGAGAGGGTTGTGCACACGTAATCCAGGATAACCATACCTTCTGCTATTTCCCTGGCAGATGGCCGTCCTAAGTCGACACCGGTTGCTCATAGGTCTTGTTGGTTTATGTGTAGTCCTTTGTGTTTGATGTTTCTGTGTAGTGTGTTGACGTTCCTTGTCCCTTTTGCGTCTCTTCCTGTGCTTGTTTGATGTGTTTTTGCATTGGGTGGTTTGGGGTTTTGCAGTGGGTGCAGCAGCCTTGTGTTGTTGAAGATCCCCTCCTTTGTTTTCGTTATACATCTGAATTGAAGGGTTTCTTTTCCTCGACAGACTACAAATCATACAAATCATGGACATGTAGTGACCTGTGTAATGCCTTGTCCTTCCTCTTGGACAATATTTATGTTAGATTTGGTGAGGATCTATACAATCAGGTTGTAAGAATTCCTATGGGTACTAACTGTGCCTCTCTTGTTGCAAACTTATTTTTATATACTTATGAAAAAGAATTTATCCAAAAATTTCAAAAGCAAAGAAAATTTGATGATCGGAAATGTTTCAATAATACTTCTAGGTATCTGGATGATATTCTAACTATTGACAATCCTCCTTTTGAATTATATAAGAATGAAGTTTATCCACAAGAATTAACACTTAACAAGGCAAACGTTACAAATACAGAAACACCATTTTTGGGCCTAAACATCAAAATTGTAAACGGAAAGATTCATACAAGTGTATATGACAAAAGGGATGATTATCGATTCAACATAGTAAATTTCTCCTGGCTTGACTGTGATGTCCTGAGATTACCGTCATACGGCATTTACATCACAGCTCATCCGGTACGCTAGAGCATGTACTGATATTTTGGATTCTCACAGTAAAAATTAACAAATTACCAAAAAAAACTTTTAGGTAAGGATTCCGCTTTCATAAACTAGTTATGGCTTTCTGGAAATTATACAAAAATTACAATCAACTTCTTTTAAAATTCGGATCTATACACGCAACAGAGTACATGACTTTGGGTATTACACAACCTGTCTTTTATGGTAATATGATAAACACAATAAGAAGGATCAAAGGTAGGCAGCATAACCATCGAAAATGCGTCGGAATCATCAAACCCCTTTTATAGCGTGTATATGATCCTATTGTCCCCAGACGGACACTAGGCTTTGTACTTGACCTATCTACAGTCTTGTACCAGCGCATCCTTGAGACTTTCACTCTGCTAACTGTGACGACGGGACTCCATGACGGGCCCTGTCCAAACCTCTTTAGAGAAGACAGGGCCCCGACCATCTGTCCTCTCTGAATGTCAGTCGGACTCCTCGGGTGATTACATACATGAGCTTGCTACAGCCGGCAGAGCATGGACTTTATTACGCACACCCTCTTTTTATATCCATTTACATATTTATTATTAATTGTCTGTGAATTTTATTTCTTTACACTTATGAAAAAGAATTTATCCAAAATCTTCAAAAGCAAAGAAAACATGATGATGTGAAATGCTTTATTGGTACTTCATAGTATAAATTTACAAATTACCAAGAAACTTTTGGGACAAGGTTTTCGCTTTCAGAAACTAATAAAGATTTTCTGGAAATTTTACAAAAATTATTAAATTGTCAACTTCTTCTGAAATTCGGAATACATGCAACGGAGTATGTTACTTTGGGTATTTCACAGCCTGCATTCTATGGTGACATAATTAAGAAGATAAGAAGGATCAAAGATAGACAACAACACTATCGAAAATGCGTCAGAATCATCAAACGCCTTTTATACCGTGGATATGATCCTAATGTCACCAGACGGACACTAGGCTTGGTACTTGACCAATCAACAGTCTTGTACCAGCGCATTCTTAAAACTTGCACTCTGACTGACTGTGACGACGGGACTCTATGACGGACCTTGTTCAAACCTCTTTAGAGAAAACATGGCCCAAGCCACCTGACCTCTCTGAATGTCGGTCGGACTCCTCGGGTGATAACACACATGAGCTCGCTACAGCCAGCAGAGCACGGACTGTATCACGTACGCCCTCTTTTGATATCCATTTACATATTCATCTGTGTTGCTTGGGCCCCTGCGTTTTACTGTCTTGTTTGTGTGTTGTCATCTGACAGTGAGGAGGTTGTTTTACACCACAATTGTACGTTCTTCGAACACCTCTGGGTAATCGGGAAAAGGGGGAGGGTTGTGCGCACGTAATCCAGGATAACCACACCTCCTGCTATTTCCGTGGTAGATGGCCGTCCTAAGTCGGCACCGGTTGCCCATTGGTCTCGTTGGTTTATGTGTAGTCCTTTGTGTTTGATGTTTCTGTGTTGTGCGTTGACGTTCCTTGTCCCTTCTGCGTCTCTTTCTGTGCTTGTCTGCTTTGTGTTTTTGCATTGGGTGTTTTGGGGTTTTGCTGTGGGTGCTGCAACCTGGTGTTGTTGGAGATCCCCTCCTTTGTTCTAGGTACATGGATGATATTCTTACTATCGACAATCCTGTTTTTGAAACATATAAAAATGTTATTTATCCACAAGAATTGACTAAAGAAGGCAAACGTTACAAACTCAGAAACATCGTTTTTGGACCTATCTATTAAAATTGTTAATGGATAAAATCATACAAGTGTGTATGACAAAAGAGATAATTTTTGATTCAACACAGTACATTATCCCTGGCTTGACGGTGATGTTCCTAGATTACCGTCAAACGGTATCTGCATTTCACAGCTCATCCGGTATGCTAGAGCATGTACTGAGTTTTGGGATTTTCGTAGTAGAAATTTACAAATAACGAAGAAACTTTTGGGTCAATTTTTTCGCTTTCAAAAACTAGTTAATTAAAGACTTTCTGGATATTTTACAAAAAATATTGTCAACTTCTTTTGAAATTCGGACCCATATATTACTTTGGGCATTTCACAACTTGCATTGTATGGTGACATAATTAACAAAATAAGAAGGACCAAAGGTAGACAGTATAACCATCGAACATGCGTCAGAATCATCAAACGTCCTTTATACCGTGGATTTGATCCTAATGTAACCAGACGGACACTATGCTTGGTATATAACCAATCTACAATCTTGTACCAGCGCATTCTTTTAAAAGACTTGCACTCTGACTGACTGTGATGACGGGGTTTCCTGACGGACTTGTCAAAACCTCTTTAGAGAGGACAGGGCCTAAGCCACCTGACCTGTCTGAATGTCAGTCTGACTCCTCGGGTGATAACACACATGAGCTCGTTACAGCCGACAGAGCACGGACTGTATTACGTACACCCTCTTTTTATATCAATTTACATATCCATCTGTGTTGCTTGGGCCCCTGCGTTTTGCGGTCTTGTTTGTGTGTGGTCATCTAATGTTTTACACCACAATTGTATGTTCTTCGAGACATCTGGGTACCGTGAGATACAGTGAGAGGGTTGTTCGCACGTAATTCAGGATAACCACACCTTCTGCAACTGACGTGGCAGATGGCCGTCCTGAGTCAGCATCGATTGGCCATTGGTCTCGATGGTTTATGTGTAGTCATTTATGTTTGATGTTTCTATGTGATTTAGCGTTCATTGTACCATTTCCGAGCATTCTTTTCGTGTCTGCTTTATGTTTTAGCAGAGGATATTTTGGGTTTTTGCTGTGGGTGCTGCAGCCGAGTGGTGTTGGAAAATCCCCTCCTTTATGTGTTCCAACCTTTACCGTCTTAAAGAAAATTTCAAACTAATTTTAATGCTCCAGACACGTTTTTCGAAAAGTAGATTTTTAAGACAAAGTTATTTTCTGACATAGCCAAATGTATTTTTAATCGCCCCCTCTTTATTTTTTATTTTTATTTTTTTTTTATTTGTTTATTTATTTATTTTTTGGTGTCTCTTTCCATGTGAGATCTAGGGAAGAAACGGCTTTATATGAGTATATAAAAATCAGTAAGAAAAGGAGTAGTAACTGTTAATTTCCATTGGAATCCACTGAAATGATAGATGAAAGACCATTCTTCCAAACGCAAGAGATTTCTTATCGATCAGAAAGTTCAACATTTTGATAGTTTCTGCCTCTGTGTATTTATAACAAGAATAAGAAATAAGTTTGTTGTTATATCACTGATGAGAATTTAACATTCGAAACACATGTAGGGTGCATGAAATGACAAATATGGATAATGACCGTATCCCTGTATACAGCACAAAATCGATAATTCAAAAATTAAGAAACCGAAAGCATACAAAATCAGGACAAAACAGGAACCAAAGCAAACAAACAAAAACTTCCACCACATGAAAAGAAGCGAACTCCCGATATGGAAGTAAGACCAGGTGCCCAGGAAGAGTAAGCATCTCCTGCTTGCATGCAACACCCGCCGCTTCAATTCGGTAGAACTGTCACATCCGGTTACTTCCATTTCGGAAGACATAGAGTACAATCTTTGGTTGGATGGTTCAAATGGTCTTTGACAGAATATTATCCACCATTCTGGAGAGTGGGACATCATAGTGTATGACGAGTTCCCATATCGACCGTAGAACTTCCTCAACAAACATATCCCTGACTGAGAAACTTATCTGAAAGACGCCTAGCTCTCAGAACAAAATCCGTATATTTGGTACTTGCTCTGGCATAGCGTATCAACTGAGATATGAACACGCCATAAGCAGGCGATGAAGGGATGTTGCTACTCAGAAAAGGAAAGTTTGTAATGCTGAAATCGAAGTCGTCACGTTTGTCAAAGAGTGAGGTGTTAAAGTGACCATCAGTGTCGTAGGACAACATCATGTCCAAATAGGATGTTGAATTATTTGTCTCTGTAGTTTCTTTGACTTCAAGCTCCGAAGGATAGATACTGCTCAGGTAATCCGCGAATTTTGGATTATTGATGGACAACACATCGTCTTTGTATCTGCTAAGTGAAGTTGAAGTCAGAGGCTAAGTATCTTTTCCCTTCAGAGACCAAAGATTGAATGAATTCAGCTTCGTGTGAGTGAAGGAAAATGTCAGCAAGGAGTGGGGCACAATTGGTCCCCATTGGAATTCCGACAATGTGCTTGAAGACCTTTCCTCCAAACGCCACAAAAATGTTGTCGATCAGAAAATTTAACATCTGAATAATATCTGTTTCAGTGTACTTATTGTCAGAATCGGACTTTTCTTTTACAAAATAGGTTTTGTCATAGTTAACAACAATAAATTTGTATTTGCGATTACCGTTCTTACTTGTAAACGCATTACTTATAATTTTTGCGAGTCTTTCTTTCAATTTAGAATGTGGAATTGTAGTGTAAAGTGTCGAAAAATCAAAGACTTTGATTGAAAGGACTCTACTAAAATGAGTGGATTTCAGATGTTCTAAAAGTTCCTTCGAATTCTTTAAAATCCACATCTGGTTGATATCACTGCGAGAATATACTGTCGAACAATATTTTTGAAGCCCAGATTTGATTTCAGATAAAACTTTGGTGAGTAAGATCGATTCAGATTGGTAGAACATTTTGAGGAACCAGCGATGAAACGTTGTTTGTACGGATTCTTATGCAGTTTTTAGGTATGCAGTATAAGTATGGTTAATCTAAATCTAAATTCTTAGTGTCGTAGCCAAAGGAAGCAAGAGCTGATTTGTGGTTATCTATTATTTCAGAGGCAGAAAGGTTTGTTGGGGTGTAAGTTGGATTTCCAGGTGTCGAATTTAAACCCAACTCTTTAACTAGACTGTCGAAATAGTACTTTTTGCAAGTTAATGAGTTAATGATGTAGGTAAGCTCTGTGATAACATCAGGGTTTTTAAATATAGACTCGAATCTGGTGTTCACAGTTGATTTTAATCGGTAAATTCTAGATAAAAGTAACCTCTGATTGATTTTATCCATTCGGAAAGGGTGTCGAGCTGTACATCCTCTTTCTTTGCCCAACGTCTTGCATATTCCTGGACATGGACATTTTGGTTCCATGTAAAGGACATACTTTCTCTGTATTTGGGACCCTTTTTTAACAATTCTCTCAACTTGTCGTTCTTGACTATACTAAGGTCACCAGTAATAACGTGTCCACAAGGAGAGTAGTTGAAATCCGATGAAGAACATTCGCAAGGAAGTGGATGTAGTGAGGGATTACTTAAATCAATACACTGCAAGAATCGTTTGTAATTGTAAATTTTAGATGCAACTGTTGGTGTGTAGCTATAGGAAATACAAGGAGTTTCTTTTCTTTTGAAGTATGGTGGGATTTTTTCTATGACAGTTTTGTGATTCAAAATTTGACAAAGATTCAATTTATCAATACCTTTGTTTGCAAATTTTACTTTAATGAAAGGACGGTTTGTTTTCTCCTCTGATTTATCTTATCTAACTGCTTGAAATAAACGAAAAGTAGAAATGTCCAAGATGTCTCCTTGTAGTCTATATTCTGGGGAACGTGTATCGGTATATGCATGTGAGGTCCTTCGCATATTCATAGATTTCGTGTAACTTCCGTAAAGGAACTGAGTATAATTTGGTACGAATATAATGCAGGCCTAGAGGCTCATTCAAAAATGGAACCAAGTCATCGAAGGAGAAACGATGTATCGCAGGCCTATTATTTTTACGAATTCCATGACTTCGAGGTCTTCTTTGTGGTCTGTTGAATAAGCTAGTCACATTTACCGATTGACAACCAGGACTTGTTAAGTTTCCTAAGCTGCTGATATTATCGTTGCACCCATAGGGCGCTGCAGTGTTAAGATTTTTTATCCAGAATTCTATATTGCGACGGAAAGGTGTGCTCAAATTGGGATTGTTTGTGGGGTGATATATTTTCTCCAGGATTCTGACTCTCATAGATAAAACAGAATGATCGGCCTGGTCAAAATGCCTATAAAGAAGTTGACTTCCTTTATTATTTATTTTTGGCCGATGTCCTGACATTCTGGTCCGAAGCTTACCTTTGGTTTCACCCACATAAATCAATCCACAAAGTGAGCACTCTATTCCGTACACATCATTAGATGTCATACAGTTTAGGTTTTCAAAACTATGCGTGTTAAATGTTTGTTTTGTGAGATTACTTGAGAATAGAGTGTCTGTTATTAGGATGTTACAAGTTTTGCAGTTCTTCGTGCCGCACTTAGAAACTGAGCAATCGCTTGGTGAAAATTGGTGCTCTTTTAGTATATCGACCACTTCAATCTTACAGGGCTTGATTTTAATATACCCATCTGCATGTTTGTACCAAAATTCATGGTTTCTACTTACTACAAATGTTTCGTCTCTAATGTCATGTAGACTAATTCTAGGGACACCAAAATTACCTGTTGCGTATGTGTCCGTAGACGCAACTTTTATAGTGGGCGACGCCCCAGCCACTTTGTATGTCTCCTGTGTACTACATTTTTATTTTTGGATCCATTGAAGCAAAAGACTGCCCGACTAGTGCCCTAGGGGACAATTTGTCCACCAGCAGTGACACATGAACAGTGTTAAAAATGACAAATATGGATAATGACCATATCCCTGTATACAGCACAAAATCGATGATTCAGAAAATCAGAAACCGAAGGCATACAAAATCAGGACAAAACAGGAACCAAAGCAAACAAACAAAAACCTCCACCACATGAAAAGAAGCGAACCCCCGATATGGGAGTAAATTAGTTTTAAAATTTTCTTCCAGAAGGTATCGAGTTGGAACCCTTCCGTATTATTGAATTTGCGATTACTTTTTTTTTTTTTTTTTGCTATTGAAGGCATTATCATGAATTCTTTGAGAAAGTCCTTCAATTTTGAGTGTAAAATCGTTGTATAAAGTGTTGAAATAAAACTTAAGGAATTGAAGTTTTGTAGAAGTTCTTTTGAATTTATTGAAACCGATCCAAGAGTAGATTGTATCACAATTATTTTGAGGAGTACTGGTTATGTAATACTTTCTGCTTATAAATGTGTAGTTGTTTGACACTTCATCGACTGGAGCAATGAAATAATCCTCTTAGAGAAAGAAAAGTTCTTCGAATACATCAAGATACATGATATGTGATTTGGGATATCTGGGATTTTTAAACATCAAAATTTAATGATAGATCATTTCCACTGATCATTAGGATTTTTCCGTTTTAATGACAGCACTTATATATGTATTATTAAAAATTCAGGGGATGTTATTGACAAAATGAAATCTAGAAATTTTCAAGCCAATTCGAATTCTTCATACGACTTTTCAAATATGCACACCACGCTTCCTCACGATAAGATTAATTATCAATTGTCCAAACTCATTAAAAGGTGCTTTAACCGAGAGGGGAAAACTTATATTTGTACATCTGAATCAAAGGGTTTCTTTTCCAATACAGAACACAAATCATATAAATCATGGACATGTAGTGACCTTTGTATTGTCTTGTCCTTTCTTTTGGACAACATTTAAGTAAGATTTGGTGAGAATCTCTACAAGCAGGTTGTAGGGATCCCTATGGGTACTAATTGTGCGCCTCTTGTTGCAGATCTATTTTTATACACGTATGAAAAAGAATTTATCCAAAATCTTCAAAAACAAAGAAAACATGATGATGTGAAATGTTTCAATGGTACTTCTAGGTACCTGGATGATATTCTTACTATCGACAATCCTGTTGTTGAAAAGTATAAAAAAAAGTTATTTATCCACAGGAACTGACTCTAAAAAAGGCGAACGTTACAAACACAGAAACACCGTTTTTGGACCTGAATATCAAAATTGTTAAAGGAGAGATTCATGCAAGTGTGTATGACAAAAGAGATGACTTTGGATTCAACATAGTAAATTTTCCCTAGCTTGATGGTGATGTTCCTAGATTACCGTCTTATGGTATCTACATTTCGCAGCTCATCCGATATGCTAGAGCATGTACTGATGTTTTGGATTTTCATGATAGAAATTTACAAATAACCAAGAAACATTTAGGTAAAGGTTTTCGCTTTCACAAACTTGTAAAGACATTCTGGAAATTTTACAAAAATCATTGTCAACTACTTTTGAAATTCGGACCCATTCAAGCAACAGAGTATATTACTTTGAGTATTTCGCAACCTGCATTTTATGGTGATATGCTCAACAAACTTAGAAGGATCAAAGGTAGACAGAATTACCATCGAAAATGCGTCAGAATCATCAAACGCCTCTTGTACCGTGGATATGATCCTAATGTCACCAAACGGACACTGGGCTTGATACTTGACCAATCTACAGTCTTGTACCAGCGCATCCTTAATACTTGCACGCTGACTGACTGTGACGACGGGACTCCATGACGGGCCCTGTCCAAACCTCTTTGAGAGGGCCCCGACCACCTGTCCTCTCTGAATGTCAGTCGGACTCCTTCGGTGATAACATACAATAGCTCGCTACAGCCGGCAGAGCAAAGGTTGTATTACGCATGCCCTCTTTTTATATCCATTAACATATTCATCAGTGTTGCTTGGGCCCCTGCGTTTTGCGGTCTTGTTTGTGTGTGGTCATCTGACAGTGAGGAGGTTATTTTACACCACAATTGTACGTTCTTCGAGACCTCTGGGTAATCGGAATAGTGGGAGGGTTGTGCGCACGTAATCCAGGATAACCACACCGTCTGCTACTGACGTGGCCGTCCTAAGTCGGCACCGTTTATCCATTGGTCTCGTTGGTTTATGTGTAGTCATTTGTGTTTTATGTTTTTCTGTGATTTGACGTTCCTTTTCTACTGCGTCTCTTTCTGTGCGTGACTTTTTTGTGTTTTACAGTGGGTGTTTTGGGAGGTTGCTGTTGGTGCTGCAACTAGGTGTTGTTGGAGATCCCCTCCTTTCTTTTATGGTGACTTTTATTTTATTGCCCTCACCTCGCGATTCTGCTTTTGTATAAGTAAAGAGGGAATTCCTATGTGCCATTGCCATCCTAACGTAATGCAATGACTTTCTTGGACATGTACAATAATACGGAAGGGTTCCAACTCTATACCTCCTTGAAGAAAATTTCAAACTAATCTATTACGCACCAGAAACATGTTTCGGATATTAAATCTTCATCAGTGATGCTTCCAGCCAATGTGCTTTTCATAAGCTGCCCAAATTCAGAAGCAGGCAACTTTTATTTCAGTAGCGCCCTCTGGTTTTATTTTTAATCTACAATTATGCACTTACTTTACAGAGAGTGTGCCGCTCCAAATTTCTCGTAGGCTCAATTCAGTAGCATATCCAAATAAAATCTACGATCAAATTAGCATTGCATGGATGGTGTTAAGATGTTAACCTCCTTTAATTTCGATCATAAGGTCATAATCCAAGCGTTTTTATTGATTCTCAACCCGTATATCTGGATTTATATGCCTTTCACCTGGATGAGGAAACGCTTCGAAAAACAAAAGTGACGGAATGTCTTGACCTAGAAAGTGTTGATTAGTGGATGGTGGATCCAAAAGGGAAGATTAGTTACAAAGATATCCATATTACCAAAATTTGAATGGATCGCAAAGTGTAACGCCTTCGTCACAACTAGCCGTACGTGATTAGAGATCGTACGATCGCTGCAATGTTTGACAACCGTAGGCCTCGCAAATGAGTCAGAAAAGTATCGTAAGATAATCGTGTGTCCGACGTGCGAGTCGTACAATATAGTCGTACAATTTCCGCGCGATATTCAGTCAATGTTCTACTTGCAACGTGCAATGAACGTACGAATCGTACTTTCGACTTGGGTTTGCCGTGCAACCGATGCCAATTACCCGTGCGAATAGCAAGACTGACGTACGTGCATTATGAGTTTAAGAAGATCCTGACAATAGATCACCAAATTGAGCATCGACGGACCCCTAGCAAGCTAAAGGTGGGACCTGGTGCCCGAGAGGAGTATGCATCCCCTGATGGCTAGCCGCAACCGCAGTCGATGTTCACACATGAAAATGAAAACAATATCTAAAATATATGCACTGTCTGAGGTAATATCTATATAGAAAGTGCTATGGCGACAATGTCAGGGAAAAATAGTCAAAACACTTACTGTCAATCAACTCGCTGGGAACTTTTTTACGAGCTCCACACGGCAAAAGGGCATAAGTGTGACACAAATGAGTTAAAGAAGATCCTGACAATAACCTCAATAGCACTCACAATAGATCACCAAATTAAGCATCGACGGACCCCTAGCAAGCTAAAGGTGGGACCAGGTGCCCGGAGGAGTTAACATCCCCTGTTGGCTAGCCGCATCCGCCGTCGATGTTCACGCATGAAAATGAAAACAATATCTAAAATATATGCACTGTGTGAGGTCATTATGTCACAACAAAGGACATCGTACTGACAACGAACGTTTGGCAACAGCTGGTATGCATTTCATCTTGTTTTAAAAAAACATGTCGTTATTTGAAATATTCCTTTAGAAAGTTTGATTTGGTAACTTCACGATATTCCTATAGGGGTACCCTGTCTTTTTTCAGAAATTCTAATGATTTTGCCTTGTCTTCTCGAATTTGAGACTGGAACTAATAGGTACTTCTTCGATGAATACTTAAATTTAATATTAGAAATACATCAATTCTCTTAATTTCTTTTGGTTGGACCAGAAGGAGAAGGGGTTGGATATTGGATACAAAAACGAAACATTTCGTCGAGGACAGACTCTTAGAAAGCATATGGAATTGTTTCCATGGGATCCCAGCCGTCACGCGGTCCAGCATATATAAACAAATATACGAAAAGGCGGGAAAATTCAGCATTTTGGCAACTTCCAAGTGGATTCCTATCCCCTTCATCCCATCTAGATCCGCGCTTGAAAAGGAATTTAAAGGATTTGGCAAAATCTGAAAATGATACAGTGATCGAGCTGATCCTCACATAACCAAAGATAAAGAGACAGCAAAGAGGCTATTTATCATTTTGCCATTAATTAATTTTTCTCTTATTTGTTGTTGATGACTTGTATGATTAAGAATTATAATGTTTTATTGTGCATGTACTTATTCCCTTGAATTAACTTGACGGATTATCCACAACACTACTAATACATATATATCAAAGTTTGTACTTCCAATGTACTATCATTTTTTAATACGTTGACCGTTCTATTTTGCAACAGGTGTCTGTATTCTCTTTCCAGTCCATAAAATCCTTTTGGAGCTCATACATGTTCCCGTTTCATATTTCAATTTAATGTTTTTATTTTTGTAATCTAACTCTGATATCGATTATGTATATTGATAAATTCGGGAGAACGTACAGCTTTCATCAATAACGCAACGTCTGTCAAACAGTATGATGCTTGTTGTTTTCATTCTGCTATTAAGTTCTATAGAAATTTTTGAGACACCAAAGATGAATGTCTTTCTAAGAAAAAAGTGGGTGCCATGATTGGAAATATTTTGAGGAAACGTAAATATCTGACGATAACTCTAAACCCAGATGAACTGGAATATCTCGCCAGTTTGAAACATGGTAAGTCTCTCTCTCTCTCTCTCTCTCTCTCTCTCTCTCTCTCTCTTTTTTTGTTGTTTTTTTACTCTAATCTTTTATGTAACGTCTTTCGTTGTGGTCTCACGAAAAGAATTTTAGATGAAGAAGATTGAAAGTTTCCTTTGTCGAATTTTTAAATAAATAATTCTTGAATCGCTTTCTCAGTGGCCAGTTATATAAAGACCACGAAAAGAAATTGACTTGTAAGTTTTGTGTTAAAATAATGAAATATATATCATGTGTCGTATTTTCATTCAAATGCATGAATGTTAAACGTCTTTAAATTCAATAGCATCATTTAAGACCAGATAAATTTACAGAATTTACCAGACATGCACGTTCCGGGTACTTAACTCTCGTCAGTGATCCTCAGTCTAAATAATGTAATATGGCCAAAAAGTGTGAAATTTTTATGTCCAAAAATGTACCGAAAGATGTAGCAGAATGGGTGGGATATGATGCTACAGGACCCACGTTTTAGGAATTTTAAGAAATTTTGTAACAGAAAAGTTGAAATGCGTTGAAGAGACAGATGATCAACCGAAGTTGATCGAACTTGGCTACATGTGCCCTCGGGGACTCCTGGTCCACCAGCAGTGACACTCACCAAGTATTTCAAATGTTAAACGTCTTTAAATTCAATAGCATCATTTAAGACCAGATAAATTTACAGCATGGACCAGACATGCATGTTTCGGTTACTTAACCTTCGTCAGTGATCCTCAGTCTAAATAATGTAATATGGCCAAAAAGTGTGAAATTTTTATGTCAAAAATGTCACGGTACCGAAAGATGTAGCATAATGGGTGGGATATGATGCTACAGGACCCACGTTTTAGGAATTTCAAGAAATTTTGTAACAGAAATTTTGATACATGACTAGAGCTGCAACGATTCGTCGCGGTGCACCGAGAACCGCAGATTCTTAGCTCCGACTCGAATCGCGAGTCGTTGTGGTCAGAAACGATTCGAGTCGAATAGTCTAAATAATGCAGAAATACGTTCTAATTTCAACTTTAAAGATTCACTAAACACAGGATTCCCAATAAGAAAATGATTTGAGAAGGTGATTTAGAATAAAAAGTGAACCTTTCAAGTGCTTTTTACCAAGCAATTCGTATAGAAAATACAGGATCAGAGGAAATTCGAACCGGCGACTTTTACCGCATTTCGACGAGTGCTACCCCAAATTGAAATGCCTCTTTTTTATTTAACTAGTATGCACTTCTTTGTATAATCTGGTTAATTATCATGTATCTTTTGTGCACAGTATTGATTTTATATCCCCAGAACTCCAGAAGGCTGTTCTGTGGAAGTGGGGGGGGGTCTTTGAATAATATTTCCACGTAATACATAAACATATACAAATGTATATCATACAGTACCCTCACTTGAACATTATTTTTTCTCATTGAGATAAGATTTTTAATTGAATTTTCAAAGAAATGGAAAAAATAAAATATCCAGGGAAAATTATAGCGTAAATAACTCGAACCGAAAAGAATCGAATCGAGACATAAAAATCGAAATCGAACCGAATCGAGAAGTTCCCGACTCGTTGCAGCTCTATACATGACATATATCATTTCAGATTGTGCCGAGGCAGATATAAAACAGAAACCGATCTACTTCTTGGCGGCACTGAAAGGCACTCAATATACGACAAAAGCTGCAAATGAGGTCATAAAATTCCAAGATGTCATCGCCAATGAAGGCGGGGCTTACAACTCAACCAATGGTCACTTTGTGGTACCTCGTACAGGGCCTTACCTGATCTCCTTTGGGTTTTTAAGTAACCAAGCTAGGGGAATCCATTTCCATTTAGAGATACAAGGAAAACTATCTGTTCTGTCATACACACCAAAAGATGAACAGTACAATAGCGCAGAGAGATGTATACCCTACCCTCTGAAGAAAGGGGACGTAGTTCGTGTCCGTGTGAGCGAGGCTGGTGCGTCTATTTACGGAAACCGTTACACGACCTTCTCTGCCATGTATATGAAAGGTTAATAAACCACTGAGAACGATTTATACTGTTGTCATTATATTTGATCAAGTACTAGAATAGTACAAGAAATTTGAAAAATAGAAATGCTAACACTATGTATATTATTTTTGACAGCACTTTCTGAATACCTGTAGTAAAAATGTGCTAGCTCCAAACCATATATCATGCTTCATAAAATGCACACTTCATTATGTCCCCCCTAGGGGGGGAAGACTTATTGTTTTTGCCTTCGCGTCCGTTTGTCCGTCTGTAATATATCGTGTCCGTGCTATATCTCCTGAACCGTTTGCCCGATCACATATTTCAGTATGTTGTTGCTTTTGACCCAAAGGTTTCACATCACCTTGACCAAAGGTCATGTGACCAAGGTCAAGGTCACTTATCACATTTTTAATGAAATTGTACATAAATTTCTTTCCGGGCTATATCTCCTGAGCCGTTTGTCCGATGACTTTCATACTTTAGTATGTTGTTGCTTAAATTGATCCAAAGGTTTCACATAACCTTGACCCAAGGTCATGTGATGTTAAACTTCTTCAAATTCAAAAGGTCAAGTTCACTTAGTACATTTTAATGAAATTGTACATACTTTGTGTTTTTGCATCGGGTGTATTGGTGTTTTGCTGTTGATGCTGCAACAGGGTCTTGTTGGAGATCCCCCTCCCTTCTTATCCATTCCTGACCGGGCTACATGTATATCTCCTGAACCGTTTCACGTCACCTTGACCCAAGGTCATGTGACCAAGGTCACTTAGTACATTTCTAATGAAACTGTACATGTTCTCCTGTTTCGTCTATATTTCTTGAAGTGTTAAGTACTGGTTCACTTTCATATTTCAGTATGTTAATTGTTGTTCATGATCCAAAGGTTTTACATCCAATGTCATGTGACCAGTCCATTTTTAATGACATTGCTAATCAAGTCTAGGCTATGTCTTTTAAAACATGTATCCTATCACTAATATTTCAGTTTGTTGTTGCTTTTCAGATCACCTATATCCAAGGTCATTTGGTCAAGGTCATTCAATATGCTTATAATAAGGGTGGACATCTGTTGTTGTTTTTTTTTTTCTCTCTTAAAAACATTTTTTTATTGAAGTTGGCCTCTGCAATATTTCCTGTTATACATTTCACATGACTGACAAATTATTTTCGGAAACCACTCCAAGCAGAACACAATGGTCATGACAAAACTTATCGAGAAGGAAATATATACTGTATATGTAGTACCAGACATAGCTCATGTATATGGAAGAGATATCCCTCCAATTTTCCCTGTATTGTCCACAACCGCAAAATTCAATAATGCGGCAGGGTTCCAACTTCTTATAGAAAATGTCAAACCTGAATTTATTATTCACCAGAAACGTGTTCCGAATATTAAATTCTCATCAGTGATGGCTTTTCATAAGCCGCCCAAATTCATTTCATTTGCGCCCTCTGGTTTTATTTTTAGAATTTCGATTTGTGTATTTAATTTACAGAGAGTACGCGGTTCCAAATTTCCTGTAGGGTCGATTCAGTAGCATATCCAAATAAAATCTATGTTCAAAAAAGCATTGGAGGGATGGTGCTAAGATGTTAACCTTTAATTTCGATAATATTTTTGGATGAAATAACAAGTCTGCGAAATATCCAAATAATATGAATGATGTCAAACCTTCTTGAAGAAAATTTCAAAACAATTTATTATGCACCAGACACATATACAAGAACGCACATCATTCAAAAAACAGCTTAAACAGGACACAACGGAAAACACAAAAACACTCAAATCAAAACAAACATGCATTGTGCTCGCCTTACAAAAAAAATTCGAGCTTGCTCCGCTCGCCCTTCCATGATATTTCATATCAATATTAAGGTATTCGATGTATAATAAAAACTACCATGTAAAACCCAGTATCTTTTTGATTAAGTAAAATCATAAATGAAGTATTTTTAGACATTTTAAACTACGAGGGTTGTCCAATAAAAACGTAGACATTGCTCTTAATTCCTTTAATTAGCGTTAAATCTAAAGAAGATTTTCCAAGATGTAAATTTAACTATCTAGGAAGAATCAAATGTTAATGGTGTTGAAATCTGCTGTTAATATTAAAAATTTATTAAATTATTAGAAGAGCGGTTGGACCTTACCGGAGCAGTCCGATATTTTCATGCGCCAAAAAAGGAAAGTTGAATACTTATCAATGCATGTATCAATAGCATAAAAGTATAATCAACAGAAAGTACTGATTTTTGCGAGTACATACATGCTATATTTTCATCAATGACGTAATAAACAATTTAATTTTGAAGCAATTTATAAAGCAATCCCCTCATCAATCCTTCAAAATACGGCGACGTCAATACGATGAGCGGAGCAGAAAATGGTACTAAGATATTGCGTTTATCGTGGACTGACCCCCTTTTTACACAAAGTAAGAAAGGAAAACATCAGAAATACTATGGAAATGTTTGCAGAGTACTGGTGTATGTAAAAGAGATTTGTGACGAGTTGACAGACATTATTATGCCAATATTTGCAAGTAGGGAATCTCTTTATTTTGAAACGGTGTGGGAAACTCTCAAAGACAGACGGACCAGACGTAAACTTGTAGTATTTCATAAAATAAATAATCATAATGCCCCCAATTTCTTATCCGACATTGTTGACCCACTCAGAAGAGAAAATATACGTAATTTAAGAAACATGCTTGATTTTGAACTTCCAAATTACCGTCTCCAGCTAACTATGAACTCATTCTTTCCTTCAACAATAAAACTGTGGAATGACCTTGAACCAAATATTCGTCACAATAGTAATTTACAACAGTTTAAATCAACTCTTCGAAATCAATCCAATGCATACAAAATGCCATCCCATTTTAATGTAGGAAATAGAAAATATAATATTATACTTACCCGCTTAAGAAATTCATGTAGTAGTCCTGCGCATGCGGCTATAATAATGAGGATGTCCTACACTATCTAATAGAGCAGTTGCATTTAGTTTACTTCTTACTTTACTTCTACTTTTACCTCACCTCTACGCTTCAGTGGTCACTGTGGTTAGGGATTAGGCCGTGGTATTTAAAATTCGTTTTCCATCCTGGTGTTTTAAAAAAGACACCCTCCAGTTAGGCGAAAACACACAAACATACAATTTTTGTATTGTTGTCAATGACATGTATTATTCTGAAATTTTATTTAAGGCACATATCCACTGTACAAGTCAGGGGAGACGGGAATGTGAGCTATTATAGCTAAGTCTTGGTTTAAATAGATCAATTTGAGCCGTTTTTCATTTCGAGTAATAAAGCCGTAGTGGAACTTTTTTCAGTATGACAGGATACCTTTGGCAATCTCGAATTAATTGTGAGTGTATGCTTTTTATCTGGTATTTTGTCTCGAAAGGTACCAGTCCGCACACGTTAAACAGAATATTTCACAGCCATGGCTTTACATTGTTCAATACACACCTGGCCTGAGGCGATCCAACTACAGTTACCTTTTAAAGCTGACCTGTCACTTTTTTACCATTTAAATGTGAAAGTATTATCATCAGACGGACGGACATGCAGACGGAAAGATCATTTATTTATGTAGCAAAAATTACAATGCTTAATGTTTCTTCGTCCGAAAAGGGGAAATTTACATAAAATGTACCCGTAAGTTTTATGTCTAAGATATGAAATGTACCCGCAAAACGTCAGGGTAGGTCAGCTTTAAAAGTTAACTGTAGTCGTCAATACTCGAGACCAAGATTATGTAATCCCTAACCGCAGTGACCACTGAAGCGTAGAGGTGAGGTAAAAGTAGTGGTGAAGTAAACTAAATGCAACTGCTCTAATATATTGCCCAAGATACGATTCACATCGACTAACACTGTTTCAAAAGCTTCGCATAATAAATGAGATAACTATAGGTAAACTTCTGTTTGGTGATCCCGATCTTTCCAATGATTTAAACTGCACTATAATGCTTTCTGTTCAGAAATATATTTCGGATACTAAACGGTTTTAGTAAAATACTAGGTTAGATATGCTTAATGTTTATTTTCACATTTTTAGCATAGACATGTTCTCTCTCTCTCTCTTTTTTAGCATAGACATGTTCTCTCTCTCTCTCTCTCTCTCTCTCTCTCTCTCTCTCTCTCTCTCTCTCTCTCTCCATTTATGTCTACATGACTTTCTGCACTCCTCTTCCATTATATTTTGTATATATGTTCACAAGCTTTATTCATATATTATATCCTTACATCTATCAACATCAGTCATAATCTATATGTATATATATGTAAGCCATTCTTGATCCATGTATTTCTATGTGTTGTAAATTTTAGGGAGAGGGCATTAATAATGTTGTTGTCAACTTAAGCCCAATCCCTTTTCAATTTATTGAAATAAAATAAGTTTAAACAAACAAACAAGTTGACAGACAAAACTAAGGACAAAGAAGAGGGGCGAGATTATGAATATGGCCAGAAATGTCATGATTGATGTAATCCGGTGTCATATAGTAAAGCTTGCCCCATAGAGATCCTTCCCCCCGGAAGATTTTCAATAATAGAGAAGCTTCCCCCCTGGGGGAAGTATTTCTATATAGAGAACATTCCCCCTTTGTTACCATAGAAAACCTTCCCCCTATACCGTTCTTGGTTTGACTTTCACTTGTTTTAGAGAACCAGAGACAAACTGTATGAGACTGGAAGGGGGGTATTCTCCATTATAGAAAATACAAATATACCCCTCCAAATCTAGAAAATGTTCGATTCAAAACGTTAGAAATTCGAAGTTAAGATTTGAATTAGCCAAACACGTGTTATTGAAATTTGTAGTCCCTCTTCAAGAGAAATTATTTTAGAAATAGATAACTGTTCTCCGTGTCGTTTGCTAGAAATGCAGATATATATGCTGATCATCGCGGGGAGATAATTTTATACGAATTCTAACAAAAACTAAAGAAGATACCTTTCAATCACAGAAACCATCAATTCAACGAAATGTACTTGATGTGATTTTTGATAGAAAGGATGGGATCTACAACAAGCCACGGTTGCAGCACCTACCCTTTTATGAAAACACTGAGTAGACAAGCGCAAAAAGAGATCAAAAGGGACAAATTAACACAAATACGACATCGAAATACCAAACACAAAAGACTACACAAAAATGAACTGGACAAATGGGCAACCGAAGCTGACTAAGGACGGCCATCTGTCACGCTAGCATACTTACAATGTTCCTGTTTGAAAAAGACGTATGCTTGATGAAACACTTCGGAGCATTGTCGTGCGTAAATGAAAAACGCATGAGGTCTGAATTAATTTCATTTTATTGCATTTTATTTATATATTTATTTATGGGTGAATGCGTTTTAATTAATTTAACATTTTGAAGTAATACGGTGTTTATATCTTAAACTCTAAAGATATTATGTTCAGTTATTATCTCTCAAATTTTAAAGAAAATCCAAAACACTTTAAATTCTATTTCAAATAGCACTATCTTTAAATTTCCATGGATCTATCATGGTAGAAAGTCAAAAACCAAAGACGATATCAAAAATCCGTATGGCTTTCCGGATTTGGGGGGAAGGTTTTCTATGATGGGGGAACGTTTTCTATATAGAGAACCTTCCCCCTGGGGTTGATCTTCTATATAGAAAACCTTCCGTGGGGGATGAATCTCTATATAGAAACTATTCCGGGGGGAAGGTTCTCCAGATAGAAAACCTTCCGGGGGGAGGAGTCTCTAAGGGGGAAGGTTCTCTATACGATACCGGCATCGTACAGTGAAAAAAATAGTAGGGAGGGTCCAGAGAAGTAAAATCCACTGTGCAGAGAATCTTGTCAAGTGGATTGAATATGAGTCGCGTGTATGCTAGATGAGTACCAAGCTTTTTATCAATATATGAGATGAATTTATTAGTTGCTACATTAAGACATATTCTAAAACGTAGTTGCCGGAATCCATGGCGTTAAATGTCATGCGCCGTTGGACGTCACCCTATGTCTTTATTTCCTCCATAAACATTTTACTATGAAAGATAAATTATTGATTTTACATATACAGAAGCCGGTTTGTATGTCAAATTTATCAATGCAAAGTTTATAAAAATGTAGCCCTCTACAACTTTGTTATTGCTGATGTCTACGATTTTCTGGGACAACCCTCGTATTGTCATTCAACTCTGCATTAAAGATTTATAACACCAACTCCGTCCAACATCGGCTTACTTCGGCTGACATCGGAAAATACACTTTACATAGTCAAAACAAACCGGAAGTAGTGCATTAAGCATCTAATACCTTAATATCGAAGAAGTACCCATCAGTAATTCGCGATCAGTCTCAAAGTCTCAAAGTCGAGGCAAAATCATTTCATTGGAACAGTTGCTAACGCGGGAATAAACAATATTCCAAAGCAATACCAGGAGCCAGAGGAGAGTCGGCGTCACCTGTTTTCGTGCAACACCCGTCGCAACAGCTTGAAAATTTGTCAAAATTCGGTTATTGTCTCGATGAACATGGATGGATTGTCACGGATCATTCTTGAAAAAGAGATCTTATATGTTTATAAGATCGCCGTAGCGACCGAAGAACTTCCTCCATGATGAGTTCAGCTGTCGCGTAATACTTAGACATAGATTTATCTTATAACATTGTACATGTTGTATTTAAATGCATTTTAATTAAAACAAGCATGAAACAAACTTGCATTTTTAAAACCAAATATGCTGAGCTTCAAGTCTTATAGGAATAGTACTTAACACATTAATAACCTGTTTTTGTATTTGACTTAACAATTATTTTTTTGGCCATACCCTCTCCCCATGTGCTTGAAATCTCAATTCATAATATACAGATAATACATTTACGTATCATATGTATATATAAGAGCAGTTGCATTTATTTTACTTTACTTCTACTTTTACTTCACCTCTACGCTTCAGTGGTCACTGTGGTTAGGGATTAGGCCGTGGTATTTAATATTTGTTTTCCACCCAGGTGTTTATAAAAGGCACCCTCCAGCTAGGCCAAAAAAAAAAAAACAATTTGGTGTATTGTTGTCAATAAGATGTATTATTCTGACATGCGGTATTTAATGCATATATCCCCTGCACAGGTCAGGGGACGGGAATGCTTTTATAGCTATGGCGGGGTTAAAATAGATCCATTTGAGCCGTATTTCGATTCGAGTAATAAAGCCGTAGTGGAACTTTTTTTCGGTTAGCCAGGATACCTTTGTCAATCTCGAATTGTGTGCGACTTTATGCTTTTTTATCTGGTATTTTCTCTCAAAAGGAAACAACCCGCACACAGAATATTTCACAGCTATGGCTTTACATTGTTCAATACACAATCCTGTCCTGAGGCGATCCAACTACAGTTACTTTTTAAAGCTGACCTGTCACTTTTTGACCATTTAAATGTGAAAGTATAATCATCAGGGGCGGATCCAGAACCCCAATTGCCGGGGGGGGGGCACATACAATTTTTATGGAAATCACTTGCGAGGTCCGAAGTGCCGAGTGGGGGAGGGTATGGGAGGGGGTTTCCCCCTCCCATTGGTGGGGGTTCGGGGGGCCTCCCCCGAGAAAATTTTGAAAAAATGAAGCAATTTGGTGGCATCTGAGGCGTATTTGAACTGAATTTAGAAGGGATTTGGCGCGCATGATTCAGTCAGTGTCAGTAACAATAATTATTATTTATATAGAATATATTTGAAAATTTTCGAAATTTTCTGATGCTGTACTGTACGTTCTTGCACGGCATGCAGAAGTCAACATGTTCAGGATTTCCTAAAGAACCGGGCGGATCAGGAGAAGTTTTGAAAGGGCAGAGAGGTCAGCCCATGGGAGGGAGGGGTGTCCAGCCATAAATTCTCGTAAAACTAGGAAAAATCAGCATTTTATGCAATTTCCAGGCAGGACGTATTTGACCTTCCTAACCACTCTAGATCCGGCTTGTTTGTTAATATTTGTATAAAGGTAAAGAAAATAAGTAATTACAGGGTTTTTTCTAGCCCCTGATGTCAGGGGCCTGGGCCGATGATATTGCGAATTTTGCAACATTTTAACCTAAATTGGGAAATAAATTTCAAACAACAAAAAGATATATTCATGGAAATTATCCCTTATATATCCCTTATATATCCCTTATATACCCCTTTTATATCAATTGTCTATATTTTGAATCCCTCCTAGAGCATGTTTGTTCTACTTTCGTTCTCCTTTCAGTTAATGATACGTAAATTGGAAATGAATTTCTTGCTTTGGAGAAAAGATTGAATTGGGAGTTTTTAGGTCTAAAATTGGGGAAAGGACCTCTTTTTACCGAATTTCGGCCCCATACAGACCATAAAAAATTCTCTTGTAAATGATTAATTTCCTTGACAAACTAGAGATCACGGGTGCCCCATTCCCTGCATCGTCAAGATTGAAAGGTTTAATTATTGCTTGTTCTATCATGATTTTATTTTTGATTTACCTAGGGGCTTAACCAAAAATGTAATCATGATAACTTCGATTCTAAAAATAAAGAAAAACATGCATTTTTATCTTTTCAAAATTCTTGGAGGTAGCCGGTTTAAATCTGGCCAAAACAATTTCAATTGTTCATTTTAAAAAGATTGATCACGACCTCAAATTTTGAGTTAAAAAATGTAAGTTTTATAGGAGGTTCTATCGAAGATTTGGTCAAGAAATATGTGTGTTAAATATGCCTTGCATAGGATATAAAGTTCCCGATTCATCCCACAGATAAAGAAAATTCGATATGAACATGATTCAATGTAGGTTGTTCCCGAAACGTGTGTACGTCCACGTACAGACAATGGACATGACTATCTATCCCCGAGAAATTTTTGGAAAATTTACTCAAATCGGTGGTTTCTGGAGTGTTTTGGGGCTATTTCTGACTAGTTTCATAGATTTATTACGGAAACAGTAGTTTAATGCTTCCAAAAGCATGTCATAAGTGCCCCTACTTTGGGCACTGCCGGGGGGGGACGTGCCCCCGTGCCCCCCGGCTGAATCCGCCACTGATCATCAGACGGACGGACATGCAGACGGAAATATTATTTATTTATGTTTCTGCGTCTGAAAAGGGGAAATTTACATAAAATGTACCCATAAGTTTTAAGTTTCTATGTCTATAATTTGAAATGTACCCGTAAAACGTCCGGGAAGGTCAGCTTTAAAAGTTAACTGTAGTAGTCAATACTCGAGAGCAAGATTATGTAACCCCTAACCGCAGTGACCACTGAGGCGTAGAGGTGAGGTAAAAGTAGTGGTAAAGTAAATTAAATGCAACTGCTCTATAGATTATAGTGCCCAGAAAGTCTTGTACTGTAAGACCTCAATTGATGTTAGTTGAAGTCAAATGTATGTCCCGTGCGTTTCTTGTCTTTTTTCTTTTTTTTTTTCAAAAAAAGATGGGATCTCCAACAACACTAGGTTGCAGCACCAACACCAAAACTCCAAAACACCCAATGGAAAACCACAGAGCAAAAACCCACAGAAAGAGACGCAAAAGGGACAAGGAACATCAACTCACACCATAGAAACATAAAACACGAAAGACAACGCATAAATCAATGGGCAACCGTCGCCGACTTTGGACGGCAACTAATCGAGTAAGCAGCAGACGATGTGCTTATCCGGAGTGCGTGCGCACAACCCTCCCCCTTTTCCGATTACCCAGAGGTCTCGAAAAACGTACAGTTGTGGTGTAAAATAACCTCACTGTAAGATGTACATTTTTTTACTAAGTTTTGGGATTAGTTTTTTACAGCTAATTTTAACCTTGCCCTATCCTTCTTGTGTGAAGGTGGCTTTTATGTCCTTTTTATGAATTTCATCAACCTGATATTTTGTGTTTTCTCTTTCTCGACGTATCCCTTCAAGTGTAGAAAGAAAAGGGAAGGATCTCCAGCATAACCACCCTGCACTCGCCCAGCGAAACAAACCCACAAGAAAGTGACACATAAATGACATCACTGATCAGACAAAACTACAAACCGCAAAAAGACACCACAATATTCACAAGAACATCATACAAAACAATCGAAACAAACATACAGAAACATCGAACATTAATAAGGCAAGTGTTCACGACCTTTTAGAATGGCCCTCGTATGTACGTAATAGATACTTTTATCTTTGTCAACTGTCATCTGACTCTAATATCGATTAGTTCGATTAATAAATTCATAAAAGCGTACAGCTGTGATAAATTAATGCAACATCCTTCAGACAATATGATGCCCTTTGTTTTACTTGTTGTAATAAGTTCTATACAAGTTTTTGGATGCACCAAAGATTAACCATGTCGGGTGATGCATGCAAGCAGGAGATGATTACTCTTCCTGGACACCTGGTCTCACTCTCATATCGGAAGTCCGCTTCTTTTCATGTGGTGGAAGATTTTGTTTGTTTGCTTTGGTTTCTGTTTTATCCTGATTTTGTATGCCTTCGGTTTCTAATTTTCTGAATTATCGATTTTGTGCTGTATATACAGGGATAAGGTCATTATCCATATTTGTCATTTCTAATATAAAAAAAAGTACAATGTAGGTGCCATGATTGAACTCTGAACCCCGATGAACTGGAGTATCTTGTTATTTTGAAATACGGCAAGACTCTCTCTCTCTCTCTCTCTCTCTCACTCTCTCTCCAATGATTTTTAAATCCTTTTCTCCAAGGCTCGTTCTAGATCATAGAAAGCAATTTACTCGTAATATTTGCCATGTCCTCTTTTCATTCCATTGACATACTGGTATAATTTTAGGTTGTACTATCATGTAGATATAAAACAGAAACCTATCTACTTCTTGGTGTTACTGAAAGAGACAACATATACGACAAAAGCTGCAAATGAAATTCCAAGACGTCGTCGTCGGGCTTACAACTCTACCAATGGTCACTTTGTGGTACCTCGTACAGGGCCTCACCTGATAAGCTTTAGGTTCTATAAGTAATCAGGCTAAAGGAATCGGTTTTCATTTAGATATCAACGGAAAACTGTCTGTTAGGTCATGGACCGCACAGGTTAAGTTCAACAGCGCAGGGAGATATACATACCCTACCCTCTGAAGAAAGGAGACGTGGTTCGTGTTCTTGTGCCTGAGGCTGGAGCGTCCATTTACGGAGACCGTTACACGACATTATCTGCTATGTATATGAAAAATTAATAAACAACTAAAAACGCTCTATACTTTGTCATTATTAGTCGATATCAAGATATCGACTAATTCTAGATTTGTACAGGTTTGTCAACTTTCGATTTGATTCATCAGATTCCACATTGCAATAGGGGCAATTGTCCGATAGAAAGAAACATTCTTGTGACTAGTGAAAAACACGTGACCAAAGCTATCCACTTCACAAAAGTAGAACATGTCGTCATGACAACGCTTTTGCATCGCAATTCTGAATTGAAATATTGCACATTAACGTAATATCTACAATGATATTTTTTCTTGAACAATTTTTACTTTTAGACCAATAAGTGTGTGATACAGTAAACCCTATGCCTTCAAAATCCCTAACGACATTTCTGGATCCTTGGATCCATTGCATCAAAGAAACGTTTGGATACTTAGAATGCGAGGCTGCCAGTGGGCTAATTAAAAAGTTTCTCACCATCCAGCCGACTAAGCTGTTTCGTTGAGGATACTCCATTTTGTTTGTATATTTTCTTTCCAAAGACAAATTGATAAATGCAACAAAGAAATTAATGAGCGATATAAAAATCGATAAGACTGTGCGTAGTAACATAATTTAATAGGAATTTTTTTAGAAGTTTCCCCTTATTTCCCCAAAAATTCTTTAATCGGGACTCTCCGCTTTTCCCGCGAATATACACTGAAAGGCTTTTGATTGGTCAAGTTAATTTGCGTTATAATGGAATTTTCCTACCGCACAGGTCAAGCAATTTATGAATGACTGTGACTTGAGTTGTCTAGTGCAAATGCACTATTTTCTAACTTTTCAGAATTATCAACACATAAGTTCCTATTGTGTAACCAGTTTTTTTTTGTGTCAATTTCACGCATAGCCTTACTAATTCTACTCTTGACTCTATTTTGAACCAAAATTTTTTTTTTTCGCTTTTAAATAAATGTTGATATCGACCAAGCTTTTTTGGAAAGCTAATACTTGTATTTGATCTAGTGTTAAACATCTTCAATTCATTGGCATCATTTAAAAGCAGATAAATTTACAGCATGGACCAGACATTCACATTTCGGGTATTTAACCCTCGTCAGTAATCCTCAATTCAAACAATGGAAGATGGACAAAATCTGTAAAAAAAAAATATCCAAAATACACCGACAGATGTTTCAAGATGGCTGGGATAAAATGCTACAGGACCCAGGTTTCAGAAATTGAAGAAATTGTGTAAACATATTTTTTGAATACGTTCGAAGAAACGATCAACCGAAATTGACCGAATTCGGCTACATATGTCCTCGGGGACTTCTGGTCCACCAGCAGTAACACTCACCAAGTGGTTCAAATGTGAATGTCTGGTCCATGCTGTAAATTTATCTGCTTATTAAAGATGCTAATAAATTAAAGACGTTTAACACTCACGTACTATTCACACTCACGTACTATTCTAGCACTATCAAGATATTTGTCACAACTAAAGAAAGATCACATAGTTCATCTTTAATGGAAGCATGTGCTACAATGTGAGCAGTTTGGTGCTAGGAATACGTACACAGATGTATTCTTAAAACTCTCGTCAGTGATCCTCAGTCCAAATAATGATATGTGGCAAAAATCTGTGAAAATTATGTCCAAAATATACCATAAGATGAAGCAAGATAGATACTAGTATGATGCTACAGGACCCAGATTTCAGAAATTCAAGAAAATTTTGTAAACAGAAATTATCGAATTCGTTTGAAGAAGCGATCAACCGAAATTGATCGAACTAGGCTACATCTGTCCACGGGGACTTCCTGTCGACCAGCAGTGACACTTACCAAGTGGTTCAAATGTTAAACGTCTTCAAATTCATTAGCATCATTAAAAACAGATAAATTTACAGCATGGACCAAACATTCACATTTCGGGTATTTATCCTCCGTCAGTGATCCTCAATCCAATCAATAAAGATGGTCAAAATCTGTGAAAATTATGTCCAAAATATACCGAGAGATATGGCAAGATGGCTGGGATATATAATGTTACTGGACCCATGTTTCAGAAATTTGAGAAAATTCTGTAAACAGAACTTTTTGAATTCGTTTGAATAAAAGACCAACCGAAATTGATCGAACTAGGCTACATGTGCCTATGGGGACTTCTGGTACACCATCAGTGACACTCACCGAGTGGTTCAAATTTTAAACGTCTTCAATTCATTAGCATCATTTAAAAAGAGATAAATTTACAGCATGGACCAGACATGCATTAGACTTAGGAAAATTTCAAAATACTACAAGTATGGAAATAATATCGGCACTTCGGTGATATCCAGATTTTATTTGGCATTTCGAAAACTGTGCTATCCCAAACTGCTCACCTTGCAGCACATACTATCTGAATGTACATGCAATTGACTATAGATGAACTCTGTGATCTTTCTTTAGATCTTTCTCTAACCTCGTTAGAGACAGGGCCCCAACCACCTGTCCTCTCTGATAATCGGCCTGACTCCTCGGTAGATAACATGCATGAGCTCGCTACAGCCAGCAGAGCATGGACTGTTTTTCGCACGCCTTTTGTTTTTATATCCATTTACATATCAATCTGTGTGTTACTTGGGTCCCTGTGTTTTGTTGGCTTGTTTGTATGGTGTTCTTACAGTGAGGAGGTTATTTTACACTACAATTGTCGATTAGTCTCGTTGGTTCATTTGTTGTTGTTTTTTGTGTTTAATGTTTTTGTGTTGCATTCGGTGAACATTCCTTGTCCCTTTTGTATCTCTTGCTGTGCTTGTCTACTCTTTTTGTCAAACCAGAAGGGAGGGGGTTCTCCAACAAGACCCTGCTGCAGCACCAACAGCAAAACACGAAAAGTCACCCGATGCGAAAACACTAAAGACGAGCATACTAAGAGACGGAAAATAGAAACACGACATATAAACATGAAACACAAAAGACTACACATAAACCAACGAGACCAATGGGTAACCGGTGCCGACTTTGGACGGTCATTTGCCACGCAATTAGCAAATGGTGAGGTTATCCTGGATTACGTGTGCACAACCCTCTCACTTCTCCAATTACCAAGAGGTCTCGAAGAACGTACAAGTGTGGTGTAAAACAACCTCCTCACTGTTAGATAATCACACACGGGAGAGGGGAGAAAGAGATATGATTGGGAGGGTAACAGTAACAAAAAAATATAAATAATGTATAAACAATCTTGCTCTTATATTAATGCCTTCATATACATAATCTCAATTTGAAAAATTGCCACGAAATTCAGCTTTACATACTGCAATACCTTAAAAAATTTCCGGCTCGCTTCGCTCGCCACAATTTTCAATTAATTTTCAAATATTTCAGGCTCGCTTCGCTCACCTCATTTTCTCATCTAAACAGGTCTATTTCTTCAAGGTTTAAAAAATAAAATAACCCAAATAACTTCATTATTGCACCAATTTACACTTTTAAATTTAATCATTTGTCTTGACTCCTTCCCCCCAACTTCACATGTACCTTATATATAGTTTGCAGGCATTTTTCAACGCAGCCATGTATATTTCCTATAATTCCTATATTTTTGGATGTGCCCTATTTTCCTTTAATATTTTGGCCAAAATAACCCATATTTCCCTATCTTATCCCTGTAATTTAAGATTTCATTGAAAGCAAAATCTTGCTTTTAAATGACAATATTCACTGTTTCCTCTAAATTGAATTATTAGCACGAAATACTGCAGTACATCCTAAAAAAAATCCGGCTCGCTTCGCTCTCCAAAGCTTTCTCTAAGCACATATATATATATATAGGGATTTCAGTCACGTGATCTTTCAAGCTGACATAACCGCACTAAACTTAGTTACCTTACGATTTCTACAAGGATTATTAATAAAAAAATATTTGATTCTATCTTTTTCAGCTTATTTATAAATATTCATAACATAAAACTCGTGTATGGTTAGAAAGATGGGACTCTCCGATTGATAACCGAAGTTGCGCAAAAGTTGAACTCCAAATATGACGAAAGTTGTGACATTTTTCAGTTTTCAGGAGAATATGTATTACTTTTGATGTCATCCTTTCTATTTTGCGCACTTAGATATTAAAAGTTTACAAATTTCCAATTATTTTTTATTAATATATAGAACACCAAATTTATTATGTTTTACCTAGCTGCATTCCGATTTTCCCGCCTCGACCCCCTTGATTATTTACTGCGTGATAATGTCTTCCATGCCGATTTCACGCAAGTTATCAAGAAAGTGTTCGATTTTTTTATATTTATGCAAAAAAGGAACGGGGAAATATATATACATTAAACTTTCGTTTACTATGATATGGAATTATCAACTTTTTTTCAGAACTATGGTACGTACTCTAAAGGATTCGCCCGTGTGTGCTCGTTGTGGGTTTTTTTTTTTTGGGGGGGGGGGGGGCTTATTTACGTAAAACTTTGTTACTATTAGACTCGTTAGATCGCATGTTGGTATTTTTGCCTTTTTTCAAATAAGGCTTAATTTCACCGAAAAGAACAAAGGTATATCTTTATCGACATTTAGATACTTTAAAAAATCACTTCTTTTTTTGCCATGGCAACCGTAATGAAGTGTTTTAAAAGCAATAATAACACATTTTTGGTATTTCTTAAAATATTATTTCGATTATCTTTCATCTAAAAGACGTGAAAATTGAGATTATAAATCTTAAGATTTTCAAAATTTTTATATTTTATATCGATGGTGGTCATTTTGTTTTAAAATGGTTACCATGGCAACGCAACTGAATTATCATTGTAATATAAAACGAATAGCTGAAGTCTTTACAAACAAAATGATATACAGATCATTCAAATAGCAGTAAGATCGCTGACTGACCTCTTCAAGTTAATTTGAATGGTTCCACATCATGAGAAGTACTATAGGAAACTGTCACAAAAATGACACCAATCACCAAGCTTTCAACTTCATTATCTCTGTACTCGATCAACCGATTTTTATATTTTTTTTTTTTTTTTTTTGGTAAAATGTTTCTATTACACATAAGTTGACATAACAATGTAACAATTTAATAATACATGGATCTTAGTTATTAATGAATTTTAAGGTAAAATCCCTAACATATAGATTTGCCTGTGCATTAAGCGATAGAGCTACGATTTAAAGGTGATATTGTTTAATCGTAGCGCATTTTTCCTCTCAATCGCGGACATTCTCGTCTCATCGTGTCACTATCGCGTCATGTTCTCCTGTATTCTCCTCTGCTCTCGGCACCGACGCGAATGCTTCACTGTTTAAAACATTCGCGTCTGAATTCTTATTCGCCTCACACTCGCGGCACATTGCATTCTCCTCCATTCGCAGTGCGTTCTCCTCACATTCGCGTGCATTCTTGTTCCCAAGGTGGAGGAGAATGAGCAACGATAGAGCCCCGATAGAGCCCCCGACAAGAAAGAATCTGACACAAATGCGATGCGAATGCGCCGAGAATTTGACGCGAATGAAAAAATCAATGCGAATCAGCCACGATCTCTACACGATATTGTCACTGTACTTACATACACACACGACAGTGACAATAATAATTATCTCAGAGTTGGTGTAAAAGTGTGCGGATCAATATTTTGAAAACTTTGACAATGCCTTTCAAGAGAAAACAACCTGGAAAGAGATCAAAGTAAAAAAAAAGGGTATTGATGCTCCTGGATATGTCTTGAAAATGATTTTGATTTTGCTCATGTCACATTCTTGTCATGATCGCAGCGCTATCGGGTTAAAGTCGTGTCTCAATCTCCTGCATCGCAGCGCTATCGGGTTAAAGTCGTGACTCAATCTCCTGCATTCGCCTCTCATTCGCCTCCGTGTCGCATTCTTCTCTATTCTTATCACACTCGCCTCACTATCGTAGCGGACGCGTGGCATATTCTTGTCGCATTCGCGGCGCTATCGTGTGCCTATCGCACCAAGAAATACTTCATGAAAACAGACAAGAATGTGACACGATTGTTTATTCGCCTCTGATCGTAGCTCATTCTCCTCTACGTTGGTGGAAGCCCGGCTTTACAGATTTATTATATGCATGTAATTCTATAGATAGAAGAAAATTCCTTGCTCCAACTTTGTAAGAAAAAAATAATTTTGCCCCGACAACAAAAATTCAAGACGCCTCCCCCCTCCTTATTTCAAATGGACCATGTCTATAAGCAACAGTTATTAGTAATGTACACTAATAAAACCATGTCCGCTAGTGTGATTTAGAAGTTTTTGTATTTACCATATATACCATGTGACAAGTATGTCGGTTTAGTGCATTGTCATACATGTATTTCCTTTAAGCACGAGGACTTTTGATTGAAAGGGAGGAGGGAGGAAGGGGAGGAGTGAGGAAGGGGTGGGAGGGGTGGGGAAGGGGCTAAATGCGTTTGCATTGGTGTGTGCAAAACATTTGGTCATGGTAAAAATTCAATGTGCAGCACTTTGTAATTACATATCCATCTGTGTGTTTCTTGGGCCCCTGCGTCATGCTGTCTGTTCATCTTGCAGTGAGGAGATTATTTTATACCACAATTGTACGTTCTTCGAGACCTCTAGCTGTGTTGTCGGAAAAATGGGAGGGTTGTTCGCACGTAATCCAGGATAATTACACCGCAGACCTGATGTTTGGGTGTCAGATGGCCGTCCTAAGTCGTTACCGGTTATATGTGGTGTTTCTATGGGTGTGTGTTGGTTTCGTTGGTTTATGTGTGGTCTTTTGTGTTTCATTTTTCTATGGTGTGATTTGGTGTTCTTTGTCCCTTAAAATTGCGCCTCTTTCTGTGTTTTTGCATTGGGTGTTTTCGGGTTTTGCTGTGAATGCTGCAACTGAATGTTGTTGCAATGGATATCCCCTTGGTTTTTTTTTTTTCATATGTTTTTAAATCATATGTTTAATCTGCCAAATTTATAAACAGTCATTATGACCAAAGTTACAGGGATTTTAAACCCAAATTTTGAATTTCATTCAAGATTTTGTAATGTTTTATTTTGCTGTATTCGCGATATATTGCCGTGTGACTTGGTTTTACATGAATAAATACTGATATTATTTATTTACTTATTTTATTAATTTTTTTTATTATTATTTGTTTGCTTATTCATTTATTGAAACACTTGAAAAGAAAAAAAAAGAGAGAAAAAAAATCACGAGATCGAGATTTGACTGCAAGAAAATTTTACTTTTATATTTCACTTCGATGTCAGAAAACACGGCGTGGTAGGACAATTTACCTTATCTTTTAGTTCAAGATGTTTTATAAATGCTCATAAATATTTGTTAATTCAATATATTTAATAGTAAGATGAATAAAGACAATGAAGTATTCAAATAAGGCACATAAACCCTATGTCTTGTGCAAAAATGTTGAAAGTTCGCCAAAAAGAAAAAGTTGCCAAAACTTGTGAATTTTAATACATTAAAGGGTCTGCATGTTTCCCTCTTTCAAGCATTGGCTTGTTTCTTTCTCATTCATTTACTTCATTTAACAGTTAATGAAAACATTTGGAATGAATGATTCTGCAGTGCAGATGAAACAAAATGGCTGCATGAAATTACAGCGCCATCTAGCATCAAATGTACACTGTACTAGAGCATGCGTCACTTTTCTCGTTGATATTGTGCTTTAGCCTTGCTTTTAATGGTACATATAGCAATGCATAAGTCTCCGTAGAAGCTACAGACGAGCGACTTCTGTTTATCCAGTGATTTAATCGTGATCGCCTTCCATAAAATGTGCTGCGATTAAGGCAGATAACTCCACACAAACCGCCTTGAGTGTAACTCAAATTGTTTGTTATGTTCATCAGATAATTGAAGGAAGTTTTAAGATCCTGTGATATAGACATGAATTTTTTTTCATTACATCATATTTGTACACATGCATCTAACAGCATAATGGCTGCATCAATCTTGTCGAAAGTGTCTGTTGACAAAGAAAAATATTGTTCAATACTTGGATTGGTAAAAAGTATTTATATTGAATGAAACGATAATAAATGTTTAAAATTGAGTTCAACATTCTGATTTACCATGGATTTTGAATGCCCAAGAATTTAGAATGGATGACCCGGGATTCACAAAATAACAGTACATTTTGCCAATAGTATTAGTAATACTAGACATTATAATTTTCAGGGACTAAAATTAACGGTCGCCCGAGGCGACCACTTTTGCTCCCGGGCCCATGAAACCTTCCTACTCGCTCGCCCGTGTGGCGATTAAAAATTCTCGGGGTTTGTATGGATATTTCAAGCCTATTAACAAAGCACCTGTTGTTCGCGCGATGTTTACATCGACGTCAATCGTAATCTTGAAAGAGTTGCATCGTCTAAGTCGCGCGAGTGTTTGAAAGTACGGACCCTATGATGTGCGGAGCCTTAGATCCGTTTTGCTTCTGAATATTATACTTCACTTTCGTTTTAAACCCCAAAAAAAGTGGGCAAATAGAATTAGAGACAGTAGCAGAGTCAGGAGAGGTTGAGTCCAGTACAGATTCTGAGGAGGAGGAGGAAAGTGAAGTTGTAATGGAGAGAATATTTGAAATTGAAAGGGAAATAGAGAAATTTTGAAGTTTTGAATTAAACATAGTTAAAAAAATTGCAAAATTTCATTTTTTTTCACGGGCTACCAAAATTTACTCCGGGCTAATAAATCTGAAAATGTAGGGGCCCGGGTGGCTACCATGTCAAAAACTTTAATTTTAGTCCCTGATTTTATATGTAATATGTTTCAGTACAGAAATGTTTACGTACAAGAATGTTTCAGTACTCAAAAGATGCAGAGATTAATCTACAATTTGATCTAAACATGCTAAATGGGTCCTCTGTACCTGATGAAATTTGGCCAATGAGTCCCCAGCCCCTTTTTCATAGGGTTCTTTTCGGTAACATACAATCTTGCAAACATAAAACGTAGTAAACTAGACATCTCACTAATGTATACGCAAAATTGAAATAAAGTACATGTATTTGGGACTCATCAATTTCTGTTGGGACCCATAGGCTAATTTTCATCAGGTCCAGAGGACCCATTTAGATCAAATTGTAGAACTTTAATCTGGGCTTGAACTAGGGTATAACCTGAACATAACAATCACATTTACATTTGTTTTACATGTATGCTAATGAAATGTGTTTATTTCATGTGACTATCTTACATTTTTATCCAGGAACCTATTTCCAGTTTAATTCCTTTCAAAGATGTCGTCTATGGAGGAAGCCTCTGTGGACGAAGTAGACAGCACATCAGATTCAGGGGACAAGAAAGGAAGTCCAAGCAAAATGGACGAGGAGGGGAAAACATCTGAAAATTCAGTGAATAATCAAAAGACTGAAAAAACAAACAAGGACAAGGATTCTGTTTCTGATCATGCTGATGGCAAAGATTGTCAGAAGGATACGCCTGGAAATTCAGATAAGAATAGTGTAGATGAGTCATCAAAAGTTTGTGATGATGGTGACGATGAAGGAAATGACTTGACACAATCTGATAAAGGAAAGGACAAGGAGATAAAGACAGATGAAGCCATGGATACATCAGAGACAGAATGTAAAGACTCAAAAAAAAACACCAATACGGATTTGTCTTCTGATGATGAACATGCTTTGACAATAGGTAAGAACTCGGGTAAAACACTGAACTATCATAAAAATAAGCCACTTGCCAAAATTCATAATGGCTGACAAAATGTACTAGGTAGGTAATTTTTGCACGCTTCTTCATTATCACATCTCAATGGAATTGTTTAAGAGTGACATTATAATATAAAACAATGTCAAAAGATGTTGACTCCGACATTTTGTGCTTTCTAATAAGATCAGAAAATGGTCTGTTCTGTATAATGGATAATATGGTTCACCTACAAAAATGTATCTTGTGTATATAAATTATAATATTCTGTACACCGAACATGTACATCAGTACTGCCAATGGTACATGTAGGATGATTTTTCAATGCTGAGGATACTGATTTGTATTACAATTATTTGACTGCAAATATATAGAGAATAAGTGTCTTAATTTGTGTTTTGTCACGGGTATGCAACACACAGCATGTGCATTTATTGTACATGTAATGGCTAATGTGTGTTAGCCCATTTCATTCGATAAATGCTCTTGCTGTGTGTTGCATACCCGTAACAAACACAGATTATGACATTTTTAGCTCACCTCGCGAAGTGAGAGGGAGCTTACTCTATGCTATCACCCTGTCGTCGGCGTCTTCGTCTGCATCCGTGTCCGCACTAGTACATTGTATGTTAATAAGTTTTATTTCTCTATTATAAGTGCTAGGAAGTTCAAACTTGCACCGATGATGCATCTTTAAGAGTAGATCACGAATCTACATTCAAATGTAGGTCATGACCTATATTTTCCTGCTTGAGTGCACATGTTAGGAAGATTTGCGTATCAATGTTAAGAAGTTTTATTTCTCTATTATAAGTGCTAGGAAGTTCAAACTTGCACAGATGATGCGTCTTTAAGAGGAGATAACAAATCTAAGTTCAAATGTAGGTCATGACCTGTGTTTTCCGCTTGAGTGCACATGTTAGGAAGATTTGCATATCAATGTTAAGAAGTTTTATTTCTCTATTATAAGTGCTAGGAAGTTCAAACTTGCACAGATGATGCGTCTTTAAGAGTTGATCACGAATCTACGTTCAGATGTAGGTCATGACCTGTGTTTTCCACTTGAGTGCACATGTTAGGAAGATTTGCATATCAATGTTTAGAAGTTTTATTTCTCTATTATAAGTGCTAGGAAGTTCAAACTTGCACAGATGATGCGTCTTTAAGAGTAGATCACAAATCTACATTCAAATGTAGGTCATGACCTATATTTTCCGCTTGAGTGCACATGTTGGGAAGATTTGGATATCAATAGAGTACACCCATTCAGGCAAAATTTGTGTCAATAAATGAAATACTCTTCTTCCCTATTCTATTTTGTTTTTGTGTGGTATCATTTTTGTTGGTTCTCAGTAGGACAGGTTTTCAAATTCAAAACTGTGTATTCTTTGACTCCTGCCATGATAGAATGCTGCCATGAGGTGAGCTTTGTAATCTTTGATTACACTATGTTTTCTGTTTGCTGCCATGATAGAATGCTGTCATGAGGTGAGCTTTGTTATCTTTGATTACACTATATGCACCACCGTTGTCTGTTTCATTCTATTCTTCTGAAATCGCGTGTTTCTAGGTCACAAGGTGACGTTAATATTCATGTTACCGCGGGTACCGTTTGCAGGTTGGAACAACCATTACGGCATGTTTCTTTAGATCTTATGCATTGTGACATAACAATTTCAGTGCTTTCATGTGAAATACAAGCACGTTCCTTTCAATAGCTCCATCTCAGGGAATTACATTGATTGTGTATATTTGCCTGTTAAATCCTTTGGATTGGCACTTTTCAGCATCACTGAATAGTTCAATTATTTATCTTAATATTCTGTTCTTAAAAGGCATTAATAATACTGATTTATGATAAAAAATGGATTGTTTTTCAGACGAGGATGGAATGAATTCTACTCTAGATTCTACGGCAGATGAAAAGGAGGATGGGATTGTTGTGAATGAAAGTGAGATTGTTAAAGCAGCTGATGTAATGGGGAAGGGTAAAAGGCCACATAAGAAGAAAATAGATTCAGAGTTTGAAGAATTTACTGACGACTTGGAGCGCAAGTTGAAGAAGAAAGTACACATGGAAATAAGGCCGGGATTCGGAAAGGGAAGAACATCAGGAACCAAGATGATCAATAACGTGTCTGCTTTAGAATCCAAGGAAAACACAAAATCACGTATGTTATTAAGGAGTCTTTTTAAACAAGAAATGTAATAAACTTTATAAAGTCCACATGAAAACAGCTATTGTTCAATCAAATGTATCTGTTTCCATTTTTAGGTTATTTCATTTATCCTGACTGTCTCCCTGAAGCATAAGGTCACATTCTTTGAATATCATTTATCTTGCAACATCTACATGTAGTGGGTTATTTGGGTTTTAAAAGTTGGCCAAACTTGCATTCTAAAAAGTAAAATTTGTTACGAATTTACATGAAGTATATGTACATGTATACTGGTAATAAGAGATTCAGACCCCTTTAAAAGATAGTGAAATTTGTGTACTTTAGGCAATTTTTCTTCATTTCAGCCAAAATCCGACAGAAATCAATACCTCCAGAAGAATTAGAACAGTTGAAGATTCCATTTAACTATGGTAAGAGTTCAGAATGATAAAGGAATGTTTATGTCTCTCCTTTCACTTATTCTTACATGATAAATCAAATTTATCTCAAAATTTGAATCCTAGAATTAATTCTGTCCATATTTGAAATGGATAGTACAGTGTATACATGTACATGTATGTTACATGTATATACAGGTACAAAAAACAGATGTAGAAATGTATGTGTATTTAAACCTAATACGAGGTCTGACTGATATGTTGTGAGCCTCGTATTGAAGGAGATACGTAGGGTTGTTCTGTTTAAGTCCTGCTTTTCTCTGACTACTGTATATAAGCCATGTACCCAAGGAATGGCCTCATTTCGTCAGTTTAAATAGACGAGGTAACACTTTTAAAGTAAACAAGACAACTTGCTTTGCAAAATAGACAAAAGGCAGTTAAATCAAATATATGTATCAAAAAGGTTTAATACCTAAGGATATCTGTAATAATATGGTAACAACACTAGGGAAAGATGTCCCTTCATATGCTACAGTGAAAAGGTGGGTGGCGGAATTCAAGCGCGGCAGACAGAGCCTTGAGGATGATCCCCGTCCTGGAAGGCCTGTCACTGTTGTAACTCCAGAAATGACCAATAAAGTCCATGATATTGTTAAACTGACAGACAAGTTATAGAAAGATATAGAGCCAGTACAGTTGGCATTTCACAGGAAAGAGTACATTCCATTCTGATAGAAGATCTTGAAATGAGAAAGCTTTTGGCCAATTAGTTACCAAGACTTCTGACAGTTGATCAGACAACACCAGGCACACTTTATTGTGTGCTAATTTTAACCTGTTTGAGGGAGATCCTGTCAATTTTCTTCAAGAATTTGTCACTATGGATGAAACATGGGTCCATCATTTTACCCCAGTGGCCAAACAACAGTCAAAACAGTAGAAGCACCCTGGCTTACCCCGGCCAAAGAAGGCAAGGACTGTTCCTTCAGCTAGCAGGGAGTAAAATTGGCTGCAGGACTTAGGGGCCAACTGGGCCCCTAGAAAATGAAATTTGGGGGCCCAGCTAGAAAATTAGGGGCCCAACTTTTTTTTAAGGTTGCATTCATTTTAAGTAAAAATTGAAAAAAATAAGGATTTTAAGGCAAATTCCAGTGGGAGTCTTGTCCCATCCCTCCCCACTCACCAAAAACAAGGATTTGGGGACAAAATCTAGGGGTTCTACCCCTCCTTCCTCCACCCTGAAAATGTTCGGCAATTCCAGGGAGTCCCAACCCCGTGAATTCGCGCTTGATCGCCATTCGGTGTGAAGAAAATGTGTAGGATAAAATATGGTTGCTGATTGCTATTAAACTAATAAGTTGTAAATCCTTTGTTGAACAAATGCCTGATGTTTTATTTTCATTTTTTTTTACATGTTTAAATATTCAGTCTTTAAAAATCGTCTGCTATTGATCCCCTTATCGTACCGGTAACATGATCACTTTAATCCCATTGTTGACCACTCGAGAGCTCCCTACTGTAGCCAGTCATACATAACGGATTTAAATCTACCTTTAAGGTGTAAATAAGTACTCACTCAACGGAGTATAGAGAGAAGTCTTATGTAATTGAAAACCGACATTTGAACATTTGATTTACGGTATCTCCTACTCGCCATCTGGGCGACTGTTGGTCAAAGTTTTAGTCGCCCAGTCGTGAAAATGGTCGCCAATGGCGACTGGGCGAGTGCTAATTTTACTCCCTGCAGCTAGGAAGGTAATGGCCTCGGTTTCCTGGGATGCAGAAGGTTGATAGATTATCGCCAAAAAGAACAAACAAACAATGGCACATACTATGCTTCACTTCTGACACAGTTATGGGAAAATTAATAACTTAAGCGCCACGGAAAGCTCACTAAAGGTGTGTTGTTCCATCAGGACAATGCTCCTGTTCACAAGTCTGTCACTGCCATTGCTACCATTCATGATTGTGGCTTTAAGGAGGTCCAGGACAGCTAGACTTAAAAAAAAGATCCTATCATTTAATTTTCCTAAAAGTTAGAAAATGAATGTTAATAATTGAAGGATACTTTTTCTGTATGCAAAGTTTCATTGATTTTTGACAGTCAGTTTTGAAGCTACAAAGGTACATATACCGGTATACCCCTTGAAAGCCCCCAAATGGGCCGTAAATGGGACATTAGAATGAACACACTTTAGGGAATGAAAAACAGTTACAAATCTTCTGTAGAGGCAGAAAATGAATAAGTACCTATATTTTTCATTTAGATATGATGAGGGCAATCGGACATGTATAGAATTATAAATGATCAATAAGACTTTTAAAAGAAATTGTCGAAAGGAGATAAATTGAGGTCTATTTTCAGAACTTCTTTTTGATTTGTTAATTTTTAATCATAAAGTCTGTTTATATGAAACCCTATCATTTATTTTCTGTAAAAACTTGATATCATTTTCTTCATACGTCAAGTTAAACTCCGATAGAAAAGCTTAGGTGTAATATCATGAAAGTTGTATTTCTATACAGGTTGGAGAAGGGAGGTTGTAATACGTAATACACAAACCACTACAACAAGAGGTCAAGCTGATGTTTATTACCACCCTCCTCACGGACGCAAGTTGGTATGGATATTTCATAATTCCTTCTTGTAGAACTATGATTCACCCTCATGTAGAGTCTTTATGAAACTTTTTTAAACCACTAGCTGGAAGACAAATTCTACCAGTGTACATGCTGATTGTATTGTTTGTCCGACTATTTCTACTAACCCAGAGAATTTCTTGTAGCCCCAGTTATTAGTTTTTGTAAAGACATACAATTTACATTTATAAACATTTTTGTACTGCACATATTTTCATTAAGTGTGCATATGTTTGTAACATGGGTGTTTCAAATTCAATATTTAGCTTTACATCACATGATACAGGGGGAGGGGACCTATGTTGTAAAAACTTTTCTATTTTCCATTGATGAGGAAAATACTTGTTTTGACCTAAATATCAGTGTTATTATGAATAATTTGAAGGTTTATGAATAAACCTTAACAGATTCAATTGTGGACCAAGTTACTGTTCACACAGCTCTATTTAGAAATTGAAAAGTAGAAATTTTGTCTACTTTATAAGCAAATATAGGAGAATAGATCTCAAACTCTTGTAACTACTGGTGAACGTAAAGGCCTTGTTACACGACGCTATTAGTTACATGCAACTAATTGCAGAGATTTTACGATCCGAACAAGTTGCAGTGACTCACACTGCTTCATGTTGCAACTAATTGCATATATTTTGTGCTAAATTCGTACCTTTTCCGCCTAAAGTTTACGAATAAAATGTGTTATCAACAGACAATACAGCATGTATTTACAATTTTCATTACAATTACATTCACATAACTTTTTTGACGAAGAAAGGGCAGAAAATCACAATTTTGTACTTGCAGTAAGCGTACTGGGATCCTTTGTGAGATAAGTTTCCATTTTACTGTCAATGTAATTGATATGACCAAAATTCGCCAAGTATGGGTTGAAATTATAAGGAATTCCCGGCATTTCGATTGGTTGATGCTAAAAGTTGCATGCGATAAATCGCAAGGAATAGAACATGTTCTAATCTGAAAAAAGTTGCATGCGATTAGTTTTAAGCTATGTTACACGACACGATTTGTCGCTTGCAATTAATTGCAAGCGATTAGTTGCGTCATGTAACAAGGCCTTTAGATGTCCATACAACCAATACTACGCTCACAGTGACAAAACATACATGTAGTTTTAGATGGGGAATTTTTGGCCGGATTGCAAAGCAATTCCGGTCTATAGATTGATGATGTCCGTCTGTCCGTCCGTCCGTCCGTCTGCCTTCAACATTTTGGTTAAAGTTTCTGGTTGAGGCAAAATCTAAGGAACTATATGCAGTAGAAACTTTATATTATACATGAATGTTGCCTATGACAAGACCTTTCAATTTATGCCGTAACATTTGACCTAGTGACCTTGACCTTTGACTTTGACTTAGTTAAAGATTTTGGTTAAAGTTCCTGGTTTAAGCAAAATCTATGGAACTGTATGCAGTAGAAACTTTATATTATACATGTATGTTGCCCATGACGAGATATTTCAATTTATGCCATAACATTTGACCTAGTGACCTTGACCTTGGACTTTGACCTAGTTAAAGATTTTGGTTAAAGTTCTTGGTTTAAGCAAAATCTAAGGAACTGTATGCAGTAGAAACCTTATATTATACATTTAGGTTGCCCATGATGAGACCTTTCAATTTATGCCATAACATTGGACCTAGTGACCTTGACCTTGGACTTTGACCTAGTTAAAGATTTTGGTTAAAGTTTCTGGTTTAAGTAAAATCTACGGAAATAAGGAAATGTATGCAGTAGAAACCTTATATTAAACATTTAGGTTACCCAATGACAAGATCTTTCTATTTATGCCATAACATTGGACCTAATGACCTTGACCTTGGACTTTGACCTAGTTAAAGATTTTGGTTAAAGTTTCTGGTTTAAGCAAAATCTAAGGAACTGTATGCAGTAGAAACCTTATATTATACATTTAGGTTGCCCATGACGAGACCTTTCAATTTATGCCGTTACATTGGACCTAGTGACCTTGACCTTGTACTTTGACATAGTTAAAGACTTTGGTTAAAGTTCCTGGTTTAAGCAAAATCTAAGGAACAGTATACAGTAGAAACTTTATATTATACATGTAGGTTGCCTCTGACAAGACCTCTCAATGTATGCTGTAATATTTGACTTAGTGACCTTGACCCAGTTGGTGACAAAAACTTACTTTGCAATCCGGCCATACCGTCTTTAGCGGTGTTTTATCTATGTTGATTTTAGCATGATGCCGCCAATGTTTGACATTGAGTTTATAGAGGACGTCATTCTAAAATCGATATAGAAAAATCCTCATCTAAAACTATTTTTGGCCGGATTGCAAAGCAATTCCGGCCTATATATTGACGATGTCCATCCGTCCGTCTGTCTGTCCGTCCGTCCGTCAGTCTGCCGTCATCATTTTGGTTAAAGTTTCTGGTTGAGGCAAAATCTAAGGAACTATATTTTTATATTATACATGAAGCTTGCCCATGACAAGACCTTTCAATTTATGCCATAACAATTGACCTAGTGACCTTGACCTTGGACTTTGACCTAGTTAAAGATTTTGGTTAAAGTTTCTGGTTGAGGCAAAATCTAAGTAACTATATGCAGTAGAAACTTTATATTATACATGAAGCTTGCCCATGACAAGACCTTTCAATTTATGCGGTAACATTTTACCTAATGACCTTGACCTTGGAGTTTGACCTAGTTAAGGATTTTGGTTTAAAGTTCCTGGTTTAAGCAAAATCTATGGAGCTGTGTGCAGTAGAAACTTTATTTTATACATGTAGGTTGCCTCTGACAAAACCTTTCAATTTATGCTGTATTATTTGACCTATTGACCTTGACCCAGTTAGTGACAAATCTTACTTTGCAATCCGGCCATACTGTCTTTAGCAGTGTTTTATCTTTCATTATGGTCATATTACTGGCCGTAGGGACATATAACTTACACAGTATATAACAAGAATTCGAGATCTATTCTCCAATATGAATTTCAATAGGAAAATAGTCTGACAAATGAAACAAAACTTGTACTTCCTGATTTCTGAATTGAGCTATGTGTACAGTAGTTGCCATTTCTACAATGAAAATTCTCAAATTTTGTATTTTGAAATTTAAATTTTTTCAGGGCCTTAGTCTACCATTTCTTAAAGTAATTTAACGTCAACTAGCAATTACTAAGATAAATGTATACCTGTATGCATACATTGAATTTCTGTCTGTTATTTATTGTTGTCATGTTATACATCTCAGTATAGTTGATTTATTTTTGTTGCAGAGGTCAATGGTAGAAATAGTGAAACACTGTAAGTATTAAATGCACTGAATGAATGGTTAAAGGTGTGCATATTAACTTTATTAGTTTGAACACTCTTTCCAATGGTAATTAAGTCTTGTACATGTATATTAAGTCATGTCATCTGTCTTTGAAGTGCAAATTCTGGTAATTATTAGTGTTTTGTGATAAATATAGGATTTCAAATGAATTTCCATTTCATATGATGTATTATGAAACGAGTTGTGAGTTTTATATCCCCGAGCCTTGGCGAGGGGATATAAAAAGCACAACGAGTTTCATAATGCATCGTATGAAATGAAAATTCATTTGAGATTCTTTTTATCACATGATATTGCTTAAAAATGTGTATTTCTAACGTGAAATCAACGTTTCCGAGAACTACTGAGGCAAATCACGCCGTGATCTAGAAGTCGTCTGCTACGCCATGAGAAGTAGTGTCCCCATCGTATAGATATTCTGTGCGTAAGAGAATAGTATTTCAATTTTGAATAGTATTTAAATGCAAGAATTAATTCAACAACAACAATTTTAATCATTGATATTGACTCCGGGTCTGAATTTAACAGTTGACCGATATTTGACAGGTCACATTATTCAAGATTATGTGATTAGGTTCCAAACTTTACCAATCGCATTCAAGCAGAGTGATATGTAACGTGTTATCATATCATATATTTATGAAATGGCTTTATGAAACTGCATAACGGCTGAATCATGTGATAAAATGATTTACCGGTATATTGCAATATTTTTGTCCCCAATACGTATTGCAATACATTTTCACAAAATACCAGTTCAAGTTCGTTGATAGATTGAAAAAACCCTACTTTGGACATTTTAGTCATTTTAATCAAAATTTTAAATAAACAAGAATATTGCTCTTTGCAATCATTGTTGTAAGGAGGTTATATACTCCAACAGCACAAATCTTAGATCTTGCATTAGACAATATTTCAGACATATTTTCGTCAGTTCTTGCGCAGACATAAAAATTTTGTCTTTGAATTCTGTTTTCTTCGCAAAATATCAAATTCTAAAGTATTACAGTAAATTGTGATACTTATCGGTATCATGCTAATTTGGCATAAGTTATTATCATCATCACTTGAAACTTCTTTCATCTAATCATGTTTTAAATTATCATTATTGCACATTATTTTGTTCAAGCACCTTTACTACTGTTACTATTACTAAACAAAACATTTTTCTGTTACATTGTAACGAGATGAATTTAATAAAGAGCAGTCTCAGTTGTGATGTCAGTATTCAAAAGAGGCTCTTTAGAAAAAAAGGAATTGACTCCAATTTATCACTGAAAAAGGGATCTCCTTGTGATCATATGGCTTGCTTTTTGTTGTATTAGACAGAAAATCCATGGAAAGTTCAATTTTTGACTAAGAGTACTTGCTTTTCTTGACTATCTGTCTTTCCAAAATAAGGCATTGATTGAATTCAGAAATGAGTCATGTACATGTTTCTTGTAGAATATTTAAAGTAAATTATGTACTGTTATTTTTAATTTTAAGTGGTTATGACAAATTCGGAGCTGACACAGCAGAACTTCTCTTTCCAAAAAATGTCGATACTAGAACCGCCGTTTGAAATTGTTCGTTATGCTGGTGGTGTCAAAGTTGGCCGAACTTCTAGTCCTGCAAAAAAAGTGGAGAAGAAACCTGAAGTGTATATAGACAGAGATGGTGATGAAAGTGAGTTTGATAAGTCAAAAAAAGACAAAACTTCGGAGAACTTTAGGATATCCAACTCAAGCAGTACCAGCGTCACAGCTGACCCTGATTATGTGAACGAAGCTAAATTTCCTCAGAGAGGAAGACCCCCAAAAGCCATAACTCATAAACGCAAGAGAAACTCATCTAGTCCCACAACTGTCGAGGTATTAAAACAAGAGGTAGATGACTCAGCATTGAATATACTTGAATCTCACACAGAGGACGTAATAAAACCATATTCCAAGGTTGAAAACATCGTAGTTCCTCTTCCATCAAAGGAATCGTCACCAACTCCAAGTAAAAAGTCCAAACCAACAGCTAGGAAAAGTACAACACAGAAGCCAGCTAAAATTGCTCCTAAAGCTAACGGTTCCACAGAAATAAGGTAATGCTACAGTTCAGTAAAAATGTCTGAAATTTCTATCATCTACTCTTAAATATAAATGTTAAATAGTTATTTTAATTGAATAGTAAAAGTTCATTACTTGGAGGTTTGTGTCTATATTAATTAATTCATTAAACACAAGTTCAGTGAAATAGTTACAGTTTGTCAAAACTGTATGCAAAATACATGTAGCTCAACATTCACTAGATGTTGTAGACTGTTTATGTGTAAGTATTATTGTTAGGTTTAAAATATGCAAAGTATAGGATAGAAAAGAGATCATTTCAAAGATTAATGTTACATCAAATACCAAAGGTGTATGCAGTGAAATAAGCATAACTTCATGGATTTATATTTTTCAGTCCAGCTGCTACTAAGTCTTTGTGTAATCTGACGTGTCCAGGAAGGAACAATGTACCTCCTACACTACAGTGTACTGCCTGCCAGTGTCTGTTTCACCCAGAGTGTGTTCATTATGGTGGTCAACAACATATTCCTTTCTTCTGCATGGTAAGTAGACATTATGTTTGAATTGAACTGTATGAAGTCTGTGAGGTACTGTAAATCTGGAAATTTTTGCATCGATTTATTTTTGCGGTTTTGAGAAAAAAAGCCTATAGTTTTATTTTTGTGTCACTGGTAGAGACTCTTAAATATTGTAAAGAAAATATGCTCTCTACATGTAGGTCATATGAATGTAAGTTTTAAAAATATTTCGCAAATACTCCCTTAAGGAGAAGATTATTATTATTAAGGATTAAATCAATGCATCTACTTTGCTTTCATACTATTTTCACACCTTCAGGATTGTGTGCAGCATTCAGTGAACCAAAAGCCTGCACCCATGTTAGTGAAGCCAATATTACTCCCCCTTGTTCCTGTTGCTGTCAATGCGGTTCCTGTACCGCAAGACACGGTCAAATCTAAAATTGCAGCAATGTTGAAGTCAGAAACAGCACCATCGACATCACAGAGTGATTCAGTGAGAAAAACTTCAAAACCAATGCATGTGAGCAAGGAAACTATTGGACAATTAAAGAGTCTTATTGGAAAGACAAAATTACCAACTTCTTCAAGTCTGTCGCCACCAGTTCTAATGAATTCCCAAGTGACACCCTCATTTTCTGTTTCAAATACAGGCATGAATGTTACTATCACACCAACATCTCCAGCACTTGTTGCACCTCATAATTTACCAAAACTGGATCAGATGATTAGTCCGGTGACAGGTGGAGGTGATAGTTTATTAAAAAGCAATGTACAAAATACGAAAGAAATGACCAAAAAAGCAACTGAAATTCTGCCTCCAAAATTAACACCTGCACCCCATGTATCACCTGTAAAAGTGACGCCTCCACTTCCTGTGACTAATGTACCAACAAATGGAGTGGATATGAATAACGCAGCTAAAAACGGACAACTCCTTACTCTACCTGCCGCTGTGGCGAAAAGGCTAAATCTGAATCAACCACTTGCTCTTAAAATTAACAACATGCAAATTACAGTCCCCTCTTCATGTTTCTTGCATACAAATGAAGGACTGAAAGTGTTCTTACCTCCGAAGACATTCCCCGTTCAAATTGGAGAAACGGCAAAACTAAGTGTCACAGTAACAAACGATAAATCTGTGTCAAACAACACAAGTATAAGTGTAAAGATAGGTGACGATACTTCTAGTGCTAATTCTGTTCAAGAGAAAGCAGACTCTGAGAAAAATCCTACGACGCATCAGATGAAAAGACGAACCAGATGTACCAAGTCTGGTATAAATCCTGCTAACTGTTACATCAGAAGGCTTTATGGTGGTGCTGACTGTATGCTGGAAATATTCAATTATCTCAACATGAGTGATTTAGCAAGGTAATTATACTTATATTGATTCCATTGTCCCCACTTTTGCTAAAGGGAGGGGACATTGAAATTGGTCTGTCCTTCTATCTGCCAGTCACACAAACTTTAACCTTGGCATTAATTGGCCGGATTGCAAAGCAATTCCGGCCTATAGATTGAGGATGTCCGTCCGTCTGTCCGTCTGCCGTCAACATTTTGGCTAAAGTTTCTGGTTGAGGCAAAATCTAAGGAATTATATGTAGTAGAAACTTTATATTATACATGAAGCTTGCCCATGACAAGACCTTTCAATTTATGCCATAACATTTGACCTAGTGACCTTGACCTTGGACTTTGACCTAGTTAAAGATTTTGGTTAAAGTTTCTGGTTGAGGCAAAATCTAAGTAACTATATACAGTAGAAACTTTATATTATACATGAAGCTTGCCCATCAAAAGACCTTTCAATTTATGCCGTAACATTTGACCTAGTGACCTTGACCTTGGACTTTGACCTACTCAAAGATTTTTGTTAAAGTTCCTGGTTTAAGCAAAATCTATGGAACTGTATGCAGTAGAAACTTTATATTACACATGAAGCTTGCCCTTGACAAGACCTTTCAATTTATGCCGTAACATTTGACCTAATGACCTTGACCTTTGACTTTGACCTAGTTAAGGATTTGGGTTAAAGTTCCTGGTTTAAGCAAAATCTATAGAACTGTATGCAGTAGAAACTTTATTTTTTACATGTAGGTTGCCTCTGACAAAACCTTTCAATTTATGCTGTATTATTTAACCTATTGACCTTGACCTAGTTAGTGACAAAAACTTACTTTGCAATCCCGCCATACCGTCTTTAGCGGTGTTTTATTTTTGAATACTGTAGTAAATGATAGAGATTTCATATTTCTCATGCATATTCCTTGTGATAAGACCTTTGCATTTGTTCATAAAGTTTTGTCTTTGGAGTTTTATTTGCTTTTGAAAAAAAATTAACCATATGCATAACACTTTTAACACTAATTGATCGGGCTTGCATATGCCATAAACAACATTGAGGAAAAACGGTTGTCTTTGTATGTAAAATTTACATATGCCAAATACAGTAACTCTGTATTCTAAAAACACAAACTAGAATTGCTATTGGCAGAATCAGGAGTATTGCTTGGGACTATGGACCATAATATTATGGTATTCTATTATACTCTCTAAATTCCTCAATGCAGTACAATTCATCAGTATGATATACTTTCAGGGTGGCAATGGTGTGTAGAACATGGAGGACATTGTCGATGCATCCTTGTCTGGTAAGCCAACTTTGTTTTATTGCACTTACGAATTCCTTGATGTAGAAAATGAAACTGATTCACTTAAAATTAGAATAGGCTTTCATTGTTGGAGCTGATAAGGCTGTAGCTTTCATTGAAGTAAGTTTGCAGCTTCAAAAATGATGTTAAAGCAATGTGGAATAAAAGGTACTAGATGTTGAAAATTTTAGAAGGAGATTCCATTATTAATTAAGAAATTAAGGATAATTAGAACCATATAACTAGTATTTATTAATTTTGTAGAACGTCCTAAACACAGATTATCACTCCTACATGTATTTTGAAATAGTTTCGGAAAGAAAAGTTTCAGTTTAACATAGTGTACTTTGATTTGTCTTCATTATCATTTGTTTATTGATTTACATGTAATTACAGTGGAGAGAGGTGAAGTTTAGAGGAATGGAAGTACATGACTGGCAAAAAGCTAGAGACTTTCTACTCAAAAGGGCTGTGCAATGTCTGGTAGGTCCTGAGGCTCCCCCTAAAAAATTGTGTTTCCACTATTGTACATGAAAAAAGTAGGTACATGTAGTTAGTTGCATGAACAAAGCTTTATTCTGGGCTATAATCTCTTGTCCCATAGGAGATAGGATTTTGATATTGCAAATTTATATTTTCCTCGTGAAAAAGCTTTCATTTTATATTATGACCATAAGACTAGTGACCTTGACCTTGGAAGTCGATGCACTGTAAAACAAGTTTTAACCTGTGCCCAGTTTCACAAAAATTCTTACGAAAAAAATTCTGAACTTTCTTCAATCAATAAACGGTTCGAAAGATTTTCCAGTAAAATTGTATCATGCTTTCTCATATCCTTTCTATGTACTTAAAAATAAATTCAGAAACAAAACATTGCATTTCAGTGAGTAAGTAGAGCTGATCAATCAAAAGTTACAAAAATTCCTGAAATTGTTCTTGAAATAGGCTGCTGAACTTTATCTCTTGAACCATAAGAGATAGGGGCTTTATATTTCAAATGTAGATTCCTTGTCAGATGAACTTAGATCTGGTGTCCTTGACCTTGGGGGCCTATTTTTGACAAATGTAACCTTAGCTTTATAGGTGAAAGACCTGGGATGACATAATACTAAAGCAAAGAATTGCACTATCCTTTGAATGTACATGTATTTCTTTCATTCTCATATTTTGAGTCAAGCATTCATTTCCGCCAAGCTTTGTTGTCTTCTGATAATTCAAATAAGTGTTCTGATTATTCTACATACAGATTTATTTCAGTTTTATTTTATGTACGATGTTTATGTGCAGTCTTCAATTATAAGAATATGACCTAGTTTAATGTAATATTGTGATTTTCTTTAATGTGACCATTTGGAATGAATGCTTAGGTTTAGAGTTACTGAAATTCAGTTTAATTTCTATTAAAATACGATGAAGTTTTTTGACAACCCATCCATTTATAAGGACTTCAAAAGGTGAATAAATTAAAACACTGAAACAAACTTGCCAATAATTTCTATTTCTTTTTTTCAGAATTTCAAAGGACTTTGTCATCCGACTGTCCGTGTGAGGACATGGCAGAAAGTGGTCACTCTGATCCCTAAGCTTACAAGTGTCCAGGCTGTCCACTTTGGCCAAGTGCCGGCCTCTGCTTTACATTCTATATGTGAACGTATGCCACACTTGGAGGTTTTCACTGCAAAGTGGATCTCTGACTTCGATGATGACCGCATGTTGTAAGTTTCAGTTAATTATGTATTTGATATACTCATTTTCATGGGTACATATGTATTTCTATTTTCATTTTTACAAGCCAAAGTTAAAACTTTTCTGGAAGAGCTATGCAAATTAAAAATATGCTAAAAACTATGAATTCAGGTTCATAATGCTATATTTTCAATTTTGTACAGTAGCATATGAATTATATTGAGTTTGTTAGTATGAAGATGTGTCCATACTAATATTTACATTGACATATTCATATGTCTGATTGACAATTTCATTACGATGCTAAATAAAGCAATATCAGACATGTACAAACAGTCAATTGTATAAAAGAATACACTCGAATGATTTTGATACAATTAATTCCAGGACCAAGGGTACGAGTCTAGACATTGGTAAATTCTGTTCTTTGACAGAAATGAAGGAACTACGATTACGAGGCATATGCAACCTTAAACTGTCACAATTCTCACTCAATGGAGGTCTGGATGAAATAGCGTCACTTAAACAGCTCACAGTCTTGGTATGTTACTACATGTATATTCAGTTTAACTTACGTCTAACGAAATAATTGTGATATTGTTTAAGTCACATAGAGCTAAAGAGGAGAACTGACCTTGAATATCTTTCTTTTTAGTCTTTAACCACACTAGAAGATGTACCAGAGAAAAGTTTCTCCTTTCTGTCTAAGATGTCTCAGCTGGAAGTCCTTGAACTTGGTTATTGTTCTAATTGGACAGCTATGGTAGGCAATCTTCCTCATTAAAGCCTTTTCAATGACCCAGTCATAAATATGTTTTTGCCATTCTTGTTGACACTCAAGGAAATTGAATTACATATACATGTACATCACGGGATCATCAATGTTCAAAGTTTGAATAAATAATTTCTAAATACACATTAAGTTTGTGAAGATCGTTAATTTTCAAGGACATGACAAGTAACAGTTGAAACAGGACAAGTAACAGTTGATATTAGCAAAATTTTACATGTGTGTGCACTACCTATTTTGTTGTTATTTATGTATTTTATGTTATTTGAAGGTTTTTTTCCCCGAATTGGGATCATAATTCTGAGGGTAACGAGATCAAACTATATTAACATGCACATGAATTTGATATTTCAGACATACAAACTGTTAGGAGAGCTAAACAACCTGCACACATTACGTTTGGAATCCGGTAATGTCCCAAAAAATGAAGCTCTCTCAGAAGCATTACTCCAGCTACCCAAGTATGTATTAAATTATGACAGAATATGTAGATGATCTAAGGTTTAAGAACATTTTCTTTGTACATGCATGTATTTATTCATTATTAGTCCCCTACCGGCAACGCCGAGGGGGACTCTTAGTTTCCTCTCGGTCTGTCTGTCTGTATGTCCGTCTGTCCCATTTTCAGTTTTCCAGACTTTTTTTCGCTGTTGTTGCATATATTGAACTCATTAGCTCACCTCTACGAAGTTGAGATGAGCTTATGTTATAACCCCGGTGTCCGCGTCCGCGTCCCCGTCCGTGTCCGCGTCCGGTTAAAGTTTTTGGGTAACTCAGTATCTGACAAAGTATTGATGCTACAGTAACCAAACTTGCACAAGTGATTCATCTTTGGATGCTGAGGTGAACCCATGCATCAGATGCTGCATCTGACCTACATTTTCTGGTTGAATTACTTTGTCAATGTCTGGTTAAAGTTTTTGGGGTAGCTCAGTATCTGACAAAGTACTGATGCTACAGTAACCAAACTTGCACAAGTGATTCATCTTTGAATGCTGAGGTGAACCCATGCATCGGATGCTGCATCTGACCTACATTTTCCGGTTGAATGACTTTGTCAATGTCTGGTTAAAGTTTTTGGGGTAGCTCAGTATCTGACAAAGTACTGATGCTACAGTAACCAAACTTGCACAAGTGATTCATCTTTGAATGCTGAGGTGAACCCATGCATCAGATGCTGCATCTGACCTACATTTTCCGGTTGAATGACTTTGTCAATGTCTGGTTAAAGTTTTTGGGGTAGCTCAGTATCTGACAAAGTACTGATGCTACAGTAACCAAACTTGCACAAGTGATTCATCTTTGGATGCTGAGGTGACCCCATGCATCGGATGCTGCATCTGACCTACATTTTCCAGTTGAATTACTTTGTCAATGTCTGGTTAAAGTTTTTGGGGTAGCTCAGTATCTGACAAAGTACCGATGCTACAGTAATCAAACTTGCACCAGTGATTCATTTTGGGATGCTGAGGTGAACCCATGCATCGGATGCAGCATCTGACCTACATTTTCCGGTTGAATGATTTTACCTTTAAAGGCCAATATTGAGCAAAGTATAAGTGCTACATAAACCAAATTTGCATATTAGATGTATCTTTGATCAAACTTTCAGAAAATGACCTTGACCTACTTTTTCCGCTTGAGTGATTTTGCCTTTAAAGGCTAATATTGTGCAAAGTATAAGTGCTACATGTACCAAGCTTGCATATTTGATGTATCTTTGATCAAACTTTCAGAAAATGACCTTGACCTACTTTTTCTGCTTGAGTGATATTACCTTTAAAGTCCAATATTGAGCAAAGTATAAGTGCCACATGTACCAAACTTGCTTATTGGATGTATCTTTGATCAAACTTTCATAAAATGACCTTGACCTACTTTTTCCGCTTGAGTGATTTTACCTTTAAAGTCCAATATTGAGCAAAGTATAAGTGCTACATGTACCAAACTTGCATATTGGATGTATCTTTGATCAAACTTTCATAAAATGACCTTGACCTACTTTTTCCGCTTGAGTGATTTTGCCTTTAAAGGCTAATATTTAGCAAAGTGTAAGTGCTACATGTACCAAACTTGCATATTGGATGTATCTTTGATCAAACTTTCATAAAATGACCTTGACTTACTTTTTTCCACTTGAGCGATTTTTCTTTTAAAGCCAATATACATGTACCTAGAGATATGTTTTAATTGAATTTTGCTGCCGCAAGGTGAGCTTCGTAATCTTTGATTACACTATGTTTTTTGGTATGTGGATACATCTCAGTGTGACACAGATCAAGTTTGAGTTTGCTTTTGATTGACCTAATTTTACAAGAGTAATGGCCCTTGGACTTAGCAAATTTTATGAAAATTTCAGTTTTCCGCACTTTTTTCCGCTGTTGTTGCATATATTGAACTCATTTTTGGTATGTGGATATATCTCAATGGGATACAGATCAACTTTGAGTTTGCTTTTGATTGATATAATTTTACAAGAGTTATGGCCCTTGGACTTAGCAAATTTTATGAAAATTTCAGTTTTCCGCACTTTTTTCCGCTGTTGTTGCATATATTGAACTCATTTTTGGTATGTGGATATATCTCAATGGGATAGAGATCAAGTTTGAATTTGCTTTTGATTGACCTAATTTTACAAGAGTTATGGCCCTTGGACTTAGCAAATTTTATGAAAATTTCAGTTTTCCGCACTTTTTTCCGCTGTTGTTGCATAAATTGAACTCATTTTTGGTATGTGGATATATCTCAATGGGATACAGATCAAGTTTGAGTTTGCTTGAGATTCACCTATTTTTACAAGAGTTATTGCCCTTGGACTTAGCAAATTTTATGAAACTTTCAGTTTTCCATACTTTTCTTCGGTTCTATTGAAAATAATGCACTGATTTTTGGTAAATGAATACATCTCAGTGTGATACAGACCAACTCTGAGTTTGGTTTCCTTTGGCCTATTTTTACAAGAGTTATGGCTCTTGGACTTAGCAAATTTCATGAAATTTGCAGTTTTCCATACTTTTTCATGCCTGTTATTGCAGATAATGAACTAATTTTTTGTATGTGAATACATTATAGTGTGATGCAGATTTGAGTTTAATATAGATTGACTAATTTTCACAAGAGTTATGGCCCTTGGACTTAGCAAATTTCGTGAATTCAGTTTCCCAGACTTTTCTTGGCTGTTGTTGCAGATGATGAACTGATGAACAGAGATGCAAGTCATAAATTTATGCCGCCGGTAGGGGACTTATATCGCACAGCGATCATTGCATTTTTATGATCTTCTTTGTTTACATATATTTTTGAAAATATTTTGTGTAAGCTATATTTCTTCAGAGCTGCTTTATAAGTATGCTGTCTTTTGTAAATTAAAAACTTCCATAATCTATTTGAGTGTATTTGTATTGTAGACTGGAGAGTTTGCAGTTGATTTTGTTCAACATAGATAAGAACTTATCTACAACCCTGACCTACATGTCTGAGGAAGCCAGCCTAAGATCCCTGACCTTGTGGCCAGATGCCGGCTCTGGGGTATTGAATTTTTGGCCGGATTGCAAAGCAATTCCGGTCTATAGATTGACGATGTCCGTCTGTCCGTCCGTCTGTCCGTCCGTCCGTCCGTCTGTCCGTCTGCCGTCAACATTTTGGTTAAAGTTTCTGGTTGAGGCAAAATCTAAGGAACTATATGCAGTAGAAACTTTATATTATACATGAAGGTTGCCCATGACAAGACCTTTCAATTTATGCCGTAACATTTGACCTAGTGACCTTGACCTTGGACTTTGACCTAGTTAAAGATTTTGGTTAAAGTTCCTGGTTTAAGCAAAATCTAAGGAACTGTATGCAGTAGAAACCTTATATTATACATATAGGTTGCCCATGATGAGACCTTTCAATTTATGCTGTAACATTGGACCTAGTGACCTTGACCTTGGACTTTGACCTAGTTAAAGATTTTGGGTAAAGTTCCTGGTTTAAGCAAAATCAAAGGAACTGTATGCAGTAGAAACCTTATATTATACATATAGGTTGCCTGTGATGAGACCTTTCAATTTATGCTGTAACATTGGACCTAGTGACCTTGACCTTGGACTTTGACCTAGTTAAAGATTTTGGTTAAAGTTTCTGGTTTAAGCAAAATCTAAGGAATTGTATGCAGTAGAAACCTTATATTATACATTTAGGTTGCCCATGACGAGACCTTTCAATTTATGCTGTAACATTGGACCTAGTGACCTTGACCTTGGACTTTGACCTAGTTAAAGACTTTGGTTAAAGTTCCTGGTTTAAGCAAAATCTAAGGAACTGTATATAGTAGAAACTTTATATTATACATGTAGGTTGCCTCTGACAAGACCTCTCAATGTATGCTGTAATATTTGACTTAGTGACCTTGACCCAGTTGGTGACAAAAACTTACTTTGCAATCCGGCCATACCGTCTTTAGCGGTGTTTTATTTGCTTTTGATATTAAATCTGCAATGGTTGCTCCAGTCAAGGAGTTTTTGGGTATATGTACATTGTTTTTGTCACGACTTTTGCAAATAGCTGTGAATATAGTGTTTGGAATAGGACAGTCCATTATTTATCGGTCCGTTCATCGACAAAACTTTTTCAATAATTTTTATACATGTATACTTAAAGAGCTTCATGTTTCATACTAGACCCTTTCACAGTGTTCATTTGGTTCACTTTTGTCTCATCCTAGGACAATTTTGCCCACCAGAACAATCATATGATGTCATATTGCTCCAAATAATAGCATATACCATCAAAGATGACATCATTTGATTGTTCTGGTGGGCAAAATTGTCCTACGAAGAGACAAAATTGAACCAAATGAACATCAGTGTGAAAGGGTCTACTGTATCCCTTGTTGCAAGATTTTTTACATTCAAAACCAATATGTTGAAGAAGCGACTTGGACCTACATGTACACGTATAATTTATATCATGTAGACTGGCATGGGCTATTGTACTGGAAAATTGTACAGATGTCAACTTCAGTACTAACTTGCTTATGAGATTAATATTGCAATGTTAGCATTTTATATGAATTGTAATATTTATTATACTTCTTAGATAAAACTTATCTTTTGTAAATGTATATATTGATTCATGATCTCATACCAAGGATGTTTCATGCACATTCATTATTCTGTTTTAAAACTATATGTGAAGAAAATTTCTATTTCAGTCCCCAGCATGTACGAATTCCACAACACTTGACATCATCTCAAAGTTGAAGAAATTAAGCCATTTAGAGTGGGGAATAATCGGCGGTGATGTGAAATCTGACTTTACAGAGGAAAGGGACAAGTCAAAATTAGACCAGGAGTGGGTGCCGCTTTTACAAAGTGATGCTTTTGATCCAAGCACTGACAAATCTGTGGAATATATCCAAGTTTTTAAGTTGACAGCAGATCTGAGTGAGAAACTGCCTGATACCTACATCAAAGTCTGTAGGTCTCAACCTATCACCCCTCAAGACATAATGGAATCATCAGAGGATGCAAGTTCAAGGTGATTTTAATCAAACACAGAATGATTATGTGATTTAATTCAATTAGATAAGGGTCTGACAAAAAGGGTCTGACAAAATACTTTTTCAAATGTGTGACTATTTAGTTGGAAATTTTACTAACATAACAGGACAAAAATTCCAAATACACTTACATGTATATTTTACAGAATATGTGATCTTTTTCTTCTTTATTTTTCTAGATCAATAAAATGTCTTTAGAAATCTTCCATACTTTACATTATATACATGTGTATGTTTGACTGCTCCATTTGTTTAAGATTTTCTTCTAAGTTACATTATTGAATTAAACACTAATATTATATAATTTTTTTTTTTTTTGACTATTCAATTCTTTCCCAAATCAGATATGCAAAAATAAGTATACATGTATGAGACTTGACAAATAAGGTTTACTGAATGTATGATATTTTACTTCTTTAGTGGCACAATGTAATACCTTTGCCACAAAATGATTAAAGCTTGACAATCTACGGTTTGAATGGCAGTATCTGTAAGTAATTAGCACTTGTATTGAGATTATCAGATTTAGAGTATTTTCAATTTCTCTTCATTTTTGGACCTTATTCAATTTCTCTTCATTTTGGACTTTATTATTGAATTTGTTCTTTTTCTCGTATGATTCAAAGAACTACACATACATGTACATGTAAGTAAAGTTCATCTATAAGATACATGCATCTGGTTGACAAATCATTTGTGAGCTGTTTATGAAGAAAGCTTATTTTAGTCACAGTTTAGATACTTTGATCAGTGTACAGTGTATATCATATGTAAATATGTAGTATACTTGCCAACGTTGAGTATAAAACCTGTGATTTCTAGCCTTGTGAGCATGTACAGTGTTGTCCTCTTTATATTGGTCAGTTATTGTTATCAAAATATATGTCTGAATTTACTTTACACTATTTCACTTCAAAGGGGTAGATGTGTTAACCCTATAGTTGATTCCTACAGTAAATATTCATGAAAAGTACTTTTGACGAGAATGATTAGTAGTCTTACATCCATCTAGATTACATACAGAAATGTTACAATCTAATTTTGAGCAGTTGTAATGGGTAATTCCGTCATTTCATCTGATAAACCAAAGTTAAGGTACATGTAAACAATCCTCTGATTCTACATGCATGAAAATATTTGCCAGCCACTGCAAAATTAGTCATTTTCTCCCTAATATACTTATTGTTAATTCTCATCATTTGATGCTTTTTGGTATCTGAGAATGCTATGCTGTGCTGTCAACACAAACTGTTTTTACAGTATTTCAGTGCCCTATTCATTTAACTTCACTTATACAAATATAATAGAAGTCTGAATAAGAAGCCTATTGATTTTAGGGGCAATTGACTAAAGGTTAAAGTCACTTCAAGCTAAAGTTAACTTAAAGTGTAGGTCAAGAATCTTTCCACCTACCCAAACCATATTTGGATATAAGGTTAGAAGGGGATGAAGCCTATTGATTTTAGAATCAATAGGTCGAATGTCAAGGTCTCTGTTAGGAAAAGCAGACTTCAAAGGTTATGTTTCTAGATGATAATCTGTTCACCTTTTTTAAAAAATCAGATTTGGGGTTATGGATACTAAATAAGAGGGGAAAACACCTATTGATGTTATGGTCAATAGGTCAAAGTTAATTAGCCTTAAAGTTTCTTTGATTGTTGTCACATGATTCAAACTGTAATGGGGAATATGTTTTACAAATATTCTCTAGTTTATCATTGATGTTGGGAAGCTAAATCCTAAAGACATGATAAAGCTCTGTGATTTACTACTTGCATAATTGAAAAGGTAATATTTTTGTGCATCTGCTAATTTTTTTCATCCGATTTTTTTTTACTGTACTGCATGAACAATTAGATTCCTTGATGATGTATGTTTAACATTTATATCTGATACATTTGTTGATCACTCTAATGTTTTATCACATACACATGTACATGTAGTATAGAAACAAAGTTCATGGGGTTTTTTAGCGAGTGATCAAAATAAATGCAAGAGAACGAAAAAAAGGTTTCAGTTGTCATAAAACGTTCAGATATTCAATTGCATCTTCCCTAACGGTCATATTCTGCAATTTTTTTTCTGGTAATTTCTCACAATTCATAAGTTAAGATGATTATGCTGAATGTTTGAATTACATCAGATAAAACTTTCTAAAATGCCATATTTTTGTAATCAGGAAAAAGGCATTGTTAAAAAGAACTTTTCCATAGATGCTAAAATGTCCGTTGTGTATCACAATATAAGATATAGATATTCCTCTGCCTATGGACATGGGTACAAATAATGTACAAGTGACTTGGATAAGTTTAAAATTTATGTCAACAAATTGAACAAATTGATTAAAATGAAACGTTTGTGCTGTAGAGGTATAAATTCATTCTAGTTACAGATAGGTCAATCAAGTTTACTTGGAAAGTAATACTGAAATGAATTTTTGTACATTTTGATTTTTCAGTAATGAACAGCAATCATATAACATTCAAACTATACATGTAAATTATACCATCGTATTTTTAATATTTGGCTTTGAGATTTTGTTTTCATTGTGACATCGTTGATTTACTACCTTTACATCTATGTACATGTACAGCTTTTCTTAACGAATTGAGATTTTTCATGTCTTACCTGATGAAGTTGACTTGACATATAAATGTACATCTAAATAGCTTTCTCATGTTATTCTCAATTTATATGCAGAACATATAAGATTCTGAGCAAAGCTTGTAGCTTTTAAAACAGACAACATACTTTCCATCAGAAGTTTAGAATATTGCATATTTCTTTTACTTATTATCCATGCAACTAAACAATTTTGAATCTAATGATGATTGTGACAACTAAATGGTTCCATGATGTTAGAGGGACATTTACTGAATAATGAAGAAAGGAATGTTTATTTTTGTAACTTTATTGGATGATGAATTGCCAGTTGTCATATTACCAAGTTGCGAAAGAGTTAGTTCAGTGAAACTTAGCATAGGGAGTCTTGTTTGAATCAGTGCATTCAGCATCTCAGTTACATTTCATACTATTCCTAATGCTTTATAACCTTAGGATGGTTTTCACATATGCAAGAAAACAACAGGGGATCTCTTTTACTTATTTATTACAGAAAAAGTCCGGTCAAACTATAAGACTAATGTGTTAATTCTACAATGATGACAATGAATTTTTTGTACATATAGTCTAATTACACTGCCTGACTGAAGTCTTCCCCAGGGTTGAGCCCGTAATGTAGTTGTCCATCTTTAATCCAGGACCATGCCATCCTCTCTGTGGTGAAGTGCTTGCCTATGTCTCCATCCTTACTTACTGTCACTGCACCACCTGATCCCTGTACTCTGTTAGCCATACTCTGTAGTGCTTTTTCCGTGGCCTCCTGGGCAGAGAGACCTAAAATTATACAAAATTCATCTACATATTTAAAAGATATCCAGAATTAAATCCAAATTATGATTGGTTTATGATGAAAATTGATGTTGAATTTATAGTTTGTGTGCATAGCTACAACTCAGCCGTCCAAGTAAACAGTAAATGCTGTCATCCATAACATTTTCTAATGTAAGTCGATCTTAACCTTGTTCCATGTTGAAGGTGATTTGTCGAGCTAGACAGACTTTGACAATAGATTCACCATGTCCTGTAGTAGACACGGCTCCAGATGTGTTGTCAGCATAACCTCCTGACCCTACAAATTGTAATGTAAGTACTCAACATGATGAACTAAGATGTGTCATCAAAACATGGCAAGTGAAGGTTTTACTATGTCCATTGTCTTGTGTTGTTGTTTGATTATCAAATTGACTACAAAACTGGACAGCTTTGTCAATAAATTACTCGTCAACTCTTTATGTAAGATCATTTGTGTTCATGAAAGTTTAATAGCTCACCATTTAGAATCTGATGATTGTGTAGCCATTTATAAGTTTTGATTATGCTTCAGAGAAATTCTTCACTAAAATTTTAGCGCACAACTTAATTTAGCGCAACCATACCTTTGCGCTAATGGCGCTAAAATAAATCGAACGCTAAATATTATCGTTTTACAGTATTCAGTGGCTTGTCGGAATTTCCCTTCAATAAATTTTGTGAAAATAAGTCTCAACCTACTCGCCTATGATTGGACTGTCCCCTACTCTCCCTGGCCTCTTGGCTGTTATCCCGCCAGTAGAGGTGCCAAACGCGACATTTCCAGCATTATCTAGGGCAACAGCTCCCACTGTGTCACAACCACTCAATTTGACGTCTCTAAAATGACAACAATAAGCATTTAGAAAAAAAGATGACAAGGAAATCAAAAGCTTTTTTTAATTAATGTGTAAAGTTCAAAGAAAGGAGATACCTAATACGATATTACACTTGTCCTTGTTAGTTTGTTACACAGTCGTTGACATTATTTATTTCAAAATATGAGTTGCATTTGCTTCTCAGAATTTAAGTTGGAAATGATTTCTTACAGAGTGTTCAGGAACACATGTGTCGCCTGACGTTAAGCTTGACTATATAACCAACATATGATTATGCATATGCCAATGAAGAAGTTGCCATTTCTATATTTTTTTTTTCAGATAGGAAAAATCCAAGTCAAGGTCAGGTGGTGATACAAAGTTGGCATATGTAGAAAGATTTTTCACAAGGAATACTTATGTAAATTATAAAGCTCTATTTCTTATCGATCAGATGTTCCTACAGTTTGATAGAGGGATAAACAACGTGATACATAAGTGTCGACATATATATGCTTCAAATCACCTGTTCCTGAATAAGACGTTGACAGTCGTTTTAAATTTCATGAATTCTCTCCACTCAGCTTTAGCATCCTCGGTCACCAGGTCGTCTGTTGACACCTTTTCCATTCCAATTTCCTCAGCAAATTGATTTGATCCAAGTCCCACCAACAAAGTGTGATCTGTCTGTGTGAAGATGTTATTAACGATGATTAATGTCATCACCTTGGTATTTCTTCTGAGAGTAGGCTATTGCTAGTATGCATCAAATACATATCGAAATTCCAAAATAAAAATTGTTTATGATGTAAGAATGTATTTTGTTCTGAAGTTCGACTTAAAGTAAAAGGTCAATGTCTTCTATTTAAATTGGGTCGAAATATAATGATCTATGGAAAATCAATTTCTCAATAGAATACGACACGTTGCTTGTGATGTAATGAAAGATCCTTCATATTTATTGTCAACGTCAAGCTTACTTATGGGAAGAATACTTGTTCATTACTGACCTTATAGTTTAGAATAAAAGGCCCAATACGAAATAACGCACAAACTAAGACTTGTCAAAATATGAAATACTAAATACTAATTGTTGGTCATATATATCCATAATTAATTTTTGACACAAACTTCACTTTTTTATCAAATGCTTCTCTTCAGAATGAGTATCGTAGTATATCATGGAAAAAAATCTCATTAAAATAGTGGTTTTACAATTGAAACATGAAGCAGATTGACATCTGTCTTAAATAAATGAATGTTTCCTTTCTTCTTCTTCTTCTTACTTTTTTTTTTTTTTTTTTTTTTTTTTTCGAATTTGTGATGATTTTTTCATGAAATATTTCTTCATTTTTTAGCATCGGTACTACATACAAAATGACGCATTGTTTGTTTGTCTATTTTTCATTTGGTAAAGTCACCTTGTCCATGACGGCTCTAGCCAGTTTGATAGGATTTTTGATGTTCTGTACGCATGCCACACCTCCACATTGTAGGTTGTGCCCTGTCATCAACACGGCGTCCATCTCTACCTCGCCGTTAGCATTTAATACTGACCCATATCCTAAAACAAATTTTATCACAATGACGATAATGATGATAACAGTACAATCATCTCCTGTCATTTACTTAATTACAATATTATTACCTATAATAATTTTTTCCGCGGTAAAACCTCCTACATATTTTTGAAAACAACTTCGCTATCAGACATGTAAACATTTTTTAGAACTAACAAAAAAAATTGACGCAATCTAGAATTCCTTATGCCTCGTTCAAAGGAAAGGTCTAATTTATGCGGGTTTTTTTTAATCCGAACTTTATTTAGCTTGCGTCATACGTAGAATCATAATTCGCCAAATTATGATTCTACGTTGAACGCAAATGGTATTTAGATTATACCCTTACCAGCATCAAAGGCAGGATGGTTCTCTAACACCACAATGGCAGCCTCCACCGCGTCCACTGCCGTGCCGCCGTCCTGTAGAACGCGGTATCCTGTCGTGGCAGCGGCTTTGACGCCATCTATACTTCCCGTAGCTAGTTTGTCAGGAATAGCCCACGCTCCGCCGTGGATTACAATTACAGGTCTCCTCGACATGCTGAAATTATATATCTGTATTTGTGAAAGTACACAGGTTGGGGATTAGCATGTATAGTTGACCTACATTTGATACATTTTCCTTTGTCATTTGGGGCAGCTCAGTCATCGTGGTCGTTGGATTGGGTTTCGTTTCAAAGAGAGGGACCTTGCTTTGTTGCAGTGTAAAACTATGCATTGTAACATAGATCCATTCAATTTTTTTTCTTTTATCCATTGCTTACTTTAATTCAACACTGACACCTTCATTGGAGACAAATTATTGAAATCCGGTGATAAAGATCTGCCAAAATATCAAAATACGCTCCTATCATTTTGGCCATATTTTTCATTTAATTGCGCAGTAACCAATTCATCTTGTGATGCTGAGATGAACCCATGTATCGGATGCTGCATCTGACCTAAATTTTCATCTTGAGTGACTTGGTTAAGAAGTTTGGGTAGGTCAGAGTGACTTGGTTAAGAAGTTTGGGTAGCTCAGTATCTGACAAAGTACTGATGCTACAGTAACCAAACTTGCAAAAGTGATTCATCTTGGGATGCCGAGATGGACCCATGCATCGGACGCAGCATCTGACATACTTTTTCCACTTGAATGATTTTACTTTTAAAAGCTTATATTGAGAAAATATAATCGCTACATGTACCAACTTGTATATTGGATGTATCTTTGATCAAACTTTCATAAAATGACCTTGACCTACTTTTTCCGCTGGCGTTATTTTGCATTAAAGAGCCAATATTGAGCAAAGTATAAGTACTACATGTACCAAACTTGCATATTGGACGTATCTTTGATCTTACTTTCATCAAATGACCTAGACCTACTTTTTTTGCTGCCACGAGAAGAGTTTCGCAATCTGTGATTATCTACGTTTTTCTTTAAAATCATTTTAGCTTGAAGTATCACCGATGAGGATTCATTATTTGAGACATGCGCGTCTGGTCCACAATATTTAGAAAATTTTGTGAAGAAGGTTGCTCTCTGTCAGTAGGATTGAACACTCCGTTTTTGTGTCGCCTGCGAAGCATAGCGACACTTAGGGATCACTTTGTCCGTTGTCCGTCTGTCCGTCCGTCTGTCCGTCTGTCTGTCTGTCACACTTTGGGTGTCACAGCCCATAACTTTTGATTGGTTAGTGATAGGGCTTTGATATTTCACATGTGTATTCCTTGTGACAAGAACTTCCTACACATACATTAATTTTTGACCTAGTGACCTTGACCTACATATTTGACCTACTTTTCAAAAAAATTAAGAATGGATATATCATTTGATTGGTAGGTGATAGGGCTTTGATACTTCACATGTGCAATCCTTGTGGCAAGACGTTTCTACACAGACAATAAAATTTGACCTTGTGACCTTGACCTAGATATTTGACCTACTTTTGAAAAAAAAGATAAGATTCGCTATATCTTTTGATTGGTAAGTGATAGGGCTTTGATATTTCACATGTGAATTCCTTGTGACAAGACCTTCCTACACATACAATAATTTTTGACCTAGTGACCTTGACCTACATATTTGACCTACTTTTAAAAAAAAATTAAGAATAGATATTTCTTTTTATTGGGAAGTGATAGGGCTTTGATATTTCACATGTGTATTCCTTGTGACAAGACGTTTCTACACAGACAATAAAATTTGACCTTTTGACCTTGATCTAGATATTTGACCTACTTTTCAAGAAAAGTAATATTGGCTATATCTTTTGATTGGTAGGTGATAGGACTTTGATATTTCACATGTATTTTCCTTGTAACAATGCCATTCTACACATACCATAATTTTTTTATCTTTTGATCTTGACCTACATATTTGACCTACTTTTAAAAAAAAATTAAGAATGGATATATCTTTTGATTGGTAAGTGATAGGGCTTTGGTATTTCACATGTGTATTCCTTGTGACAAGACGTTTCTACACAGACCATAAAATTTGACCTTGTGACCTTGATCTACATATTTGACCTACTTTTCAGGAAAAGTAATATTGGCTACATCTTTTGATTGGTAGGTGATAAGGCTTTGATATTTCACATGTATTTTCCTTGTAACAATGCCATTCTAAACATACCATAATTTTTTACCTTTTGACCTTGACCTAGCTATTTGACCTTCTTTTCTAAGGTTGTATATATCTTTTGATCGGTAGGTGATAGATCTTTAATATTTCTTATGATGAGACCTTTTTGTTACCAATTTTTACGTAGTGACCTTGACCTAGATGATTGACACTCTTTTCTGAAAATTTGAGAATGACCATATCTTTTAATTTGTAATTAAGAGGTCTGATATTTCAAATGAATTTCATATGACAAGACTTTTCTACTGATACCAATAATTTTGATCCACTTTCTAGAATAATAATCGAACCGCTTCGCAGGCGACAGAAGCATTCCTTGGATTGCTATTTTCTTTATTCACACATTCCTTTTAGCAGTGTTGTACTAGTAGTATAAATCCCCGCGACTGAGTGTTCTAAGTTTTTTTTTTCAATATAATACTCTGGTGTCAGAGAGAAACTTTATTTTGGTGATATATAAAAAAGGAGGAGATCTCCAAAAGCACTGGGTTGCAGCAACCAGTGCAAAACCCCAAAACACTCAATGCAAAAACAAAGTAGAAACTCACAGAAAGAGACGCAAAAGGGACAAGGAACACGAACTCATAGAAACATGAAACACCACACATAAAATAACGATACCAATGGGCAACTGGTGCCGATTTAGGACGGCCATCTGCAACAAACGGTGTGATTATCCGGATTACATGCGCACAACACTTTTACGATTACCAAAATATCTATTAATAAACCCGCACAATTGTGGTGTAACATAACCTCCTCACTGTAAGATGAACATACAAAAAGACAGCATAACATAGGGGCCCAAGAACCACACAAGAGGATACGTAAATTGATATAAAAACAGAAGGCATAAGAAATACAGTCGAGGCTCTGCCGGCTAGAGCGAGCTCATGCATGTGATCACCCGAGGAGTCCGACTGACATTCAGGGAGGACAGGTGGTCGAGGCCCTGTCTTCTCTAAAGAGGTTTGTACAGGGCCCATAATGAAGTCTTGTCGTCACAGGTCATCTGGAGTTAGTGTCGTGCCGATTATCGCCGACATCGTTGCTATATCCTTCTGATTAAGATAACCGATTAAGATAAAATAAAATCGATTATAATCATGAAATTCTTTTTAAGAATGATACATTTGCATAAGAAAAAACTATAATTTTGCCTAAGAAACAATTCATAAGTAATTTCAGTAAGCTGGTTTCGCATCAGAATGCATACTTGAATGAACATTTTTACTGAGTTTCAATAAAATTTGTGGACATTGTTACGTAACTTGTCCTTGAACAATGGACAAGTTTTGAAATATTTTACAGTTTTTGGTATAATATAATACTCCGATTATAATCGATAATCAATCGAAAGACTAATCCGATAAATCGATTTTGATTTTTCCATCCGATTTCCAACACTTGTCAGAGAGCAATTCTTAAGAATGCTGTACATTGGTGCAGTACCAATCCAAGTGTCCGCATGGTGACAGAAGGATCATATCCACAATATAAAAGGCGTTCAATGATTATAACACAATTTCGATGGTAATTCTGTCTACCTTTCATCCTTCTAACTTTCTTTATTATTTCACCATAAAATGCAGGTGTATAATCTGTTTCTTGTATGGATCGAAGTTGACAATATTTTTGTAAAATTTCCAGAAAGGCTTTAAATTACTAGTTTGTGAAAGCGACCGTAGCGGATGGCCGTCCTAAGTCGGCACCGATTGCCTATTGGTCTCGTTTGTGTACGTGTACAGTCTAATGTGATATGTGTTTGGTGTTCCTTGTCCCTTTCGCGTCTCTTGCTGTTTAAGTCTATTCTGTGTTTTCACCTGGGGTATTTTTGTGTTTTGCTGCGGTAGCTGCAGCCGGGTGTTGTTGGAGATTCCTTTTTTTCTTTTATATACTTTAGATTAGCTAGTTGTGCTATTATACTCTATTCCCCCTGGACACAGAAAATGATCGCGACCAACTTCTCTTAAAACTCTTTGTGATCGTGTTTTCACCAATTCTCAAACTGTACAAATGGTTGAATGGGTTGTTTTTGCATTATTATAGGTCTGTGGTCTTAACGTGAACCTGATTTCTTTTGAGCCCCTTTTTCAGTGGGTATATGAAAATGAACGTTGTCACTTTCTCCTATACAACGCTGTATCAAAATTATACCACAATCGTAACCTCGAATCCAAAAGTTATATAAAATTTGCGACTGTTTTTTTTAAATATTTATCTTACAATATTTACACAATATATTACTTTATTATTATCAGGTTAAATTACACGAAATCAGACCAGAGCTTTGAACAGTCTAGCCAGATATTTCTATAGCTTTTTAAATTTATTGATACATTTCCAATTTTCATTAGCTGTGTCCGTCCATCAAATAGATTCATAATTTTCATCACTTAACTGTACATCATTAGCTGGTCAGTTTTCCCCGCGGATATAAATCTGAATAAATTGAGCAATCTGGCATTTGTGTTGCTAATAGAAGGTGTAACGATGGCATTGATATTGATAGAAATTCTTCTGGTAAAATCTACTAAGTCATGTTGTCATTCTTGATTGTGATTGTTTCTGTATCAACGTAAGGTCTAGATTAATTTCGGGCAGTTAAATACAGATTGCTTATAAAAGTTATTCGTTCATAAGGGAAAATGAACGCTACAATGCAGAATGCATGTCGTCGCAACTTCACGATTCAAAACTTAAGTGAAATCTCTGAATGTCCAGGTAACTATACGCATTCTTCACGCATGCCTCGCTTAGATCTTGAGACTTTGTCTAAAGAGGAAACGATATCTTTGTTTACATTATTAGTGCTTGTAAATATTTTCGTAATGGCTGGATGCACCGGAAATCTCATTACAATTATCATAATCATTCAAAGACAACTGTACAAGAAGGTGACGTTTTTGGCCATTTGCCTATTAACATTTCCTGATACTGCTGCCGTTTTCCTGAGAGGAGAAACTGTATATATCAAGGATTTTCCTTCCAACAAACTTCTTAAAGAAATTCTTTACAGCGCAACATTTGTGACAGCCTGTGCATCAAATGGACATATAATCATTCTGGCCAGGTTACGATACAAGCTTGTTTCCTATCCTCTTTTTAACTTGACGTACAAACCACGTCATATTCTGAAACAGAGCTTCTTAGTGTGGACAATTTCCATTATCATTGGAGTTCCTTACTTCTATATACCAGAGTTAGTAACCATACATGAGACTCAATCCCTCATAGAAATCATCATTTCAGTCATTATATTCCTAAGTGTTTGTTTGCCTGTGCTGACATTCCACTGTCTAAAGATAAGCCATCTGAAGAAAGGGCTTACTTCTCAACAGGACATAGCATCGAGGATGTCAATGGTTGTTACTATTATATTGTTCTTTCACGTGGTGACAATGTGTTCTATTCCAGTAGGAGTAGTTTGCAGTAAGTTAGGCATCGGAGGTGTCGCCCTACACCCCACCGTGCAGTTTATGTTGATGTTAAACCATTCCATTAATCCAGTGATTTACTTTCTATCAAATTGTTGTAAGAATCGTCGCAATTCTGTGTCAACACCACTTGTACAATACAGCGAACATAATCGACAGACGAGTTCTGTGTAGCAGCAGGCAATGGTATTATTACTTACCTAGTGAAGTGAAACGGGATGTTAGAAGAAAGGAGGGGATCTCCAACAAGACTCGGTTGCAGCACCAACATCAACACACCAAACACCCCCAGTGAAAACACAGAGAAGATACACACAGCAAGAGACAAGGAACAACATAAAAGACAACACATAAACCAACGAGACCAATGAGCAATCGGTGCTTAGGACGGTCATGAACCACGTACGTTAGTAACAGACCCTCCCACTTTTCCGGTTACCCAAAGCTCTCGAAGAACGCACAATTGTTGTGTAAAATAACCTCCTAACTGTAAGATGACCATACAAACAAGACATCACAACGCAGGGGCCCAAGGAACACTGATGGATATGTAAATATATAAAAATAGGACAGGGGCGTATGAAATGCAGTCCGTACTCTGCCGGCTGTAGCGAGCTCATGCATGTTATTACCCGAGGAGTCCGACCGACATTCAGAGAGGACAGGTGGTCGGGACCCTGTCTTCTCTAAAGAGATTTGGACAGGGCCCGTCATGGAGTCCCGTCGTCAGTCGGTCAGAGTGAAAGTCTTATGGATGCGCTGGTACACGGCTGCTGATTGGTCCAGTACCATGTCGAGTGTCCGTCTGGTGACATTAGGATCATATCCACAGTATAAAAGGCGTTTGATAATTCTGACGCCTTTTCAATGGTTATGCTGTCTGCCTAGAAGTTCACTAGGATTTACACCGGGTGAGGCAAACCACCGCGTGGGATGGATACGTATGAAGTTGTGATTCCTTATACATTTTTTGGTTTTTTTTTCATTTCTAAAATTAACTTTACTAAACCGATGAGCCGTTGCAGTAGGGCAATGCCTTATAAGTCAATCGATGTCGTCTAGGTATATGAAAAGTTTGTAGTTTTGGCAAACACTTTAATAGTTTGTCGACGACAGAAACGTTCTTGACCTAGCAGAACTGTTGAAGTGTTTGCAAAAACTATAAACTTTTCAGATATATAAACGATATTGACTTACTTATTAGGCATTTCCATACTGCAACGTCTCATCATCTTTGTGCAGTAACACTTAAATGACGAGAAAACAATAAAAAACCTACGTAAGGAATCTCACGCGGTGCGAACGTACACCATTTTTGAGTCTCGAAGGAGACTTTGATTTGGGCTGTAGGATAGTTTCCTTGGCTTGATGGTGACTGTCATCATGTGGAATTTATATCGCTCAACTTATTAGTTATTATACAGCCTGCACGAATATTTCGGTTTTTCTAGATCGGAAGAACAGTAGTGGATAAACATTCAAGAGATATCTATTCATTGTTACTATTCTCAGTAAAGCTACTCATGATTACTATCTTACTGTATATTTGTTTTCAGCAATATCCCCGAAGTGTTACGTAACATTGTCTCCCCCTAAGGTTAAATGGCGGACTTAGCTTCACTTTAGTTTATTTTACAGCTTCTTCTGCATCGCTCAAGCATACTTGTAATAAAACGAGAGTTAATTTTTTTTAGTTAATCAGATATTGTATATTCCAAAAGAACAACAATCATATGTTTCTATGACAAATAATCAATTCCTTACGACATTTAAAATAATTTAACGTTCTTAAAATCATATAAAATATCACATTATAATTGAGGCTATGTCGAAATTCGACAAAATTTTGAACATTTACGTACAAATTTATCATATCATTCTTCGGTCGCTACGGGGATGTAATAGAAGCATACGAGATCCCCCTTTCCAGAATGATCAGTGACATTCTACTTTGTGGTTGAATGGCTGTCATCATCACCAAACAAGACATACTTACCTTATATGTACATCAAAATGCACATCGAGACAATCACCGAATTTGACAGGTTTCCATGGAGCTGTTGCGACGGGTGTTGCATGCAATCAGGAGACGCTGACTCTCCCCGGGCACCTGGTTTGTTCATTCCGAGGTTCGCAACCGTTCCAGTGGAAAATCTTATGATTTTGCCTTGCCTTCTCGACTATGAGACTGAATAACTGATGGGTACTTCTGTAATGTTTATCATATAAAAATTCTTTTCAAAGGTAAAGCGTGTGTGTATATGAACAGCCTTGATACAACTTTATGGTTTACTTAAAAGAAAAACTAGTTTTGGAAGAGATGAGTAAAACTAATTTACTACGAGTTTGGATATTGTGTAGTGTACGGTTTGTATATCTAGCCAAATGAATTAATGTACGCAAAATATCTAAGTTTTAGAAAAGTAATAGGTTATTAACATTTAGGTACAGAAATAAAAGGGGATCTCCAACAACACTCACAGCACCAACAGCAAACACCTAAACACCCTATGGAAAAATACATAGCAGACATGTACAGCAAGAGACGCAAAAGGTACAAGAACATCAAACAATGAAACATCAAGCACAAAAGACTATACATAAACCATCGAGACCAATTGGCAATATGTGCCACCTTAGGACGGCCATCTGCCTCGCACTGCCTCGCGCTGCGCTCCCACTTTTTCTGTTATTCAGAGGTCTCAAAGAATACAAACCATTGGTGTAAAATAACCTCCTAATTGTAAGGCGACAATACAAACAATACAGCATAAAGCAGGAGCCAAAGCAACATGGATATGTAAATGAATATAGAAATAGAGGGCTAACGAGATGCAGTTAGTACTTGAACCACTTGGTGAGTGCACCGCTGGTGGACCAAGAGTCCCCGAGGGCACATGTTGCCAAGTTCGATCAACTTTGGTTGATCGGCTGTTTCTTCAACGCATTCGAAAATTTCTGTTATTAAAAAAATCTTGAAATTTCTAAAACGTTGGTACTGTAGCATCACAGCCCACCCATCCTGCTGTGTAATTTGGGCACATGTTTGGACATAATCATTTTCATACTCTTGACCATATTACATTGTTTAGATGGAGGATCACTGATGAGAGTTAAGTATTCGAAACGTGCATGTCTGGACCATGCTGCAAATTGATCTGGTCTTAAATGATGCTATTGAATCGCCATAGCACTTTCTATACAGACATAACCTCAGACGGTGCATGTATTTTATATATTGTTTTCATTTCGACGGCGGGTGCGGCTTGCCAACAGGGGATGCTTACTTCTCCCGGGCACCTGGTCCCACCTCTAGCTTGCTATGGGTCCGTCGATAATCCATGTGGTGCTCCATTGTGAGTGTTGTTGAGATAATCGTCAGGATCTTCTTTAACTAATTGAAGACGTTACGTTCCAGCTCACAAGGCTTCCACCGGCGATGCTGTGAACACAATGTCAATTTTCTTGGATTTGAACTTTCTGATTCGATGATAGATGTCATCATGCACGGCATTGAACTTGCAAAAACTTGATTCAAACAATGACGTCATATGTATTATGAGATAATTGATTTTATATGTATTGTAAAATAACTTATAATTTATGATCATATTAAGTTAAAATAGTCATATTCAAATCGTTTGCATAAATCCATTTAATATTTCATATATGATATATAATTTGTCATAATTTTAATTCATAAATTTGTCAGATCCACCGCGGCCATAAATTGCCAATAAATATATAAAAGTATTTCAAGTCTCTTTATTTAGAATATAAATAAACATTAAAGTAGTGCCGATCGGTTACTCAGTCTCAAATATATATTCAGCAAAACGAGGCCCGCTCGTTTTCCTGAACAGGTTCTATTACGTACAGCTTCCTAGTTTAACATATAGGTATCTGTTGAATACATTTTTCTGCATACGAAATATGAAAGTCCTATCACTTACCAATCAAGAGGAAGTTCTTCTCCTTCTCTTTTCTAAATATTAAAATATCTATCACTTATCAATCAAGAGAAAGTTCTTCTCGTTTTCCATATTTTTGTTTAGGAAAGAAGGTGTTTGTCAAGGTCAATGTATCGAGGTTATTGATGAGGGCATCTGTTGAACTGTACTGTCCATTTGTATGTTAATGAAGCTACATTCAAAGTTAAAAATTTATGATTGGGTCGACAAGGGCCTATGGATTTTATATTATTAACAAATATAGTGTATATAAATAAGATATTCGTTTAATGTCATGTACACTTTGTAGATATCAACGAGTTGACCTAAATGTTACTAATCCCATTGGTACGTACATTACATATATATTGCCCATATGGGACCTATATATACACTGGATCTAGGATCCATGTGTTACCCATAAAAGGCCCACATATAACCCATATAGGTATGCCCATATGGGACCCTGGTATAGTTCTAAGTTACAAATCCCATTTCACATACATATGGGCTGCCCAAATATAATCCATATTGAGCCCATATGGGTCCAATATATTTTGCTTGCTGCGTCTCTATTCTAGATCATGGAAACAACTCGGAGAGCGCTTCGAACTTGGATATACTTTTATACGGCAATTTTAATATCTCACTGCATGACAAGCGTGGTTCGCATCTATTTCAAAGGAAAATCTGAAATTTTGCCTTATCTTCTCGACTTTGAGACAGAATAATTGATGGGTCGATGTTTATTCAAATGCATTTTTACATACATCAATTGATAATTTTATCCCAAATATATGTAGTTATTACCCCCGTCATTTATATAGATCCATGATTTGCATCGCTATTTTGCCTGCCATCAGCCATCCGAAATTCCCTAAGGAGATTGATCATGAATAATTTTGATAGTTGAGAGTCTATTTGATGTTAACAGTTGGTGTTATAACGACATTGGCATCTGAGTAAATGATACATAAATGTTGAATAATGGGAATAAATTGTGAGAATACAGACCTATCATAAAAATCATACATAAGTTGGCGATGAACACGACAGTACGAAATATATTTGGACGCAACTTTACTATTCAGGACTATAACTATACAAATATTACTTTCTTCTCTGACTCTAGTTATAAACGATTGGCGGAAGAAGACATCATATTCTTGTTATTTGTGCTCGGAATAATATTTGTATCGGTAGGATGTACCGGAAATTTTATTACAATTGTCTTCATTATTCGACGGAAATTGTTTAAAAAAGTGACGTACTTGGCCATTTGCTTATTAGCATTTTCGGATATGACCGCCGTCCTATTACGGGGAGGATACTTACTTTACTTAAAGGATTCACCTTCCTATGAACTCGCAGGATTATTTTTAAGTGCAACTTTTGTGACAATCTGTACATCAAATGGCCATATAATTATTCTGGCCAGGTTACGATACAAGCTAGTGGTCAATCCTTTGCTCAACCTGACCTACACACCTCGTCATATTCTGAAACAGAGCTTCTTGGTGTGGACTATTTCCATTATGCTTGGAGTTCCTTACTGGTTGACCTTCCATATACCACAGTCAGTGCAACTATATGAGTACATTTCCATTAATGATGTCTTTGTTTCGTTTCCTCTTTTTGTAAGCGTATTTATACCCGTGCTGACGTTCCACTGTCTCAAGATAAAGCATCTGAGAAAAGGTTTGATTTCTCAACGGTGTGTGGCGTCCAGAATGTCGAAGCTGGTCACAATAATACTGTTAATTCACGTCGTGACAATTAGTTCCATTCCAGTTGGAGTAGTTTTCAATATGTTAAATATGGGAGGTATTGCCCTTGTACCCACCGTACAGTTTATATTAATGTTAAGCCACTCCATAAACCCAGTGATTTACTTCCTCTCAAACTGTTGTAGGAGTCATAGCCATTTTGCACCACCTTCACACGCACACACGAAAGAGCAAACAAGTTCTGTCTAAAAACATTCATGGTATGAATGTTTATGGTATCCAGGCCGAGTTACCAAATCTGAATACGCATTTTGAAATTGTTATAGCATTTTTATGCCTGATAAACACGATGTGCATGATGCATAATTAAATGCTTCTTGTAAACGAATAAAATATGGCGTACGTAATATACGATCTCTATTTTTGGACAGAAAATAAGAATTGAATAAAATCAAGAAACAGTAAAGAAAGTGTTTACATATATGCTTACGATACGATATCCATGTTTCAGCTAAAGGGCATATTCACCCTTCCAAAATTGTTCTTGCTTAAAAAAAACGCTCACGCTAAGTTGTTACATGATAAGTAAGCAATGAAATATACCAACTTGACGGAGTATTTGACGGAGTTTTGTGGAAGGTTGAATGTCAATTAAACATCAAAGAAGTACCCATCAGTTACTTAGTCTCAAAGTCGAGATGGCAAGGCAGCCATTAGAATTTCCATTGGAACGGTTGCGAACCTCGGAATGAAAAACACACACTAAAGTTGAGACCAGGTGCCCGGGCCGGGAAGAGTGAGCGTCTCTTGATTAAATGCAAAAGGTGTCATATGGTGTGTGCTATTTGTGCTTCTCTAGATTGTGCCTTGTCTCGATGAGGGATTTTTATAAGATTGATCGAAGTAATCTGCACTCTTCTACTGAATTATGTGTAACATGTATAAGTCTTCAGGAGTTTATACTATGATTATTATCATATTGTCTGTATAACGCCTATACATACGTATGGAGCGAAATTTTAAATAGCTGTATAACCAATGTCGCCTATTATGACGTCAATAACATCGAGCGCCGCTACGTCAAGCCTATTCAAATATTACGTCGCCATTTTTGAACTTAAAAATCAACTATGCAAAAATGATGTCTATTGCAAAATAAACTACATGTATATAATCAAGTAGTAATTCAATTAAAGTATAAGAAATTACTGTAATAATTTTTCTGTTTATCGTTGTATAGACAAGACACGTACAGGAGCTCGATGCCAACAACCCTCAATGACACCAGCCCCTTCCCATCTCTCTCTAGTCAAAGTATAAGGAAAGTAGGGGTGGATATTCTTGTGGATCGTTGGCATCGAGCTCCTGTGGCAAGAACCTTCGCGGATTATATAGTTTGTGCATCGGTTTTTGTCTTTATATATCAATTGACAGAAAAAATATAACATTCATTTCTTAAATAAAAAAATCAAAACGTGAGGATTATTCATCATTCAAATCTATGTTTTATTAACAAGAAAATAATGACAAAACAAACGAAATCATTGACTTAATTTAGGCTAAACATCTTTGTTGCATTCACACAAAATAAACTATATCTTTTGGTTAAAAACACATCCCCTAAAAGACGATTCATAATAATTCCATTTATAAACGAAGGTTTTGATCTTCTGAACATCTTTAATATTTTTCGGGATCATCGCGTACAAAGTGCCATTCCTCAATATTTTGAAAATTTTAGAACCTCCTCTTATTTGTAACAAATATAAGAGACCTATTCGAAATTCGTTTTTAAGTACAACAAAGTTACATCAGATCCTAATATACTTGAATTATGTCCTGCTTCTTGAGAATGTGCAACGTCTGAATATCTATATAAACCAGCTTGTCATATTATTACAGGTGACTTTTCAATTATCCAAGACATGTAGCTCCGTAGCTCAAAAAAGGACCTAAGTATAAAATCCCACCCAAGATAGATTTTATTAAATGTCGCGAAGTGCTAAAGGAAGCTTTAGATAACTATACCAAACGATGGTGTAAATCGGGAGGAGTCGAATCGCATGCTTTGAATAACTGGAAAAACCTCATTTTGGATATTACGATATTCGAATAGATAACTACCATAAAAATCCAAGTTCTAAATCTGAAAGATATTTCAAATCCAAGTTACGTAATTTACATGAAAAATATGTCTTCGCGCCTGCAGACAAAGCAGCCAACAACACCATAATTATTGAAACCGCTACTACATAATTATCGACTTTAGTTTCGGAACTTCCCTCTACTAATACTTATATCGAAAGCAATGAAAGTGTTTCCAATATTTTGAGCAAACCTAACAGTGAAATTTCTTCTTTTAACATCCCTATTTCTAAATTGGATCTCCCTACAATATACTGCATTCCAAAACTTCACAAGTCTCCTTACAAGTGTCTAGAAATCTGACGTCAGCACTCACGGCTGTAAAGGAACACGTGGCCAAATACTGTGAAACTGTCATGAACAAGAATGGTGTAAACTTCTTTTGGTCTATTAAAAATTCAGGGTATGTGATTGACAAAATGAAATTAAGAAATTTCGAAGCAAATACGATTTCTTTATACGACTTTTCTAATATGTACACCACGCGTCCTTATGACAAAATAAATGATCGACTGTCCAAACTCATTTAATGGTGTTTTGATCGAGTAGGGAAAACTTATATTTGTACAACTTATATTTGTACATCTTAATCGAAGCGTTTCTTTTTCGCCACAGATTACAAATCATACAAATCATGGACATGTGGTGACCTGTGTATTGCATTGTCCTTCCTTTTGGACAATATTTGTGTAAGATTTGGTGAGAAACTCTAAAAGCAGGTTGTAGGGATTCCTATGGGTACTCATTGTGCACTGTCGCAGATTTATTCTTATACACGTATGAAAAGGAATTTAACATAATGCTAATGAATTTGAAGATGTTAAACATTTATCCAAAATCTTCAAAAGCAAAGAAATAATGATGATGTTACTATCGACAATCCTGTTTTTGAAAAGTATAAAGATTTTATTTATCCACATGAATCGATTCGAAACAAGGCAAACGCTACTAACACAGAACAACCGTTTTTGGACCTAAATATCAAAATTGTTAATGGAGAGATTCATACAAGTATGTATAACAAAAGAGATGATTTTGGATTTAGCATAGTAAATTTCCCCTGGCTTGACGGTGATGTTCCTAGATTACCGTCCTATTGTATCTACATTTCACAGATCATCCGGTATGCTAGAGTATGTACTGATGTTTCGGATTTTCATAGTAGAAATTTACAAAATACTAAGAAACTATTAGGACAAGGTTTTCGCTTTCACAAACTAGTAAAGACTTTCTGGAAATTTTAGAAAAATTATTGTCAACTTCTTTTGAAATTCGGAGCAATACAGGCAACAGGGTATATTACTTTGGGTATTTCACAACCTGCATTTTATGGTGATATGATTAACAAAATAAGAAGGATCAAAGATAGACAACATAACTATCGAAAATGCGTCAGAATAATCAAACGCCTTTTAACCGTGGATATGATCCTAATGTCACGTACCAGACGGACATTAGGCTTGGTACTTGACCAATCTACAGTCTTGTGCTAGCACATTCTTAAAACTTGCACTCTGACTGACTGTGATGACGGGACTCCATGACGGGCCATGTCCAAATCTCTTTAGAGAAGACAGGGCCCCGACCACCTGTCATCTCTGAATGTCAGTCGGACTCCTCGGATGATAACATACATGAGCTCGCGGCGGCAGAGCATGGATTGTATTACGTACGCCCTCTTTTTACATCCATTTACATGATGACAAATATGGATAATGACCATATCCCTGTATACAGCACAAAATCGAAAATTCAGAAAATCAGAAACTGAAGGGATACAAAGTCATGGTAAAACAGGAACATAAGCAAACAAACAATATTCATCTGTGTTGCCTTGGCCCCTGCGTTTTGCGGTCTTGTTTATGTGTGGTCATCGGACAGTGAGGTTGTTTTACACCACAATTGTACGTTCTTCGAGACCTCTGGGTAATCGGAAAAGTGGAAGGGTTGTGCGCACGTAATCCAGGATACCCACAACTTCAGCTATTTCCGTGGCAGATGACCGTCCTAAGGCGGCACCGGTTGCTCATTGGTCTCGTTGGTTTATGTGTAGTCCTTTGTGTTTGATGTTTCTGTGTTGTGTGTTGACGTTCCTTGTCCCTTTTGCGTCTCTTTCTGTGCTTGTCTGCTCTGTGATTTTGCATTTGGTGTTTTGGGGGTTTTGCTGTGGGTCCTGCAACCTGGTGTTGTTGGAGATCCCCTCCTTTGTTTAATAAAACGAAACCAACACGTTGGCCTTTTATCATGTGATGTCCGTATTTACGAAACCTTCGTATGCATCTCTTGGAGAATTTTCATTGATTTCATTAGATAACGTATAAATAATTTGTTCTCAATGGACAAAGAAAGTGACATACACAACGGTCAGCTAATACTTCAGAGGACTTAATTCTCAAATTGCGTTAAATATTTATACACTCAATATCGGTGGGTCGAAGCTCGGTGGCTTTCTTGTACTAATATTTATCTGGATGCATTATACTGGCAATCTAAAATAATTGTCCATATATTATTCATTATGTAGTATACTTATCCCATCATGAAGTGTTGATAAAAACTGCTGTACCCAGTCAAATATGGAAGACCAACTGTGCCTAAGTTTATATGCATGAAAAATGGATGCAGACGTACGGTCCTTGAGAAAAAAGGTTAAAAATTCTTTTCTCATCAAAGAGTCCAATTTCACCAATAGTTCCCATATCAAGCAGAAGGCATTAACGTGACCTTCCATAAAAATTTTACATAGGAAATTAAATGGAGAAACATGTCAGTAAATTACCTCTTCCAAAAGATCACATGTCCTCTGCAAACGCTGTAACTACGGTATTTGGCCACTTTATTGTTGCAGATTGTTTTCGCCAAAGATGACCTCAGATTCTAGTATAGGCGATACAAATATGGACAATGACCATATCCCATTTCACATGACAAAATCGATAATTCAGAAAATTATAAATCGAAAACAAAGGAGGGGATCTCCAACAACACCAGGTTGTAGCACCCACAGCAAAACCCCAAAACACTCAATGCAAAAACACAAAGCAGACAAGCAAGGAAAGAGACGCGTAAGGGACAAGGAACGTCAACGCACAACACAGAAACATGAAACACAAAGGACTACACATAAACCAAAGTCATACAAAATCAGGATAAAGCATGCAGAAACCAAAGCAAACAAACAAAAACCTCCACCACATGAAAAGAAGCGAACTCCCATTATGGGAGTGAGACCAGGTGCCCATGAAGATTCAGCACTCCTGCTTGCAAGCAACACCCGTCGCTTTAATTCGGCAGAAATATCACATCCGGTTACTTCCATTTCGGAAGATACAAGTATATTCTGTGGTTCGATGGTGCAAATGGTCTAAGACAGAATACATGTACCATCCATCATTCTGGACACCGGGACATGATAGTATATGACGAGTTCTCCGTATCAACCGTAGAACTTCCTCAGTGACGATGTTAGTTTATCACAAACGTATCCCTGATTGAGAAGATTATCTGAAAGTATGACTTCAAAGAAACGATACCTTCTCTTCTATCCAAAGCGCTTTATTGAACAAAAAAGTGTTCCCAATAGCATTCAGAACCAGGTAAAACTTTTTAATGGTGAAACGGATGATTTTTTCAATGGTACTTCTAGGTACCCGGGTGATAGTCTGACTATTGACAACCCTCTTTTTGAAAAAAAAATATAAGAATAAACTTTACCCGCAAGATGATGTTCAACAAAGTAAATGTAACAAACACAGAAACAGCTTAAATTAGGACCTTAATATGGAGAAATTCATATGAGTTTATATGACAGGAGATTGTTATGGATTCAACATTACAAACCTAGACTACGGTCATACGGCACCCTACATACCTCAACTTATCTGGTATGCTAGGGTATGCAAATGTTTTGGATTTGCACAGAAATTTGAATATGACAAAAAAAAAACCCCCAAACTTTTAGGTCAAGGTTTCCGCTTCCATAAACCGGTTGAAACTTTCTCGAAATTTTACAAAAATTACTCTCAGCTTCAACAAAATTCATTACTTTGGGTATTTCACAACCCACCTTTTATGGTGACATAATAAACAAAATAAGAAGGATAAAAAATAGACAGAATTACCATCGACATTGTGTTAGAATCATCAAATACCGCGGATATTATCCTGCTGTCACCAGACTGACACTTAGCTTGGTACTTGGCCAATTTACCAGCGCATTCTTGAGAATTGCACTCTGAATGACTGTGGCGACGGGACTCCATGACGAGCCCTGTCCAAACCTCTGTAGAGAAGACAGGGCCCCGATCACCTGTCCTCTTCGTATGTCACCTGAACTCCTCATGTGATAACATGCATGAGCTCGCTAAAGCCGGTGTAAAGACGAATAATGACCCCCGTCGAATAATGACCGGGGGTCATTATTCGACGTAGAAAAATGACCCCCCGGTCATTATTCGACGACTTAATGGGTCATTTTTCGACCGTAGAATAAGTGTCACCAGCCCCAAAATTTGCAAACTCCTCGTGAAAAATATTGACCCCCATAGAATAATGACCCCCCTTATAAACCGACTTGATTTCTCGATAAATGTTATTAATAGCAATTATCTGTAATGACCAAAATAATTCCAATAGCACGTGGAAATAGCATGTCTCCAATTTTGGAGATTTTTGGTATGGAAGGTGTATATGATGTACTGAGACAAAAATAAACTTCCTTTTTACAAATTAATTTTTCGTTGCCATGGGAACCATGTTTGAAAATTTACGCATCAGTAGAATACTTGTAACATGACATTTTCACAAGGTTCGTTTCCATGGTAACAGCTATTATAGTCAACTGAAATTTCCTTAATTTTTCTCTTTATATCTTTCACAGTATAAGTATAATTACACAAGAAGTATGCTTCTGCCCACTACTGTTTTCTAATCAACTAGCAGAAGCGTATCCAAGCCAATGTTCTATGCAAACAAGCAAACAAAGGTATAAAGGTGTGAAAACAATCCTGAGACGGTAGCAAGTGTCCCGACTTTGCTATCCCTAGTAGTGCGGTTAGACCTCTCAGGCGCGTATGTTGGGACACACCATATAAAGTTTCAATTGATCATTTGATAAGGGCGAAAATATTAGAGAAATATTAGTAATTATTAGAAAATAATATGTGGAGACGAGGGGGCGAATTCAAGACGGGGCGAATCAATTTGAGATCCTCTGAGGGCGAAAAAAAGACTGGGCGAATTCAAAGCTGTATATAGTATTCTTTTTGTCAATATGTTCAAAATGTAGGCAAAAACCTGTTTTGAAGAGACCCTTTTTAATATCGAAAAAGCTCCTAATTTAACATGATTTTGCTCAATTTCAAAGACAGATAATCTGAAATGTCAGGCTAACTTGATTTCTACTGCCAATTATCTTTAAAGTTTAATTCTTGATCTTAAAGAAAATGTTAAAATTTGAGTAGGACCTCTTCACAATTTTATTTAAAGGGGTATAACAATGGTTACAATGGTGACATTCTGTTCAGTGCTATTACACATATAGTAATTTACTGGTAAATTTTAGCTGTCCGTTATATATTTTAAGCAGTTTTTATCAGTGCATATAAAAGAGCATTATTGTTTAGAAAATCACCTTAAAAATTTTCAAGGTCACAGAACCCAATGTCAAGGTAATCTTGAATGCAATTCAAAAAAATTTGGCAAAATTCTGTGATTTTTTAAAAATATGAAAATCATGTGATATTGAGTAAAACAAACACTTTCTTAGTGATTTTGGATATATCCCCTATTTATCGACCAAAGTTGAAAAAATCTCAAAATCAATGACATCCTTGATTTGTAGCTAGTATTTCATACATACATATAAAAAATTGTGAGATTATCATGATTTTTGTCTGGGGCTTATTTTTTAGGAGAAATGTTCTGAACTAAAAATGCCTAAATTTAGTAACAATAAATAACAGCAAAAATGCAAATTTTATTGAAATTGGAATCTTCATTTTGAATTGACCTTGAACTTAGAGTCAATGACCTTGACAAATTTGGAAGTGCTCAAATAAAGAATAATTTCTTCTGTTGTCCCTACACAAAGCTTACGCAGTATAAGTTATTGAAACCATGCTAAAAATAAATTTGAAAAGATAGAGTCATCATGTGTCAATGAATAGTTGCCATGGTAACCATTTTTGACCTCAAAATGTCGGAATACAAAACATGGTCCCACTTGTTTTTTCAGTGATTATATTTGTCACATGAAACCTATTTTGTTCTGACAACAGTGATGGTGTTATCAGCCATACATTTTGTGTTATTTTTGCTTAAAAATGGTAAACATTTGACAAAAATATGCCTAAATTTTGACCTTATTTTATGGCATTTTTTGACTGATTTTGATTTTATAGGATTCGGCTGTTTGAAAGATATTTCAAAAAACTGTCAATTTTTCTAAAAATGGAGGTTTTAAAGAGTATAAGTTGTTAATACCAAAAAACTCTGACAATGGTTTCCATGGCAACATAATAACCAAAGATGATTTATTTGACCATTTTAGTGCTAGAAATAGACATACCTCGTTTCCATGGCAACCGGAATATTCATTTTCAAAAAATTGTAATTTTGTATTCAGGGCATTATACATACCATTTATAGAGAAAATCATAAAAATCCATGACATGCTATTTCCAAAATATTTTGGTCCTTATACAGAGAATTGATATTTTAAAACAGGAAAAACATGCAAAAAGGGTCTTTTAGTGCCCAAAACAAAGCCTTTTGATACCCTGTTTTGGCCCAATTTTTCATTTTGTTACATAAGGCATCCGAGATGAATATAAAAAACTTTACAAATATGCATAATAATAAGGATTAAAAGAAAACAATCAAAGCAATTTAAGATTTAAAATGTACCTGTTTCCATGGTAACGAAGCCTGCAAATATGCCGTCCTATAGATTTTCCCGATTTTTGAAACTTCAGACATGGTTACCATGGCAACGACAACCTTTTTGAAAAAGCTGGGGTTGATTTTCATACTAGTACACGTACTTCATATTGAGCTTCCATACCAAAAATCTCAAAAATCCATGACATGCCGTGCCAAAATGTTTTGAAATTCTTTGGTTCTTACATAGAATTGCTGTTAATATGTACATGTACTCTATTTATATTTGTACGATGGTGTTCTGAAAGTTCGTAGATATGGCGCATGTTGACGCTTATACTTCAGATAATACTAGTATGCATTTTTTTGCGATTATTTTCATACTGGGATTCTGATATACGCCCAGGAGCGCTAAGTCAAACAAATTTTCCCTAAAGTATGCAGATTATCCTCCGGAGATATTCATAAAATGACAATTGAGTTTGCACGCGTGGTGTGGAAAAAGAGAACTCTTTCGTCGGTCTAGAAATAAATAGGCTTTCTATTAAGACAGGAGTAAAAAAAAAACCTTTTTCCACACTCCAGGACATTTTAGAACTCCAAGAGGATATCAATATGCTTAATTAAGGGATCATTTGCATAACTACCTGTAAATTTACGTAATTATTATCGTCACTGAGGAAGTTTTACGGTCGATACGGGGATCTTACGACACAATATGAAGTTCCCCTCTCCCGAATGTTAAATGACATTCTGGGGCATGACAATAAACAGTAAAAACCCTGAATCAATCAGACATTACACCTAATCATGACCTTACCGAGAATGACATTTTTACCAATTCAGAGAGGTTTCCATAGAACATTTGCGACGGGTGTGCCTAGCCGACAGGGGACGCTCACTCCTTCCGGACACCTGGTCCTATATCTTTGGGATTAGCAGTTCCTCAGGTGGAAACCACAATTACCGAACTTGACATCACCGAATTTGACAGTATCACCAAACTTGACATCACCGAATTTGACAGGTTTCAACAGAATATGTGCGACGGGTGTGCCTAGCCAGCAGGGGGCGCTGATTCCTCCGGACACCTAGCCCCGTCCCATTTGGGACTTGCATATGTTCTACTTGTTGAGAGCATATACCTTAATTTGTCATGATTTTCTGGATTAAAGCTTTCTGGACTATGACTTCAGTATTTATATTTTACTTCTAACACATTTGAATTTATTCAAATAAGGCAATTATTGTCACATGCCTAGTTACATTATTTAGGACGTGTGCAACGGAACATAATTTGTTCCATAGGTAAAAGATTCGAACCATTGGACATGCATTTTCTATCATAATGGTAACACTTGAACTGTGTGTCCAACGAAACCGTTTCAAATGACACCAGGGTCAATGACCCTATGCACTTCATGCTAACTAGCTTTTCGGACTTTGTTGCCATCGGGGCATAGTGTTTCACAGACACATTGTGTTGTGGAAAATATCAAATATTATTATTACCAGGAGTGTAGTATGTAATGTACAATATGGGGTCATTTTTCTATGGGGTCATTTTCCTATAGATCTAACATGTAGAAAAATGACCCCCCCCCCCCCCGGGTATTTATTATACGGTTTTGACTCATTATTCTACAGCTAGGGAGTCATCTTTCTACGTAGAATAATGACCCCCGGTCATTATTCGACGGGGGTCATTATTCGTCTTTACACCGGCAGAGATGTTTTATATCCATTTACATATCAATAGATCTGTGCGTTTCTTGGGCCAATGCGTCATGCTGTCTGTTTGTATGGTTATTTTTACAGGGAGGAGGTTATATTCACCACAATTGTGCGTTCTTCGAGACCTCTGGGTAATCGGAAAAGTGGGAGGGATGTACGTACGTAATCCGGATAACTACACCTTCTGTCTGCTCCTGACGTGGCAGATGGTCGTACTTAGTCGGCACCGATGATTGTCCATTGGTCTCGATGGTTTTTTGTGTAGTTATTTGTGTTTGATGTTTCTATAATGTGATTTGGCGTTCCTTGTCCCTATTGGGTCTCTTTCTGTGTGTGTCTGCTCTGTGTTTTAGCATTGGTTGTTTTGGGGTTTTCCTGTGGGTGCTGCAACCGAATGTTGTTGGAGATCACCTGCTTTCTCTAGACTTACTGTGATGATAGGACTCTATAGTACGCCCTTCCAAACTTCGTTAGCGAGGACGGGGCCCCGACCATCTGTGCCCTCTGAATGCGAGCACGGACTATTTTTCATCCGCCCTATGATTTTTATGTCTATTTACAATTTTACATATTGATCTGTACGTTACTTGGGCTCTTGCAGTTTGCAGTCTTGTGTGTATAGTCATCTTACAGTGAGGAGGCATTATACATACAAGTGTATGTTCTTCGAGACCACCGGGTAACCGGACAAATTGGATTGTTGTACGCATGAAACCCGGATACATCGTCACTGGTCTCGTTTGGTTTCGGCACGGTCCATTTGATATTCTGGGGGGGGGGGGGGGGGGCTTGGATTTTTTGTCGGAGCAAGATTATTTTTTTCGCCCCGGACCAGAGCAAAATTATTTTTTTCTTGCAAAGTTGGAGCAAGGAATTTTTTTTAACAAAGTGTATGAAAAATGTTTGTGTTTTATCAATAGAAATTATTCATATTTTTACACAAAACTCTGAATATTAATATATTAGTTTATTTTTATGCGAGTATTCAATTCACTTTTAAACAGAGAGATAAAAGATATTTACAATACAATTCTCAATATTTTATATAAGTACTATTAAGGTACATGTATATATAACATGTATAAGAGGTTCTGAGGGGAAGGTCTCCTAGACAAATTTTTAAATGTAGAATTGTAAATTGGTGAATAATTGAAGTTCTCCTTCCAAGCTTACAAGAACATAAAATATTAAACTCTATGGGATACATGCAACATGTATTAATAGCAATTATACATAATTATTGATAATATATTTAAGCTTTAAAGGAAGCCCTTTTTCATTCACATTCACGTATAACTTTTCATATCTTCAAATTTATGAACATTGCCATTAGTAAATAAATTGTTTTGATAGGAAAGTATGGCGAGCGAAGCGAGCCAAAAATTTTTTGCTACAAATTAAAAACTGTGGCGAGCGAAGCGAGCCGGAAAAATTTTCAATAATTTTAGCGAAATTTTATGGTAATTCTTCAAATTCAGATTTTTTGTAAGAGCAAGGTTATTTTTTTCTGTCACATCATAAGAAAATTTATTTTTTTCATCAAAATTGAGAGCAAAATTATTTTTTTCGAAAAAAAACCCAAGCCCCCCCCCCCCCCCCCCCCCCCCCCGAATATCAAATGGACCATGCCTTATGTTTCGTCTTTCGTGTTTTGATGCCGTATTTTTGTTCAGTGTCCCTTTTGTGTCTCTTTTTGTGCTTGTCTACTTTGTATTTTCGCATAGGGGTTTTTCGATGTTTTGCAGATGGTACTTCAGTAGAGTCGTGCTTTGCTTTGTGTTCAAATCATTAATGCGGCAAAATACAGTTCGATTTCACCGTTTTGTAAGCGTGCCCTCTCTGCCTGCATGGCTCCAAAGATAAGCCCATGATTTTTTAACTATAGTACATACCGGTAGATATGAGTGAGTGAGAGAGCACCATAATTTAAAAATCATTCCAAGGTATGCATGTGTCGCCTGCGAAACAGCGACACTCAGGTATCACTTCTATAAGGTGTGACATCCAAGTGTGACAGACAGACGGACGGACAGACAGACGGACAACGGACAAAGTGATCTCTAAGTGTCGCTACAACCAATAGGTACACGAAAAAATGAAAAATGCAAAACCCAACAAAAGCATTCTGCAATCAATGGAGATTTAAACCAAGTGTCCAGGGAGGGCAAGAACCTCCCAAGTGGTACAGAAAAAAAAGTCAAAACTGATTAGTGTGTCAAATAAGTGTTACTGGATGGCCCTTAAGAATGCAACATTTTAGGAATCCTAGCAACACTGTTCCTTAAAGAAGCATATAAAACTTATTGCGAGGCATTGATGTAGCAAGTTACAGAACAAGTTCGCGTTATACTGGGCACCACATTGGGTTCTGGGGTGTTTTACAACCAACGCCATAATTATTTTGAGTGTTTTCTACGATTTCATGTATGAAATTTTATAGCGTTTGAAACAACAGTATATAAACATCGTGGTAGGTCTGCTAGTCGGACAAGGATGGTTCAGAAATGAATCGTCGTCAAAATAGAAGTGAAAATTTTATTGTACATCAGAACTTTTAGGTAACAATGCATGTACATGTATCTCGCTTGAAAAAAAATGACGGGGATTTATAACATCACTATTTGGATTTCTCGCGCATCACTGATAATATATTATTTGTTGAAAAGCGCATATGGAGCACTATCATTACGATAGACATATTTTTTAAAATGATAATAATATAACATATATTCTAAGGTAGCCAAGCTCAAGGGACTCATGTGCTTCACGCTCCTTCTATAGGATAAGTCATAAATCTGTAGATCACAAATTTCTGTCAAACAAGCAAAATGCAACCACGGGCATCAGATTCCTACAAAACTATTAAAATCCAAATCAAACAATGCTGGGTTTTTTTCTTACAATGTACTAGTATTTCCTTCTTCGAGGAAAAGAAAAGAACGAGTTCAGAAAACAGCGTTTTTAGGGAGCAACCGCTTGATTTTTATGGACGGGGAGGGGGGGGGGAGACTTCTGCCAGTCGGAATTTCAAGAGCCGGATTTTTTTTTTTAATTTTCAAATGTTTAAAAATTACTTTCAAAGTTTAAATCATTCAGGGTGATTTTTCGGCCATATGAAATGAGATCAGTATATAAAGGCATCTCTTTCTAGAAGATCACTTTTGTTTTATTTAATTCTGGAATGGCATATGAAACCTATAATCTTTTCACTAAAATGATACTCAACGCAGACAGTGGCTATATGGAGCTAATGACTTATGGATATGAATATACTTCCCTGACATTGTCGCCATAGCACTTTCTATATAGACATAACGTCAGACAATGCATGAAGTTTATATACTTCCCTGATATTGTCGCCATAGCACTTTCTATATATACATAACGTCAGACAATGCATGAAGTTTATATATTGTTTTCATTTTCGTGCTTAAACATCGACGGCGGGTGTGGCTAGCCAACAGGGGATGCTTACTCCTCCCGGGCACCTGGTCCCACCTCTAGCTTGCTAGGGGTCCGTCGATGCTAAATTTTGTACTCTATTGTGAGTGCTGTTGAGATTATCGTCAGGATCTTCTTTAACTCATTATGGATTTGATTTCGTTCCTTTGAATAAAGTTTGTTTCATTTATATTTGTACTAAGTTCATGACACAAAGAAGTGTTTAAGTTTCAAAAAACCAGGCATGTGGAAAGGTTGGAAGACGGGGGGGGGGGGGGGCTATTTCCTTTGAATAAAGATATTTGTACTAAGTTTATGACACAAAGAAGCGTATAAGTTTCAAATACCTCAAAGATAAACCAGACATGTGGAAAGGTCGGAAGACGGGGGGAGCTAATTTCATGATCCAGAAATTTCTTTTCGATGGCCCTTTAGGGCAGAATTCCCCTCCCCCCTAAATTCTCGATCGGGAAATTTGTTGAAAATTCTTCCTCCCCCCCCCCCCCCCGCCGCCAATAAAAATCAAATGGTCGATCCCTTAATTAGGTTTCAATCTTGTGAATCTGGTGCTTTTGGATACAACCACATTTGCTTGCCAAACCTTTTTCTAAGATTACTTAATCAGCATCATCAAAAAGCCATAGCCTATTCAAGCGCAGAACTGCAAGGGGAGTCAGGACCCCCCCCCCCCCCCCCCTGGAACTTGTTTAAAAAAAAAGCTAATTTTCCCGCTTTTACGTAGAATTTTGTTCAAAACCATAGGCTGAACCCCTGGCGACTTGGAACATCCCACTCCCTCGAAAACATTTCTAAAATAACTTATCCACTATCCCTCCAAATAACAATCAATGGTTTGGTGTTGGTCAGATACTTTGGACTATAACTCGTGTAACTTTGCAATATTGAAATATAAATTCATTTTGAAAGTCTCCAATTTGGCCACTTCTTTTGCTGTCTTGTAATGGCAGCCAAGAGACTAGATTATTCAGTCTAACATTTTTGTAAAATACCACAAACATTCAAGTATAAATAGGAAATTTAAAATAAAATACACAAGTATAAAAGACATAAAGATTGCTGTTGAGATAAAAGGACAAAAATCACTTTCATATACACAAAACTAGTCTATGATTATGATTTCTGAAACCATCATACAGATTTGAATCTGTTTTGAGGCTGATAAAAATTGGTACATTGAATTTTACAAAGCAAAGGGACAGCTTTTGGTAAGTTGCTTTGTTACAATGACTGTAAATCAAGCATTATTGTCCTCAAAATTTCTTTATCAGATTTGTTTATTACAAATGTACAAGTATCAACATGATGTAGAGTATATAAAAATTTGAGGTTTAATTTTCTTTTTCTTCACTGTTATGTTTTTAATTTCTTTTCTGCTGGTCCATTACTTGTTGTTTGTGTCCATGTCATCATCTTCACTTTTTCATCTTCTTCATCTTCTTCTGAAATCAAACAAAGTACATGCAGTCTATAATACTGTTTAATAATTAAGTCCTTGATTATACTATTAAGGCCCAGGCATAAAGTTTTATTCACATTATTATGACCAAGACTCTGAGGAATGAGAAAAGGTACATTGTATGGGAAAGAAATATCTGTATATATCATAATGCAGAATATGTCAATTCATACTTCAGCAAATTGATTGATATTACTTTGGACCATGAAATCAACAAAAAAAAGCTGTTGTTGATCTATAAAGGCTATAACTTCAGATAAATAAAAAATAAGACAAAAGTAATTTTTCAATATATACTATTACTGATAAAAAAAAAGAAGGAAAAGAATCATTAAGGCAATTCTAATTTAAAAGCCATACCACCTATTTCCCCTATTATATACAGACACAACTTCTTATAGCATTTGTTACATCATAGGATGGTGAAAAAAATTTTTAGCGGGAGGTTATTAGCCTTTTGCAGTTTGGGAAACAATCCCCTCTCCCCTCCTTTATGATTCTGGGTTCTCTCTAGTCAATTTAAGTCTGTTTTGGGGCAAATTGCACCAATTTGGTTGTTGTTTTTTTTTTATTGGGGGGGGGGGTGACAAATAGGAAAAATTTTTACTAGTAACAGTGCAATGGAGAAGTGATATTGTGCTGTGCTGGCACAGCAAAATATCACTTCTCCGTTGCACTGTTGACCACATCATGCAGACTTGTCAGACCTGGGTTGTGGCAAAAAGAGTTGTTTGCTATTCAGTCTTTTCTAGCAAACAACTCTCTGTCGCTACTGTAACTAGATTTTCATTACTATTATCAAGGACTTATAAACAGAAGGATTGGAATCTCGTCTTTTCCCGTTAACATCTCGCGTGCCCTTTTGATATGCAAATTAGGCAACGAGATGTTAGGGTTGTGATATTCAAAACCATGAATGTCCTAAATATGTAATTATGACAACATAAAAACGACTTGAATAAGTAGAAATAGATTATCCTGATCATTTTGGTACCAATATTTTGATATTACGTCTTGAAATAGTCGAGAAAATGGTAAATTAAATCGGGGCCTATTTATTAGGTCATGTTGTACTCGTAGTCGTAATGGCGAGGGCGAACTTGCGTCGAGATCCCTTATATCTGAGGCAGTTATATCATGGTCAATTATCGACATCTATACATGAGAATAATTCTAGCAGATACAAAAAAAGTCCAGCTTTATAGTTTAAAAACAACTTTTCCTACATACTTTATAAAATAAAACAGAAAAAAAAATGATTTTTAGATGGCTTGTTTACCTTCTTCGTTACAGGCCGTGGGAAACAGGTGATTGTAAACACCCCCATTTTCGAAGTCATGTATTCTTATTAATATCAGGTATCATGAAATGAAAATGGTACTAATGCACGCATTAGGATTTATTAATTATTTTGATAACAATATTCCTTGTGTTTATCGTGTTTTTGTTTGAGAAAACGGGTCAGAGCGTTGACCTGCCTACGCCTTTTGGGAAAATGGCCGCGCGTACCGACGAGTGAAAACACCCATTTTCGAAGCCCCGCAAAACAATAAAATTGTCGAATTAATTAAATAAAATTGGTCCTAATGCACACTTTAGGTTTTAGTCTTTATTTTGATAACAATATTTCATATGTAAATCTTGTCTAATTTGAGAAAATGGGTCAGAGCGTTGGGCTGTCTACCTCTTTCAGAAAATGGCCGCGCTTACCGACGAGTGAAAACACCCATTTTCGTAGCCCCGTAAAACAATAAAATTGTCGAATTAATAAAATGAAAATGGTCCTAATGCACTCTTTAGGTTTTAGTCTATATTTTGATAACAATATTTCATATGTAAATCTTGTCTAATTTGAGAAAATGGGTCAGAGCGTTGGGCTGTCTACCTCTTTCAGAAAATGGCCGCGCTTACCGACGAGTGAAAACACCCATTTTCGAAGCCCCGTAAAACAATAAAATTGTCGAATTAATTAAATAAAATTGGTCCTAATGCACACTTTAGGTTTTAGTCTTTATTTTGATAACAATATTTCATATGTAAATCTTGTCTAGTTTGAGAAAATGGGTCAGAGCGTTGGGCTGTTTACCTCTTTCAGAAAATGCCCAGGCATACCGAAGAGTGAAAACCTCTATTTTTGAACCTCCGGTATACAATGAAATCATCGAATAAATTAATCAAAATTGGTTCTAATGCACGCACTAGGTTTTCAATTTCGATTTGCCACCAATATTTTATGTGTAAGTCTAGTAATGACTGAGAAAATGGGACAGAGCATATGCCTATTTAACTCTCTTTTACGATATCTGGGTCATAACGGCGAATGTCAAGGCTCCGTTTTGAAGCTAGATATTATAACAATATATCAATATATTTTGATAAAATTGGTATTTATTGAAACAGTAAGGTTTCATCTACATGTACGTATCAATATTTTATATGTTTATTGTGTGATGCTTGAGAAAATCATGTTATTTGATCACCCTTCTCGGATAGGACTGGGCAATGTTTTGATCTCGTTCAGATCTCGTTACACGCGAGTTTTCGTTACTATTCTAAAGGCGGTGTAGAGAGTTGCGAATCCTTCTGTTTATAAGTCCTTGCTATTATTATATTTATTCCAGTAAAAGGGTGGTACCTATTTCTAGTACTCCGACGCGGACTCCGACTTCAAAATGTCCGACTTCAAACATGTTTTTGCATAATTCTTAGTTGCTTTATTTCATTGACTGTAATTACCTGGTTGATTTTATTGCCACATATATTATGAAGATTTTCATATATGACAAATGCTGATGAAATATTTATTCTGTTATAAATTAGCCGACCGACTTCCCCTAGCACCCTAAAACTAGTACTTGACCGACGCCGACGCGGACTTCCAAGTAAGCTGTACTGTACAATATATGTTTTATATATCTTTTTTTTTTTTTTTTTACCAATATCAGCTGATTCCGACAAATACTAGTGATTAATCTTTCTTCAAATTCTTCCATATTTGACACGTACATCTTGAAATCGTTGTGATAATACCCAATATGGTGACCGACATTGTCTAGATTCAGTAATTTACTTGACCGACGCGGACTCGGACTTCTAAACAGGCTGATCGAGTCGGACACCTAATTTTAATTAAGTAGTACTTGACCGACGCGGACTTCAATACTGACCGATTCGAATGTTGACTTCAAAACTGATTTTAATTGTATGCATGTGTATAATCTTCTTTCAAGAACGCGGACCTCTGAATATGAAGTTTGAATACTTGACTGACTCCAACACCTACTTCAGATTTATACATGTACCGACTTGGACAGGCCGACTTCAGATTTATACCGACTCGGACACGCCGACTTCAGAGTTAGACCGACTCGGGTTCACCGACTTCAGAGTTAAACCGACTCGGGCATGCCGACTTCAGAGACTTCAGAGTAAGACCGACTCGGGCACGCCGACTTCAGAGTTAGACCGACTCGGGCACGCCGACTTTGACCGACTCCGGCACGCCCACTTGAGACTGAGTTAGACCGACTCGGGCATACCGACTGCAGAGTTAGACCGACTCGGGCATGCCGACTTCAGAGTTGGACCGACTCGGACACCGACTTCAGAGTTAGATCGACTCGAACGCCGACTTCAGAGTTAGACCGACTCGGACACGCCGACTTCAGAAGTAGACCGACTCGGACGCCGACTTCAGAGGTAGACCGACTCGGACGCCGACTTGAGTATTAGACCGACTTCAGGGATGCCGAGTTCAAAATAGAACTTGACTACCTCCGACGCCGACTTGAATGATTAGGAAATGTTATCATGAGCACTTAATAATGATTTGACCCACTTGGACACCCACTTTGAACAAGCTACTCTGATGGAGAATAAACAATACGAGTCGGATACAGACTCTGAGCAAAATCAAAGCTATCTAGTGAACTGTAGTTGACCTTGACCTTTACTGTTTTCAAGTTCATTTCTGTGTATTTTTTATGTTGTTCTTTGTTTATCTTTTAACGAAGGACTTATGAATACTACTATCTAGCTAAAAGGATAGGACATTTTCTGGATGAAAGAAAATTATTCACTCTGATAATCATTCAAGTAGTGATATTTCGTACATGGGACATATATTCTCTCTTAACAATTGGTTTATTTAGTCAAAATTAACATAAGATTAAATTAAACCAACGGAAAAATGGGAAATTTAAGTACCCTTCCCCATCTTGCTACCGAGATATTAGGTCTGATTTATCTAGCAAATTATTATACAGGCGCATACTGCCCACACGCAAGTACGCAACCGCGTACACATCATTTTGCCAAAAATATAAATGAAGAAATAAACAAATAAAAATAATTTGTTAAGAAAATAATCAAAGTAGAAAGCAATCTCATTAAAACTCGTTCAATCACACTCCTATTTTTAGTTTTGTCGCAACGAAACCAAAAATAGGAGTTTTAATGAGAGTGAGTAGAAAGAAAGAAGGAAAAACAGAGGAAATTTGGCATTGTGAATGGGCCGAAATTTGGCCCAAAAACAAGGGGGAAAACCCACTATATAATGGGGATTTCACTCTGCTCAGGCTATAGAAAAGCTACATTTGGATTTCTGTAAGAAGATTCTTAGAGATAAAAAGTCGACAACTATTATGATGGTTTACTCGGAATTAGGTATAGGAACCCTTTATTGATTAGGAGAAAATTGAAAATAATCAAATACTGGTTGAAACCATTAAAAATAGTGAGGAAATTGTCAACCAAATTCTCTCTATGAAGATTTGTTTGACAAATGTGATCGTCGTTGATACAAAGTATACTTGTTTTTTTTACGTGCACTTAGGCCATTTCTTTGTTATTTTCTGTTTTGCGTCCTCGTGCTGGTGGTTTTGTGCCAAAAGTCATAAAACAAAACAAAATTAAAATAATTAAATCTTTTGCAAATCAAATGCATTTTCTACAAAATATTAAAGAGGAATTGTTCAGTTTTTGTATTTCATGTAAAAATGTATACTAGTAAGTACTGCTATAATTCAAGACATTGCATTATTTATAATTCATTTGTTGTCTAAAATCTGTCAATAACCAAATGAAAACAGTTTCTGTATGATTTCACATAGTCACATTATATGAAATTGCAACTTTGTTTTCAATGCTTGTTTGTTTTTCTCCCTGGCTGGCTGGTAAGTTTCTCAATTTCAAAAGGACGCAAAACAGAATAAAAACAAGAAATGGCCTTATTTGAACAGATTGACACTTTTATTTTCTAACTACATGTAGTTGATATTCAATGTACAAGTTATATTTCATTATGAGTGACTCAGATTTTATTATTTTTTAGACGGTTAAATTGCAAGCGCGGATCCAGAGGGGGGGGGGGGGTCCGGACCCCTGGAATTTTCAAAACATACCTTTTTTTATTATTAATATACATATTTCAAAAGATTAAGTCCCAATTCCCCTTTTGTTGTCATAATTTTTGAAAATATCATGAATTTGTATTAGAAATCTTTCATTTTGATAATATTTTGCCGTTAGCATTTAAAATTTGTTCTCTGGCTCGCTGCCGCTCGCCAGAGTTTGTTACAAATGTACATACATGTACGTTGTTTTTCAAATGATGCTGCGCTTTCCTATAAACAAGGGCACTAAGAAGACGAAAAGAAACTGAAAAAGTCACGAATAGTGGATTTTATTTCAATTCTCGGAAAAAAATTCGCTGGCTCGCTATCGCTCGCCATTTGTTGTAATCACATAATAGAACTGATAATCAAGTACTATGATGTGAAAATTCAAGATTTAAAGCTTTCTGCTCGCCGTTACTTTCCAGTCACCTGTTTTAATAATAAGATACAGAACTAACATCATCAATCAATAACTATTTTCTTGAGTTTGCGTTCTTTATTTTTTTTATTTATTTTGCTCTTCAAAAAATTCGGACTTTAGGCCCCCCCCCCCCCTTGTAAAAAATTCTTGGGTGATTATAAAAAAACTTGGAAAAGGGAGGCGGATAACTTCCGACCCCCCTCTCTACACACACCTTGTGTCCGTGCTTACTTAAGGCACGGTCCATTTGATATTCTGGGGGGGGGGGGGGCTTGGGGTTTTTTGTCGGAGCAAGATTATTTTTTTCGCCCAGGACCAGGGCAAAATTATTTTTTTCTTGCAAAGTTGGAGCAAGGAAATTTTTTTATCAATTGATGTGTATATTAAGAATAATTGCGTTTTTTTCAATAGAAATTCTTTATTTTTACTTAAATTACTCTAAACATTACTTTATTTTTATGTAAAACTTGTATTCACTTCTTCACTGAGAGAGATAAAAGATTTTTACAATATGCGATATATAATTTTCAGTAAACAAAATGCATATAAGGTCATGTAAAATGTAAGAGGGCCTGATGCAAGTTTTTACACGTAGAAATGTAAACTAGTGAAAAACTTATTTAAATTCTCCTTCCAAGCTTGTACATGAAATATTAGACTCTATGGTGATACATGCACCTATTAATAGTAATGTATTATAGAGGTAATGTATTTAAGCATTTCATTGTTTCAGTCACATGCATACTTTTTGATATTTTCAAGTATGAACTTACCATTATGGAAGAAATTACTATGGCGAGCGAAGGGAGCCAAAAATTGTTATAGATAGTAAAATTTGTGGCGAGCGAAGCGAGCCGAAAAATTTTCAGGAATTTTAAGCGAATTTTATGGTTATTCTTTAAATTCAGATTACTTGTAAGAGCAAGATTATTTTTTTCTGTCACACCATAAGCCAATTTATTTTTTTCATCAAAATTCAGAGCAAAATTATTTTTTTTCGAAAAAAACCCAAGCCCCCCCCCCAGAATATCAAATGGACCGTGCCTAACTGGGAACCCTGTATGGAAGTGCAAGCCCGATCTGGCGAGGGGGGGGGGGGGGGGGCAGAGGGTCCAGGGCAGAGCTCTCGTAGGAGGTTTTCTCAACATCTGTAATGTCAAAAGCCACAAATTTTCAATAAAATCAGACCACTGGGACTCGTTCTTGAGCTAGTATTTCACATTGAGAACATGAATTTCACAGTGTTAATAAAATTCATTGAGGAGGTGCAATTCATTATCTAATTCCCTGGAATTTTATTCAATAATATCATATTTCAAACGCGGATCTAAAAGGCAGTACCCTCTCTCCAGAAGCAAAATTTTAAAAAAAAGCTGATTTTCCCTGTTTTTACGTTTATTTCTTAATAGCTTAAGAGCTGCTTGACCCCCAGACAGCTTACTACCCCATCTCCCCTCAATAGAAATTCGATTCACCCCCTTAAAGCCTCCTACCCTCTTTCTTTCATAGCTTGAAACCCCCCATCCCCCCCATTTTCTTCTGTAATCATTCTCTCATCCGACTTTTTATCTGAAATTTTTTTTTTCAAACCTATTTTATTTTCATTGTTTTTCTTATATATATATTTTTTCATTTATTTTTTTTTCTTTTTAAAATAGACAAGCCCTGGCTCATTGGCTTACATGGCAGCTACGCGCCTACCTAGGGTTCGTTGCTTGTGTCTGCAGCAGTCACCTCACCGCCTGATCACAATTATTCTAATTATTCGTGGACTGGTAAGCATATATTTGGAACTCAGACATCTTTCTCCGTCCTTTGATTTCATCACAACCCCCTCCCCTTTAAGAGATAAGCAAAATACAAATATAGGACTGAAAATATGCATTACACCTTCCAAATTAAATTTGTGTCGCTCTCAATCATGTTATCCAACCCCAACCCCCCACCCCAATGTCCCTTCGTCGTTTCGAATATATTTAGATTGATCTAACCCCCCCCCCCCCCCAAAAAAAAAACCCCAAACATTTCCTTCGAGAATCTTATGGGCAAAGACGGATAACTCTTATGTATAATTTGAAGTCCGCGTACTAGTTCGAAGTACTAGTTTTAGGGTCCAGAAGTCCGAGTCGGTAACGAAATAGTACACAAGATCGGTTTCTATTCAGTAAACTACGGTGCAGACGAGGACGTTATGCAAAGGTATGAATATTTAGAGAGATTCGTTTTTATATATTGTAAAGCAGACATGATATTGAAGAATAAAGATTACGAGTCCGCCGAAGTCGGACATTTTGAAGTCGGAGTCCGCGTCTGAGTACCAAAAATAGGCACTACCCAGTAAAAGGCATATTAACATATAATTAACAACACTGATATGGCATATCACTGTGATGATTGATCACAAATAATTTTAAACATTATTGGTATCACAGATTACAATTGCACTAGACTTTCACAGAGTAACTACAAATTTCTTAAAATAATGATATCACATTTACACACAAAATATATCACGGATTCAAATCACAGTTAAAAATTAGGTACTGTAGTTATACTTTCAAATGAATTGAACACACGTTTCAAAAGCCCTGCAAGTAAAGGTTTGTACATTTCTAAGCATTAGATTCGACATTTCCTACCTTCATTAGCAGCTGTATTTGTGATGCCTTGTGATCTCTCTTTTTCGACATGTGCACTGAGGACCGAATTAACCTCTGACTGCATTTCGATACACGACTCGTGGAGTTTTCTCAAATTCACTTCGCCATCAGAATGGCCACATTGCTTTATTATTTCATTCTTCGTGCCATTTTTATCATGTATTTGTATTTTAAGCATCTCTACTAGCTACTCACTGTGAGTGCCACACGTGGTTGATGTAAACAAAACCTACATCCGAAATTGCATGTGAAACACTTTCTGATTGGCTGAGAGAAGATGATGGAAGAGAGAAGTTGAAAGAAGTTGCAAGTAAATTTGTCAAAAAAAGGACGACTTGCCGAAATTTTTTTCGCACAGAAATTCTCAAGTTTTGCCTATGCATAGCAGTCAGACCGAAGACGAAAAAACAGATAACACGTCGTAGGTCTGCAAGTCGGACTAGATATCAGTTTGATTCAGATTGAATGTATCTATTTCTATTTGTTGAGCATACTTTTTGTGTCGCCTGCAAAGCAATATAGCGATACTTGGGGATCACTTTGTCTGTCTGTGCATGAGCATGGTGAGTGTCACACTTTGGGTTCGTCTTACATGAGAAAATATGAATCAAACCTTGATAAAAGTGTGATATTTCTAAGTGCATTTTGAAGTTTTTAGCTCTACTGGTCAAAGACCAGTCAAGCTTGTGTGATCGCCCTGTGTCCGGCATCTGTCTATTGTCTGTCCGTCCGTTAAACTTTTCTTGTGAGCACAAATCCTTTGAATCTGTTAATTAATAGTGCAGAATAAATTCTTTTTGTATGATAATGGGCCCATGGTCTAGTTGTGCACCTGACCCCAGGGTCTTGGAAAATGGGTGGGATCATTTTCTCCTATATAACTCTATCGAGCATTATTCTCAGTCTGTGGTCTAGTTGGGACCTCGTATTTTGTTTGAGCCCCTGACCCCCAGGGTCTTTGAAAATGGGTGTGGTCATTTTCTCCTATATAACCCTACAATGTATGTAATCTTTTGAGCACCAATTCTTAGGAAGTATAACTGGTAGAAAGATATTATAATATTCGCATTATTCTCAGTCTGTGGTCTAGATGTGCACTTGATATTTTGTTTGAGCCCTTAACCTTTAGGGTCTTGGAAAAAGGGTGTGGTCATTTTCTCCTATGTAATCTTTTGAGAACCAATTCTCAGAAGTAATATTGATAGAGAGTAATTCTTTTCTATTACATTAATCATTTTCTGGTCTTCTATTTTGTTTTAGCCCCAGATTCCCAGAGTCTTGGAAAATGGATGTGTCACTTAGATTTATTTAAGCAAACAACCAGGAGAGCTTCAGTCTCATCAGAGACTTCTGGTTTCAATACAATTTGATTCAACATCGTTACATGAAATGATTTAACAAAAAATGTTTTCACTTCTAGAACATAGAAATGGTATGATCAAAGGCCAGAAAACAAGAAAAATTGCCTTTTTAGCTCACCTCGACGAAGTAGAGGGGGGCTTATGCTATCGCCCTGGCGATACTATAAGTCCTACACTAACCAAACTTGCATGGATGATACATCTGAGGATGCTTACAACAATGCATGGTATAGAGGCTGCATCTTGCCTACATTTCATGCTTGAGAGAGCAGGTTAGGTAAAATGGGACAGGTCCATTCCCGCCTAACTATAATTCCTACACCAACCAAACTTGCATGGATGATACATCGATCTGAGGATGCTCGCAACAATGCATGGTACAGAGGCTACATCTGACCTACATTTCATGCTTGAGTGAGCAGGTTAAGTAAAATGGGACAGGTCCATTCCTGCCTTACTATAAGTCCTGCACCAACCAAACTTGCATGGATGATACATCTGAGGATGCTTACAACAGTGCATGGTACGGAGGCTGCATCTGAGCCACATTTCATGCTTGATTGAGCAGGTTAGGTAAATTGGGACAGGTCCATTCCGGCCTTACTATAAGTCCAACATCAACCAGACTTGCATGGATGATGCATCTGAGGATGCTTACTGCAATGCATGGTACGTAGGCTGCATCTGACTTACATTTTACACTTGAGTGAGCAGGTTAGGTAAAATGGATCAGGTCCATTCCCACCTTACTATAAGTCCTACATCAACCAAACTTGTATGGATGATGCATCTGAGGATGCTTACAACAATGCATGGTACAGAGGCTGCATCTTGCCTACATTTCATGCTTGAGAGAGCAGGTTAGGTAAAATGGGACAGGTCCATTCCCGCCTAACTATAATTCCTACACCAACCAAACTTGCATGGATGATACATCGATCTGAGGATGCTCGCAACAATGCATGGTACAGAGGCTACATCTGACCTACATTTCATGCTTGAGTGAGCAGGTTAAGAAGAATAGGACAGGTCCATTCCTGCCTTACTATAAGTCCTGCACCAACCAAACTTGCATGGATGATACATCTGAGGATGCTTACAACAATGCATGGTACGGAGGCTGCATCTGAGCCACATTTCATGCTTGATTGAGCAGGTTAGGTAAATTGGGACAGGTCCATTCCGGCCTTACTATAAGTCCTACATCAACCAGACTTGCATGGATGATGCATCTGAGGATGCTTACTGCAATGCATGGTACGTCTGCTTCTGACTTACATTTTACACTTGAGCGAGCAGGTTAGGTAAAATGGATCAGGTCCATTCCCGCCTTACTATAAGTCCTACATCAACCAAACTTGTATGGATGATGCATCTGAGGATGCTTACTACAATACATGGTACGGAGTTTGCATCTGACCCACATTTCATGCTTGAGTGAGCAGGTTAGGGAAATGGGACAGGTCCATTCCTTCCTAACTATAATTCCTACACCAACCAAACTTGCATGGATGATACATCGATCTGAGGATGCTCGCAACAATGCATGGTACAGAGGCTACATCTGACCTACATTTCATGCTTGAGTGAGCAGGTTAAGTAGAATAGGACAGGTCCATTCCTGCCTTACTATAAGTCCTGCACCAACCAAACTTGCATGGATGATACATCTGAGGATGCTTACAACAATGCATGGTACGGAGGCTGCATCTGAGCCACATTTCATGCTTGATTGAGCAGGTTAGGTAAATTGGGACAGGTCCATTCCGGCCTTACTATAAGTCCTACATCAACCAGACTTGCATGGATGATGCATCTGAGGATGCTTACTGCAATGCATGGTACGTCTGCTTCTGACTTACATTTTACACTTGAGTGAGCAGGTTAGGTAAAATGGATCAGGTCCATTCCCGCCTTACTATAAGTCCTACATCAACCAAACTTGTATGGATGATGCATCTGAGGATGCTTACTACAATACATGGTACGGAGTTTGCATCTGACCCACATTTCATGCTTGAGTGAGCAGGTTAGGGAAATGGGACAGGTCCATTCCTTCCTTACTATAAGTCCTAGGTCATCCAAAGTTGTGTGGTTGATGCATCTAAGGATGCTTACAACAATGCATGGTACAGAAGCTGCATCTGACCCACATTTCATGCTTGAGTGAGCAGGTTACGTAAAATGGGACAGGTCCATTCCCGCCTTACTATAAGTCCTACATCAACAAAACTTGTATGGATGATGCGTCTAAGGATGCTAAATGCAATGTATGGTACAGATGCTGCATCTGACCCACATTCCATGCTTGAGCAATCAGGTTAAGTAAAATTGGACAGGTCCATTTTCGGCCTATTGTAAGTCCTAGATCAATCAAAAAACTTGTGTTGGTGATGTATGTGAGGATGCTTACTGCAATGCACTGTACAGATGCTGCATCTGACCTATATTTCACGCTTGATTGACCAGGTATAGTAAAATTAGAATCTTCATTTCCAGCCTTCTTTGAATTTTTTATCAACCAAACTGATGTGGATGATGCATCTGGAAATATTTTGTGCAATGTAGGTACAGATGCTGGTCATGGGACAATTATGCCGTCGAGGTGAGCTCTGTCATCTCTGATGGCCCTATGTTTAATAAGGGACAAATATGCAGATGTATTTTGATAATAGACTGTTCCAAAGATTCCCAATTTTCTTGATTATGTTGCTGATTTTTCCCAAATTGAAAGGCAGACACCTTTGAAAGATCACTGGGGATGGCTAATTCAAGGTCAAGGTAACATGTTTGGAGTCAAAGTCACATTTTTGCATTTATGTTCATAGCTTAACTTGTGTTGCTCTTAAACAACTATTTCCTTATACTACCTTTTCCATAACTAAAATATTCTAATATTCTATCTGAAATAAGATTTCTTTAAGCTTTACAGGCAATACATGTGTTCAACTTCACTTGAACACAAAGCTATTTCTTAACCTTTAGAAATATTTGGAAATTAAAGGTCAGGTTAAATTGATTGATTCAAGGTTTTATTCAATGCACTGTATATGTCTTCATTAGCAGAATCTTTTAGGTTATTTGAAGAGAACTCAATATTAAATAATGAGCCTGTCCATGTATATAATTTTGTTTCTTCTTATTTTTCAGGACATAACAGAGTGAAGTACCCATATTCCCTACTCGATCAAGTACTTCAATGAAGCACATAGAAATGTACCTTACTTCATTCAACATTCCTAAGGATAGAAATGGATATTTGTGAATATGGAACATTTTTTGCAACTACCTTAATCTTGGTATTAATTCAAGGTCATTTGACATCCATCTGCATCCATGATGAAATTCAAAACGCAGCACAGTCACTGGACAACATAGGAAAATACCATCACAAACAGAAAGTACAAACACATGGTAGAATCAAGAGGAGGAGGAGGAGGTCAGTGAGTGGTGAGGTGTTTAAGCCATTGAGGATTCACACACATTATATGAAAGATCTGGAGGCTGAACTGTTTGATAGAGACATTCTGTTTCTGACTGAGGCATTAGTAAATGTTACAAAGAAACTGAGCAACATTCTCTCAGGTAGGTATCATGTGTTTAGTATCATAGTATAAATATTATGAATCTGAAAAATCATAGATCCAATAATCTGAGATGGCGATATTTATAAGATTACAAGCGTGTTCATTACAAATATTTGTATCCTGGCTCAATCTAATTAAAATTCGACGTTTCTGATCCGTTACTCTACTTTGAGTAGAGTAATGGATCAGAAACGTCAATTTTTAATTAGATTGTATCCTGGCTGGTCCATTTGATAAACTACGTTATAATGAAGAATTTTTAACAGAGGTGTACACTAAATTTCAAATGTCTTTGATTCAGCATAAATTCTGATCTGCATTTATGATAACATGATGAATGAAGCTTCACTCTTATTTATAATGTAATGATTTATATGTTTCTATAGTACTACGTCACTGTAACTAACTTTTAAAGGAAACCTTGATTTAGCTACAACATTTCTTTAAACAATAAATATACTATTAGATTTCTCATAGATCTTTTAATGGAGTTTCAATGCTTGTAGTATCACCTGTTGAGGGTCCATTGCTCTTGGATAGAAAAAGGGGATGTCACAAGAAGTGGGGAAAGGGTGAAAATGCTGGCAGGTATGTTTCCATGATCTACCATATGAATTTAAGTTTCATTTTTCTTTTAATCAATTTTGATCCTCTTATACAACTTTTTTTTGCCAAGGATAATTATTTGATTAACTTAATAAAGCAAATTGAACATGTATTAGATTCTTTATGTACATGTATATTGTAGATTGCTGTTGATAAGAAGAGGAAACTATATTTCAAATGTATTTCTTTTTTCATTTTTCAGATGTTCTCAGATAAAAAGGTATTATACAGGAGAAATCTGTGCAGATGAACTGAGGGTATGATACACTTGAAATTAGATATTTATATAAATAGGTATTTTCAGCTTACCTCTACGTAGTTGAGTGAGCTTATGCTATACAACCACATGTTCGCGTCCTCATCTGTGATCATGTCTGCTTCTGTGTGTGATCAAGAAGTTTGTGGTAGCTCAGTATCTGACATAGTGCTGATGCTACAATTACCAAACTTGAACTTTGGATGCTGAGGTGAACCCTTGCATTTGATGCTGCATCCAACCTATATTTTCTGCTTGAGTGATGGTTGGTTAAGAAGTTTTGGGTAGCTCAATATTTTACAAAGTACTGATGCTACTGTTATCAAACATGCACAAGTAAGCCATCTTGGGATGCTGAGATGGACCCATGCTTTGGATGCAGCATCTAACCTACATTTTCTGCTTGAGTGATTTTGCTTTGAATAGCCAATATTCAACAAAGGATAAATGCTACTTGTACCAAACTTGCATATTGGATGTATCTTTCATAAAATGAACTTGACCTACTTTTTCTACTTTAGTGATTTTGCTTTTAAAAGCCAATATTTGAGCAAAGTATATGTGCTAGATGTACCAAACTTGCATCTTGAATGTATCTTTGATCAAACTTTCATATAATGACCTTGACCTACTTTTTCTGCTTGAGTGGTTTTGCTTTTAATAGCCAATATTTAGCAAAGTATATTGCACCATGTTCAAAATTTGCATACTGGATGTACTTCAATCAAACTTTCATCAAATTATCTTGACCTACTTTTTTCCGCTTGAGTGATTTTACTTTTTAAAACCAATGTACTTAGAAATTTGTTAAATAAATTGAATTTTGGGGCCAGGAGGTGAGCTTTGTAATTATCTGTGATTACCTATGTTTTATAAATTCCAATTTTTTTTAAATTTCTACGTTAATTTAATAATAATAATTTGCATAGTAGTACATGTAGCCATTTGCTATCATTACATGTCAAAAATGAACAAAAATTGTGCATTTTCACTTACATGTAAATCTGAAATTTCAGATTCCAGATGCCCATCTAGATGGTTTATCCATATGGAACAAAACAGGATCTGAACCTGTGAAAAAAATCCATTCCCCAGGACCAGGGCTGAATGATACAGATTTTATTTTATATGTACAGGCACTCAGTACAAGATCATGTCAGACTTACAAGGTTGGTGTTACCAGCTACACGTACATAGCAAGTTAATGACCTTTTATGATGCCCTACTGGCCCTTGGCAATAATTCTGTGAAATACTATTATACTATACTTGAAAGAGATGCGTTATGAATTAGGCTGATTCTAGTAGTCAGATTCCATAGCAGTCAAGGTTTGCAAAATGATTTTTGTCATTAAGAGGATATTTCAAGGAATCTCAGAGGTTATTGGTCCCAGTCTGCATATGATCTGACCTTAGAGGTGTTACATCAATCCAGTTAAAAAAATCTATTTCCAATTTCATAGGTAAACTGCATGGAAACAGATGATTTTATTCAGATTGATATTACATGTAATTTGTTGTACATGTACCGGTATATACATTATAAAACTTTTGTAATTTGTTCTCATATTAAAGTTTTTAAAAAATATTGCAATATTTTTTCAGGGAAGAAATGTTCTAGCGTATGCTGTATACTGTCACCAGAATAAAGATGGCCGCCCCCTGTCGGGTTACGTCAATGTTTGCCCACGACAACTCCAGGCACACCTCTACAGTAAAGAACATATCCAAATGGTACTTAAAACTTGTCTTGATAGATTTTCATGGAAATCTCTATTATTTAAAGTTAACATTTTATTATCAAGTAATTCATTCAAGATATTTTCTAATAGGTATGTTATTTTAATATACATGTAATAATAATTAAGTTAATTATACAGAAAGAAATCATTCTGTTGAATGATTTTATATGATATGAATGAATAGCTTTGCTATAAGATGCTGAAATTGCCAAATTTGATATAAAAAAAATCAGGAGCTGATAAGATAAGGGCTGTATTTAGCCCTGAATCTCGTCAAGTATTTCTTCCATACAATGATCTATACGCAAGAAAAACTTGATCATTACTAAAATGTAATGTATTCAGGGATTCCTCATACAACTTTTATTATGGTAAGCTGATTTCTAGATACTTAAATAACAGTCCAATGAGTAGGGGGTCGCCATGTTGAAAAGAAGGTAATTACATGTATATGGATAAAAAAATGTTGAAAATTAAGGACTATCTGGCTATTATGGATATCTATATGTTATAGTCTAAACAAGTTACTAGAAATCAGATTTAAAAGTCTTGTCTCAACTTTATCCATAAATTTCAAAATCTTGAATATGAAAATTAGAAATACAAATGTACATGTATTTTGTATTAATTGGCTATAAATGTAGGCATTCCACCGTGAAATACACACTTTGTAGAAATAAACAGCACACTCTTGTTTATTACATTCCAAAATCTTGTGCATTTCATGTGAACATGTTTAGAATAAATAAATGAATGACTTTAAAAGGGAAAAAATGAAACTTTGCTTATATTATAGCCTAAAATGCAGATTCGTAAAAAGCCCCCCACTCTTTCTTTCTCAGTTTTTCATCTCTGGAGCATTGTTTCCAAGATGTGTATTAGTGATATACATCTTCTATAAAAGTGGTGCTGTAGCCAGGGGAGGGGGGGACTTTTCCATTGATTTCTATAGAAAAAAGACATGTTTGCCCAAAATTTAGGAAAATGATGCATGATAAATCTTATCCAACTGCTGATTTATGATAAAACCAAGAACTGGCATCAATTTTGTGAAAGAATTTTTCTTGAAGTTCCCATTTTGAAAATTCCACTTTTTCAGGGCAGATTTTATGCCTTATCTTATCATCTCCTTTGTAAAGGAAAATAGTGAAGACTATTGTGTGAAAACTAGAAGTACAGGCATTTTTTTTTTATTAACTTTATTTAAGAGAATTATTTATATGTGAATATTCCAGATTCTTATGCACGAGGTGATCCATGCTGTTGGTTTTTCATCAAGGCTTTTCCCCCAATTCTTGAAATGTAAAGGTGAGACAGAACATCAACAGGTAATCTGAATTTGTTTTCAGTTTTACACGTCTAATCATCGTGATCAAAAATTTCTTTTTATGCTTGTTTATCTGCTATCAAAACACATTACTGCATGTACATTTTATGCCTAGTGAAATTATAAAACTTTAATGGAAATATTTTAAAGTTGAAGGTCAAGGCCATGTCACAATATAACAATTATATACATGTATATGTAGTTAACTTTTGAATTGTAAAAAGTGATGACTTTCATATTTTCACATTATTCCATGTGACATTTACATGTAAGTCCTTTCAGTAGGGAGCAAAATTTTTGACCTTGGAATTTGGTCTACTTTTGAAAAACTTGCATGCATGTTTACATTGTACAAAAAATGTATTGAACTACACGCAGACTTAATATCTGTAGTTTTCTTTTTTCTATTGCAGGAAGCATGGGAGATTTTGATAGCTATGGGGAGTCCCTGTTTAAGGATGTACAAGGGGTAACCAGAATTGTAACACCTAGCATTGTACAACATGCACAGAAACATTTCAATTGTACTGATGAAAGTAAATATGGTGGTCCATTAGAAATGAAAGTAAGAACTAAAATAACCTTTATCTTGATTTCCTGAACATGAATAACTTGATTTAGTGACATGATGATGAGAAGGACCATGTGAAATTTGCTGTGATAAAGTATTGGTACAATATGATTTATAATGTTAAAATTTCTGTACTAGATGAGAGAAGACAAATTTAGAAGTTACAGTGCCATGTATCCCCTTAATTTCTATCATTAGTTATGAATCATATGAAAATTATGACAATGTTGACCTTCCATGTGTACTAATGATTTTTTTTTCAATTCTTTAGAATGGACGAGTAACATCCCATTGGCATAGCCTCCTCATGTATGGATCAATCATGGCTCCAACGTTTGATAAGGTATTTTCATGATAAAGAAAGATCTATGTACATGTCTGTGTCAGTGTACATATAGTAGAGATATTGTGATGCACACTTTCTGTAAACATGCGTAAAACTCATTTCAAATCAAACCTTATGAAATTTTAACATTTTGTTCATTAAGTACAAGGTTCAGGTTAAAATGGTGCTTAAATTGTAGGGGATACTATAGGGTTTTGCATTGTCTTGTCAGAAATAAAGGAGGTGATAAACAATACAATGTATCAAGTTTGACAAGCATACTGTTACCAAAGGTTAACGGTATTGTCTACTGTCCTGTTCACTAAATCCAGAGCACCCTGTTTTGGCGATTTATTCTGTCATCTGAAGAATTTTGCTATAAATTATTGTTTCCGAGCATTGACCTCCTTTAGTCGTAACTGGAAATTAACTTCAACTTACCCAATCAGCTGCCTTCAAACCGCAATATGAAAAATAAAATGTCTACGGGAAATTCCCATGTTAATTTCAAGCCGCCGCCATCTTGTTCTCCATGTCAACAATAGTAAACAGTGACGTCAAAGCCTCCGACGTAACACATTTTCAGCGATTTTAGCATAGAAAATCCCTGTAGACTTTATTTTCTGTCCTTTTTCTAACTTAACTGATGCACAGCCAAAACAATGGTATTTTCTGTTACGACTAAACAGGTACTATAAAACTGATATCTTTTAGGAAGATGACATTATCATATTTTAGAGAAAACCGGGAAAACAGTGTGCTCTGGAATTCGTGAACAGGACAGTAGGGATCTTGCTTTGTATCTTTGTTTTCGTTCTGCTTGTTTGTTTCTATTAGTAAAATACAACACGGAAAAATCATCATTTCTTATCACTAATAAATGCAGTATCATTACAATAAAAGAACAAGAACGCTATGTCACTATATTACAGGCCCATCTTACCATTTTGGATCCGTTAACCCTTGGGCTGTTAGAGGACACTGGCTGGTATCGTGTCAATTTCCGTTTTGCAGAGCCTTACTTTTGGGGAAAAGGTCAGGGTTGTAAATGCATGAACACTAACAGCATGTGCTGATTGATATCAAGGTTAGTCAGTGTAACTTATCACATAATATCTGTATTAGATAACAAGTTTTGTGTCAGTATTTGTCATATTGTCCTTCTCTCAAATGTATTTTCTTATTCATAGATAATTCATCATATCAGTGTCTGTCTCACAATCGTTCGATCTGTCCCTCAGCAAAAATTTTAACTTTGGCCATGACCTCTTCATCCTAAGAGTGACGCCATAATGTAAAACAATGCCAAAAGATGTTGACTCGGTTTTTTGTGCTTTCTAAAAAGATCTAAAAATGGCCTATTGTATTATTTTTCATCATTGGACTCTGACATTGTCCTTTAAAAAAACGATGAAAAATTTGCCATGACTACTTCAACTGAAGAGGCTGAGCATGTTCATACCTTTACCTATATACCTGATATAATATCTATTGTTACAAAAAAGTTCTGCGTGAGCATGTCAAATTTTGAACAAAACTTCATATACATGTAGGTGAAACACTTTCAGGTGTTGTTGGTATTCTTTATGAGGCTTTCAATATTTTTAACCAAGACCAAACTAAACATAGTAAGTACTTAGTAGTGCATTAAGTTTAGTAGGTTACTAGTGAATTGAATGATGCTAGAATGTTTTTAACGTTTCTTTCAAATTTTAATGTTTCTTTTAATCTTTTTATCTTGTAATGTTTCTTTCATGCTAGAATGTTTTTAATGTTTCTTTCTTTTATGAACATTTTGCAGACCATTTTGTATTTATTAGTCAAAAAAAAAATCGAAATCACTGGATCCTAACAGATGATTTTTTTAGCTCTACTGGTCTCAGACCAGTCGAGCTTATGCGATCACCCTTTGTCCGGCGTCCGTCCGTCTGTACGTCTGTCCGTCAGTACGTCTGTCCGTCTGTCTGTCTGTCCGTCTGTCCGTAAACAATTCTTGTCCGGACAACTCCTCTGAAATTGTAAGAGATAGAAAGTTAATTCTTTTTGCATTTTACTTGGACCATGGTCTAGTTGTGCACCTGACATTTAGTTTCACTCTCTGACCCCCAGGGTCTTAGAAAATGGGCGTGGTCATTAAATTCTATGTAATCTTGTCCGGACAACTCCTCTGAAACTGTTAGAGATAGAAAGTTAAGTCTTTTTGCATTTTACTTGGTCCATGGTCTAGTTGTGCACCTGACATTTAGTTTCAGTCCCTGACCCCCAGGGTCTTAGAAAATGGGCGTGGTAATTAAATTCTATGTAATCTTGTCCGGACAACTCCTCTGACACTATAAATGATGGAGACTTAATTTTTTTTGCAATATGATGGGTCTGTGGTCTTGTTGTGCACCTGATATTTTGTTTGAGCCCCTGACCCCCAGGGTCTTAGAAATGGGTGTGGTCATTTTCTCCTATATAACTCTATGTAATCTTGTGCTCGCAACTCCTCTGACACTATAAATGATGGAGACTTAAATCTTTTTGCAATATGATGGGTCTGTGGTCTTGTTGTGCACCTGATATTTTGTTTGAGCCCCCTGATCCCCAGGGTCTTAGAAATGGGTGTGGTCATTTTCTCCTATATAACTCTATGTAATCTTGTGTTCCCAACTCCTCTGACTTTATAAATGATGGAGACTTAATTCTTTTTGCAATATGATGGGTCTGTAGTCTAGTTGTGCACCTGATATTTTTTGAGCCCCTGACCCCCAGGGTCTTAGAAATGGGTGTGGTCATTTTCTCCTATATAACTCTATGTATTCTTGTGTTTGCAACTCCTCTGACTTTATAAATGATGGAGACTTAAATCTTTTTGCAATATGATGGGTCTGTAGTCTCATTGTGCACCTGATATTTTGTTTGAGCCCCTGACCCCCAGGGTCTTAGAAATGGGTGTGGTCATTTTCTCCTATATATAACTATATAATCTGTGCTCGCAACTCCTCTGACAATATAAATGATGAAGACTTATTTCTTTTTGCAGTATGATGGGTCTGTGATCTTGTTGTGCACCTGATATTTTGTTTGAGCCCCTGACCCCCAGGGTCTTAGAAATAGGTGTGGTCATTTTCTCCTATACAACTCTATGTAATCTTGTGCTCACAATTCCTCTGACACTATAAATGATTGAGACTTAATTCTTTCTGCAATGTGATGGGTCTATGGTCTGGTTGTGCTGATATTTTGTTTGAGTCCCTGACCCCCAGGGTCATAGAAATGGGTGTGGTCATTTTCTCCTATATAACTCTATGTAATCTTGTGCTCACAACTCCTCTGACTAAATTCTTATTGCAATATTATGGGTCTCTGGTCTAGTTATGCAGCTGTTTTTATGTTTAAGCCCCTGACCCTTAGGGTCTCAGAAATGGGTGTGGGCATTTTTCCTATATAAGTAAATGTAATCTTGTGCTTGTAACTCCTCTGACACTATAAATGATGTAGAATTAATTCTTTTTGCAATGATTATACAGGTGTTTTGTTTGAGCCTTCTGACTTCCACGGTCTTAGAAAATGGGTGTGGTCATTTTATCTTATATAACTCTATCATCATGATCATGATAGACTCTACATGTATGTATTCTTTCGCTCACAACTCCTCTGACACTATAAATGAAAGAGACTTAATTCTTTTTGCAATATAATGGGTCTGTGGTCTAGTAGTGCACCTGATATCATATTTGAGCCCCTGACCCCCAGGGTCTTAGAAAATGGAAATGGTCATTGTTTCCTATTATCATGATTATATTTATAATTGTACTCTCACCTCTCCTATAGCTATTAATGATGGAGAGTTAATTCTTTATGCAATAAGATGGATCTGTAGTCTTGTCGTGTCATTGATTGTTCATTTGAGCTAGCATCCCCTGGCCCCCTATGATCAGATCTTGGAAAATTGTTTTTCATATTCTTGTTTGACTTTGAAATACTATATCTCGGATATTATGAATTGTATGTCATTATTTATAGAGTGATATTCTAGTTGCAGTCTAATAGACATGATAGATATGTAAATTGTTCTGTTGTGCTAGTTATAATTTGTTTGAGTGCCTGTATGGTCTTTGGTTTAAAATATGGAAATTGATATTCATGTGTATGTAACAGAACAACCAGGAGAGCTACAGTCTCGTCAGAGACTTCTGGTTCCATTGTAGATTCTGGCTGTAACTTTGGAATTGGTCCCTGTGATGATTACCCGGACTACTTCTGTAACAATAAGTAAGTTATATATATATCTACTCATGTATATGTACCTCTTTGCTATAGTTACATCATAAGCTAAATATTTGTTACCATATTTGCTAAACTTGAAATAAATTTAAATTTGAGCCGATTTAAGATTTGTACCTTCGAAACGGATAGAAAAAAAATCTGATACCAGTATCTTTTAAGATTGAATTATTTTTCCTTGTAATTTCAGCAGTTCTGGCTGTCATTACTTACACAGAGATCTGGCAGAATGCAAAAAAATATCAAAAGACCACAAGTGTAAAGTTTTTATACCCCTTCTGAAGAAGGTAATTGTTTTGTAACTTGATTTTGCTCTAGTATTAGAGGATAATGATTCTTTCTTATGTCTTTAGAAAACAATTCTATTCCTTATTTTTTCAAGATTGACCATGTGTTTTTCCCATTTGAGACAGTACCTGACGTAGACTGATTATGACGTATCAAATTCTATGGAAACAGTCCTAAAAGTCTGGGAAATGACGGTATAAAATCGACTTTACCATACCATTTTCATGACGTCACAATGGTTTTACGTCAGGTACTGTCTGTAAGGGGGAAAAAACTCTGTATTCCACAAAGACTCAATAATGAGGTCCCAGTATGGCACCATACATGTCCAATTATAATTATACCCCCCCCCCCCCCCCCAAAAAAAAAAACAAAGTTTAGGGGGGTATATAGGAAACACCCTGTCCGTCTGTTCATCTGTCCGGTTAAGAAGTTCTTAAAGCAGATAACTCTTTAAGTATAAGTGATAGGGCTTTCATATTTCATACTTGCATTCACCATAATAAGTACTACATTTTAATACCAAGACATTTGACCTAGTGACCTTGACCTTGAACTTTGACCTTAAAGTTATATTTTGGTTAAGAAGTTCTCAAAGCATATATTTTTTCACATATAAGTGATAAGGCTTTCATATTTCATACATACATTCACCATAATAAGTACAACATTTTGATACCTAGACATTTGACCTAGTGACTTTGACTTTGAACTTTGACCTTGTAGTAATATTTTGGTTAAGAAGTTCTTAAAGCGAAAATCTCTTCAAGTATAAGTGATAAGGCTTTGATATTTCATCCATGCATTCATCATAACAAGTTTACTCCATGACATTTGACCTTGTGGCCTTGACCTTGACCTTTGACCTACTTTTAAACTATAAGTGATAGGGCTTTGGTATTCCTCATGACTAAAGCTTTCATCTAATAACATGAATTTTGACCTAGTGACTTTGACCTTTGACCTACTTTTGACCTTTGACCTACTTTTAAACTATAAGGGGTAGGGCTTTGATATTTCACTTATATATTCCTCACGATGAGAGCTTTCATTTGAGATCATGACTTTTGACCTAGTGACCTTGATCTTTGACCTACTTTTTAATTATAAGGGAAAGGGCTTTGATATTTTATATATAGATTCCTCATGATGAGAGCTTTTATTTGATATAATGACTTTTGACCTAGTGACCTTGATCTTGACCTTTGACCTCCTTTTTAACTAAAAGGGATAGGGCTTTGATATTTCAGATATTGATTCCTCATGACCAGAGCTTTCATTTGATACCATGACTTTTGACCTAGTGACCTTGATCTTTGACCTACTTTTTAATTATAAGGGAAAGGGCTTTGATATTTTATATATAGATTCCTCATGATGAGAGCTTTTATTTGATATAATGACTTTTGACCTAGTGACCTTAATCTTGACCTTTGACCTACTTTTAAATTATAAGGGACAGGGCTTTGATATTTCACATATAGATTCCTCTTGAGAGCTTTCATTTGATATCATCACTTTTGACCTAGTGACCTTGATCTTGACCTTTGACCTCCTTTTTAACTAAAAGGGATAGGGCTTTGATATTTCAGATATTGATTCCTCATGACCAGAGCTTTCATTTGATACCATGACTTTTGACCTAGTGACCTAGTGACCTTGACCTTTGACCTACTTTTAAACTATAAGTGATAGGGCTTTGATATTTAACATATATATTCCTCATGACTAAAGCTTTCATTTGATACCATTGTTTTTTACCTAGTGACCTTGACCTTTGACCTACTTTTTAACTGTAAGGGATATGGCTATGATGTTTAAGATATAGATTCCTATGTCATTAATGAATCCGTTCAGAGAAAAACGTCCCGCGGGGGGTATAATTCGTCACTTTAGGGCAGTTCTAGTTTAAATTTAGAAAACTTCTTATTTACTTCCTACCTACCATAGTAAAATCATCTTCATATAATTCTTCATCTATTTCCTTTTATACGTCATGGAATATTTGCTATTTTAAAAAAAGCAGGAATAATTGTTTTTGATAAACTTTGTAATTTGTAATCTCAATAAATGGTTTGCGGCATGTATATCGTCGTTATACATGCTTGTAGAAATCCTGTGAACCAATCAGAATGCGTGAAAGAAAAAGAATGATTTAAAATTGTTCTTTTAATACACATCATGTTCCATAGAGCACAAGCAACCTAACAATTGAGAAAAAAAAACAAAACTTAATTTCTTCATTTTTACAGAGCCAATGCTTTATGCCAGAACATGATACAGATATTAGTAAGGATAAGGATGGAATCTGTCTCTCAAGCAGATTAATTCTCACAGAATCTTCAGTAAGTACATGTACAAGTGATACAGTGCATCTGTTCTTGATTTGTAACATTGTGAACTTGTCAAATCTGTTTTGGATATACGTGTATACATATAACATATGTTTTTCAAAATAAGAAGGGATTAAAAAATGTACTGAAGAGCGAATGATGGACTTCATGTTAAGCTGGTGTCACAGTATTTTTCAGTTATGACTAACTTTTATTTACATCAGAAAAAGACTTTGAAAACAGGGGGGAAATGCTACAGGAAGAAGTGTGTAAACCAAACTTTACTGGTGAAACTTTCTGATTCAAAATGGAAAAGGTGTCCCTATGGAGAAAGTTTACAGGTATGCAATTTCTTGAGACAGGTTTATGTTATAATTCTCTCCACTCCCCTTCCCCCTAGGTACAATGTAGATCTCAGTCATAAAATTGTATGTCTGGCTGTATACTACAAGATCAGAGTCTGTATTGCATTATAATTTCATTTTCAAAGTAAATACATTCAAATACATTATAACCATATTTCATGCTTTCACTTCCTTAAGAAAGCAAATGTATTGCATTTTGGCTTGAAAAATCATTGAGAGAAGCTCATCTGAAGTGTGTATTATACGATATCCTACTTTGAACGAGATGATTACAGAACATATACATGTAGATAGTAACCAGGTGCCAGTTTTACAAAACTACTTACGAAAAATTTAAGGAATTTCCCTGGTACTTCTTACAAATTAAAAATTGCAATGTTTTATTTCTGAAGTTGTATTTAGTATGTTGAAATGCTATTTGAAAGGACTACATATTCCAAAATGAAGATTTTAAGCTTTTATTTCATGAAAGAATTTACGAAAATTCATAAAAATTTTCGTAAGTATTTTTGTAAAACTGGCACAAGGTTTTTCCATGCACAATCTCATGCATGTGCATAAGATTTACTAACTGTTAACAAGAAGGTATTGTTTCTGTATAAAGAATATGTATTTTGCTTGCAGCTTAATAGATCTGGTACTGCCATAGACTGTCCACATTACGGAGACCTGGTTTGTCCTGTAATAAAAGAATTAATTTCTTCATCATACACACCTACTCCATCGTTCTCTACTTTTTCTATTATTCAGTCTACAGGTATCGTATATTTCACTGATCAATTACTATTTTTAACATTGAAAATACATGTAATTTAAGTCTATATGTAAACAAGAATTACATGTGTAGATTACTTGTACATGTATATCAAGTTCAGTCAACCAACTTGAGCTAGAATATGTCTTTGATAATTACCTGTTTATGGAAAGTGAAGACTACTATGATTAAACTTCCAAAAGTAGTATTTTGCAGCCTTGGAGAATTAACAAACATGAATGAAAAAAAAATGTCATCAAAATAATTTATTTGGGTTGACAATTGATTGTCTTGTTTTTTTGTACTTGTTTTGTGTTTCAGATAAAGAACTTGAAGAACCAGCCTCAGGACCCATTTCATTAGCTGTTAAAGACAAATCTGATCTGCTTTATGTGTACATTTCAAACGTACTATTTGTGTTACTTAGATCAATATGATCTGACAAAAGTCGTATATATTCAAATATATTATAAATGAAATCTGTATGTGTTTTTGTTTTAATGTGCATACATGATCTTGCCTGTATACAAAATCATTCTCTTCAGTACACAAAGAGCTATTTCGCAGGTTTCCCTCAAATTAGATCTTATGACATTATAGAGTAGGCCCATCAAACAGAACTAACTATACATTATAATGTACATACAAGTAAATGTTAACAGTTATACTGCATCTTCCAATGTTCTGCCTATGTGAAATGCTCACAGAAATCAAACCTTTTACAATGAATTGATTTAATAAAAAGTGCAAAATTTCATCCAAATTGCATATTTGACACTTCACGTATCTGACATTGAAAAGTAAATGTTTATCCTCTAGACATGGTCCTCTGTTGTGAATGGCTTTGTGATTCCAAGCTTCATGTATTTTCAAATTTAAAACATTACCAATATTGTGACATTGAGTAAGGGTTCACTTTCTCCGCTTTAGATACATGTACATGTAACTTTTGTAGAAGGTTTGGCGACTTTACGCCATTCGTCTTCTTTTGTGATCACAAGTTCTTCCCTTATTGTCAAAGATACAATTATTATGATGTAAACAACACAGGTTTGCAATGTATCTTTAGAATCTAGGACGGAAGTAAATGCAGTGCACTTGCATGGAATTTGATTTATACCAACCTTTTGATCACCTCTGATATAGAAACATAACTCTGTGGATGGTTTGTTGTGTCTTTGAACATTTTGGCAAGACTCACTAGAAGTTTGCATGTATTCGAGTCCATGACGAGAGGAGAATGGACCTTAGTGAGAGGACAACACCTTTTGATTTTCACTGACAAAGTTAAAACTGAAAATATGAGATATTCATAATTCTCTGTTTCAGTTGTCCACAGTATGATGACAAAATGTATTGATGTTCAAGGTCAGTGATGAAAGTTCCAAGATTACAACTGGCAGAAACTTATTGTCAATAGTCTACAAAACTATACTTTTTGAGCTGAAAGTCTTATCTTTCACTTGCAGTATATGGATGAAAACTATCATTGTAAAATAACTGAATCATTTTCAGAGATGAAGCTTTCATACTAGTATTCCATTCCCATTGTAATATAATGGTACATGGCTTGTAAAATCTTTTGGGATAAGCAAGGCTACATCATCAAGTTTTATCATGTGTTTATGCTTAATCTGTTCAATACAGACATTGGTAATAAAGAAATTCCTACTAAATACATGTATGTCTTAATACATTTATGTTCATTATATAGAATAAGAGCTGCAAACGTTTGCGATATGAAAGTAGATACCTTGCTCCCTTAAATTTTTTTAGCAGTGTATGATCTTTAAAGTTAGTAGATCATAGTTCAAGGTCATTTCTTTGACTTATGCAAAGTTATTACATTGGAACATGAGATCAATCAGAAATACTACAGTTCTGAACAGTAAATAGTAATGTAGGTCAGATAGTGGCATCTGATGCATTGGTCAAATTGGTACCATACCTTAAGATGGACCACTTTAGCAAGTTCATTTACTTTGTCTCAAAAAGCATGATGAGTAACTATAGTAGACAATGTAGGTCAGATGTAATATCTGATGCAACTGGAGGGTCCACCTTTATGAGTAACTATAGTAGACAATGTAGGTCAGATGTAATATCTGATGCAACTGGAGGGTCCACCTTTACATCTCCATCCACTGAACACAGATATTTACTAAATCGGATATTCTTGAACTGTATATACTGCTAAGATTCTTTTGAGTTTTTTTTTTCAACAAATATTCAGAATAACTATAAGGATGCTTTATGAAATTTGTTTTTCTGAAACGCTGTATTCTTGGTATAGAAAACGGTAAATGGGTATCACAGAACAAATACAAGTACATGTATGCTCGGCAAAAATTATACAAATACAATTTACATTCGTATGCAAAATGGCTAGAAACTTTCAACACATTCCAAGAGCATTATTTGTAGAACATGATACACACTTTCCAATACAGTTATAACACATCTCAGCAGATTGCTGAACATTCTTTGCTGTCAGGATTTATTGTCATTTGTACGTAGTTAAGTTGTTGTATAATGTATAGCTGCTTTCAGCTGTTCATAGCACATAAACATCACAATATTCCAGGATCCTAGTCTCATAAAGGATGGAACAAAACTGAAATGAGATCAAACAGAAATAAAGCCTGTGTTTGTGAAACATGTATGCCCCCGGTGGCATCTTTGTTATAAATATAAATAAGTATGTGAAAGGTCAAGGTCAACAATTTTGGTATCGATGGAAAGGTCTTGTCACAAGGAATACACATGTGAAATATGAGAGCTCTATCACTTACCATTCAAAAGTTATAACCAATTTTAAAGTTTTTGAAAAGTAGGTCAAAGGTCAAGGTCACTAGGTCAAAACTTTTGGTATCAATGGAAAGGTCTTGTCAAAAGGAATACACATGTGAAATATGAAAGCCGTATCACTTACCATTCAAAAGTTATGCCCAATGTTGAAGTTTTTGAAAAGTAGGTCAAAGCTCTATCACCTTCCATTCAAAAGTTATGCCCAATGTTAAAGTTTTTTCGGACAAACAGACAGATGAATCTGTGATTCCGGGGGCATAAAAAAGTTTCGTAAGAAACTAGTGGAAAGTTATCAGCTTCAATGAATCTTGAATTTTGTGCATTTCTTATAATTAAAGAGTATATAGAAAATTTCATTTGCCACTTACCCTTTATAGAAAGCTTTTAACTTTCCCTCCTTCCAGACTGAATATGCACAGTGAATCACACCTCTGTATTCTCCTAGAGGGGAATTCATATACCGAGTCTTTACCACATCCACAGGGGAAGCAACCACTGTAGCACAGAAACCAGCCCCTGCTCCTGACACCATATGACAAGGTATGCTGTCGGACATGATGTCATGACCTATTATCAATGTCTTTATGATATCATAAGCCACAACCTCTCCTACATTTACTATGGCATTCCGGATCATATTTGGCACACAACCTGTAGTTAAAGATTTCATTTTAACACTTATTCAGGTTCACACACCGCATTTGTTTGGGAATATATTAATTACTGTACATGTGCGTGACAAAATATACACAACTACAAACATTTGCCAAGCTTTCAATTATCAAATTTTGCAATATTCTACTATTCTCACAAGGCTTATCATCTGAATATTGTTGACAGGAATTATTGTTTTTTAAATTCTTATAATTTTTTTTTGCAAAATTTGACCTGCTTGTACTACATGTACATGTATTAACAGTAAATTTACACTTGAATGAAAAGATGTGATTATGTAGTATCCGAAATTTGTTTTCTTTAGCAATATCCTAACCTTCTCCGAACTTTAAGTAAAGCATCTACATTGCAAGTCAGAGTTTAGTGGAATTTATATGATCATATTTGTCTTTAAAACAAAAAAAAATAAAGCCTGTGTTTGTGAAACACGAATGCCCCCGGTGGCATCTTTGTTAGTATGAACACTATTTTCTGTTAAGTACATGTATGTGAGGTCACTGGGTTAAAAGGTCAAAGGTCAAGGTCACGAGGTCAAAAATTTTGGTATCAATGGAAAGGTCTTGTCACAAGGAATACACATGTGAAATATGAAAGCCCTATCACTTACTATTTTAAAAGCTATGCCAAATGTTAAAGTTTTTGATAAGTAGGTCAAAGGTCAAGGTCAAGGTCATGAGGTCAAAAATTTTGATATCAATGGAAAGGTCTTGTCACAAGGAATACACATGTGAAATATGAAAGCCCTATCACTTACCATTCAAAAGTTATGCCCAATGTTAAAGTTTTTGAAAAGTAGGTCAAAGGTCAAGGTCAAGGTCACGAGGTCAACAATTTTGGTATCAATGGAAAGGTCTTGTCACAAGGAATACACATGTGAAATATGAAAGCCCTATCACTTCCCATTCAAAAGTTATGCCCAATGTTAAAGTTTTTGAAAAGTAGGTCAAAGGTCAAAGTCAAGGTCACGAGGTCAAAAATTTTGGTATCAATGGAAAGGTCTTGTCACAAGGAATACACATGTGAAATATGAAAGCCCTATCACTTCCCATTCAAAAGTTATGCCCAATGTTAAAGTTTTTGAAAAGTAGGTCAAAGGTCAAGGTCAAGGTCACGAGGTCAAAAATTTTGGTATCAATGGAAAGGTCTTGTCACAAGGTTACACATGTGAAATATGAAAGCCCTATCACTTCTCATTCAAAAGTTATGCCCAATTTTAAAGTTTTTGAAAAGTAGGTCAAAGGTCAAGGTCAAGGTCACGAGGTCAAAAATTTTGGTATCAATGGAAAGGTCTTGTCACAAGGAATACACATGTGAAATATGAAAGCCCTATCACTTCCCATTCAAAAGTTACGCCCAATGTTAAAGTTTTTGAAAAGTAGGTCAAAGGTCAAGGTCAAGGTCACGAGGTCAAAAATTTTGGTATCAATGGAAAGGTCTTGTCACAAGGATTACACATGTGAAATATGAAAGCCCTATCACTTCCCATTCAAAAGTTATGTCCAATGTTAAAGTTTTTCGGACAAACAGACAGACAAACAGATAAACAGACAAACAGACGGACAGGCCAAAAACTATATGCCCCCGAATCTTTGATTCCGGGGGCATAAAAACCCACTTACCTTTCCACAAGCCTTTCATGCCTTCCTGTTGCCCTATTTTAGCATAAGCTTGTAGTGTATTTTTGTACAGAATGGTGATAGACGGTCCCGTAGTCTTCTGAGCCTGCATTTTGATTTTGACCACGTCCGTTGGCTGAGCTAGTATCACCGAAACGCCTCCAGTCGTGAGACCAGATAGGATACGCACATTAATCATCATATCATTCGGAAGGTTTTCTGTAAAATTCAAAGAAAGTTTTTCTGTAAAATCACGTATCTATATAATTTTTTTTCACACAAAGGAAAAGTCATCTTGTTCTCAAAAAATACAGAATTCTGTTACTCTTTATGATTTTTTAAATTTACCATGAGATGTAAATAAATTATTTTTTTATAATTAATTTCAATAAGCAAAGTTTTAGCCTTTTCTCTTCATATTAATGATGTTTATCTCTACACTAATGAAGTACCTCCATACAGTAACTTAGCATACTTCAGTTTGACTTCATCATATAAGCCAAGCCTTATCGTAGAGAAGCACATCTGTCGTTGCAGACCAGGGACCAGACCATTATAGACACTCAGGAAGCCCTCTTCTTTGACGATGATACGTAGGGTGTTCAGTAAGCCTCGGTATTTTGGGACATTTGTGGTATTCCATTCCATTAACGTATGATCAAACAAATTCTTGCCTTGGCCTTGAATCTTAATGACAAAATAATCAACTGTTTGTAACAAAATATATTGAATGATATAAAGCATGTGTAGACAAAAATATACACTTTATATACATGTACATGTATTATAAAAATGCAGTATGAAACTTAGCAAATCTAAAAAAAATAATATATTGCTGTTCATGGGGGTATATGAATATATATATACATTGTATATACAGTGTTGGGTCGGCTATCTTTCAGTGTCTGTCATTTTTTTTTTTTATTTTTCATTTCATCTCAGAAAGGGGCACAATATCATATCAGGCTCTTCATATTTCATATGCTTATTCATTATAATAAGACCTTTTAGTTGATACCTTAATTTTGACCTTGCTGCATTGACCTTAATAGGATTTGACCTACATTTGTAATACTTGACTCTACACAACGACTTTTGAAAGTTAATCTTCCACTGGAAGTGACATTGATTATAGTTATTCTACCAAAGGATTTTAAAAAAGTATGACAATGTACCTGAAGTCTGACTTTTGCTGTATCAAGAGGAAATGTGACCAAATCTGCAAAACATGCTGCAGTTCCTGCACTCAGCATCTTGATCCATAATGATTCTTTGGAGGCAAAGTTTGCATCTGAGGACTTAGTGTCAACCTTGTGTGAAGACATTGTATCTGTCCCTTCGGTTAGTGTCTCTCAGGTAGGACTAGACGTAGCTCCTGCTACCAGTACATGTCATAAACAGACTACATGTACATGAATATCCCATTGCACTCTGAAAATAACAAAATCGTTGAAACAAGGACATATACATGTAAGAATAAAGTAATATAAAAAACTACATAAGATTAGCTTTTTACCTTATCAATAAACATTACTTTATTGTCCAAATGTATTTTCGCAAAAAAAAATGACCCCAGTCATAAAATCAGGTTCATCTGTCTGTCTGTCAGTCATTTGTCTGTGACAATCTCTTTGACCTTCTTTCAGTCACAAAAACATTAAACCTGCTATCAATTTATGAAAAATTGTTTTCACATTGTTACCTTGACCTTGGAGTTTGACCTACTTTTGAAATCTTTAAGCTTTTCCATATTTACATTGGTATTACTGGTGATGAGACCTTGCTGTTAATACCTAAATTCCTGTCTGATCATGTGACCTTGACCTCAGAGTTTTACCTATTTTTAAATAAATTTAACCTTTGGAATATATTTTGAATGGCAGGAATAGAGTCTTCAAAGTTCATATAGGTAGTCCTTGTTACAAGATATTTATTTTGATACTCAAACTTTTGATTGTGTGTCCTTGACCTCAGAATTTGACCTACATGTACTTTTGAAAAACTTTTACAACAGTCTATCTTTCTGTCTGTATGTCCATCCATCTGTCCGTCAGCCACAAAACCTTAACCTTGGAGGTGACTTTTGAATTGTAAGTTATGAGGCCTTCATATTTCACATGGCTACTCATTTGTGATGAGACTTTTTTGTTAGGCACAGTCCATTTGATATTCTGGGGGGGGGGGGGGGGCTTGGGTTTTTTTCGAAAAAAATAATTTTGCTCTCAATTTTGATGAAAAAAATAAATTTGCTTATGGTGTGACAGAAAAAAATAATCTTGCTCTTACAAATAATCTGAATTTGAAGAATTACCATAAAATTTCGCTAAAATTCTTGAAAAAATTTCCAGCTCGCTTCGCTTGCCGCAGTTTTCAATTGTATCAAAATTTTTTGGCTCGCTTCGCTCGCCATAGTCTTCTATCAAAACATTATTTACTAATGGCAAAGTACATAGATATTAAAAGTTATGCATGTATATGAATGAATAAAGGGCTTCCTTAAAAGCTTAAATATATTAGCAATATTTATGTATTGCTATTAATACATGTTGCATGTATCCCA